>OX453266.1:11744883-12944883 GCA_949709985.1 Luffia ferchaultella
CCCGGTCGTCGCACTAGTGTCGTATCTGCTTGTTGCGTCGAGCATGTGGATTAGATTTATTGATCGAGTTATCCCGCGATCGATTATATATATAATACTTATTTGCAGCCGTAATTTTTTTCGAGTGGTTAGAGGCCCTAACTGCGAAGCCGAGGGTCACGAGTTCGATTTCCGCCCGGGGCAAATATTTGTGTGCATGAACATATTTATTTGTTCCGTGTTTGTATGTAAAAGTATCTATATATGTATATATTGTTAAAAATAAAAATATTTATGTATATATATCAGTTGTCTAGTACCCCATAATACAAGCATAATATCTGCTTACTTTGGGACTAGATGGCGCTGTGTGGGATGTCACAGACTTTAGAAGTTATACATATTCACAACCCGCGCTTTACAATACAATGTGAATCTTCTCTTGTACTCTGGTTTTGTTCTCCCGCCTTTCAAAGTTAGTTCTAAAAATAGCTGTTAAATGGCGATAGGCCACATTCCGTTAACATATTTTATCACATGATGGGTAGAATTCCGGCTCTTCTCTGCAATCTGTATAATACAACGGAAGACTTCATTCACATGTTGGTAGAGTGTAACCAAACAAAAGTACTAAGGGAAAATATTTACGAAATATGTTTAACCAAACCGGCAAAATAAATTTAAACCTCGGTCATCCCTTGTGTGACAATGCATAGAAAATAAATGATTTCTTCGAAGAATCTTTGAAGACAAGGGTTGACACAACGAGTTTATAATATGATTGGAACTTTTCAATAATGTTGGCATAATCACCCTGGGTGTCTTGAAGCGTCTAAAAACTAGATAAAAAAGGGCGCCTTAAGACGAGCCCATATTGGCTAAAGCTCTATTAAATTGAATTGAACTAAGCACTGGGCCAGTATGTGGGTCCGTCTTCATAAACGTCGCCAACAAATGTATACTTAAGGGCCGATATTTCAGTTCTCACTTATCCTAGGAATAACTTTAAGTAGAACTTAATTTGTAAAAGGATAAGTGAAAACTGAAATACCGGCCCTAAATTCACTTTAGATACGTTTAGGTACACTTTAGATATAATGTGAACTACAATTACGTTGTGATAGAGTAGTGGTCGCGAGTCCGCTTGTTGTATAGAAGTTCGTGGTTCGAATCCTAGGGCATGTACCAAAGAGGCTCAAGTTCCTGCAGTGGGTATAATGGGCTGATATGATGATATTTTACGGACAAAAATTTGCTTCCATTTTGTATGTCACTTTATATCGTGTTGTTACCAGAAGCTTGGCAAAAAACCATTTTGTTTTAAATTTTACTTTTCATCCAACTTTCATTCACATGGTCGACTTGTAAAACTGAAATTGTAGCAGCAACTAAATAGTTCTAATTCCTCATTTCTGAAAATATTCTTTAATAGGCATATAATTGATTTCAAATAAATTCACATTATGTGTACCTATATATTACACGTATACCAATAAGTTCTTCTAACTTAAATACATAACTATCACTGACTCCGTGCCTCGGTGAGCACGTTAAGCTGTCGGTCCCGGTTGCTGTCAATGGATGGCGGCAATCCACCAACTCACATTGGAGCAGCGTGTTGGATTTAAGCTCCCTAGCCCTGGGGGGAGGCCCAAACACCTGCAGTGGGGTATAATGGGCTGATAGAATGATAATTTATATCAGTTTACATAAATGTAAACTTTACTTACTTCGATCGCAAATGAATTAGATTCTATTTCAAACTCGTTTTCCAAAACGATTGGCAATTCTATTACAAAGTACCTACAATACTTACATTTGTCAACAAAGGAAAGGGCCTAGACAATCATCTCAAAAGGACATCCCCAATGAATCAAACATCGGACTGAAACAAAATTACTTTTTAGGGTTACGTAGGAGTATTTATGTTATCACTTCTATAAAATTCAATTTTTATATGTAGTGATAGCCGAGTGGTGGCGAGCGCGCTTCTTGTTTAGAAGGTCGTGGTGCGAACCCCATAAACCGGAATGAATCAATGAGTTATTTATAGCAGTCGTTAAAATCTACAAACCCGCACTGGAGTGGCGCGGTGGATTAAGCTCCAAGCACCCTCATCCTGAGGGGAGGCCTAAACCACTGCAGTGGAGTATGATGGGATGATATCGATATGGACGTTCAAGTCATTTGTAGGACGAATTTTGGTAAATAACCATTGTCCAGATGTCGGTGAGACGTGTTACTCGAAATGTTCCAACGAAGTCTTTTAGACTAACGGGACAGAAGTAATGAAAACTCTAGACTCCCTGTCACTGAACTACGAATGAAGCACTGCAATAGACTTACCATGGTAGGTGTGTGTTCAAGTTGATGCGTGCGTACATAGCCTGTTGACTTACTAGGGGCGCATTGCGTGTAACGGTGCATAGGTTGTTACATAGGGGTGCTTACAAGGGACACGAAAAGAACGAAAAAGCAGATGAATTAGCTAGAAGAGATGCAGATGAAACCTTTGTGGGACCAGAACCTTCTTCTCCCCCCTGACACCTAAACATTGCTACTGCGACGCCACACGACGCTATGTTCGGATCAGCCATAAAGTTTTGCACGGTCTACCATCAACGATAAATTCAAATTTTATAAAAAGGCGCTAAGTAAAAACAAGTTTAAAAATTAAATTATAAGTAATCTTGTAATGTTTTATTTAATTATAATAACGTCAAACAATGTAGTTTTGTAATTAAATTAAAAAACTATAAAAATACTCATAGTTTTGTTATTAAACTTCTTTTTACTTAGCCGCTTTTTAAAACTCGTGTGCATAACTTACGGCCGGGTACTGTACATTTATTTGGTCGCCGGCTCCCCGACTATCACACGTTATTCCCGCCTGAAGACAATAAACTAGCATTTTTAGAATTGTATATGAACATTATAGTTGGATGCGAAAGGCGGAGGACCGTGTGTGGTGGCGACCCTTGGGAGAGGCCCATATCCTGCAGTGGAGAGACACGGGCTGATGATGATATGAACATTGTTAGACATTTAAAATAAAATACAAAGATAATAATAGATTTAATAATATAACCAATAACCAAAGTACTTGGAGCGCGCAGCCCCGAGTAAGTAAGTCGTCTTCGGTATTAACGCCGGTTTCCTAATATTTAGCTCGAGACACACGGGTAGGGTTGTCTACACAGCGTAGGTATGAACAAATATCTTTTTTGTTCGTAACTTCGCATATACAAGGTGAGATTTTATTAACCGGCCAAAATTTTTCTAGGTGTTAGGTATCACCAATAGACTTCATTGCATAAATAAAAAATATGGGTTACATTTTCAAAATAAATTATTTTATCTACAGTGTTATTTTATAACGTTTGGTTGCCTTCTTAACGCTATAGTAAACGTACGCGCCCGAGGCCTTTGAAACGGAATGATGCGGCGGGCAAAAATGGTAACTAGAGTTTTTGGTTTTTTCGGGAAAGGTTTATGTAGTCATATCTCAATATTTTTCTATAGAACGATACTAAAAGGCAACAAGACGGCTATAGGTTTTCTACCAAAGATCATTATATTGAAATTTGGCTGGTCATAAAAATCTCATCCTGTATATCAAATCTATTAGACACACGTAAACTTCTGTGACATTTAATACCTTTTTTTCATCATCATCAGCCTGTGTCTCTCCACTGCAGGATATAGGCTTCTGCCAAGGCTCGCCACCACACACGGTCCTCCGCCTTCCGCATCCAATTACCTCCGGTATGGTGCTTCAGGTCATCAGTCCACCTGGCCGAGGGGCGTCCAGCACTTCGCTTCCTAATACGTGGCCTCTACTCGAGAACCCGTCTACCCCATCGGTTGTCGGTTCTTCGGCAAATGTGACCGGCCCATTGCCACTTCAGCTTGCTAATCACTTCGGCTATGTCGACAACTTTAGTTCTTCGATGGATTTCAGTATTCCTGATTTTGTCAATCAAGGAAATACCGAGCATAGCCCGCTCCGTAACGCGCTGAGCGACTTTAAATTTGTGGACCAGTCCTGCCGTGAGAATCCATGGTTCGGCACCGTATGTTATTGTAGGCAGGACGCATTGGTTGAAGACCTTGGTCTTCAGACATTGTGGTAATGGCGACAAGAACAGACGACGGAGCTTCCCGAAAGCAGCCCAGCCCAGCTACCTTTTTTTAAATTAACTAAACCTTTTTTGTCAGCTCTCCCGACGCTCGCGGTAGTGATCGCCGGGAAGTGTCCTCTGCCCCACCGCACCGCTTCTTTCCAGTTGTGTCGCCTATTAATCGCAAATATGTTCTAGTTATAGAATCTTAACCTACTTTGCCAAAACAAGAGATCAGAAGTACTTTTGTCCGTTCTCGACATCGAAGATCGGTATTTGCTCGCAAAATAAATTCGAGTTTTTTTCAGACATTCGCGCAATAACTCTAGCACGACGACATTGTACATGAAGTAAGTACCTTTTAATCTCAATTTCTGGGGGCTCGTTTGGTTGCCGCCCGCCCATTTATCAAGCACGCGACACCTCCTGTAAGCGCCCTGTGTCTATATATCATGGTTCATAAACAACGTTATTTTTAATTTTCAACGTTTTTGTTTACTCCGAAACGACAGGGTTTTAAATTTGAGGTATATTATGAATCCGAGTTCGATTCCTAGCTGCCTTTTGTAGAGGTAGGCACAGTATAGATTTCCACTTTAATCTATATTTTTATCTATCTATATTATTTATTTTATTAAATACTAATATTACATTTAATATTTATTTAAAAAATTAAAAATATACTTTATACGATAACACAATTTGTAAACAAAATCATATTCGGTTACAGGATATGAAAATTATAAGGCGAAAACACCACATACATATAACAACCAATACTCGGTACCAATATCAATATTCATCATATAAATACTGACCCGACCTGGGATTCGAACCCGGACCTCCAGCTTCGTAGGCAGGGTCGCCATCCACTAGGCCAAGCGGTCGTCGAATTGTATCAAATTGTCTATTTGTACTTTCACCTAGATCAGAACGCAGACGGTATGTGCGTTTAGGGTCAGGGGTTTTTACCATTTTCCTCAAAAAGTGCTATCGATGAGGTTTTTTGCAATACATACGTATCACTTTAGATCACGTTCGTAGAAATATTTTAAGGTTATAGGCTACCGCAGGGCGCTGCAGGGTGCTTCTCTAAAACAGTGCAGTTTTTTACATTACGTGGGTAACACCTCAAGCAGGCTCTCAGATTACGGATAAACCGGAGAACGTCGTTTCTCCAAAACGGCTTATCATCATTAGCCTGTAAACGCCCAACTATTTCGTGAACTTATTTCGTGGTTGGTTCATAGGGGATGGCGCGCGAAAACGAATCTGATGCCTCCATGGTTAGTAAACTCCTGCATAATAATTTTGACAGGTAATGGATGTTCGAAAGATAGATATTTAAACATTTTAATTACCTACAAAATGTAATAATAATATTTTGGACATCCCAACAGCGCCACGTAGTCCCAAAGTAAGCAAGTATTATGCTCGTATTATAGGGTACTAGACAACTGATGTACATATTCAAATATATTTTTTTAAATTATAGCATATACACTTACACCCAGAAGCGGAACAAATAGACTTGTTCATGCATACAAATATTAGTCCCGGTGGGAATCGAACCCGCGACCTTGGCTACGCAGTTAAGGTCTCTAACCACTGGTCAACCGGTTAGTTATAAATTTTATGTTTAGAATTAGCGACTGAATGAATAATGCATTCGTGAACACATTATACCGTTAATATCTACAAGTTTCAAATCACAAACGCAATACATTGTTATGCCATGGTAATTGGCGTACACCCTAATTTGGCAATAATCCTTAATGACACTTCAGTTTACAAATGTGCAAATTTGGTTTGTCTGTCTTTCGAATCACACACTTTTTAGTGTATATTTATAGTATACACACTAAACTGTCGTCGCTTACGAATCGTGCTCAACCTCGATCGTGCGTTGACATTTCGATTTTATCCGTTTGCGAAACGCGTGTCAAATGAATATCGTTGTCTCTTTCTGTCACGTATGAAAATAGGTTTCGAAAAGAGATGGAACATCTAAAGTCGCACCTCTAATCGACAGGTGAATGCTAGTAAAATGTTTATTACATAATTAACAGATAGAGTTTATGTGCAATTGATGCAGGTATTAAAAATACTCATTCAAGATTCCGTACAGTGTAGGTACGATAAAAGTAGCACGTCCTCAAGTTTGTTATACGTAGTTTAGATTAGATTTTCGTTTTGAAGAAAATACGTAATATATGTTTAGTTGAAGATTAAAATGTTAAAACTCAAAAGTTTGTGAATTAAAAACAGATTCCCGCGAATCCTCCTAATGCCTTCAAACTTTTTTACCCGACCGCGAAGAGTAATGTTTTTAACATTTCTATTATATTCCATCAGCCCATTAATACCCCACTGCAGGGGCTTACGCCTCGCCTCGGGATGATTGGGCTTGGAGCTTAATCCACCACGCTGCTCCAATGCGAGTTGATGGATTGTAACGACTGCCTATTGACCGACCAACAGTTTAACGTGCTCTCCAAAGCATTTAGTCAGTGATAGTTATGTACATAAGTTAGAAAAAACTCATTGGCACATGCCCTGGGATTCGAACCACGGTCTTCTAAACAAGAAGTGAGTTCTCTACCACTCGGCTATCACGACACGTGTATTACATAGGCATGTATGTTTGTTATATCATTTTAGTATTTTTTCCGAAAATATATTATAGATCAATATATAATACCTTTTTCTCTTAATAAAAAATTAAGTCTAATTTTTTTTAGTAATTTTTCTCTAAAATTTGATTAATAAAATATTCCTGTGACGTCATGTAGAATGATGTTTATTGTTTGCTTCATCTAACACAATTTTTTTACTGTAGAAAGCAGCGAAGTAAGCTTAACTATCCAGATGAGGTTATAGGGACAATTTCATAGCTAGATGAATTTCCTTGAATATCCAACAAAGTCACAAGGAAAAATAAAAAATAATATGAGAATAAAAAAATTATATTTCAAAAGGTATTTTAGAAGTGACTTTTCATTCCATACCTTTCCACAAGCCATTTTTATATGCCACTGCAGGGGCTTAGGCTTGCCCTCAAGATGAGGGGGCTTGGAGCTTAAATCCACCACGCAGCTCCAATGCGGGTTGGTGGATTGTAAAGACCGCCATCTATTGACAGCAACCGACTACTTAATGTGCTCTCCGAGAAGCGGAGTCAGTGATAGTTAATGTACTTAAGTCAGAAAAAGCTCATTGGTAGGTACACGCCCGGATTCGAACCATTGCCACAGGGAAGAGTGACTTGAACCAATAAATAAAGGAGCAATAGGATAAAAAAATTGTTATTTGAACAATATGGATATCAAATGAAAGCTGATGATAATGCCAATCACAAATATATATATACATAATAACACTTTTACGATACCGTTTCAACTGAAATTACAAATCAAAACATCACACTGGATTAGTCTGTTGTGGTATTAGGTATTACGTGGTGGAAAATCCATATTTGTAGTACAAATTAAAATGGATTTTCACTTCAAGATCTCCAAACATATTTTGGTAATAGGTTTGTGCCCGTCTGCAACACCTTAATATAACATTCAAGTCACATTTATATGATGTGTATTTTATTTACATTTTATAGTTTGTTTTTCGTTTTTCAATTAATTATTTTACGAAATCGGGTTTTTTAATTATTTTATGTCATCGTTTTTATTATCGAAATTCTAAATTCAAAAGTTGTAAACACTGAGCTTTGGGGAAAGCACTGTAAATGCAACTTAAATGGGTCATAGAGCATATAAAATATTTTGTTCAATTAATAAAATTTTCAAATACAATACGACATCGTATCAGGGTGCGGAAATGTGGGCGTTGTTCAAATTTTACAATATGGTTCAAAAAAAATTGCATTTATAGATGTCCATTCAATAGAAAAAAGAAAATTTTTTTTGGAAGCGTAATAACAGACATAGGTGTCGTGATAGCCCAGAGCGCAACGAACCTGTCTCAAATTGATAAGGCCATAGGGCCATGGTTCGAATCCGGGCGTGTACCAATGAGTTTTCTGACTTAAGTACATTAACTATCACTGACTCCGTGCCTCGGAGAGCACGTTAAGCAGTCGGTCCCGGACGCTGTCAATAGATGGCGGTCGTTACAATCCCCAACCCGCAGCGGAGTAGCGTGGTAGATTTAAGCTCCAAACCCCCCTTCCTCACCCTGGGGGAGGCCTAAGCCCCTGCAGTGGGGTAAAATGGGTTGATGATGAATAACAGACATGTAAAAATAAAATGTGAAACATTAATGTGACGTCACTATTACACATACATACAAACGGCCATACAAACGAGTGCCAGATCATACAAAGTAGAATATCGTAACGTCATCAGCTATCAATTTTAAACATCGATTATTCCTTGAAAATCTATACATAAAGTTTCCAAAAATGACTTAAATACTCCATACTGTCTATATTTTCAAAAAAACTGTTCAAATGTAATGGCAAATTTTTTTTTATTGTATTTTTTTCACAAGACTATGCCTAACATATCTCCAAATCCATGTACCTCCAAGTCAAGCCATACAAGATACCTAGTATTATAATATTACCAACGCATAGTACTTCTAACACAGTAACAGGTACTATTCAGTACAAGCCGTTAGCAGTGAGTTACTGAGGGTTACACCTCGACCTCTTTGGGCCTCTGGTTACGAAAGGGAATATTTATTGTCGTACTTTACATTGCTGTTTAATAGAATAATCTAATCTGATCTTATTTAATCTATTTTGAGGTTAAGATTGCGTAGTTATAGTTATTAGTTGGATAAGTTCGCGTAATTTAAGTTAATATTATGTCTTTGTGTTATTCCCCCAGACTAGAAATACAAAATACCTAATCAAAACATGAATTTATTGACATGTAATCTAGCTATACAATGTTAATTTTCGTGCAACATACCATAAGAGTCCATTATGTCTCACTGTAGGGGCTTAGACCTCTCATCTGAATGCAGGTGCTTGGAGCTTAACCCACCACGATACTTCAGTGCGGGTCAGTGGATTTTAACGACTGCAACCGGAATAAACAGCTTAACGTGCTTTCCCAAGCGCCGGAGTCAGTGCTAATTATGTACTTAAGTCAGAAAAAACTCATTGGTACATTCTGTTTCTGGGATTGGTATTTGGGATTTTCATATTGTACAAATAGTTTTCACTCCTTACCAAGAACTTCCATCATAGAAGAGGTCCGTCTGAATGCATCATGTGTCAGTGAATCTGGTGCCTGGTTGCGTGCTATCCCTTGTTCTCTTACAGGTACGCTTTCAGATTCCAATTCCTCTGAGATTGGGCTGCTCAGTTTACGAAGAACACACATGTTGTGGTGACAAAGCAGATGATCTTGGACGCCACAATTTGTCTTGTGAGACAAGTGCTGACCGATTTTCAAGACATCAATCAATAAATAATATCCTTTGCCAATCACTTTATTTGGCCAATATGTTTATCTGAATCAAATGGCATCTTCAGGTCAGATGACCGACGCCCGGATGGGATGTCCAACATCCCGTACACACCTGGTCGAGCTTTAGTTTTGGACTCTACCTGTGTCGACACACTTTGTGCTTCCCACGTCGTCGCCTGCCATAGAGTAGCTAGTGCCGGTGCAGAGTCAGCCGTGGGTTTGAAACGCTCTAAATATAAGAGCATAATGGACAAATGAATTTTTAGTGTTCGCAGTGGAAACGATGGGTCCATGGTCCGAGGATGCTGTTGCGTTCTCGCATGAAATTGACGCAAGGCTCTGATTGACGTTGGATGTTCCTCTGAGCAAAGAATATTTTGTTCAAAGGATCAGCCTAGTCATTCAGCGCGGGAACGCTGCTAGGGATCTCGGCACTTTGCGCTCATCATTAATATTTTTTTTAGTAGTAAAATAATTTTAAAAAGATTTAAATTATTATATAGTTACAAAAACTAAATAAATAAATGCAAATAAATTGTTCCTATTATATCATAAAGATTATTTAAGTATTTGTATCAGTTTTCTGGTAACCATAGTACAAGTTTTGCTTAGGTTGGAATTAGATGGTGCTGTGTGGAATGTCCGAGGTCAATATTCTTAATCAAATGTACTAATGTTAAAAGGCAAAATATTTTTTGGATGCAGATAAACTCTGAACAACAAATATAGAAACATATTAAGTCTAAAAAACTGTATACCTATATCTACTGTTCATATATACTTGACTGACCGATTGGTTGGGTGGTTAGAGACCCTAAGTGCGGAGCAAAGAGTCGCGGGTTCAATTCCCGCCCGGGACAAATATTTGTGTCCATGAAGACGTCTGTTTGTTCCGTGTCTGGGTTTAAAATAGATAATAAATTTATTTTTTCACTTCTATCGGCAGTCCCTATAACTGCCAACCAGTTTTTTTTATTTGTGGAGTTGCCAGATATTTAATAAAATTCATCTGACGTTGAAATTGTCCTTGTGATGTTCCTGAAAAATCAAAGCCAAAACTAAATAAAAAATAATGAGGTATAGTTACTGTGTCAAATGAAATTGTAATGGTCATGAATCAATAAAAATAGTATGACTTTATTTAGTGTAAGTCATTGTAAATAGTAAACATCTGTCCAGATGACGTCGCAAGGTTGGAGATGAGGGTCTCTTCTAAGTCATGGACTGCTGTTTCGTTCGGGATCGTAATGGTGAAGCCATGTTTCATCCATAATTATGATTGATAATAAATGCAAACAGCTTTGACAAATCCTTAATTTGGTTGGTCCTGCGCGTCGCGACACCTAGCGCGCCGAGAATTTTTTCTTACCCAGATGCTCGTGCATAATATTATAGACACTCCGTATCGAAATATTCATTCTTTCAGCTATAAAACGAACAGTAACACGATCATCAGCCAAAACATTTTTTTTTTCGACTTTTTTAATAATTTGTTGGGTTACTGTCGTCGAAGGGCGCCTAGAGCTTGGGTCGTCGTTGGTGGAAGTTCTTCCCAGTTAATCTCGACACACCAACGAGCAACTCTTGAATATGGACGAGCCTTAACCCCTAATGGTTCTCGGTAAATCTTAATTTACTTGTTCATAGTAAAAAAAATTAAACAGATATATTTAATTACTACATGAATTTTCAATTTCCTCTATTTTTAACCCCCGATGCAAAAAGTGGAGTGTTATAAGTTTGACGTGTGTATCTGTGTATCTGTCCATAGCAGCGTAGCTTCCAAACGGATGAACTGATTTTGATGCGGATTTTTTTTATATGAAAGGTGAATTAGTCGGAAGTGTTCTTAGCTATGTTTCATGAAAATCAGTCCAAGATGGCCACCGCCACCAAATGGCGGATATCATATTTTTTCACTACTTCATTAATATGGGCATCAAATGAAAGGACTTGACTAGTAGAATATATATATAGAATATACTATGACAAATTTCAAATCCAAGATGGCCGCCACCACAAAATGGCGTATTACATTTTTTTCACAAATCCCTCACTATGGGTAGCAAATGAAAGGGTTTGACTAGTAGAATAATGTAGGTACACTATATTAACAGGGAATGAGGAATATTAACTAACGAAATAAAAACTAAATACTTGAAAATTATTTTTTTGTCGGATCACGCATGAAATAGTTTAACTAAATAACTAAGTTTAAAAATTTTGAAATTAAAATTAAGTTAAAAATTTAAAAAACCCCTGACACAAAAAAAATTAACCTTTAAAAAGTGTGAAATAACACAAGTTTATTCATTGTCTAATTATTTTTGCGCCTTAAAAGCGTCGGGGACCACTAAGTAAACTAAAACACCTAATAATTAGCGGTCTCAGACGCCTTTAAAGATAAAAATCATTTGACAATGAACAAACTCGTATCATTTCACACTTTTTAAAAGATAGTTTTTTTTTGTGTCGGAGGTTTTTATAACAATTATATGTGGCTATGCCGGCCAGTACTTTTTTTTTCTTACCGAGGAGTATCTACCTCGTCCTCACTTTTTATTGAACAATCTTCGTATGTGTGTAGATAATTTGCAAATTAAACGATTACAATTCGCGGTAAGGTCTTTGGTAATTTTGCTGTCCAATATTCTACAGTAAATAAAATTTATTGTTCTATTTACATCCACTGTTTTAAGACAAAATTCGACTCCGTGCTTGATCTTTCCACTCTCACACTTCACTAACTTTCACTGCTGACTTGATTCGATTGACATTACGCTTCTCAAGCGTGTCTCAGGTATTAAAAGGTACAAACATTCTGTCGCTGTTCAAAAAAACTTCATCGTCATAATCATCATCAGCCCATTTTTACCCCACTGCAGGGGCTTAGGCCTCCCCCAGGGTGAGGAGGGGGACTTGGAGCTTAAGTCCACCACGCCGCTCCACTGCGGGTTGGGAACTGTAACGACCACTATCTATTGACAGCGTCCGAGACCGACTGCTTAACGTGCCCTCCGAAGCAATAAATGAAATTATTATTGGTCTGTTTTCGACGTAACTTTCTGGAACAAACGTGCACTTAACAGCATTATCAAATTATTCAATTTAGCGAGCATTGTATAGTGTTGTAATACAGATTTTCATAGTAACATTGTACGCCAGATAAATCTGCGTACTTTATCAGCAACTCGATTGCTACACCGTTCGAATCCCGCGCAAGACTTACTATCCTTTTAGACGATCTTATGGCCTCTGTGAAAGTGTATTGTCAAACACTAAGCACTTTACGAAGTAAAGCATTTTATTTCATAAATACTAGACGTGGAAAGCTAGAAGACGCTATAATTATTAGTAGTAGACCAACATATGTGAAGTACAAAAATAGAAGCTCGGAAATTTAGGGGTCAAACGAGTAAAAAAAATGTTCCAATTATATGAAATTATTGATGACGTAAAATAATGTGAATTAGATTTTTTTAAATAACTTTTTCGATACATAATAAAAAAAAAATAAGAATGCACTTCAAAACCTTGCCTTTGCCAATATGAACTTAAAAAAAGAGCATAATGGACGACATTTAGTTTATGAAATCGTTGCTAACTCACTCACCTTATATTGTGTTTTATATTTGTTATAATAGTTTGTTATATTTATTAATAATATTATCATTGTTCAATACCTGGTGAAAATCTTTTAAAGTATCAGAGTTGGCATCGGCTTCACAACTATAAGCCGCCCAATTACTTAATTCTTTAAAGAAATAAAAAACATTATTCGAAGTTTTTTATTTAAGTTTGTATATATAGGCTAAGTTTAGTTGTCGGTTTCAACTTTTGTATAAAATTTAGTAAATTATTTTAAAAATTTTAGTGAAAAGTAACTGTAGCTTATTTCCTAGCTTATTGTATAGTTTATTTATATAATACCAAAGTAATTAAACAGTGCGTGTTGTCAGTGTTGACATACAAAAGTGAGACCTGGTCTCATGGCTTTATCTTTTAAAAAACCTGGTGAACTGAGTTTCTGCTACATAAAATGCGTAACAAAGAAATCCGCAGAAGAACTGGATTATCAGCTAGCTCACATACAGCAAACTGAAGAGGCAATGGGCCAATAATCACTAGAAAACTAAGGTTTTTGAGTGGTGACCATGATCTGGAAGTCGTTGCAAAAAAAACTTATTGGGGGTTGACTGCAAAACTTTTTAGAACCGCGAGAAGAAAAACATACTTTTTTTGTTTTGAACCGATAAAAGTCCTAGTTTCTGTATCTAACTACAACATATTATTTTGACTCATAAATACCAATATTTGATTACTTAAAATAGCTTGAAAAGTAAGCGAAACTCAGACTGCCTGGCCTTAAAACTGACAATGCATACTCTACTGTGCCGACGCTGCTGTCAGCTTTATAATTCTGTAAGCGGTTGAATAGTCAAATATTTATTCAGGGGAAGCCAATTAAAAACACGAGTAGACAACTAAAAGCTCGCATTATAGTTATTTGAGTGTATCAGTTAGCTTTCGATCTAATCAAGGTATTATGCCTTTAATGGCCTGTGGGTCAGAGAGCGCAAATGGCCGTCCCGTGTACAAATGCGCCGGCGCACCCACATTACTACTTAGTAAACAGACTTTATAGTGTTGTAATCGAAACATACTCATATCTATTCCCTATTTGGTGTGATTATTCGATTGCTTAGCATTCCGACCCTCGTCGGGCATCGTTCGGCCAGCTACGTAATATTTTGTCGTCCAATATACCTCAGTGTATAAAGTAGGAAGTTTTCTACTATCTTGTTCTCAGTGAAGCTTACGGATATGAATTGTGATGCTTTGCTGTGAGTCAGTAAAAAGCTCAATATCAGATAGCGAGCTGTGAAGACAGCTACGTTCGGAATATCTCTACCAGATAGAATAAAAGAATAAAGAAATCCACCAAAACACTAAGGTACCGATTTAGCAAAAAGAATTAGCAAGTTGAAATGGCAATCCGTTGCAGGACAAGCCCATACCTGTCACACAACTCTCAGAACCGCTGAACTGAGGTGGAAAATTGTCCTCAAATGACGGCCACGTACCGGAAAGCAAAGTATCGGATACCGCTTGACCAGGTATACCTGAGGGGTCAGCGTGAGACCGTTGGATGCTGGAGACTCAAAACATTGAGGGTGAAGTTCATTAGGAAGCTCTATGTTCAGATTTGAATGTTGACATTCAACCATTTGTGTGTGTGTGTGTGTGTGTGTGTTAAGTTTCGGAGGAATTTAACAATATGTAACAAACAAATATGTGTGTATCAAGATATCGTGATAGCCGAGTGGTAGTGAGCCCGCTTTTTGTTTAGAAAGCCGCGGTTTGAATCCCAAGGCATATACCAGTGACTTTTTTTTATAACTTATGTCCATAACTATAATTGACTCTGTGCCTCGAAGTGCACGTTAAGCCGTCAGTCCCGGTTGCGATATGGCAGTGAAAATCTGTTTTAATTTTCACAGCAGATACGATCTGTAATTTTTGGGTGTTCCCGCTTGCTATATTACAATTTTCGAGTAAAATTAATATTATTAAAATCGTGGTACTTGCCTTAGTTTTAACGTATTTTTTTTTAGTTCGAGTCAAAATAGTTACATAAAATTATTGAAATATATTAATTTATATATTTTAATTTATATATTTAATTAAATATATTTTAATTTGCCTATTTACTGGATTTAATAATTTTTTTATTTTCTCCTTTTTTGATTTACAGACGCCAAATTTAAATATTATTTAATTATAATTCAAATATTATATACACTGTCGCTCCCAGAATTAAGTTGAATCTAACAGCACCTCAAATTATTATGTAGCAAAGAAATACATATTCAAACAAATATACATACATACACACACTCGTTGCCATTTCATCTGTCATACTAAAGGTAATACACCGCATAACTTTGGCCTTCTCTGCGGGAGCGGCAAGATACGAGAGGGGGGAATTCTGAGCTCTCTATTGGTCCAAGAAACAATAGATCACCAATAGACAACATCAATTGGAACGGCAATGTTATGCGGTATATACTTTTAATACACTTTTTAAACCTCGTTCTCAAATGGAGGTACGGTGTTTTAAATAGATAAACGGCCGGTTATCCTAAAGGCTTCAAAGGAGATAAGGTTAAGATAGCCCGAGTAATGCTTTTGGAATATTGCGAGATAGTAGAATTGATGATTCTAGATTACACAACGGAATCTGCACTGAAGAATTTCACTGTGTATGGGCATTATTACTGTATATTTTGATTTAAAGTTAACAGATGCAGTTTTTGGTATTCTATGCTTCAGTATACATAAATAAATTAAAAACACTAAATGCTTTCAATAGATCTAGTTTCGTATATTTAAATTTAACAGTGAAAATATTATTAAATTTTAAATTTTGGCAAAATTTAACAGCATTAAAGGTTTCGTATACCTACGGAAGGAAATAAACATTTTGACGTGAATAGGAAGTTACACAATAATTTAAAAAAAAATTTGTTCTATGTTATAGTATGTTACAATTTATAATGTTAGAATAAATTATATTATTATGTAGATCATTTATATTATCTATAAATGATTGATCGATCTAGTCTCTAGAATAATAATGATCAACTAGTAATACAAAGTTATGACGCAACACTTGCACTAATAATTTAAAAATAGAATACTTACGGAAATATGAAATAATATACCTTGTTTCCACCAAGTATAATACACTGTATGATACAGTGATACCGTATGATATGAAACAGTATAATACATGTATTATACTTGGTGGAAACGAGGCGATAGGCGATAGACGCCTTCGTCGTTTTGCAAACACACTGTGTTCGTATGCGTAATCTAACGTAATCATAAGAAATTTAAAAATTAATAATAATAACGTACACATGACAACAACGTCTAGGCCCCAAACTAAGCATTAGCTTGTGTTTTGAGTACCAAGCGAAGACACCACATACATTTAACAACCAAGACCTGGTACCTGTATCGATATTTATCATATAAATACTGACCTGACCTGGGATTCGAACCCGGGATCTCCAGCTTTATAGGCAGGGTCGCAGTGTCTTGTTGGACATAGGATATAATTCATGTATAATTCTTATTTATAAATTTTGTCATATATTGTCATGTATAAGAACTATTTTTGTATCTTTTTGATAAATTTAATATATTTAATACTATTCATTTACCCGATTTGATAACCGAGAGATCAATGGGTGTTCCGATATTTGCACAAAGCTAGGTTGCTTTTCAGAATACTTTAATTTGAAATTCATAATACTTTCCGTAATATACTTTTTGAATAAATAAATATGACCTTCATGTCCAAAATTCTACAAACCCTCCAATCAGCTCCAAAAAGATACTTGCAGAACTAGAAGAGAAAGGAGGTTCCCTTTAAGGGGGGGTTCTCGTCAAGTTACAAAAAAATCCGTTAGAAAATAGCAAAAGCCTCAAAAATGGAGCAACCATTAGCTAGATTTTATTATTTCTTATGTACATATGCAATTTATTTAACACTAGCTCGCGTTTTTTAAACTTTTGTATGTTTGTTTGTTTGTCCGGGCTAATCTCCGAAACGGTTGAACCAATTTCGACGGTATTATCACTGGCAGATAGATGACTTTGGAGAAAATATTTTTTGCTACTTTTTATTCCGGAAAGATTTTTAGGGTTCTTGCATAAACATGAAAAATTGTAAAAATTATATTCATTATGAAAACAAACATACGTGACGAACGTTTACATAAATGTCTAACATATAAAATATATGTTACAAGGATTTTACATGAATTCGCTTTTATCCAACGGTCATAGTATGCTCTTAGTAAGACAGCGCGCTCCTTAACCATGCCGCTGGTCTGATAAACATCTACTATCTGGACTCTACGAAAGGGTTGTCACTTAATATATATTTTTTTTATTTTTTTTTATTTTCATAAAGTATATTCAAGTACTGATTGTTACTATTAAAGTAATATGACATGTTTATTAAAATATTCTTGCGTTATAAAGACCCAGTCATCTATCAAAGACATTAAAAAAAAAATTGTATACTCCTGACTTTGCCAACTTTTATACAATCCGCGTAATTTAGTTTTTAATCTATAAATAATACATAAATATATAATATAAATATTAACATTTATTTCTTGATTCTTGATTTTTTTTACTCTATTTAGTGAGGTCCTGCTCTATACTACGTGTCTTTTTTAATGATTTGATTTTAAAAATAGTACATAGTGTGCTGACCTTATGTTGTTGAATCCATGGTACCACTTTATTATGTAATTTCTTAAAAATCTATTATGTGATTTATGAATTATCGGCCAGAATCATACAAAAAAGGTGTTTTTTGGGACGAGGCATACCCACTAAGACGACCAATATAAGTCTGACAATATAAACCCCGAACTGATCACTCCATTACAGTATTGACGGATCTAACAATCAAGGGAATTAGGAAAAAACATTGGCATATAAAGGTTTACGAAAAGGGCATGTATTGACAGTGACTAGTTGTGACAAAGGGAAAAATGTTACATGGTGTATTTCACATATGTAGCAAAATAAAATAAATTAAAAATTAAACAAAACCCCTATGTTTACGGGAATATTAGGTAATTGTAGTCACTGACCTTGTGTCCGTTGAATTCCGCTATCATCAATATGGCCGGTCGACGCTACCCGCTTAAACCGCTACGTTGTTTTAATTTGGTTGGAATCTTGTCTCCGCTGTATTTAGTGACCGCCGCAATACTTCTTCCGCTTTATGGTATGTCCGCTGGACCAAGGTTTGAGGTCCGGAAACCGCTGTATTGTCCGTATTATGGATCGTAGAGTGGCCTTGACTATTCGTGTCCGCTGATTGGGGCCAACTGCTCGCGCCGATCGGCGCATACGTTCACTTCATTCCCCCCGCATCCCCTCGGTGCTTGGATATCCACATCACTTCGGTCATTCGTTCGGTCGAGATAGTTTGGGACAAGTGACACAGAGATGGCGCGAACACCCTAAACATTCAATAAAGCCTGAATGAATATAGATTTATTAACATACCCAAAATTATTGAAAAGATTTCTAATAACCAGGGGAAAATAAAATTATTCATACCTTATTGTACAAAATCGGCTATACAACAAAAATGGAATCTATACATTTTGAAGATAATACGCACACCTATATTTTTTTTCCTTGTGTGGTCGCATTTAGATTATTAACTATATGTCCACATATGTGATTCAACATTTGTTTGCCAAATTTAATAACAAATAGATTTAGCGCATTTTCACTTTTCTAGACTTATAAACTAACGAATACCTAGCCACGTTTTGGTATTTTGATTTTAAATCCCCGATGTCGGAAACAAGCGGTTTTTTTTTATTTAAGGCCTATGTCTGTATGTGCGTGGGTCTGTGTGTCTGTCTTCGATATTTTAGTTCATAAACGGATAGACCTATTTTAATGCGTTTTTTAATTGAAAGCTCATTTGATCGGTTAGTAGCTACATTTTATGCTTAGCTTAACTTAGTGCTTAGCCTATCTGTGTGTCTGTCTGTGTGAACCGATTTCATTGTGGTTTTTGTTTGTTTGCAAGTTGGTTTTGATGTAGATGATTTTCGAGTAAACATTTTTAAAATAGTTTAAAAAAATATTATTATGGTTTGACTTAATAACCACGCAGTGTCGATAATTCTTTAGGGATAGGTATTTTTACGTAAAAAAAATCACCTACCTCTTTTTTTTATAAATTTTTATTTTTTATGCCGTCTTTAGATACTAACAAATACCTAAAAAAAATTGGGAAGCGTTCCTAAAATCTTCCGGTATACATTGATATGCTTAATTCCCTTTACAACCATCAATGACTATTCCTTTGACAACCCTATCTGATACTGTTAGGGTACGGCGTTATCGTCTGAGGTCGCCACGTGTCCTCATGTCCGAAGTGTATTGTGTCGGACCCGACTACGATAATTAACACTAACTTAATACTACAAAACCGTTATGTATTTTAGAAGGGAAAAGGTTAACATAAATAACGCAAAATTTATACAGGGAACATTTAAAATACATATATTAATATATTATAATATTTAAACTAAACATGCATTTACAAAAAAAAATTACAGTAAATGAAATTGATTTATGAAAGTTTATTGATTTAGTGAGGTATCCAGATTTTGCGTGAATAATATAGAAGTAATATTATTATACATTTAATAATTAATATAGTTGTTACGTAATTTATCAAAATATTACTGTTGTACTTTTAAACTGTATTTTTACGCTTTTTCTTTGTGATGAGACATATATTTGAACATGGAGATATGAAAAACATACCTGTTACTTTAGAATGTCTTATTATTATAAAAAACCTACGTACCTACGTACCAATAAATGTAATATGTGAAAAGTTAAGTGATAAGACAAAAAGCATGAAAATTAAATTAAAATTAATTATATCTACTCGTATAAATTTGTCGGCTCTTTTTGTTAGTAACGTTTTTATAAAAAATTTTTAATGCGAATATTATTTTTTTTAAGAAAAATATACGTTGAATACGTCTCTCGTTAGGCTCGTCAGTTTGAAATCGTCTTATTCATAACTCAAGAACAGGTCTACTTTTTCTCAAATATTCGTAGAACTTGAAAATATTTTTTTGCCTTGCTAACCAATCGCGCGATTCATCTTGAGATACATTGTGTATTGACCAAAAAATTTATTGTACATTATATTTGAATACTTTTTTATGAAAATATAGACATTTTAGAGTAATCCAGTTTTTATTATTATTATTTTATGTATGGACTGTTAAAGAATAATCGACTATTAAAAATTGATAGATTATGACGCACAGACCAGTCAACCTTAGACCACGCTTTAATAAACGTCAGTATGAAAACGAAATCGCCAAAAAGTGGCGGGGTGCGGGGAGAAGTCGGCTAGTTTTCATTGGCTCGTTCAAAATTGACAATTTAATGGCTTCCGACGTGCTTACAACTGACGGCTCACTAGTGACGTAGTTATGTAGTGTCACTACTTAGCCTTAGCGAATGCTACTCCCTGTTAAAGCGTGGTCTATAAGGTTGACTTGTCTGTGTTATGACGTCAGTTTTACTAATAACGTTGTTTTACGTATAGCACTGCTAGTGTGGCCGTCGACCGCTGCACGTAGTAGTGACGTCACAATAATGTTAAACGTTTTTTTAGAAGCTCTGTCATAATGGTTCCATAAAAACATATTTTTTTGTTGAATAAAGACACCTGTTCCAATAAATATAAAAATGTTTGTACCGTGTTTCAAAAATTAAATTCAAAAGTTTGACTTTGGCAAGTCACCCAAGCCGCTACCACAATGACTGAAGACCAAGGTCTTCAACCAATGCATCCTGCCTACAATAAATTACGGTGCCGAAACATGGACTCTCACGACAGGACTGGTCCACAAATTTTAAAGTCGCTCAGCGCGCTTTGGAACGGGCTATGCTCGCTATTTCTTTGATGGACAAATCAGGAATACTGAAATCCGTCGAAGAACTAAAGTTGTCGACATAGCCGAAGTAATTAGCAAGCTGAAGTGGCAATGGGCTGGTCACATTTGCCGTAGGACCGACCACCGTTGGGGTAGGCGAGTTCTCGAGTGGAGGCCACGTACCGGGAAGCGAAGCGCTGGACGCCCCGCGGCCAGGTGGACTGATGACTTAAGGCACTATACCGGAGGTAATTTGATGGGGAAGGCGGAGGAATGTGTGTCGTGGCGAGCATTGGAAGAGGCCTATATCCTGCAGTGGAGAGACACGGGCTGACGATGATGATGATGATGAAGTCACCCCAGGTAATCCCATATCATATACGTAATTCCAATCTGGAGTAGGTATTCTATTCCACGAGAGTGGTTTTTTATTTAATTAAAAAACTTATTATTAAAAAAATGTCCTAGCTAATGTAACACGGCTTCACGAGAATTTTATTCCATTAAATAGGAACTAATTCAGCTGCATTCATAAAATGAGCCTAGCAATAACCAGCGATAGATTTAGTGTTAATGTTACCTGTAACAAATCAAAAGCAACACAACATTATCTACGAAGGCAATATTGGCTGGCAGCTTAGCATGATCAGTGCGACCAAGTATTTAATATTTTTTTAATTTCATAGCCAGTTACGGTCTGTTATTACAGTTGATTATAAGCCTTTTAACATTAAATACATAATTTATTTATTTTATAAAAACTGAAATTTCTTGACACTCGTCACCTAAACCTTAAAACGAGTTCAAATAAAAAAAAATTATCAACAATGCATTTTGTATTTCACGACACATGGAAATTTAAAATTTTTGGTTGTGGAAAGGAACATTTTTCAAGTGACTTCACGTTTTTCTGACAGCCAAAGCAAAATCTACATAATATCAATCTTAAAATGAAATATAAATTAATATTGCATCCCCTTGCTAAGAGACGAACGCACCATCGTCCAAATCAAAAAACGATGTCAACATTTAGAAAGCACAAAGCATTTGATACCGTGTGGATATGTATTTGCAGCAATGAGGTGGTCATTTTGAAAAAAAATATTTCATTGAATACACAAATTATTCAACGCTTAAATAAATAGGTGTTTTATATATTACCTAAGTTTATTAGCTTATAGCAAAATAAGTGTTGGGGATACAATGTTTTGATTAATGACAGATAAATATAACAAATACTAATAAAAATTGGGGTTAAGCGACCATTTTTCCAAGAAAATAACTTTAATTGTAGAAGTTCGTAAAGATTTAGGGTATCTTTTGTAATAGATAATTTTGTTAATATTTCGATTCGCTTTGATAATTTTAGAATACATTATTTACGATTATTTTTATGTTTTTATTTGACTAATAATTATAGTAGTTCATATATTCTTGTCATTTATTTACATAATAAGTTTATACAGAAGGAAAAATTTAAAATCTATAAAAACAGCAAACTTTTCAAATTATTTGTGATACAATTGTATTTGTGTGTAGATTCATTTCCCTATGGTTTATGCACTGTGTGAAGGGACACCCTGTATTTCAATTTATTTATTAAAAATCCTTATTGAAACCTAAGTAAAATATAATTTAAAAATAAGTTATCGAAGCTAGAAGAAATTTTATGCATATTGTTTGTTTCAAATTTCTGAAGATCTTTCATGGAAATTAACATAGTAAAAGTTTGCTGAAAATAAATTTTTGAAATACTTTTAAGTAAAGAAGTTCCTCGATGAAAATTCGTTAAAAATTTTTTTTTAAAGTAAATCGCAAAATATGTCTAAGTCTCGTTTAACCCGCGGGAGTTCATACCGAACACCGCAAAGCCGGCTTGTACTACCTCAGAGCAGAAAATCTAAATATTTGAATTATTTTTTGTACTTTTCATTGTTTTAGGTATTTAAAAAAAATTACAGACGGAAATTTACTCATATATAGATAGAATAAATACACTTTTCCACGGATGGTCAGGTCTCAATATTAAAACACGAAACATCCTTACGCGATTAAAATAGATTGAAATGAAAGCTTCTGAAATTTTTACTAAACGGTTTCTTTGTTTTATTGGTGTTTTCATCATAACATATTCATTTTACTTAACCCTATCTTAGGTTTAAATTAATAAAAGTTAATTCCTTAGGAAATAGGTTAATGGACATAAAGAAGACGAAGAAAGAAGATAAACAGAACCGAATTCGCTTCCAGCAAATCCGAAAACTTTACAAAAGTTTTTTATCATCGTTTCGGAACGGTTTACTACGATTTTTATGTTCAATTATATTGGAACTAAACGTTTTTAGGTTCTTTTTATTTCTTACTAGCTTCCCGCCCGCGGCTTCGCGCGCTCGGCGACACTGTGAGACTCTCTAGATATAAAGCTTAACTACTTAAAAAATGTCCGATAAATTTTACCCCGAAAAACCATTTAAGCCCGTTTTTATAAAAATAAAATAATTTTAAATTTAATAGTACAATAGTCTCTCAGGTTTCTCTGTTAGCCATTTACGAAAGTATTTATATCATATTCATTACAATAATTCTAAATCGACGCGCGGTAAACTACAAAACGTGACCACTCTATCTCTCTTGCACTTAAAGCATTGGATCATTCTATTTCACTCGCACCTATCTTTGTCGCCTTACACCGAATGGTAGCTTAACCATTTACCTACTTACTGTGCCTGTAATCTCTTTGAGAAGTTAATTGGGAATTGTTTAGGAAATTTGTAATTTATTAAATTTTGTGATGAATTATTTATTAGACTGAATTATTAGACCTTATTTATGTGCTATTTGATCCGATGTGTTCAAAGAACATCATTGAATAGATCTTTTAAAATACAATCAAACGTCTCTTATAATTTCATGTTTCCTCGTCAACTTTTATAATTACTTTAACCCCCGACTAAAAAGAGGGGTGTTATAAGTTTGAAGCATTTGTCTGTCTCTGGCATAGCATATTTTTTTCAAAAGGCTGTACCGATTTCGATATGATTTTTTAGATAAATGGTTTAATCGGGATGATTTTTTGGGATTCGTACCCAAAGGATAAAAAACGGGACCATATTACTAAGACTTCGCTGTCCGTCTGTCTGTCTCTCTGTCTGTCACCAGGCTGTATCTCATGAACCGTGATAGTTAGACAATTGAAATTTTCACATCTGTTGTATTTTTGTTGCCGTTATGAGAACAAATACTAAAAAACAGAATAAAATAAATATTTAACAAACATGATTTTTTCAACAAACGTGATTTTTTTCCTCGTTTTTGCTCAATATTGATAACGATAACAGGTAGACGCTTGAAATATTCACAGATTATTGAGTTATATATTCATTTTAAAAATAAATACGTAAATTAAAATAAAACAAATAACAAATATTTAAGGGGGGCTACCATACAACAAACATGATTTTTGATATTGTACAGTGGTATGGAACCCTTTGTGTACGAGTTCGACTTGCACATGTTACTTCTATATCTGTATGTCTGTCTGCAGCGGTGAATATTTTTGTTTACAAAAATTGTATTTGAAATTATATGTTTTAGAAAAAGATTGTTTTAACATCGACTGGATATTTTGGGATGTGTTAGTTATTGTAACAAATTATTATTCCAGGGAGGTTGAAAATTTTATTGCTGCATATCCAACACACTCTTGCCAAATTTAATTAAACGGATTAAAAGTTTAACAAATCATGCCGTGTCAACGCACGGTTTTTCGTAGTTACGCCCACATGCGATTCGATCTAGTTCTCAAATATCATTCGAATTACACAAAACAAATGAGTCAGACTGGCCATAGTATAGAATAATAAAGTTGACAGCAGCACGTGGTAATAGAGAATGCGGCGTCTGTTTTAACTATAGAACCAGACCGACTCAATTCTGGGGGGAGGTAACACAAACGCACTCTCTCACTAGCAAATACTAACACATGTATAAAATAACCCCGACTGTAGGTAATTTGTTGTGAATGCGAAATCACTTGGTTCACTTGGGTTAATTTTCGAAATATGAAATAATAGTACAGAAAGAGACAGCACTACCATTCAATACTAGCATTCTAACTTATTAGAGCGAGAGTGCGTATGACGTAATGCACAGGTCAGTTTTACGCAGTTCCTAGTAAGGCACGCGGACAGATCCACGGGTTTCTAGTAGTTAGTATGTTAATATGGTTTTAGTTGTAAAATATTTGGAGAAATAGACAAAACCTCATTGCAATATTCCTGTTGACACTGTTAGTTGACACTACCATCTACCATACAGTTTCTCATCTTCAAACTGACACGTGTCCATCTGGAAGCCCTCCTTCAACACCTGAGTTATCGAGTTTGGATTGCCTACTACGGTGGTCTGGTGTAGCGCCATGCTGGAGAAGCCTGTGATAGAACTTATTGATCTTGACTTGAGTCACCAATTGGCCGAGAGACCAGTGACCGAATGACCGAACCCTAACTGCAGATCCAAAGGTAGCTGGTTCGATTCCCGCCCGAGACTAATATTAATGTGCATGAACATACCTATTTGTTTCGTGTCTGAATGTTGAAGTATATGTATATATTAATGGTTATTTAAGCATGTATATCAGTTGTCTATTTACTCATAACACAAGCATAATACTTGCTTACTTTGGGACTAGATGGCGCTGGGTGGGATGGAAATATTATTATTTTTGATCAAAGTCCTATAGCAGGAATCGAACCCACGAATTTTGCATCAAAGACTGGGCGTTTAACCACCGGACATCTCATCCTATAGTCTCTACTCTCTATCTACCCAAAACCATTTTACCATATATATTTACATATTGCGGAAAAGGCACTATTTGCTGTGTTAATGGGTCATAATTTTTACATTTTTATTTATTAAATATTATATTTCAATGTAGAAATACCTCGAAATCTGATATATATTCATGTGGAGATTTTTTTGTATTCAATTAATTCATACGAATTTTCATATCGAGTAAACAGATGTTATTTTTTTGGAATCGCTTTAGTTTCTTTACGTTTTCTGGAATTTGGAAATAAGTAGATAAATAAAATGAATAATATTGTTTTCCTTTTATTTGTTGGAATACATTTTTCTTTACCATCATGTATACAGTTTACATAATACGTTGCCTCCTGGCCGCTTTGAAGAAGTCTTGGAGCTTTCGGGCTAAAGACACGCGTCCTTATTCTGCTTCAAGCGGTTGTTTAGTAGGTGCAACTTCTACATACCCCGCGCGCCCGGGCGCGCGGAAACTGTAGAGTTTAATTCGCCTTCCCACCGCAAGGGGAAAAAAATACATAAAACGGAAATAAGAACACAATGTGAAGATATTACAATAACACTAGAATTTCTCTATGTTAGAAACTCTTGATATATGTATATGATAAATTCTACGAATATTATATTTGGCGATTTTTGTTACATTAAGTTACTTTGCAAATTTTTTTATAATTCTCGGTAATATAATTGACAAAATTCTGATAAAACTCTTTAGTAAAATGCAAATTTCAGAATGAAACAAATAAGCTAGTTGATTTACTAATCAATTTTGAGGCGTCACTAATCATGGTAGTAATGGTAAAACCACTCTGAATTTTAAATTTTTTTTGTTGCCAAGGCAATTATTACTACTTCTTCTTCTTCTTAGTAGTACATTCCTAGCGGAGTGATCGTGGTCATGGATCCACTGATAGATAAAAATAGCAGCAGTGGTTCCCCGTTGCCTTCTGCTCCAGTACTTTCAGAGGTTATTTGGACCTCAAGGCCGCTGTTTTACACGAGTACCCTCTTCCAATTCTAATCTACCCCACAATGTTCTCACTGTTTCAATGTTTTTAACAGCCCAAATGTTCCCAAATGCAAGCTCTTTTGACTGAGTTAATGGTAGTATAATGGCTCCTGCAGCCTCTTCTAATCTTGGTAGGTACCAAGAGTAGAACAACAGCTTTGCGGTCCAAATAACCTCTGAAAGTACTGGAGCAGAAGGCAACGGGAAACCACTGACACTAATTTTCCCACGAGAGTTGTCTATCAACCTCATCATCAGTCTGCAGCCTCTTCTAATCTTGGTAGGTACCAAGAGTAGAACAGCAGCTTTGAGGTCCAAATAACCTCTGAAAGTACCGGAGCAGAAGGCAACGGGAAACCATTGCTACTATTTTTCCCACGAGAGTTGTCTATCAACCTCTTCATCAGTCTTCAGCAGGTACCTCGTGGTACATACCAAGATTAGAAGAGTCTGCAGGAACCATTATACTACCATTTACTCGGTCAAAAGAGCTTACATTTGGGAACATTTGGGATGTTGAAAATCAAAAGTTCTATTTTTTACACTAGTCCATTTGTATAATGTTGAATTACAGAAACTCAGTTATTTAGACTGGATTTATATTCGAACGGGATAGGATTTGTAACAAAGAATTCTGCAGAAGAACTACAATCTACAAAATCAGCAAGTTGAATTGGCAATAGGCAGTTTACATCGTTCGCAGGACCGATAACCGCTGGGAAAGTTTTTGAGTGGTGACCACAAGCCGGACGCAAAAGCGGGGGATCGCGGATCCCATAAGGTAGACTAACTTAGTAAAAGTGGTGGACTGCCGTTGGTTGCGTATGTTGTGACGCATTTTTATAAATAAATTATTATTGTTATATTATTATATTCATGATTACATATTATATATTACTGATTTCTAAATTTATTTAAAACTGATTGTTAATACGCCCTGCATGTCGAGTTTCCCTGTAATAGGATTTGCATTCTAAACTAGTTAGTCTGTAAATTATCATAGTTCAAAAGCTCATATAATGTTAAATCTGTTGGCAGACCAAATAAATAAATAAATTAGGACAGTTGCGTTAGGTTGAATAACGCTACAACTGCTGCGATTACAAAAATTTTAAATATTCCATAATTATAGTAAATATATTAGCCAGGCACAACTAATTCACGAGTTATAGCCGATTAATTAATGCCTATTTCAGTTCTGAGCAAACTCATGTTTTTGGTTTATAATATGTTGTTGTTGGCATGACTACAGAATCCTACCTTATACATGTGCTTGACCGTTTTTCTCTATTGCTTCAATCAGTGGTGGTACCCAATAAATAAAAGGATTTTATTTTATTTTTATTTTATTTAATACACAATCCACAGCCCTTAAAACTAATATAATTTTTAATATTATTATAATACAAAACTTAAGACCAATAATGGATTTACATTTTGTAGAAAATCGGATTTTTTAAGACAGCCAGTCAATAAGTTTATAGGGTCATGGTTCGAATATTTATAAGGCCATAGGGCCATGGTTCGAATCCGGACGTGCATCACTGAGTTTTTCTGACTCTCGGAAAGCACGTTAAGCAGTCGGTCCCGGACGCTGTCAATAGATGGCGGTCATTACAATCCCCAACCCGCAGTGGAGCAGCGTGGTGGATTTAATCTCCAAGCCCCCCTCACCCTGGGGGAGGCCTAAGCCCCTGCAGTGGGGTAAAAATGGGCTGGTGGTGTGAAGAAGTCAGCAAGTAGAATCGAGGACAAAAGTAGGATTAGATACCCTATACGAAAATTCCATCACGGTCTGTATGTGTTCTTCAGCACACTTATAAGTCAGTTTTTTTAATATCACGTAAATTGGCGCTGTGTGGGATGTGCCAAGTATAATTGTATTGCATTATTGTAAATTACTATTCATAAGCCATTTCCATATGTTTTTCTTTTTTCGATGTGTTTTATTGTTATCTCAAAATAAATTCTAAAACGAGACCATTTTTATAAACTTTTTATTCCGAATTTGAATCTATTAAAAAATTATGAAAATAAAAACGTACGGGTCCAACTAGGAAATATGTGCTCATATATAGAGTTTTGTTTTATTCTGTGTTATTTTGAGGTTTAAACAAGTATAACCCATAGAGTAAATTAATTTGACAGCTTGGTTTGGTTTTATACTGAAAAAAAAATGAGCCACAAATGTCACTTCACAGTATCGAAGTGACATTACAAAATTTTGCGGGGTTGAAGACCGGCATGCGGGTATTTCGCGGGGTGGAAACCGGCGTGCGGGGGACCATGGGCATTGAAAATCGCACTAAAACTCGCCATCTTGCACCAGCTAGCTAAAGTATGAGTGGTTAGACGGTAAACGTAGAAGAGGGCTTCTAGTCAATGCGTTATGGTTGCCAAGCCTGGGAGCTACCTTCTTACAAATTCTACCGTGAATTACCGGTTTCTAGCTATTTCTGAATAATGTGGTCAGTAACATCACACAACTATTATAACCCAAAAAGTACATGTTTTGAATAATGAACAGTGTAAAATAAAAATTTATTCATAGCAATAATTAACGTCGCAAACGTCAATTGGACGTCTCGCGCGATCGATAGAGCGACTCCCCGCGTCTTTCTTGAATACTTAATTTTAATGATCAGCCGTTGTCTTTCACTCGATATAATAAAAATAAATTAAGCGAAACTCAAGGGATTCCTTTTTTTTTATTCTTTCAAACGTCCTGATTTATTGAATACCATTGCAATTAAACTAAAACTGGATCTTGACTTTCACGATCAAAAATATTACTACTTTCACCTACTGAGGGGTTACATGTAAAAAAATGGTAGTACGTGTGTTTTATCATAACAGATTGACCGATTGGCCTAGTGGTTAGGGACCCTAACTGCGGAGCCAAGGGTCGCGGCTTCGATTCCCGCCCGGGACAAATACATGACAAACATGTCTATTTGTTCTGTGTCTGAATGTAAAATGTATCGATCTATATATTATGTATTTATAATAATAATATATAATGCCTGGGACATCCCACAAAGAGCTATCTAGTCCCAAACTATGCAAAGCTTGTATTATCTGTACCAGACAACTGATATACATACTTAAAAATCTTATTTTTTTATAATAGATATTTATATGTATACCAGTTGTCTGGTACCCCTTAATACAAGCATACTACTTGCTTTGGGTCTAGATGGCGCTGTGTGGGATGCCCTAGGTATTATTGTAATTATTACTGTGGACGAGTGGTTAAACATTCCATCTTTAGTAAAAAACGTCGTGGAATTCGATTCCCGCTATGCGTATTATCCAATGCCATTTTAATTTACAAACAGACGTACTGAACACTCTAGACTCCCTTTCACTGAACAATCAATGAAGCACAACAATGGCGGCCGTGTAAGTACTTGCGAGTGGAATTTCGCAGCGTACTGGCTGCCGGTAGACTTACTATTATATGAGAAAATTCCAGTTGACGCGACATAAGCTGACTTATTAGGGGTGCGTCGAAGTTAGTTCGCAATGCTGTAATCATTCTAAGCTCTTTCGATATCTTCACTTGTGTGACCTTGGATTAAAAAGCCACGAAACCGTACTAAACAAAATGGTGGCCTTATGATCCAAACTCCATCTATACTAATATTATAAAGCTGAAGAGTTTGTTTGTTTGTTTGTTTGTTTGTTTGTTTAAACGCGCAAATCTCAGGAACTACTGGTTCGAATTGACAAATTCTTTTTGTGTTGGATAGTCCATTTATCGAGAAAGAGTATAGGCTATTATTACATCACGCTACGACCAATAGGAGAGTAGCATCAATGAAAAATGTTGCAAAAACGGAATAAAATATTCCTTTTGAGAGCTTCCGTTATGCGCGCTGCGTAAACGGTTGATGTTAAGCAAAAATCATGTATCACGGAATTGTTCCCCTTTAAAAGTTGTAACCAAAAGTCCGCAACAGCATATGTGTATCTTTTAAGGTTGACTTATTATCTTTTTTTATGGCAATCAAATTTGTTGCTAGACGCGCTAGAGAATTTCTTTGCGTGGATGATGACGATGATACCATAGTGTAATGTGTAAAGATACTATATGGTTGGACTAGCGACCCACCCTGACTTTGCACGGGTGCAACATACTAATGCGTGGAACGGGAAGAGGAACGTTTCCGTAGTCCTCCCGGGCGAAGCCGGGTACGACCGCTAGTAATTCAATAAAATTGAATAAGGGTTTGTACTCTAGCGGTAAAGTGATGAAGCTTTATATTTTTGACTCTCACAGGACAGGCCTAGCCTAGTGTGGGGGGTCATTGGTAGAATTATATTGTATATGCATGATGGTTAAATAAATAAATTTCATTTCATTCCGGTTCTTCGCGATTCGATTTTAATATACATAAAATGGGCTGGTTGACTATTTTTTTAAATTTGTTTATATGAAAAAGTTTTTTATGTATATCATACCTACCAGTGACATAATTTTAACATTCCGGTTCCTGCGCCCGCCGCGATCAGACGTGTTCGGTTCTCCGAACACCCTTCTGCCCCGTTCTGCCCCGCGTGGCCCATGTGTAACGGCCCGTTGCCGAGATCCCAGTGATGGCTACGTAGTAGCTGCGTGTGTGTTTAGTGTTTGTCGTAGAGGTTTGTCGCGCAGCGGCAGTTAGCCTTCGTGGCGTCGTTCCGGCACTCCAGCTCCTGCCTAGACACATTTCGCGCTCCGTAGTTCTAACGCCTTTCTTTTCTGCCCCGCGTGGCCCATGTGTAGCGGCCCGTTGCCGGGATCCCAGTGATGGCTACGTTGTAGCTGCGTGTGTGTTTAGGTTTGTCGTAGAGGTTTGTCGCGCAGCGGCAGTTAGCCTTCTTGGCGTCGTTCCGGCACTCCAGCTCCTGCCTATACACATTTCGCGCTCTGTAGTTCTTTCTGTGTTTTCTGCGCCCTGGTTGCGCTCTATGGCTCACGCCTTTACAAGCTGATCGCGCTCCCTATTTCGTGAGTTAAACTCACATAACCGCACTAAGATTCCTGCTCAGCGGGAGCCGCGCAGTCGACAGTTAGCCACGTGTGGGGGCACGTGGAGTCGCTCCGAGTTCCGAGCTCCGGGTTTTTAGCGTGCATTCACCAGTAACTCCATAACTCCTACTTATTCGTTTACAATCACTTAATTGTGAATTGCAACTTGTTATTTTAGTAATTACAATTAGTCACTTCAGGGATTACTTCCCTTCTGAACCGGAATCGTTATCACTCCTTCATCACCTCTCCAGGTGTTAGGTCCGTCCCAATTAGAGTCATTCCACGTTATAATAATAACGAGAACTCCAACCGGGGGCCCGCGCCTCTGGCATTATTTCGCCTCGAGTAACCCTTAGGGGTCACCCGACAACTTCGCGCCGGCCGACACCCTAGTGTGCCGTCTGGCAGCTTCGATGAAGTCGTAGGAGCTTTCGGGCTAACGACACGCGTCCCTATTCTGCTTCAGGCGGTTGTTTAGTGGGCGCAACTCCCACATACCCCGCGCGCCCGGGCGCGCGGAAGCTCAGCAGTTTTATCCGCCTTCCCGTCGCAAGGGTAAAAAAAAAAAAATTTAAATAATAAATCATTACTAACAAAGTTATGAATGTTTAAAAATGAAATAGTCTGTTAGATAGAGAGGGCAATACCTCATGGCGCACCTATGTGTGACGTCAGGTCACATAAAATAATCCTAAATATCGTTTTACAAAAAAGGGACAGAGATAAAAATTTAATAGCCTATAATTTCAATATTCTTCAACCAAATATAAAGTCTATTTCTATATTTTTTTTAATAAATATATTTATTTATTTACATTAAAGAGAACCAACAGTTACACGCAAATGAAAGTAATTAGTAGTGAGTGGTTAACAGTCAACCATTTACAGGTTTCCACTGATAGAAATAACATGAAAAACCTTCTCCCCTCCTCCCAACACCTTCATAATATTTAATAGTAGTCGAATATATGAAGCCGTATGCAAAAGCTTGTAACAACTATATTCGTTGATAAGGCAACAATGTATACATACGTCGAACGCATTAATATATCATTGGGACAATCAATTAAAACAATAAGTACGGCCTTAATATCGTTTTTGCGTCGACGAATAGCAATTAGGGCGATTTCTCGTTTCGTTTGCTCTGATATTAATATGAATAAAAGATGTCCTCCCTGATGAGACAATAAATCCTCGACAGACAGACAGCCGGCTTCGTTACAACTCTAGCGTTAGTGTTGCATTATCAATAAAACTTCATATATCGATATCGATAAACTGCGTCTTGATATTGCAATTTTAATTGTGTTTTGTAGTGTAGTGACACGGTTTTTTAATGCCTGTCCGTACGTACTAGATGTGTGAGATGTTAAAATTCATCTTATCGTGTACGATGTCACAAATCACTCGACGGACCGATTGGACTAGTGGTCGGAGAGGGCAACTGCATACACAAACATCGCGGATTCACGAATCACACGAATAGTGTGTGCATAATAAACATGTCATTTGTTCTGTGTGTAGGTGTAAAATATCTATAAATATATGCGTATGCATGTATTATAAGGAGATTAACAAAAATATTTAAACCTAATGTACATAACATTAGGTTTAAATATGTATGTTAGGCGTGTGGTAGCCGAGTAATAGCGAGCCCGCTTTTTGTTTAAAATACCGTGGTTCGAATCCCAGAGTATGGATTATTGAGTTTTTTCCAACTTATGTACATAATTATCACTAACTCTGTGCCTCGGAGAGCACGTTAAGCAGTCAGTCCTGGTTAGCATCAATACATGGCAATTGTTAAAATCCAACAACCCGCACTGGAGCCTTCATCGCATCAAGCCCTCTCATCCCGAGGGGTGGCTTAAGCCTTAGCAGTGGGGCATTAATGGACTGATAGTATGGTATCATATATTAGTTGTCTGGTACCCATAATACAGGCTTTGTCAACATTGTAATTTGCGGTTTCATGACCGTGTGTAAGATGTTATTAAAATTAGTAAGTATTTTTATGAGCAAAGCGATAAGAACATAAAAAGTGATACAGAACGGAATTTCGTGAAATAGAAATGTAAAACACGTTACAAAAAACAAGTGTAGCTATTACTTGAATCAAATATAACAGCAAAAGAAAATAATAGAGTGTGATTGAAATTTGTCGATAGTTTCGTAACTCGTGACAACACTAACAGTCCTTGATTACAAACTTATGTATACAACGTATGTTCAGGTACGTCTGTCTCCCTATGTCTCACAGCTATTGAGTGGTTAGCGTGAGGCCCGATAATAAAAGCATAATAAAATTAATTTGCAAGAAATTCTCATATATTAATAATCTATAAATTATTTAAGTCACATTGAAATGTATGCCCCATCACACCTCGTCCTTATCGAAAGCAGACATGTCACTGATTTTACAATTTTAAATTAAATTTTTATTTAATATATCTGTAATATGTATGTATGAGTCGTGATAGCCCGAACGCAGCGAACCTGTTTCAAATCTATAAGGCTATGTGGCCGTGGTGCGAATCCGGGCGTGTACCAGTGAGTTTTTTCTGACTTAAGAACATTATATATCCCTGACTCTGAGCCTCGGAGAGCACGTTAAGCAGTCGGTCCCGGTTGCTGTCAATAGATGGTGGCAGTTACAATCCGCCAAACCGCATTGGAGCAGCGTGTGGATTGAAGCTCCTAATCCTCTCATCTTGAGGGGAGGCCTACGTCCTTGCAGTGGGGTATAAAAAAAGGCTGTTGGAATGTATGTAATATGTTTGAATAAAATTAAGTATTAAACTTTATAAATAAAAGTATTATAAAAGTATTAAATTTATTAATTAAATAAATCTATTTCATTTCGCCCGTGGCTCTGTCGCATTCCCAACTAGAATAAAAACTCTGGTAAGCCTTGAGAATTGTACAACCGCTCTACAACAGATTTATAACTTAATTTGACTGACAGATTGACCGGTTAAAGACCCTAACTGCAGAATCAAAGGTCGCGGGTTCGATTCCCGGCCGCGACAAATATTTGTGTGCATGAATACGTATATTTGTTGTGTGTCCGAGTGTAAAATATCTGTATAATTATGTTTGTATTACAAAGAATATTTAAGTATGGATATCAGTTGTTTAGTACCCGTAATACAAGTATAATATATATATATATATATAAGGCTAGATGGCGCGCTGTGTGGGATGTCTCAAGTATTATTATTACTGACGACCGCTTAGCTTAGTGGGTAGCGACCCTACCTACGAAGCTGGAGGTCCCGGGTTCGAATCCCAGGTCGGGTCAGTATTTATATGATGAATATTTATACTGGTACCGGGTCTTGGTTGTTATATGTATGTGGTGTCTTCGCTTGGTACCCAAAACACAAGCCAATGCTTAGTTTGAGGCCTAGACGTTGTTGTCATGTGTACGTTATTATTATTATTTCGGTTCAGTTCAGTCTTAATCTCCCGGCCTTGTCGTACGACAAAAATTATTTTGTGACTGCCTAAAGACATACAGAACTAATAAACACTAAACATCAGTCATTGACATAAATGTACAAGACGACACTTAGGGTCGAGTGATTTCACTTAACATGGAAAGTACGACCTGAAATGTAGTGTGTGAGTGCAGTCTATTTTACGCCTGTGTGCTATCATGTTGGACTGGAGTGCAGTCGGATTAGTGTCATTTAATTAACTTGCACCAAGCGGGAACAGCGACAATTTTCTTGTCTGCAATTTTATGTATTTTATATAATAATAATACCTGGGACATTCCACACAGCGCCATTTAGTCTCAAAGTAAACAAGTATTATGCTTACCTAATATGATATCTAGTAGACAGCTGGTATGCATATTTATTCTTTTTTATAATATATACATATTAAAGATAGTTTTTACATCCAGACACGGAACAAATAGATATGTTCATACACACAAATATTTGTCCCGGGCGGAAATTGAATCCGCGACTCTTGGCACATACCGGAGTTCAACTTTTTCGTCCAGTGGATTTGAAGGAAATAGGATGTGACAGACGGACTGACCAGACCACGGAACCTTCTAGACGTTTTGTCATTGGAAATAAAGCAATCAGTGTAATTAACGAACAATTTTAACTTTAATAATAAATTAATACACTAAATATTAAACGTAAAGTATTTACAAATTGGAAATGACTTTCATTTCGTTGGAGTATAGGGGGTCATTTGAGAGTTTTGTGAGACAGGCAGATTGCACAAAGAGTTTTGGAGATATTGGGATAAACGTGGCGTCAAAAGACGCAGCTCGGCAAGCTCTACAAGATGACAAAAGACAATTTGGAAAAAAATCAAAAACAAAAACATTATCGGCAAAAAACAAAAAAAATTGCTATTTTTTCCCGATTTTCTTTTTGGGAGCCCGATATCTCGAGAACTAGGTCCGAATAAGAAAAAAATAAAAAAACGGCTCGGGGTAATTAGACGGGGGATTGATTGAGAATAAAACTGTTAGAATCGGGCAACCGGAAGTAGTGGTTAAGGGTGCCCTTAGTTGGAAGTCGGATATGCGTCGGTGTTACATTTCGTACTAATTCGGTTTGTTCGATCGAAATGTCGTATAGAATGTTATATTTCGAAGTTTTAAGCTTATTCAAATACAGTTGTGTTATTTTTTTTGCGAAAAAAATTTATTTCGAAAAATATTATCCAAAATATGTGTGTTTACATGTCTATGGTGTTTACTTATTCCGTTAGGTGCATTTCCAATGTCGTAAGAAGTTCGTGCGGAAGCAGGAAATCCGTTGATTTTTTTTATACGTCTCGTATGTACGGACCTTAAAATAGTATAAGTAAATATCGACATAATTACATTGTTATATGATGGGATTTGCTATAAAGGCGTATGATACGATGTAATAAGATACTTCTATTGTAGGAAGGCAGTTGGGTGGCTGGGATATACCACACAGCGCCATCTAGTCTCAAAATAAGCAAGTCCATATCCATATCAGCCCATTATGCCCCACTGCAGGGGTTTAGGTCTTCATTAGGGATGATAGTGCTAGGAGCTGAACCCATCACGCTGCTCCAGTGCGGATTGTTGGATTTTAACGACTGACTTCTAATGATGGCAACCGGGACCGACGGCGGCTTGATGTGCTTTCCGAGGCAGAGAGTTAATAATAATAATAATAATAATATTTGGGACATCCCACACAGCGCCATCTAGTCCCAAAGTAAGCTTGCTTACTTTGCTTGTTACTACTATGCTTGTGTTATGGGTTACTAGACAACTGATATACATACATAAATACTTTTTTTTTTTTTTTTAATAATATATACATAGATAAATATTATACACCCAGACCCGGAACGAAATAAACATGTTCATGCACACAAATATTTGTCCCGGGCGGGAATCGAACCCGCGACCCTTAGCTCCGCAGTTAGGGTGTCTAACCACTCGGCCAATCGGTCGTCAATAATGATGATGATAGTTATGTCCTTAAGTAAACGAAAAACTCATTGGTACATGCTCTGAGATTCGTACTACAACCTTCTAAACAAGAAGCTCGGCACCACACTGCTAAACAAATTATGCTTGTATTATGGGTACTAGAGAACTGATTTACATACTAAAACATTCTTTATAATGTATACATATTTTACACCCAAAAACGGAACAAACACTAATCAGTCAATGAATCAATAATAATAATAATGAAAAAATATCTTTATTTCGTAGTTACGTTTCATCTTGAAATACGTCAACGTCACGTTGTTATTATTATTGTTATTTTATAATGAAAATACTATTGTTTTCTAAGTAATTTAGCAAAACTTTATTCAAGACGAAATACAATACGTTCTTCTCTAGGTTCTTCTAGTAATGCCCACAGAGTAGGGACCATAGACAAAACATAGACTAAATTAATAAGATTGAGCACAGCTTATAGAAGGTACAGGTTTTTATAACAACATTAATATTATTGAAACAAACTGATAAGCGAGCGGTTTACATCCATGGATTTTTATCATCTAAAATAGTCCGACACTTTGTAGTAAGCTTTTGCTTAAAGCTTTCGTTTAATTGTTGTTTTCAATTTTTTATAGGGTAAATCTTGAATGTCAACTGGAATCTTATTGTAAAAGCGTACGCATTGCCATTTAAAAGATTTTGGGTTTTTATTTGAGACGGCTAACATGGTTACCAAGTGTTTCAAGTTTGTTTCTGTGCAATGTTTTTTGCCATACATTATACTTTCGAATATACATTTCAGACAGCTATGTCATTATGTTACTTTCATAAACTTGTCTCTAAGTGATACTTTAGGTTCTAGTTTATAGATTGTTCGAACAGCTCGCTTCTGCAGCACGAAGATGGTATCTACATTAGCAGCGTGTCCCCACAACAGAATGCCAAAGTCATCAAGCTATGGAACCCGCTGAAATACACTAGTCTTGCTTTTTCTATGTTTGATAGGAAGCTAGTTCTTTTTACAGCGTAAGCTGCAGTAAGTACTGAGCCTTTAGTACTGAGCCTGAGCCAAAGTAAGTTAGGAATATGAGATTTCACTGCATTTCGCGTCCATGTAAATAGACATATTCGTACACACAAATATTGGAAACCGAACCCGCGACCTTTGGTTAACCTAACCTAACCACTCGGCCGATCGGTCAGTCAAAATGTCTATGCTATGCTCGAAAGCAAGCAAATACAGTCAAAAAAGATTAATAATAATAATAATAACACACACAATCACAACAACGTCTAGGTCCCAAACTAAACATTAGCTTGTATTTTGGGTACCAAGCGAAGACACCACATACATATAACAACCAAGACCCGGTGCCAGTATTAATATTCATCATATAAATACTGACCCGACCTGGGATTTGAACCCGGTACCTCCAGCTCGCAGGGTCGCTGCCCACTAGGCTAAGCGGTCGTCATACATACATACATACATAAATACAGATTATACACCGTTTTAAAAATCGTACATTTGTTGTTGGTGACACTATAAAAATGAGGTTAGGTAATCTCATTATTAGCTCCTAAAGGTCTCGAAAGACATTACACCATAATTATATGCCTGGAAATTATCGTAAACCTACCTTCTTCAAATTGAATATTTTTTTGCCGTCTTTGGGATACTCGACATAACTGCGTCACAGTGTAAGGAAAATGTTCCAGTATATTCAATCAAAATATTAGAGAAATGCGATTCGTAGAGCAGAAAATGCTGTGGTTGGAAGTCTGTTCATCTGAATAGACAGACAGACAGACAGTCAGACAGACACATCTGTGTTAGATATAGCAATTTATGACAGTATAGACAATTTACACCTATAGTTATTAAAGTTACATCATCACTTAATTCTATATGCAATAAACTATATGTACCATACCATACCATCAAACCGTTAATGCGCCACTGCCGGCTCTTAGGCCTCCCCTCAGGTTGCCACCAATAGGTGGCAGTCGTTACAATCTCCCAACCCGCACTGGATCAGCGTGGTGGATTAAGCTCCAAGCCCCCACAGTGCCATCTAGTCCCAAAGTACAATGTATTATGTATACTAGACAACTAATACACGCACACATAAATATTTTAATAATATATACAAATATATATATTTTACACTTAGACACGGAACAAATGTTTGTCCCGGGCGAGAATCGAACCCGCTTTCTTTGATTCTGCAGTTAGGGTCTCTAACCTCTCAGCCATCGGTCAGTCATTGTACGTTTAATATTTTTTTTTCAATAAACAAAAGTTTACAACTAGATGTTTTCGAGATTCTCCTTATTACGTGAAAAAGGATTAAGTGTATAAAACTCTTCACAATAGGCATGATGGCAGTAATTGAAAATCACTGAAATTATATATTTATTTAATGAAACTTGAGTCATGGAATACGAAACACGCATTTATTTTTCTATTAATAGCGAGATTAATAATTATTTTGATAAAATAAAACTACGAAATATGAAAGTCCGCCATGATCTGTTGAACACCAATCAGAGCGAATGACGTCACTTTTGAGTAAATAAGTAAACGAACTCGAACGAACGCTGTGTTTTTTTCATTTAATATTCAATTTTGTTTATTCCGTCCGTATTATTTAAACCAAACGAAAGTGAAATAACCCGAGTCAACGATCAACAAGGATTTACTAAGGCAAACAGTGATAATTTGCCTAAAATTGATGTGTTAATGCTGGGAGAATTTTTAGCATCAAATAAAGATTTTTGTTCAGCAGAATTTAAAAACGTCAAAACCGTTATGTACGTTATTATTTAACAAACATACCGAATAATTTAAAATGTAAATAAAATACCTATTAAGATAACAGTAGTGGTGCAAGGTTAAACCTAACCTCGAAAAAGATTGTTTTTATTTTAATTTTAGGCCTCAAACAAGATATATACTATTCTAGAATCTTCAAAGTAAATGAAATACGTCGAAATGATCTTCACAAAAATGAAGGTGAGTACTAGGCAACATTGCTGTTGGATCTCGCCTTGCCAGTTTAAGCCACTTGTCTCGTATCGTTTTCTTTTGTGGACCGAACAGGAATAACTTATCAGGCGTTTTTATTGATATGTTATCACACTGAGGGACCGCAGCCACCTGTACACTTTAGAATTCATATTTAATAAACTAAATTATTCAATGAACGTATAAGGAGCGTCAGTGTTTACAAATACGTTTTGTTGGGTTTTGTTTACTCGAAGTTTACTCAAACGTGACGTTTTGGCGCGAATTTTAAATCTAAAAACTAAAATGTTATTTTTTCCTCCTAAATCTTTATTATAAGTAGAAATATGTTATTCATTGCAAGTAATATACGTTTCCGAACACTTTGGAACAGTTTTTCAAAATTTGTCATCATGCCTATTCCACATCCAAACTTCAATATATAATTTTGTCACGTGTTGTAGAGTTTTGTTTCCTATAACTATAAGACGATGTGACGAAAGTCACGTTTTCATTACAAAAGTCTTGGTACGATTCTATACTATTTTTACATTTTGACCGCGTGCCATCATCGTTCCTTGCGTTTTCATAAATATCGTTCCCGGAACAAATTTATTGACCCAGATAAGCATCTTTGACAAAATGTCTGTAATTTCAGCGATTCTTTTGTATTGTATACTAAGGTTTTTTTTTAAATTACGTTTACAAACGTTTTTATTCTGTTCTTTTCAAGATACTATAATATTATTATTAACTATGTAGTCCTAGTCTTGCGAAGTATTATACTGTACTTAGTATAAAATGATAAATATAAATAATATCTTGGACATGCCACACAGCGCCATCTAATCCCAAACTAAGCAAAGCTTGTATCATGAGTACCATACAACTGATGTACATACTTAAATATTCTTTATAATATATACATATTTAAATATTTTACAGACACGGAACAAAGAGAAATGTTCAAGCATGCAAATATTTGTAATTTAAGTAACGTAAGCATACACGGATAGAGTTGCGACTGAGTCGACGACTCGTTGATATTAAACTTAATACGTCTGCTCTCGTCGCCAGTTCTGAACCTCGTTCGTGCTCATTGATGGTTACTGCGATAAAATTTGTTTATACTACAGATATATATATATATATATATTGACGACCGCTTAGCTTAGTGGGTAGTGACCCTGTCTACGAAGCTGGAGGTTCCGGGTTCGAATCCCAGGTCGGGTCAGTATTTATATGATGAATATTGATACTGGTACCGGGTCTTGGTTGTTATATGTATGTGGTGTCTTTGCAAAAAAAAATATTTATATTTGTAAACATATATTATAGAGAATTTTGAAGTATGTATATCAGTTGTCTAGTAACCCATAACACAAGCATAATACTTGCTTACTTTGGGACTAGAGGGCGCTGTGTGGGAAGTCTCATGTATTATTATTATTATTATATGCGTGGTAACCAATAGTGTTCTGTATTAATAGATTAGGTTAGTACCTTCTAGACCAGGCATAGTATAATTTTGTTCTCATCGCAGTAGTCAATTGGTAATTAACTATTAGCCATCTTTGAGAGTCGAAACGTGTTGAAAACATCAATAAATTCTCAAGTTTTTTATGTTTTGTCGTTGATATCCCGATTTGTATGTCATGACATTGTAATAGTTAAAATCAGAAATCGAATGAGTACGGTTTACGTTATTTTTGTAATTATATTTAGTTTTATATAGTTTTGTTTTTTTTTTTTAAATTCTTGATGTTCAAGTCCATAAAACGATCAAGAAAAAAATATTTTAGCGCCAACTATAAACGAATAGCGGAACTAGTAAATCAGAGAACAGATGCGTTCCGATTTTTTGCTACCGATTTTCGGCACGTATAATATATTTGTTTCATCGATACTAATCTTTTGAATCGTATCACTAAATTGAGTTGCGCCATCTGTAACTGAGTTACCAAATTTTTATTTTTAACCATATTCTTTTTTGTCATATAAGTGTCGTGATAGCCCAGAGCACAACGAACCTGTCTTAAATTTATAAAGCCCCACAGGGCCATGGTTCGAATCCGGGGGTGTATTAATGAGTTTTTCTGACTTAAGTACACAATATCACTGACACCGTGCTTCGGAGGGCACGTTAAGCAGTCGGTCCCGGACGCTGTCAATAGATGGCGGTCGTTACAGTTCCCAACCCGCAGTGGAGCAGCGTGGTGGACTTAAGCTCCAAGCCCCCCTCCTCACCCTGGGGGAGGCCTAAGCCCCTGCAGTGGGGTAAAAATGGGCTGATGATGATGATTCTTTTTTGGCGACATAATACGAAAAATGTTACGATATTTATAATAGCCACTTTAAAATCTAGGTTTAATATATTTGAGCGCGCCTTTTTAATACGAATAAAATGGTAACCGGTAATACCTACTTCGTTGTGACATACAAACACCCAAAACAACTTCAAATAAGATAAAGTTGAAGAATCGCCGCAGCTTCGGCGGGACGATTAAAATTGTCGATAACAAATCTCGCACACAATAAAGAAATTTATTGTCGGGCCGCGAAATTTATTTTCCGAAATTACGATTCGATACGGCCTTCATTGCTGGGAAAAAATCGATGATTTAAAGGCCCAAAACGATGGTTTTATTTTCCACGTGCAAAATACAATAAAACTTGACCTTCGTGAACTAAAGCGTCAGTAGACAATACAGCTTAAATTATAACGTTAAAAGAAAACTAGACTTTTCCCGCGGGTATACCATTAAGGTTATTATATATAATATAAATTATATATATAAAATTATATATATATAATAATAATAATAATATTCCTTTATTTCTCTCTCACATAATATGATACATTAATGTCAAACATAGAAACAAATGTGAAATTAGAAGATACAAGAGAGCTGGTGTCAGTACTAGGTTAAGAACCTGTATTGCTGAGTCACCAGGCTCCCGCCCCAGAAAACTTAACAATAAATGTCTCAATTGTTATATAGGTGTGAGGAACTTACAGAAATATTTATAACTTACAACATCCGAGCTTTTGATAAACTCTTGTGTATGTGTTTTAGAATTGTGTGGATGTGGGTGTATGTCAAGGTGTGTTTGTGTATTGTATGTATGAGGGTGTGTTTGTGTATTGTGTGTATGAGCGTGCGTTTGGGTGTGCGTAGTGTTTATATAGGTTGTGTATTTGAGGGTGCGAGTGAATTATATGAATTATACGTAACTGTTATATTCGATTCATATAGATTTAAACCACATACATATTTAAAATACATTTTGTTAGATAAATAGATTCGAATAATTAGTGTCATTATTGACATGTCAATCTTGTACCCATGATTTGCCCGTGGCTACCAGGTGCCTACCAGAGTTGTACTACCAGTTGGTCCACGGGGGATTTTTTGCCCATAGTCTTATTATGTACTACTGGTTGCACGTTGAAAATTGTAACATGAAAGCGATTTAAGGCCGCGGAATATACTGAACTTGTAATTTTATATTATAATGATGAACGTAACCTAACCTAATAGATGTTAATAATAAATTACCTAACTTAATCTACGAGTAAACGGGCAAGTAAAAAATGTCCCGTTGTATAAGCAGTTGTACATAGTAGGACTACGGGCAAAAAATTTCCTCGTGGACCAACTAGTAGTAGAACCCTGACCACGGGCAAGTCATGTTCTATACTGCCTTTAGTGTTGTACCATATAAATAGTGATGTGACATGCTCTATCTCAACTGTCAGTTTGATACAAAACCACTGCAGCTGTTGAGTGAATCTTGACTTTGACTTATAGTTGTCAATCACCTAAGGATTATACAAAGGAAAAAGTTTTATTTATACTTTTTAGTTAGGTACTCGATTATAAAAATATCGGAACTAAATTTTTGAAGTTACTTGTACGTAGAAAACTGTGAAAGAAACTTCTTCAAAGGAAAAAAAATATGTTGGAAATATGTCTAGGTTATGTGGAAATCATTTAATACCGTACTAAAGAACTAGCTTTCCGCCCGCGGATCCGCTCGCGTGGGACACACAGTTGTCCTGAGACCCCTTTTTCGCAATAAAAGTAGCCTATGTCACTTTTCAACTTATAAAGTATATCTACGCAAAAAATTCTAGCGGTCCCGATACAACTGTGTAGTCCACGCGAACGGAGCCGCGGGTGGAAGATTAATATCAAAATAAAATATACACCATGTTATTAGCTGATCATTTAGCTTTCTATAGGTGTAAGTATTTTCAAAATCAGTTAAGTAGTTTTTGAGATTATTCGTTACAAACAAGCAAACAGAAAATCATAACTTTCCTCTTTATAATATTAGTATAGATAAATATTATGAAAGAAACTAGTATGTGCACTAGTAAATGTTTGAGGTCTTATATTTTAATTATTATCCTTAGAAGCTTATATTTATTAAACACTGAGAAGTTACTGACATACAAAATGGCAGAATTTTGGGCCATTCAGCAGTGGCGACATCTGCCTCAATCTTTCAGCTTTTAACTCCATTTAAAACCAAAGTACAATTCAAGTTGAATACATGAATGTTCATGCATGAGATACCGCGCCACAAAATTACAATTCTTCAAGATGAATACATACATGAACGAAAACAAAAATGTGACCAAAAAATATACAATTAATACATCAGTTGACTTTTTGAAATATTCGCTGATAAGTAGAATTTTGTGGGACCCACATGTGAAATTCGTACATGTAAATTCGTAAGAAAATAAAGATTCTTAAATAAAATTACATTAGTAATTTAACAAAATGTTTTTTTTTATAATTTTAAAGAACCGTAGATTCTAGATCCATGTCATTAATGAAGTTTTTATCAGTACAATTTTAATAGCTAATTATTATTAATAATTTTGTCACATCCGTCGCTTATGCAGCTTGGTACTCCTACACTAGTGAGTTTCTTAAAACTTAGAGAGAGAGAGAGAGAGAGAGAGAGAGAGAGAGAGAGAGAGAGAGAAAAAGAATATTTATTTGGCACACTTACAATAACACCAGAACAGGTAAAATTAGAAATTTTAAAAAAAACAAAGTAAATTAATAAAAAAATAAAAATATAACAGTCGGGATTCTAAATAAACTAAAACAATAACAAAAAGTAAGTAACCAAAATGGTTTCCACTCAGCTATATGTCAGGGCATTTGAATGCCGAGACGCTGGTTTTCTGTGGAACCAAGGAGTGGCCAATGCCTCCGTATCGAGAAGCGAAGTGTTGCCATGTGGTGGTACCACTATGCTGCATCTCGGCAGTTCGCACTGCAACATGCAAATTAAAAATACAAACGATAGACTCAAATAAGGTTACGTAAGACTCAATTACGCTGATAAATCGTGAAGCTATTATCTCCACTTTATATTATTCATTTTATTTTTATAATAATGTTTTTTTTTGTTCTCCAAGTGTTTTTTTTGTTGTTATTAATTTTATTTAATTGTGTATTAACATTAGCTTTAAGAATAATGTTACTAATTAACTATGGACCCTAGTCTGAAATAAATGTTTATGTACGCAGTTCGGAATTTTTACACTCTGCTACACTAGGCTTCTCTGATTTTCAATTTGATGCAATAAAAAAAAACACATCAAATAACGATAGGAAATTAAAATTATATAAATATATTTTATAATTTTAATACACCCAAGAGACACCCAACTGCAAAACAAAAGGTCACGGGTTCGATTCCCGCCCGGTACAAATATTTGTGTTCATGAACATATTTGTTCCTTGACTAGGAATCAAATATTTATACATATATCTATGTATATAGTATAACAAAGAATATTTAATTATGTATACCACTTGTCTATAGTAGCCATAACACAAGCATAATACTTGTTAACTTTACGACTAGGTGGCCTGTATGGGATGTCCCAGATATTATTATACGTCTATACGTAAATATATAAATAACACGTATTATATGTACGTATAAATATCTTGTTTCCAAACTGAATTTTTGTTTATCGTTCTAAATAAATTATTCGATTCTGCAGTAGAACGAAGGAGCACAACAAAATATATCATAAAATATTTATTTCTTTAAAGTTTTTGGGTCAAACCCTAAACTTGTGGGATATAATGTTGGTATGTTTGAAGTGCGAGTCGCTCAGTTCTCTCTGCGAAATCCTCTCTATGTAATGTAAATGGAAAGTGTGTCTCTCCGTCTGTCTGTCTGTCTATCTGTCTGTCCGGCTTTTCCTAGTTTTTTTCGAGAAAAATTTATGTGACAGACAGACGGACTAACAGTGATTTTTAACTAAAAAGCATATGTCTTTCATTCAACCATAAAAATACGAATTACTAGAAGCCTTCTTCTACGTTTCATCTCTTTCTCTAGCTAGTTGGTCTTCACCCTCGTGGAATTGCCTTTGACATTTTCGGTACAGTGAAGTAATAATAATAACGTACCTATACATGATAACAACGTCTAGGCCCCAAACTAAGCATTAGCTTGTGTTTTGGGTGCCAAGCAAAGGCACCACATACATTTAGCGACCGTTTAGCCTAGTGGGTAGTGACCCTGTCTACGAAGCTGGAGGTCCCGGGTTCGAATCCCAGGTCGGCTCAGTATTTATATGATTAATATTGATACTGGTACCGGGTCTTGGTTGTTATGTGTATGTGGTGTCTTCGCTTGGTACCCAAAACACAAGGTAATGCTTAGTTTAGGGCCTAGACGTTGTTGTCATGTATACGTTATTATTATTATTATTATTATTATTATTATTATTATTATTATTATTTAATAACCATAACCCGGTACCAGTATCCATATTCATCATTTGTGAGAAGTGACATTTATGAATCTATTAAAACCAAACGCTAATATCTTTAGTAACTCTATGCGTTCAACACAAAATTGTAAAGCTCGTGCGGCCTTAGTCGAAATTCAGTCATCGTAAAAGCTCCTGGACATTCGGGTCTCGACTTGCAATGGGTTCGTACTAGATTATTCGATGTAATTTAAATAAATATTATTTATATTTTATATTAATGTATTTATAAAAGTCGAAAGAGAAATAAAATGAATAATAGACGGATGTATACTAGTTCTCTAGTCAATGCATAATTTCTTTGGCGCTCAATTATGCAATTTCTATGTAAGTACATAGTAGGCAGTCGGGCGGCGACGTTTCACAGCTAAAAATATCCCACCCTTTGACTCTTGCATGTGCATGGTAGAATGGTTTTCTTTATATGTGTTCCTTTTCAGTTTGTGAAACTACAAAGTTTTATTATTTGAGTTATTTAGCATTTTAGCTTGTAGATCACTATGAAGGTTAAGTGAAATCACTCAAAAGATTTGCAACGATTCCTCTACTAAGCTTTGCACATCCCTATAAATTTATGTTACTATAGTTTGACCGAAACCGCTGTACCGCGCCTTAGGTATGTACGCGGCGCGGATAGAGGCAGATCTGTTCTGTCAGTCCGTCGTCAACGCTTAGGAGCTGCTTTCCCTCCTCGCCGCGCACATACCTAAGGCGCGGTACTGCGGTTTCGGTCAAACTATATCAATATTTTTTCCTTTTTTGTCTAAAATTAAATGCTCCGAAAAGTTTTCACTACAAAATGATACTCAGTTGATGTACCAAAAGTAATAATTAAATTTTACACCTTAGTTATGTACTTATGTTAGTAAATCAAGTGTAACTTGTATTTCTGTCTGTGCGCGTTAAAATTATACTTCGTACGGTGAATCCAAATTAAGGCGGTGTTCGACGCAAGTGTTGGAGTGACGTTAAGGGGAATATAGATAGATAACTGTAACTATAATGAAGAAATACAAATTAATGAAATTTCTGATTATTTTAGGTTATTAATACGGATGTAAACTTACTATATCATCTAAATTATATGATTTTTTTTATAACAGAACCTTAAAAAATCTTCTGTGTGTCGCATGCACAACTTATTTTGCTTATTTCATTCATTCCAACAGTTGTTTTAGCTCACTTATTGAAAAATTAATTAAAATAATAGAAAAAAGGTGAATAATTGAATCTACATAACGATATCTTTTCAACAATAACACATAATATTACTTGACGAATAAAAAAAATTCATCATTTTCTAGACCCATAAGGGCTTAAGTTTTAGCTCATTCAAATAGTTACTTTTGTATCTAAGTGTATGTATGTATCCTTTCACACTAATTTTCGTAACATATAGATACAGACTATAAAAGGTACAAAGTACCTCTACAGTCGACGGGCGTTTTGTAAGCCTCATCATCGCCGCAATGAAGCCTACACCTCTTTCGTCCCCACGGCCATGTTTGACGTTTCCATCTTTGTGCTAACTTACAACTTGATACAACGCAAGGTCTAAGACATATAAATACAGATGTGTCCAACGAAAAGGTCGCATTGAGTTTCTTGCGTGGCCGAACTGAACCGACACAAATTACTATTTAATATAAACTTTATGTCGCTTATATTAAGGTCAGAGTTGTTTGGCCATGCGATCAATCTACGAAGGAACCCGATGCGAGTTTTTCGTTGTGTCACATACAAATGGACATACCAGCGATTACGTAAAGGCAATTAAAAATTGAATAAATACATAAGTTATTTATACTTCATTTTATTTTAATTATAATAATATCTGGGACATCCCACACAGCGTGATCTAGTCCCAAACTAAGCAAAGATTGTGTTATGAGTACGAGACAACTGATATAATATACTCAAATATTCTTTATAATACACATATTCACACCCAGACCTAGAATAAACAGACATGTTCATGCATACAAATATTTGACCCGGGCGAGAATCGAACCCAAGGTTGCGCAGTTATGATCTCTAACCACTCTGATAATCGGTCAGTCAATTAACATGGAAATTGTAAATAAATTTTTTTTAGGTGAAGCATTAAAAATTATATAACACTATCTACGTCTTAAGGCCCGTCAAGCAGAATGAGATAATTGATTCAAATTGCCGCTATACGTTCTATAAAGTTCTGTTGCAGTTATTATTGTTAATAATGCCCTTAATATAAGGGTAGCGGACAGCTTCCAATTATCTAACTGTCGTAAATTACTGTGATTTTTATTGGTATGAGGAAACGCAGGTCTTTCGTCCCCTTTTTCCAACTCCGTGAAAAAATAAATATGTGTTAGTACAAAAAAGGAAAAATGAGTTTTAAGGGCAGTCATCTTATTGAAGAAATTAAATAAAAATGTTAGTAGCATTGATAATATCGATAGACCAAGTAAAATTAAAAAAAAAAAAAAAACTTATTAAAATAACGTGAATTTAAAACATGATACTTCCCTGAGTCAGAGACCCTTTTCAGTTAGAAACGGTAAGTTGGTACGACAGAGCAAAAGCAAAAAGGGTCTCCGGCTGCATTAGCCTTATTAATTTTTTATATAGCCAGGCTGTACTGCAAAAATAATGTAATACAGGATGACTGCAGAATACACAAACAAACAAGAACATCAAAATTCTAATGGGTAGGTAGGTACATTGCTTATGTTCAAACAAAACTGCGTCCGCATTTACACATATTAAATTCATCAATGAAACTACGATTTTACTTACATAAATGTGAAAATACAATCAATATCGATTTGGTGGCTTTTGAGTTTTTAACATCACACCGTGTTACTTTGTTGCTAATTAAAAGTGATAATAATCTTACAAGCTTTATATAACAACAGTAATATAAACTGGGACATCTAACACAGCCCCATTTAGTCTCAAGGTGAACAAGTATTATGCTTGTATTATGGGTACTAGACAACTGATATACATACTCATATATATTGTTTAGAATATACACTTCACATGTTTACAAATATTTGTCCCGGACGGGAATCGAACCCACGACCACGACCACTTTGTTTCTGCAGTTAGGATCTCGTACCATTCGGCCAATCGATTTCATTTAGATAAATTTAAAAAAAAAAACAAAATTTAGAAGTACTTAAATTATCAGTGTTGAAACATCATTCTGTATTGTTCGTTCCTAAAAGTAGAAGCACAATCATGCACACCCTATATATTGATCACTGATTACGTCTGAATCAATACGAAAGTTTTATCAAAATCGGTTCAGTGGCTTTTATGTCATAAGCGTTAAAATGATAATAATTTTACAATAATGAACAGCGCTTTGTCTCTCTCACATAACGTAGTTTCAACTTTCAACTAGTATTCCTTGTAATATGAGTACAATACAACTACACGTACAAAAAAATTCCCATCGATACGGTAATTCAACCCGACACCTTCCGCGTTGTAGCATATTGTCAACTCATACTCAAAAATTGAAAAATCTTTTGCGCTACATTTATATCTCTAACAATATAGGTATATACCGTTGCATTTCGTTGAACTCGGAGTGCGCGGAACGTTCGGGGGCGTGGCCACCACTTAACAAATTATAATTAATATGATTTACATGTAACATAAATAAGAATTCCAATATTAAATATGACAGACCCCTCGAGTTCGGTTTTATTACGTTGTCGCTAAACATTGTGATTTTATATTTTTTACGACGCGATCTTGTCGGTGTGACGAGGAAGCAGATATATCTGTCTCTTTCTAAAAAACGATCCAATATGTAAAAATAACGAATAGGTTTGTTGAAACGTCGAAGATTATCTTTTAGATGGTGTTGGGTTGAAGTAGCTTATCGATAATAAATGAAATTGGATTAATATCATAAACACAATTAGAACAAGTTCTTTGTATATAAACCATATAAATAAAATGTATATAATCAAATACATTTTATTTAATACAAGATGTTTAAACACTATTTACGTACAAAGATCAATATGGTTTTTTATTCAGGAGAAACTGACTATGCTCACAAAGTTAGACAAAGGTAGCATGTCCGTTGTTCCATTTATCTGCCAATCTGCCAATTTATTCTGGTGTACTCTAAGGCGAGGATCATTCGTGAATCCCCGCGCGCCTACCTTCATTTATTTTGATTTCCATTCGTACCATAGATCAAATTAGCATTAGTTGCTTCTAGTTTTATTACTCTAAGACTATGGTTGTTTCTATAGGTACGGCTGGTGATCGCAAGCCCAACCGTAACTGTCAAAAATGTGTAGTGATCAGCTTCTATAATTAAACTGAAAGATAGGCCAGGTACTAAAATCAATAATGAAGAACTGCAAGCCATGGTGAAACAGATCCTTTCGAACCTATTATAGAACTAGCAGCAGGTCTGCACATTTAAAATATGCCAACCTTTTGCGCCAAATTCGCAAAGTTAAAAAACAAGTAAACAATAGTCAATGGGATTGCCTCCATTTTTTTCCGCGATTTAGATTTCCGCGAGTTTTCGTTCCTAAATGAAAAGAAAAATTAGTTTTCAAGGAGCAATAGAAACATTTTTTGCGAACTTGGCTAAGGGCTGCTCCCCGAAGTTCTATTGCAAAGGCACTCGTGATCTTTCTATTAGATGGAAGAAATGTATATAGAGTTTAATGTGGCTATTTTGATGGAGTAAGCCCTTTCTCTTAGTAATTTTTAGTTTCATTTTTTTCTTTTGTATATAGAATGACATTTTCATATCTCAACCCCTAATACTTATAAAATATTTTAAAAAAAATATAATATTATTTACGTTACATTACGTTACGTTGTTTAACAATATTTATAATACGTTTTATTATGAAAATATTATTATCAACATATCGATGCATAATCCATCGATATAAGTGACAGCACTAATCCAATCGGCGTGAAAAAGCACACAAATCACACCTCTCGTTCTCGCCCCTTTACTCGTTTTGCGACGCGGATAACGCGTTTTTTGCGTTTTTGTTTTATTTTCGTATATACTTTTTACGCTCTTTTGCATGTTTCCACACAGTTGATGGGATTTAAGGCGTACATCGAGTTATTTTCGCTGCGATACGAGATCGTGTCATGTCGACCACTTAGGAACAAATTATTTTACGGTACGTACTAAATGAGTGAGGTCGGTTTTAAATCTGTTTCTACATAGAGTGGGGTCCGTGCATTGAAAATATTTTAGAAAAACCGGCCAAGTGATAGGTATATTTTGATTTTGTGTCAAAATATACAACATAAATGGCCCTCTTTTATTGCGTTTACTTAAAACTGTAGTTGACTATACACATCTACGGCCTAAGGAAAAGGGTCTTGATAGACTAACGTAGTGATCCTATAAGGGTTCCTTTTCCTTTTTAGGCACGGAACTCTAAAAAATATTGGGATTGAGTAATTAGGTACCCCTGTTACATTGTCTGTTGGTTTATAAATCTATAACTCAAGAACCACTAAACAGATTCTGCCGAAACTTCCACAGTTACACAGAAAAAGTTCTGGTTCAATATATAGGGCCGGTATAAATCATACTCAAGTTTGATTACGGACTCAAGACCGTTTCAAGTCAGTACCTACTAATTGATAAACGTATCTTGATTAGACATTCAGTATGCATGGTAGCTGATGACATCTAGGTTTAAGATCGTTATCGTGTTCAATCAGCTGATATCGTTCTAAAGATTATCTTGAGTGTGTTTTATTAATACCAGCTTAGGCTATGTATTATTACTCAGCTATTTCTAAAAAAGAGATTTTTTATCTCAGAATAATTACCTAAAATCATAGAAGGAATGTAAATTTTGTATATGTTTAACTTGTTCTAACATGTAGAATAAAGCATTAGAAAGACAAAGGTAGCTGCTACAAAATCATTGCTGCTTTTGATCAGAACGTAGCCCCCGAATTCATTTCAACTCATTTAAACGATGGAGGTAAATTCAAAGAATTTGATACAAACGTCCGTCTGACCAGTCAGACTGATCTCAATATCTCATCTCTCATCTCATCAAGCAAACCGCATGTATATACTTGCATCTTTTTCACTCACACTGAAATTCACCATATGGAAAACATGTGAAAAATGAAACAAATATATGTAAATACAAGAGTCTTCTATGACTTTAGGTAATTATTCTGAGGTAATAATGAAACGTATAATAAACAAACCAATACTGACTAGATATTGTAAACATATAGGGGTGGTGGAGCTGAGAAAGTGCAAGTATTTCTTTTATACTTGCACTAGGGGAAGATATTTCTATATCTATTCACGGGTGATCGTAGACTGACTTTATTCAACAATTTTCTTCTATACTTCTATGTTTCAAATTTAAAGCTTCCGTAGCCGCTCTACAATACTCAAATAAAGGAATATGGTACTTAGAAAATAAAATAACAAAATGTAGAAAAATCGTGTTGGACGGAAGTGTGTAGAACTACCGCTACCTAGTTTTTCTTTTCGTGAATTCGATCATTAAAACCAAACGCTGATGTCAAATCTATTTATTCTATGGTTTTGAACGACTAACAACTATCGGAAAACGTATCTGAAACGAGTCGAATGACATAAAAGATCAAAGCTGTGAAGTTGAAATCGTTAGTTGGTTTTTCAGAGCTTCTTTGTTCCTTAAAAGTTAAGGACGTCCACTCTCCGCTACTGAAAGTGGTTTTGTTCAGTACAATACAGAAGTTAATCTTTTAAATTTAGTCTTTTTTATTTTCAGCCTGTCTTTTGACTTGCAATTGACATTGTAAATGTATCTATGCGACAAATTGGTTATTATTTGCGTTAATCTATATACCTGGTGTTCGGCTGACCGTAGTTCAAATTTATAAACCGTGTGGAGCTTACCAAACTAAATCCAAAGCTAAAAAAATAATAAAAAAAATATGAAACTGTAAACATGTTCTTCTCGGTAACCGTTCTTTTGCTTTATCTGCTCACTTGAGACTGTTTGTTTAGTTCGGTAAGCTCGACACGCTCTATAAGTTTAGACTACGTTCAGCTGAACACGCGTTATATCATATAAGTACGGGACGTTCGGCTGAACGTAGTTCAACTTTAACCATGTTTTACTCGGTAACCATTAGTTTGCGCCATCCGCTCATTTGTAACTTTTTGTTTAGTTCGATAAGCTTTATATGCTCTATAAGTTTGGACTACGTTCATTCGAACACCCGGTATATTGTAGGTATAATTCTTCAAAATACGGTTTATCTCGTCTATACATCTGATGAACCGCGCGATACTTCATTTTCAGCTGGATCAAGGCAAGGCAATCGTTCAAATTAAAACACTGACGATTTCATAGCTACATTAACTTAGAGAAAGATCACAGGATTAGGTGCCTCCACAATTTAGTCGGTTAAGCATACGATAGGCGATTAAAATATAAACGACCAACATGTGTAGGCGCCTAGTACTTTAATCCTTTACTAAATTAACATGGCTAAGTCATTTGATAGTGTTATAATTCGAACGGTCGCCTCGACTAGGCGATAGCACAATGTGATCCTGTAGAGCTCTGTCACGTCATCGGAGGGCGGAGGATTGGAAGTTTGCGCAGTTACGATAATATAAATGTTGTTTTTCTATCCTTTAAAGTTTAGGCACGCGAACCTTTTGAAAGTAGGTTTTGGTGTCACATTTTTTTTTTGTAGTCGCTCCCATTTTATAAATGTCCACATGGTGTCTGTCTACACAATGTCCAAACGTTAGTATTAATAGATTACGCCCACGCTAATTATTATTAGGAGCATCCGTCGCCGACTTAGGGAAAGGGGGTGTGACCTCCGCTGTGTGTCATTTCTGGCGCAGAGGCTCGCCGTAGCGATCCAACGCGGTAATGCCGGGAACGTTATCGGGACCTTTGCGTCGGGTTCGATAAGGAATGGTTATTTTTAGCTATTTAATTTGTATAGATAGATTATATGTGAATATTATTATTGTCTTATATTTATTATTTAGAATATCTGTTAAAATTAGATTTTTAATTAGATTCAACTCAGCCAATCAGATCATACTATCTGTCTACGTAGCGCGATGTGATTGGCTGCGCCTGGTCTAACAGATGACATTTTCAATTTTCTTGCACATTAGTAGTCGGATGAATTTTCATGGTTAATATTTAAGTCAAAAATCTCACAAATATTCACAATGTCATAATAAAACCAATTTTCATTGAAAGTGTTTTTTATGCTGTAGTAACTTAATTTTCTTAGAATTTTCCACCCGACAGCTGAAAATTTTAAAGAGGCACACATACTTTTTAATACTTTAAGGGCGCATATCTCAACAACTATTAATTTAAAAAAAGTCATTTTGAAACTTTTGTATTATATAATTTTTAAAGACCTGTTATTGTTATTACACACTTTAATGTAAGCTAAATTTTTTTAGTTCTTCAGTTACACGAATAGTGACTTACTTCAATATTTTTTCTTTCATTTCACTACACCATCGTGTATCGGTTCATAGATTACACCTACCTTTAGAATTTCATCCATACGTAGTGTCAGTAGTCTCCAAATCAAATAGCTGTGACAGACAGACAGAGACAAACAGACAGACACTAAATCTCTATAATCTAAGAAGTGCTAGGTTTACGAGAGCAGGAACAGTAAAAAATTTTTGTTACGGGGCTGTTATATGTGTCCACGCGAACAGATCTATGGGCAAATACTAGTATTCAATAAATGTAAACTGACCGTATACAGGATGGTATTTTAAGGTGGAGAAATAAGCTACCTAGCTTTTGGAGTTATCCATCTGCATTTATAGAATTAAATAAAAATACCGCCAGTAAAAAAAGTTCAATTTAATTTTATAATTATTATGGCGTCAATCAGTCCTCTTTATAAGTAATACCTAAAGATCAAAACACCAAAAACAAACATAAAAGACGTGTATTAGAAAGCCTTTAAAAAGAAATACATGATTTCCGTTCAGGTTTTCCGTCATGATTTACATCAAAAGATCAAATGCAAATGGCAGTTCTATTAATCGTAGTTGCGTTCCGTTTTGCAACTCGACCTTTCAACAGTCAGCGTTTTTTTGACGTCCAACTCGCACAAAGAGCGCTTCGTGACGTATCTTAATTAATTCTTTTTAATCGCTTACATGATTTTCTCGTGCTGACGAAACCTTCATTAGGCGCGGAGTATAATGTAGCGTAGATACTATTCGTACACATTTTACTTCGGGTGTTATTAAAAAAAAAAAAGTTATAATTATGCGTTTGTCAACTCGCATATTTACACTAACGAAATTGGTTTTACGAACACACTTTTTATTTGAGCCGTATCATATCTAACTTTTTAAGTTTATTTATTTATTTATTAATCATATAATACAATAACGTACTAACAATACCCTGCAAAACTGTTTCAACAGTTTGACTGCAGAAAGAATTACAAATAATGTGTCATAATGTGTATACATAATTTAAGTTAACTAAGGGAGTGTACTTAATAAATATTTTTTAAATTTGTCTTTAAATTTAACACAATCAGGCTCGAAGCGGATGCCCTCAGGTAGACTATTGAGTAAATACGGTAAACGTTTCTTTAGCGTTCTATCTCCAAAGTAGTTAGAAACTCTAGGTACTTGTAGTCTACCTGTTGACACCAACCTCGTGCCATAGCTGTGACTCGGCTGTGATAGATAGTGTTCCAGACTGCCATGGTTGTTTACTAACAAAAGGTACTTATGCTTTAGACTTACTGGTAAAATTTTACATATTTTAAAAAGTGCACGGTAGTCTCCTTTACAATTATTTTTGGTTTTTTTTTATTGACAAGTAATTTTAGTAATCTAATTTGAAGTATTTCTAGTTTGTCGATATATGATTTAAAAGTTAGGCCGTAACAATCAAGAGCATATCCCAGAATCCCTGGGTATCTATTACTATCTATTCCTCAAAGGATTAATTAGTAAGTTGAGGTTGCCAGGAATTCATATAACAAATAATTACATTCTGACTCATACTAGACATGAAAAGGCAAAGAAAATAAATAACACAACACTTTTAACTTAACACTACATATTTTAATCTTATTTTAACTCATGGATGTTCACAGAGATACCGCGTCGTGTAAACAAAAGTGTGAAAAAAAATATACATTCAGACCAAACATATACTAGTTTTTGTATTGAAATATTCTCTGTGAAATAGAATTTGGTGTGATCCATTCGTGAAATTCGTACTGAAAAAGAAAATAAAGATTATGTAATTAACAAAATGTTTGTTTATAACAAGGATAATGAGTCAGACGTTTTGCTCATGTTTGATTGTTTCCAAATAGGAGACGCTGCATCCTGATTCTCGTACATTTAAGTTTTAACTAAAGAAAAGAATCGACATAGATATCTTAAAATATTATTTACAGCAGTTGCGCATAGTCCATTTAGGTACATATTAATTTTTAAAAAAAATTGATAAGCATATAGATTGCTATGAATATGTATTATAATATAACGAATACCCATAAATATTTGACAGCAGCGTTTGATTTTAATAGAGTCATGTCACTTCACAATATCGGAAATGTCAAACACAATTTTGCGGGGTTGTAGACCGGCGCGCGGAGATTTCGCGGAGGTGAATACCTGCGCACGGGGACCTCGCGCTTTAAAACTCGTAAGTAAACTCGCCATCTTGCACCAGCTAGCCAGAGTATGAGTGGTTAGACCGCAAACACAAAAGAGGGATTCTAGTCTATTCGTATTTTTATGCGAATACCCTATAATCAATCCGCGGTGGCTATGTGTACACACCTTTAGAAATTTTATCTTTGCTAATCCAATGTAAATAGCTGTCATATTGCGGCGCGAAAGAGGACGCTGTCAAATACTCGCGTTCCGTTATAACAAGATGTTACATAACGTCATTTAATAGTTACATGCTTAGCCGTGTTCCGATTGTAATGTTGGTAATGACATGATTGTAAAATGTCTGAATATTTAACAATAATAATTTCTAAATGATGTTTCTATTAGTGGTTTACAAAATGGGTTTGGTAGATTGTTGGATAGTAACTTAAAAATGGGGCAAATACGAATCGCAAACAAAGAAATAAGTAGTTACCTACCATGATTTGGGTAGGACTTTTAATTTTTCTATTTTGGTTAATAAATTAATATAAATTTTAATTTTTTTAGGTAGATTTTTTAAACTATTAGTACGTTCATGCTACAACGTTATGACTTTGCAGACCCGACCAATGAGGAGTTTCTTTAAAAAAATATAAATAAATACAAAATTTTAAAAAAAAGGTGCCGATAACTCCAGTAGATGACGCAAGAAGTAGTGACCTAGTAGAAATAACATTAAAATCGCAAAGCTTGATGTGGGTCTGTTTTTTTAGTATGTTATATAGACCAGTTGGGCTAGGTAGTGTACATCCAAATTTGCAATTTCGTAAAACTTGTGCTTGCTGCACACCACGGGAAAAATTGCGTAAATTTTGGACTTTCTTCACTTTTTGCTTTACAAGTCGTAAACTGTGCGTCTTTTGATAAACAAAATTCAGAAGGTGCTTTTTTAAAGTTAATTCAATTTGTTCAATCGCGGCTCTATGAATTTCACAAACACCAATCTATGGCACTTTAAAGATGGTCAATTTTCCCCAAAGATTGACAATTTTAAGTTTAGCTCCCGTCCGAAACAAAATATTGGCAAAATCGCTCGTACTATGAGAAAAGTCTTTATAAATAAAGTTATACCACATTTAATTTACTTTCATTGAGGCACAGAACGATGTCTGTGAGACGAACAGTTCACATTATATGTCAAATAATAATGAGATTTATAAAACAAAAAAGTTCCGATAATTCTGATGGATAGCGCTGATATTCATTTAATTTACGAATAATAGAAGGCTATCAATCGTAAAAAAGCTTTTTTTCTTTTTGTTTTAAATGTCGTCAGTAAAAGCCTTCATATTTCAGTAATCTAGTTTTGAAAGGATTTATATACATTAACGTTTTTATTATTATATTTGTCATTGTATGCAAGTAGGTATCGGCGTTTTATTGTTATTAATTTTGTAGTGTTGTAACTTCGAACACGGATCTGATATAAAAAATAAATATCGATATAAAAGTTTATTAAACAATTATAACACAGCCTTTATATCATCCATTCCAAAGCGTCTTTGTGTTTTTATTATAAAATATATTTTTTCTGTTTTAATTATCGAATTCTAGTTGCGTAGCCAGAAAAAAACTACTTACGATAATTCCAAGGATCTTCGTTTTTGGTGAGTGGATAGATAAAGTGCATTGTGGGCTATTGTCAATAAGTTAGAAGTTTTAGGTCTGTGCTAAGGGTGTGGCTAGGTATTTCTTAATATTTCGTGTAACACGCTGTATATAGAATTAAAATTTGAAATTTTGATTGAAGGGGATGGATCACGGGGGATGAAAAAAGACTGACAAAAGAAATTTATTGTGCGGAGGTGAATGGTAGGGTCAGAACGGGTCGCCCTAGACGAACGTACAGGAACCAGGTGGGGGACGTACTGGAAAAGGGGCAAGTCCAGAGCACCCGGAGTAGCCGGAGAGCGTATATGAGAAGAGTGATGAGTGTCGATGTGGCGAAAGAGGTATGCCAGGATCGCACTAAGTGGAAATCTGTAGTCTCTGCTTACCCCAACGGGAAGCAGGCGTGAGTATATGTATGTATATTAAAAAAAAACAAATTGGGTACTTACCTACACGTAAAATTAAACAGTCACTGTTGTGAGGTTAATAGGGTATCTGGATAAAGATACGTATACATAAACAAGAAGATAGCCTTGAGCATAGGAGGTGACCAAAGTGACCTTCTTAGACATCGCATTGTAATTACGAAATATGTAACAAAAAAAAAATACGCCTAGACCTTAGATATCTTAATAATGAGGATGGAGCTCCGATATTGTTTTCTTTTCCAGTACGAATTTGTAAGTGGGTTAAACAAAATTCTGCTTCGCAGCGAATATTTTAAGATATCTGGTGTATATTTGGTCTGCGGCGTATATTTCTACGTACATATTTTTTGTCACAACGCGGTGTCTCTGTGTACATCTATGGCTTAGACGTACCTCAACATTTGACCATAACTTAATTATATCTTTTCTCTTTCATTCATATGTGGTTACTTGAAGCGAAAGAAAGAGAAAGATGACGTAATGATCTGTCATCATGCTCCGCATATCGATAGTTTTGAAGTATGAAATACGACATGTTGATAATTCTGATATCTAAGGTGACGTCACCCGTAAAAAGCTAAAAGCATTCATTAATCAGTAGGTGCACGAGATGAAAGCTCCGCAATAAATATGTCCACGCCTAACTTATTTGTTGTCAATACGGATAATTTTGTACCCACGCGAATAAATTTGTGTATTTTCGGTTGAGCTTTATGTTACAATGTAAACGATCTTGTAATGTATACTGTGATTTGAAATCGGCTTTCTTGATAACTAGCGACCGCCCACAGCTTTGTCCTCGAGGCCTACATATTTAAATTATTTCGCCTTCAACATGAATTTTTATTTTTATTATAATTTATTTTCTATTTTAATTTTAATATTATTATAGAAACAGCACTCTGTCGGTCTACTCAAACATACACACACAACACATATTAACAACACAACACACAACACTTACATACACCCATGCACACACACAAACACACATGCATGCATTGAATCAGATTGTAAGTATTAGAATGATTTTAGGTTAGTACTATTAGGAGAAGACACTGACTCCTGAAACACAGGTATCTACCTACCTCAGGCGTCAGGGACTTCAACATAATTGATTGTACCATGCTTATGTCAATAAAGATTTATTTATTTATTATTAATTTTTTTTGTTGTCTTATAAATTTTTTCTGTTTTTAATTTTATTTATTTTTGTATTAACATAAATTTTAAGAATATCTTACTAACCGACTATGGACTATAAATTTTGAAATATATAAATTATTGTTATTGTTATAAATACTATTAACGCATAGGAACTTGTTAAATCCGAAGGTAGTTTTTTTTCTGTCTAAATTAAACTTAATGACATTTTAGTACAAGAAGGGAGGGATCCTTTTCTTCCCTTTTTTATCTTCGTCAATTTCTTCTCAGGTTTTATGTAAAAGATAAAATTGTTTACTGTGAGTTATCTTTAGGAGATAGGCATATAGCATAATAGACTTCACTCTAGGTTTTTTTAAGAAATACAATTCCTTTACACATTATTACGATGTATCTCTTAAAGTTTAATCAGCGTAAACCATGTGACCGCCCGAAAATCGATTTTTTGATGACTTGATTACAAAACATAGAAATTTCTCTACTATAAAAAAAACTTAATTAGAATGTAATGTACATACTAACCCGTGATAGCCCAAAGCGCAACGAACCTGTCTCAATTTATAAGGCCCCATAGGGCCATGGTTCGAATTCGGGCGTGTATCAATGAGTTTTTCTGACTTAAGTACACAACTATCACTGACTCCGTGCCTCGGAGAGCACGTTAAGCAGTCGGTCCTGGACGCTGTCAGTAGATGGCGGCCGTTACACTCCCCAACCCGCAGTGGAGCAGCGTGGTGGATTTAAGCTCCAAGCCCCCTCCTCACCCTGTGGGAGGCCTAAGCCCCTGCAGTGGGGTAAAAATGGGCTGATGAAGTAAAGTGAAGTGAAGTACATACTAACCTTCGATAATAAATTCTATAAATGACAATGGAAACCGTATCACAAAGCGTTGGGGAATTCAGAAGAACTAAGCGGAGAAACATAAATGACGACAGACCCGGATAGGGACTTTGTTTTATATTATTTAGAGGCATGAAATTTTTATAAAATAAAAATAAAAAATAAAATAAAATCGCTTGAGACACATGTATCTTTGATATACATTAAGATTACCAGAATATTAATCAGATTATATACTTAATCAGAATATATCTCAATCCTGATACATAAATTTTAAACAGAATAAGTAAAGCTTTTATTTCCTAAAAACATTTTAGCTTTCTATTATTATTATATCTTTGACAGTTGTAGTTAACTAAAAGCTCGTCACATCGGTCAGTTTCTAAAAGTAAATAATTAATATATCGATAATTTGGGAACCATATAATACAGGATACTACTTAGAATAAAAGACCCATACTAAGTGAACCTGTGTGTTATTTCGTGTAAACTTGCGTAGCTTTTTGTTTTCGTGTCGATTATTAAAATTTTACTAGTCGTAGTTCAGTTTCGATTTCCAAAGTTTGAAAAGCCCTATTTAAAAAAATAAGCTTGCCGGTTCTTCTCCTTCTAGTTTTTGAACCGGTACATAATCAAATTAATTTCACTTTCAATAAGTGTGTGTGAACATGTAATATTGAATAAAAACTTTTAGAATTTTTTGAATTTTAATAAGTACACCTGATCCCCGATCGATAGAAGAATAGAAATTGATTGAATTTTAACCTAATTTTATTTGTATTAATTGTTGTTACAGCGGCTACAATACTACATACTTCATGAAAATTTAAAGTGTAAGCAATAATCTCACAACCACCAATCACCATAAGCCAAAAAAAACACGTTTCTTGTATGGGAACCGCCTACACACTGTATCTACCTACTATAATACGGTTCAGATGAAACGATGATGTGACAGACGGACGGACGGACCGACAGTAGAGCCTTAGTAATAGGGTTCCCGTTGGTATCTTTTGGAGCTTAAATCCACCACGCTGCTCCCCTGCGGGTTGGGGACTGTAACGACCGCCATCTATTGACAGCGTCCGGACCGACTGCTTAACGTGCTCTACGAAACACGGAGTCAGTGATAGTTATGTACCAAGCCCCCCTCCTCACCCTGGGGGAGGCCTAAGCCCCTGCAGTGGGGTAAAAATGGGCTGATGAAGTGAAGTGGTATCTTTTGGGTACGGAACCCTAAAATTTGACATTTTATGTTAGTAAACAACCACATGGTAACTGAGAAAAGAAAACTATATTATTTCATGGGTTGTCATTATAAAAGTTATTCGTTTTAAAAAAATCTGTTATTACACCCCTAAAAAATATTCATTTAAGTACGAATTGACAAGAAGTTCTCTTTTGCGTTAACCGTCTAGCCACTCGTACTCTAGCTAGCTGGTGCAAGATGACGATTTTCAGCCCGCGATATCCCTGCGCGCCGATCTTAACTCCCGCTAAATTGCGTTTGACATTTTCAACACTGTGACATTTCAGACTCTATTAAAACTTAAAACCAAACGCTGCTGTAAAATACACACAATTTTTGAAATTCTTGGAAAATCCAACTCAGACATGTTTCAACAGTTGTACATATATTCTTAAGGAAATCGAAAGCTCTTTAGAAGGTTTTAAGTTTTTTCAACATATCAATAATACAAACGTAAATCAATGGCCAAAGGGTCGCGCGCGCAAACGAAAGCACTATATCAACTTTTATTTGCTCGTTTGAATAATTTGATTATTCCGAGCTCAAAGGTTTTATATTTGCTTAACGAAATTAAATTGTTTTATTAATATTCTGAGATATAATTTTAAATATTATATAAACGTTTTAGTTTTATTAATCATCCTACTATATTATAAACACGTAGGTTTGTATGTATGTTTGTTGCTCTTTCATGCAAAAACTACAAAATTAATTTTAACGAAACTTTAGGAATAATGTAGCTTATACTATAGAATAACACATAGGCTATAATTTATAAAGATACTAGCTTTTTGTCTGCGGCTTCGCTCACGTGGACTACACAGTTGTACAGTGATTTTAAAAATTCTTTCACCTATAGAAAGCTACATTATCACATATTTAACACATAACACGTTTTATTTTCATACATCATCATCGTCATCGTAACATATTTTATTTTCAAACTAGATAGGGAGGGGGGTAAGGGGCTAGGAAGGCAGGGGAGAGTAAGTGGGTCGAAAGGAGGAGGGGTGGTGGAGGGAATGGGAATGGTAACGTTTTTGTAGTCCACCCGGGCGGAGCCGGGTACGACCGCTAATCGGATATAAATGCCGTTTAAAAGAAAATGAGTCTTTTTATTAAATCTATTCGCAGAATTGTACACATTCTCAATAATATTTTATATATATGAAAGTATGTTTGTCTGCCTGTCTGCAAGTTTGTTACATTATATGAAGGGATTTAGTTGAAGGAACAAAGAGAGATAAACTTCTGTTCACAGAAAGGTTTTAATGAGTTACAAAATTTTCTTAAGTGTGTAATAGATCGACAAACACCTACTACATGATTTTTTTCCACGGATGTACTAGAAAAAACGGAATTCAACATTCGATATTGTTTATTAAAAGCTCCCAAAGGGACAAAAGACAATGAAAATGTTGCCATAAAGTTAGGGCTCAAAAAATTAAAGTCACTGCTCAGATATAAGAAATATAACACGTTAAAGATACCATACTTTTACTATGACGACAGCAAAATCGGTTCTAGGGCAAAAAAACATATGACCCTGAATTGGATTTATCAACGCCGCTTTTTAGCTTAGAGCTTGAAGTTTAGACTTGAAGTCATATTTTATGAGAGCATATAATCAGATTTTCCAATAAAGATTACCCCTGCCTCAGAATAACAGAAGGCGCGCTCAATTATGATCACACATACTGCACTGTGTCCAAAAACATTACGTACGTCCCGCGCCTGCCTCACTTCCCGCCCGCGTAATGTTGCTAGATCGGGAGAAATTTTCTACTGTTTTTGGAATAATCATATAAAATCAGAAAAAAGGTGTTTAATAAAAATATTAACAGATAGGTATATTTAGGGTGCGTTTATATAACACAAATTATTTCTTGCGGGGCAGCCCTACGGTCGCCGCGTACTTGTGTTCATTCATAGTAAGTTTTAACTATTTTAGGTACTAGGCCAAAACTCACAACATTCAAATTTCCTTCAGGCGCCAGGTGTTTACTTGAGTTTAATGAGTTTTTTGGTACAATACGAGTATAATTATAGAAAGGAAGTAGCATGACCTTCTGACACAAGTGTTCTTCATTTAATAGAAAGTTACTCACAACAACATGAAATTCATACATACCGTTTTAGTTGAATAAAGGAAACAAACATTTTTTTTTTTATACTTATTACAATAAATAAAACCCGGCTTCAATAAGGTAAGTTTTTAAAAGTAAGGTTAAGTAAGTAAAGTTTTTATTAGGTACCCCTTTGTTGTGTAAGCTTTTTATAATATTTTCTTTTAGAATTTGAACTGATTTGCAGAATTTTACGTTTAAATAAATAATGTAGGCACCTAATTTCATATCTAAATCTTTTTCAATAACCGCCGTTTCTATGATTTTCACCATTTATGTGGTCATCATTTACAAGGAATATATTATTTTTTTCAATGAATTTCTTGAAAATTGAAAGAACGATTGCTAAACGTTCGATATTTGAACTTATAACAAAATCTTCATTTGAAATTTTTCGGGCATGTGCTTCTTGTAAGTAATAATATAATAATACGACATTCATGTAAGGGGCCGTCCATTAATCACGTGAGGCTTGAAAGGGGGGGGGGGGGGAGGGGTTTGACAAAAATCACGTAATGTCACAAGGGGGGAGGGGGGTGTAGTAAGATATCACTTGTATTTATTTTTTTAAACGCGCAATTTTTAAATCGAAAAGCGGTGTGTAGTGTACATCATTCGTTTATTATTTTTATACCAATCAAAAACAACCTGCAATTTTTCGATATATTTTTATCATGGTGCTTAATTTCAGAATAAAATAAGATTATACTTTATACCCGTATTTAAGGTGATATTCTAAAAGATTCTAAAAATTTAAGAATTTTTGTAGATACTAATAATACACGTGATGTTGGGTGGGGGATGGGGGGTAGTCTTAAACCTCACCATGTATTACCAAGGGGGTTTAAGCATTTTTTAACCCCCCCTGGGTTAAAAAATGCTTAAAAAAAGATCACGTGATTAATGGACGGCCCCTAATTAAGATTTTGGGAAAGGAAATAAAGTCTGCCTTTATTTTTCAATCCATGTCACAATCCATACCACACCTGAGGCCAATTGCTTCTACACAAAACGAACATTTTATTGATTTCGACAGGTAATAAGCAACAGTTCCCGATAATAACCTACGATATATTTTGACAGATAATGAAGCTGAGGCAATTCTAAGACAATAATTTTGCAATGCTACCACTATTTTCACTATTATAAATCATTATTGAGTAGCTTTCTCGTTGTATCACATAGAAAGTCCAAATCAGAAATATGGATATCACCAATTTCTGAGTTTGATCGTGTAGGCGATTGTGGCTGTGTATCCTGAAATGAAAAACTTTAAGTCTATCATAAAATGAAAAAGCAAAATGCTTAATCAAAAACAGAAAATCAAATGTAATCAATTAAACATAAAAATTTTAGGTAGGTAAGTACCTACGCACATTTTCCGAAATCGAAGGTTCAGATGTTTCTATATGTGACTCAGACAATTGTGATGTCAATACCAAATGCCGAAATAGCACGCCATTATTAGATAATTCATATATTACTCCATTCACCAAAATTTAATTTTAATCGGAATGCATAGAAGATTCATTAACACGTATACAATGTATTCATAAAGGTATATCCTTTGTATTTTCTAGGAAAAAATGAAATTTTTGGTATAATAGATACCGAATTTCCAGTCACTAGTTGTGAATGAGTTCCGCATTTATCAGTACGGTATTGGATTACCCACCAACCACCTACCCGCCATCAACCCGCATTGGTTCAGCGTGGTGGATTAAGCTCCAAGCCTCCTCATCCCGAGGGGAGGCCTAAGCCCCTGTAGTGGGGTATTAAAGGGATGATGGAATGGAATGAAATTGGATTATTTCATAATATAATTATGACCTACATAATGAACAGGAAAGGTGCAATATGAATAATATTTAACTAATGTATATCGACTAATTCTACCTTAGTCGGAATAGCTGGTTTCTTTAGTTTTTTTAAACCACATTTCGTGTCACAAAAATATTGCTCGTCAAGGTGAATCGAACAAATTACGTTCCGCTTTGATGGTCTCAAAAACTTATTTAGCCGTGCTCTTTGTATGACTTTCATCCAATTCAATTTTCTTTGTTGTTTGTTGTTTACACAGGTGCTTTATTACTCAAACAATAGAGTATTCTAAACAGGTATTAAATAAAAAGTAGAGGAAATATTCGATGGAACTAGCAACACTCACAAAATGAACGCGCCATTTTTTAAGTCAATCACAATATGTGAAACAAATTCAATAATTAAATAAATCCACTTTTGAATACGTTACTTACAGATGAAATGTGATCCCATCCGATTTCTTCGTAAGCCCAGCAGCATTTTTGCATGTAGGAACGACACAAGACGACATTTTAAAATTAAAATTGACACTTGTACTGTACATTATAACGCGGTAAGTGCTACGGAGTGACTAATCGCAACAAAGTGAAACCACTCTATTTAAGAGTGGTTTTTGTTTCTTCAGTTTCACGCTTTCAGGCGCCTTCTGTTATTCTGAGACCCCTGCATAGTAATCATACATTTCATAGGCATGTTCATGGGTTTTTATCTTTGTATCTCTATATAAGGTGAGATTTTAGTAACCAGCCAAAATTTTTCTAGATATCACTAATAGACCTCATTGCGTAAACAAAAAATATGGGTTACATTTTCATGATAAATTATTTTATCTACAGTGTTATTTTATAACGTTTGGTTGCCTTCTTAACGCTATAGTAAACATACGCGCCCGGGGCCTTGAAACGTAATGGGGTGGCGGGCATGAATGGTGACAAGAGTTATTGGTTTTTTCGGGAAAGGTTTGTATAGTCATATCTCAATATTTTTCTATAGAACGATACTAAAAGGAAACAAGATGGCTATCGGTTTTCTACCAAAGATCATTATATTAAAATCTGGCTGGTCATTAAAACTTCACCCCCTGTATAAGACCTTTATATCCTGTATAAGAAAAATAAAAAAAAAAAAAGAAAAAAAAAAGACTATTTTGTTACCATCATCGTAAAAGTTGACAGTGTGTGTGATATCTATAACGTGGTATATTCCATATGTCTGCGCAATGACTTTTTTTGAGCCCAATCACTTACAATTTTTTTATTCCTTTGTTTACGTTGTAACGGAGCAACGTAACGGTGGGTATTTTTGCACGTAAATATTTGATGTACTGAAGAGTAATATTGGCTTTCATTTATTTATCTTTGTTGTGGATTCCAATGAAATACAAAATTAATCGAATTTCCAAAATAATTTTATTTTATTTCTTTTATCTTTTATCTTTTTCTGACTTAAGTACACAATATCACTGACACCGTGCTTCGGAGGGCACGTTAAGCAGTCGGTCCCGGACGCTGTCAATAGATGGCGGTCGTAACAGTTCCCAACCCGCAGTGAAGCAGCGTGGTGGACTTAAGCTCCAAGCCCCCTTCCTCATCCCTGGGGGAGGCCTAAGCCCCTGCAGTGGGGTAAAAAAATGGGCTGATGATGATGATCTTAGGAAAACCAACAGCTACGCAATACTTATAGTAAACATTAATAGAAGCCAAATAGAGGTTTTCACAGGTAGTGATGGAATTATAAAATTACCTATTCCAACGCCAAAACAGCAGCAATACCTTCGTAGCACATCACATGTTAGTTTACAATGGAATTTTCACTACTTAACTATAAATTACAAGTTATACTTAAATTAACAAAATGTCTTAATGATGTAACAAACAAACAAACAAACAAACAAACAAACAAACAAACAAACAAACAAACAAACAAACAAACAAACAAACAAACAAACACACATACAGACAGACAGACAGACAGACGTACGTACGGACGGACGGACGGACGGACGGACGGACGGACGGACAGACAGACAGACAGACAGACAGACAGACAGACAGACAAACAAACAAACAACAATGAGTAAGTAAGTCGGGAAGTTTTAATAAAAACATTTTGTTTAAAACAATGTTGACGTGGGATCTGTCTAATCACCGTGTCTGATATTTTGCTCACGTTTTCGATCGTTTCGAAATATAAAATTCTCCATCCTGTTCATTATGTTATCTAAGGAAACCAAATGCCTAATGTTGAAACATTGATCAGTACCCTACTACGTGACCTGCTCAGGGGGGAGGGGGATCTTCAAAATACCACGCTTGGTCACAGAAGGGGTGGTGGGGATTAGGTCTTTGTCACGTAACCAATATCCCCTAGGAAAGTAATTTTAAATAAAAGACAAAAAGACTTGTTTCGGTAAATTAAGTTCCTGTTAGAATATGTTTTTACACATATTTTTTACTTGTAATTGTAGATATGCACGAACTCTTGACCTCACGTGGCAAATTCTTCTGTTTGCTAAATATGATTTAAAATCATATTTATGAATTACTACGTGAAAAATATGAGGGATGAGGGGGTTTTGGCATATACTACGGGTGATCACCGAGGAGGGGGAGGGGGTAAGAAATTGTAAAAAAAATGGGTCACGTAATATGTGTACAATCCCTTAAATGTAAAGTCATATTAGTAAACTGAGGTTAAAAGATTGTAGGTTACTAAATATGAACAAAATAATTACACCCGAACGTATCAAGTTTATTAAACTTTTTATAGGAAGAAACCGTTAGAACTGTGTGGTCGTGAAACTTCATTTTTTATATAACAGGAAATTGAAAATGGTGAAAAACTGTTATTTATAGGATTACGGCACGGCTTCATACGCTGGTCGCGTAAAGCGAAGGTACGTTGTTTCATATTAAGGGTAACTTAAAATTATTTATGTTGATTACACCTTTATGTTGACAATATAAAACCAATAAATAATAATAATACCTAGGACATTCCACACAGCGCCATGTAGTCCCAAACTAAGCAAAGCTTGTATTATGGGTACCTACCAGACAACTGATATACAAACTTAAATTATTCTTTATAATATATACATATAATTATAGAAATTTCATTTCACGCCCAGACACAAAACGAAAAAACATGTTCATGTAAACTAATACTTGTCCCGGGCGGGAATCGAACCCACCACCCTTGGTTACGCAGTTAGGATCTCTAATCACTCAATATTGAGACTTCTTTTCCTTTTCAGCCGCCAAACGTCCTCTACTGGGCATGGGTCTCTCCTAAATATCTCTAATACGATCTTGTATTACATATAACCGACAGCAACCCGCGCCACCTTCACCAGATCGTCAGTTCACCTAGTGGAGGGCCATCCCTCGCTACGGCATCGAGTGCGTATTAGCCATTTGTGAAGCCATCTTCCGCAGCCGTTATCAGCTCTGCGAGCGATGTGTCGCCTATCGTCATTTCAGCTTGCTAAATCTGTAAGCTCCACTCTCCCACTACAGCTCTTTGGTGGATTTCATGGTTACGAATACTAACCTCGTTTCGGATTATCTAATTACAATATTAAACTAAAACATTTTGTTTCCTTAAAAACTCATTTGGAACCCTAAAAGTCAAGTGCGAGTCGACTCTCTGAGGGTTCCATATGGCTGCTCCTCGCTACATGACATAAAAACGCATATAAATTGTTTTTATGTGATTACAAATAACGATGTTCGGATTTTCCATTACTTGTGCTGTTCTAGAGTGGAGACCACGCCACAGCAAACGCAGCGTAGGACGACATCCAACCACAAGGTGGAAAGATGACCTTGTAAAAGCGCTGGGAAGACGCTGGAGACAGGCCGCTACCAGTAGGTCCTATTGGAAATCAATGGAGGAGACCTGGATGAAAAGGGCTGAGGACAGGGAAGTGTGGCGTGCCTTGGGAGAGGCCTATGTCCAGCAGTGGACGAATGTGGGCTGATGGATGGATGGAGGAGACCTATGGCTGAGATCATAATGATGATGTGCTGTCAGACGTTTTTGCCAAATTTCATGATTATAAATCAACGAAATAAAATTTTCGGCATAAATAATAATAATGATAATTTATTTAGAAATTTATTCGAATAGAGTAAATAAATTTGACAGCAGCGTTTGGTTTTGATAGAATCATGTCACTTCACAGTATCGAAAATGTCAAACACAATTTTGCGGGGTTGAAGACCAGCATGCGGGGATTTCGCGGGTTGAAGACCGGCGCGCGGGGACCTCGCGCACTGAAACTCGGACTGAAACTCGCCATATTACACGAGCTAGCTAGAGTATGAGTGGTTAGACGGTAAACGCAGAAGAGGGCTTCTAGTAAATTCGTATTTTTATGAAATACGTATTGTTGTGAGTTTTCACATAGGTATAGATACGTAAATTAACATAAACGGCAATATTTTTTAATCGCATTAACATCGAATCTTGGTTTTTTATTTCAATTTCAACTTAATACCTCTACGCGTTCTTGCGAAAAATGGTCTTGAAAGACAAACAGACAGGCAGACGAATAAAACGGATCTCATGAGTGTTCGTTTTTTCCTTTTGAGATACAGGACCCTAAAAATTAAGCAGTAAACCATGCAGAGTGTGGCAGCTTTTAAAAAATGCGTACTCAAAGGTCACGCGCATTTAGTATACTCGTACCTTCATAAATAAAGCGAGTGTAATGCGATTTGAAACGAAACTTAGGGTGACCATGATTCAAAAGTTAATAAAAATGCTTATTAAATAATTAAATATTATATCATATTGACTTACCGATTGGCTGAGTGATTAGAGACCCTAAGCCAGCCAAGGGTCGCGGTTTCGATTCCTGCTCGGGACAAATATTTGTATATCTGTTTGTTCCGTGCTTGGGTTCGAAATATATATAAAATATTTAAGTATGTATGTATATCAGTGGTCTGGTACCCAGAATGCAAGCTTTGCTTAGTTTGGGACTATATGACGCCGCGTGGGGTGTCCCAGGTTTTAATATTATAGTTTTGTTCTAGGCTTTGTATTATTAAGCCGGATGGACATAATCGAAAACTAAAGTTATTCCTAAAAAATATTCGATGTTGTATCGAACATCATGTTATTGTAACTAAATGTTAAATTTTCGCTGTGAACCATCCATCGGCGGTTTTTCGAAAGGATCTGTTTAACATGTTCTTATGCAGTTCACGTCCCGTTCAATAATGTTCGTGTTTGTCGTTCAGTACTTTATTATTTAGCAAACAAATAATAAAATGTCTATATACGTGTATAATAACAAAATATTTTGTCTAGAATGTATATCAGTTGTCTAGTACCCATAATACAGGCTTTGCCTAGTTTAGAACTGAATGGCCGTGTGTGACATGTCCCAGATATAATAAAGTTATATATAAAGTAATATTACAGTGGATAATAATAATAATATCTGGGACATACCACACGGCACCATCTAGTCGGAGAACAAGCAAAGTATTATGCTTGTATCATGGGGTACTAGACAACTGATAAACATACTTATTTGTTACTTGCTTATTTATACTAATTATTTACCAGCATCATCATCATTGAACGAATCGGACGAATAAACCCTTCGTTCACGTGGACTCGATGCGTGCACATTTTGACGTTTATCAACATTTGCCGATTACACGCTTAGTTTTCCAAAACGTACGACAAAAACCGATGATATATAAAGGAACATGTTTTTGTTTAAAAGCGCTAAAATGTTTGAACCCTGTAATATATACGGCAAATTTGACAGCTGGCGAAAGCAACAGAACGGCGTTGTATTACTATTCAACGAAGGTTCTCATATGGTCTGTATTGAAAGGTAGTCTCAGGTAACTTCGATAAAACGCTTAAAATACTTCAGTCCGTCGATATGCCATTTCCTTCATTTTTCGTCGCAAACAAAACCATTGCAGACAAAACTAGTTTATCATCATTTCAGGAGGTCCATTGCTAAACAAAGGCCTCCTCTCGTCCAGGGACCAGGCCGTCCATCCAAATAGTGGGTAGCCGTCAACATCCGGTTCGTGGTCGCCACTCGAGAAGTTTTCTTTTACAGCGCTTATCAGTTCTGCGATTGACGTGGCTTACACATTGCATTTCAACTAGCTAATTTTATCATAAATAAACATAAACAACAGATGAACAAACGCTGGTTAGTCCAGATCTAGGGATTACTTTGTTAAGAATTTTATCACCGAAATAAATTTCAAGCATAAATTTATCCGTAGCACGTTAAGCAATGTCACACTTTATATGTTGTCATTAGCAACACAAAAAAACGCTAGTTAAAAACGAAAAAATTCAAAATGTCTACGAAACATCCAAAATGTGGTGTCACCTCGCGCAAAAGTCGTGTCGCTGTGTGACCAATGCATTGAGTGGTTAATAACCGTTGAAGCGATGCCTGTATGTTGAGTCACTAGGAAAAATTGTGATTATTCTTTTCACCCTAACACGTACGGTTTGAACAAGACAAATTTACTACCCACATATTTTCCATATTTTAAGACTGTTGAACACATACCGAAATCACATAATTCTGAAATTGTTATAAAAATTAATGAAAGTTTAGATACAACTGCGGGTGACATAGCATTGAAAAAAAAATTTTAATATTAAGTCATACGTTGTTTTATCGAATAGATCTCTACAAGTATATTATTATGCACGGATACAAATATATTTATAAGGTTTTTGAAAAAGAAATTGATTAACCATTAAAAAAAAATTAAATATAGGTGAAGCGTCTTGGACAAGACGAAATGTTAAACAAACAATATCTACTTACATCAGAAGAAGGTAAATTTAAAATTAAGCTATCTAAAGATTTATAAGATTTACATAGTACCCACATGAAGTCTTTCGACCGTTTATATTGAGGTATACGTATGATATAGAAGGTCATGCTTGCTTACAGTCTGCTATAGTGGCGAAGGGTGACCTATAAAGAAAGGAAGCCGGCCGTGATCGTCTAGGCGATAGATCATTGATATTGCGATGGTCTATTCTAATGTTTATACTTATGATAACGAACCCATTGAACGAACCTAAAAAATAAAAACCATCGCAATATGGGTCTATCCATCCTAGGTGATCGCGGCTGGCTTCCTTTTTTACAGGTCACCTTTTGCTCCTATCTAAAAACCGAATACAAAAAGTAAACCTAGTGAAACATTCAAAGTAATCGTTTGTTTGAAACTGATATGTCGTGATAGCCTAGTGGTAGCCAGCCCGCTTCTCTTCTGGTCGTGATTCGAATCCCAGAAACCATCATGTACCAATGAGTTTTTTGTGACTTAAGTACACAATTATCACTGACTTCATGCCTCGGAGAGCACGTTAAGCCGTCGTTCGGTCCCGGGTACCGTCACCAGATGGCAGCCGTTAAAATCCAACAACATGCACTGTAGCAGCGTGGTGGATTAAGCTCCAAGCACCCTCATATCGAGGAGAAAGCTAAGTCTCTGCAGTGGGACATAATACGCTAATATATTCTGCCATCTAATAACGAGATCATTAATAATATAATAATAATAATATATGGGACTTCCCACACAGTATCATCTAGTCCCAAAGTAAGCAAGTATTATGCTTGTGTTATGGGTTACTAGACAACTGATATACATACTTAAATATTCTTCGCGATTGCGATACTAAATGCCTTTGCGATCTTGAGGAGGCGATTGCTACAGCTTCCCAGGGACTATTTATTTTCCCTTAGAGAATGCAGTCCAAATTTCGAGAAAATGGTAGCCGGTAAAAGCCAAATCCTGAGAGTGGGAAGTGTATCAATCCTATAGCAACACGGTTTCTAGTCTGCAGTATACACTCTTTGATCAATCGTTTCGTGAAGCAATAATGATGAAGATCGGTTGACTGTCGTTGTTCAAAATTCTTGAATGTAGACCTCAGTTGTCATTGATGCACCGGATCTGAGGTAACCATACTAGAACGCCACAATTGAACCATCAAACAGTCGCCATTAACTTTCAGGTATTATTTTCCATCAAAGTGATCAGCAGCTAGAACGGTAATTTCCTACTTCATATTATTAATATATTGCATTGCACTAGTCAATTTAATCCAAAACTGTCAGAAGATATGAATTTTTCTCATATTCTTTTTTATTTTCCGACTAGCTTTCCGTCTACGGCTCCCCTCGCGTGGACTACACACTTAGATCTAGTTGTAGCGAGTCCAATTTTTCCGGGATAAAAAGTAGCCTATGCACATTCAGCGTATAAACTGTTATCTATGCAAAAAATTATAGCGGTTTCGATACAACTGTGTAGTCCAAGCGAGCGGTTCCGCGGGCGGAAAGCTAGTTTGAAAATGACGTATAGCCCATGTTACTCGCTGATAATTTAGCTTTCTATACGTAAAAGAGTTTTTGGAATCAGTTATGTAATTTTTGAGCTTATTCGTAACAAACAAAAAATAAAATTTTCCGTCTTTATAGTATGAAGTATCGATAGCACGCTATGTGTGTAAAACGGACTTTGGTTAGTTTGTAATAAACGTGTCGATATCAGAAATATGTAGCATATTTTAACAAATTTGTATCGAGTCGAAACTCATGTATTACATTACAGCCGCTCGATCATGCCCCCGACTTGAAGAAGAATTACAACAACCTGAAGTACTGTTGTGGTGAAAATTCTGACAATATTTTTAATAATTATACTGGTCCGCAAAGGAGCTACATATAGAAGTGCTACATGATTAGAGTACCTACACGTTGAATAGCCGAACGCGCGATCGTGTTTTGTTAAAAGTTAAACTATCAAAACATTCATAGATGTCGCTTTTTCTCGGCGCCGCGTCGTCAGCGTATTCGGTACACAATATTATTTATGTATCATAAAATAGGATCTAAAAATCATAATCCTGGTGTGCGTAGATTAAAATATCATAAGTACAAACTGACCGATGCAGCTGTCAACACTAAAATATTAGGCTGTAGGTCCAGATATATAGGATAAACGAATATATCGATTTAGTTGTACTTATACTTTACTACGAAACAAAATCACAAACTGTTTCAATCACAATTCACATAAATCACGAATTCCACTTTTATCGTACTTGCAGTTCGCATTTGACTTTCTAAGAAAACTGATTGACTAGCGTCGCATCGGGCTCTTAATATAGCCATCGAAATCCCCACTCCGTAACATTTCGTAACTTCTGTCGTCGAACATTCCGTATTTAAAATTCTAATCACCATTTACCATGGAAATCTTTCTTTGCACCTCTTTGAGCGGTCGCAAAAATCTACTACAAGAAATAAGATTTTTCGGGCGTGCAATTTTCTTTGTGTATAAACCGCCTCTATAAAGTAATTTATTTTTTGATTTATTTTCATCTCGGAATTTCTCAACATTTCTGTATTCGGTCGATGTGTTTGTAAAATCGCGTGATCTTTCGAGCATTTTCTATAACACATCGACACGCTTTTATACATAGAAATCACAATGTACACAGATTTAACGTTTCCTGGGTTTTTAGAGCGTTTATCACAAGAGATTGAATGTTCGGTTCCAATATATTTATACAGGCATGCAGTAAACTTCGTTTCCTTGAAATTTTGACATTTTAATGACCTGCCTAACCTTTCCGAACCTACAAATTTAACCGGAAATTGTTTTCTTATTTTCTTACAACATTTTTATTAAGGAAAATGATTTTTCGTTTCAGTGAATAACGTAACCTCATTATTGCCTACTTCTTAAATATGCTTTATTTTTATCGAGGGATCTGCTGATAGCGGTGACCGGCATCGGCAAATTTATTAAAAAATATAAAATATTTATACAGGTATTAAGATCAAAAAGATTTTTAATAAATAATACATTTAATAGTTAGGTATCACTTTTGTTCCAGTGACAAATAGACAATCACTATGTATATAGATCGGTTGTCACCCAGTCAGGTATGGTATTGTAGCATTATGCTAAAAACAACAGCACAAAAATACGGCAGTATTTTTATTTAAAAAAAAAATACGAATAAAATATGGCGTTTGTCTTCAATAGATATCAAATCACAAATTAAACTACAAATACAGAAAGCGTTTATTTTTAGAAATAACTTCCATGGAAACAGTTGTAATAATTATGTAAGTCGAACTAGATAGACGACCGCATTGGTTTATTATGCTACACCACAGACCAGTCAACCTATAGACCACGCTTTAACAAACGTCAGTACGAAAACGAAATCGCCAAAAAGTGGCGGGATGCGGGGAGAGGTCTGCTAGTTTTCATTGGCTCGTTCAAAATTGACAATTTAATGGCTTCCGACGTGCTTCCAACTGACCGCTCACAAGAGACGTAGTTATGTAGTGTCACTACATAGCCCTGGCGAAACTCCCTGTCAAAGCGTGGTCTATAAGGTTGACTTGTCTGTGTGCTACACACACAATATTAACCATAAACAGTCTTTAATTTTTAAAAACAACATGGCGAAATTTTTTTATTAGTTTCTTGAATATATATTTATAAATTTTAGTCGACTATTCTATCATTTATGTTAACACTAGCTCCCGCCCGCTGCTTCGTCCGCGAGGACAGATGTTACGCTCTTGTAGTCGTTTTCCGCTCTCACGACTGTTCTCGTTACCTCTCATACTTTTGTTCTCATCTAACTCCTGCTTCCCTCTCTCAGTTATAATATTTACTGATTTTTTCCCACTCTCATTCCCACTCGCATTACCATTTCTCAGATATATCCTTTAGCGTTCCGCTCCGGTTTTGCACAGGCTCTTTTCTCCCTCCCCACCCCAACACTCACCTTCACCAGCCCTCCCCCTATCCATCAGTAGATCGACTTGTTATGCTGGACGATCGTCTAAAAGTTATCTTTTTTACCCTATGTCCTTTTCTGTACCCCTGACAACGTGTATGCAAAATTTTATGATGACCGGTTGAGTAGTTAAAATGTGAAAGCGTAAGAAACAAACAAACTCACTTTCGCATTCATCATATTAGTTATGATGGTCAATTGATTCAGCGTGTATAGTAATAGATACAAGAACTTTTAACCTCGACTGTACCATCGCGTGGCTAGCCGACATAACATGGATTCACACGCGAACCGTGTTTTACAGGGCCCGCGTAAAAAATGACCCCTCCGCCAATTGATATTTCCAACACTCAGCCACCGTTTCATTGGACAACGTATCGTATAACGGCAACTAGTTGTGGCAACTTTTTAGATGTATAATTGGAATTCAATCTGACACTGATACCGCTAGTAAAATACTTTGGGAAGTAGATCGAATATTTTTTAGTTAGTGTCGCTAGAATCGTCGAATGACCGAGTTCTAAAAATACTTTTTATTTATACAAGACGATTTGTGTGATAGCAAAGTTTATGTATTTAATTAACCAAGGAGCGCGCTTGATTTTTAACCCTCGATAAAAAAGGAGGGGACTTTTAAAAAAATATTTATATATTACACTAGAATGTTATTATAGTTTGGATGATACAATTTGGATTGGAAGAAAATACAATTTGGATGAAGTTTCGAAAATGTCAACCGTAAATTCGCGGGGGTGAAGACCGCCGTGCGGAGACCTCGCGCATTGAAACTCGGACTGAAACTCGCCATTATAAACGAGCTAGCTGCTTAGACGGCAAACGCAGAAGTAGGCTTCTAGCCAATTCGTACTATACTACTATGTAATATTCGTATACTAACGTTACAAGGAGTTTATGTAACAGGTATGATTGGAAAGGATGACCGCGTGACAGATCCTGCAGTCTCCGCTTGAAAGTGTCAAACGAGCCACGAAAGACTGGGTCACGAGTTTGGGAGGAATTATACTCGTTTAAGATTCTACACAGTGAAAACTGCAAACCCAAGTTTGTTCTGGAAAAAGGAGTGGAAAATATTTTATTTATTTTATGCCTGGGGTAAGAGTAAGGGACAGCGAAAAATTCCTATATTATAAATAATGTTAAGTATATTATACTAATCAAGGAAATATAAAAATAGACTTTATACTATAACAAAATCTTCAAACAAAATTATATTCGGTTGAAAAATATAGAAATTATAAGTTATAAAAATTTTATATCCGTCTCTTTCTGGCAAAACGATATTTAACATTATTTTAAATGGCCTGACGTCACACATAGATACGCTGTACGCTATTGCCCTCTCTATCTAACACGACTTTTTAAACATTTGACGACCGCTTAGCCTAGTGGGTAGCGACCCTGCCTACGAAGCTAGAGGTCCCGGGTTCGAATCCCAGGTCGGGTCAGTATTAATATGATGAATATTGATACTGGTACCGGGTCTTGGTTGTTATATGTATAAAAAAAAAATATTTATATATGTATATATTATAAAGAATATTTAAGTATGTATATCAGTTGTCTAGTAACCCATAACACAAGCATAATACTTGCTTACTTTGGGACTAGATGGCGCTGTGTGGGAAGTCCCATGTATTATTATGTATTATTATTCATAACTTTGTTAATAATATGCATTTTTTTAATTCTTTCACTATTATGACATATTCAGAAAACTCTTTGATATAAAATAATTTTAAAAGATAGTCAACTAGCCTAATCCAAATTCAAATGACAAACCTTTCCGAGAACGACATGGAAAAAGCGTCGTTCGGTATATAAACTGGAATCCGAAGTGAATCGAGTGTTCTCGAAGTGAGATCCAAGATTGAAATGTGGTACTATGAGCTTTCCCTTGTAGAATTAGAGGAAGCTTCAATTACTGTTTCTATAAGAAACGCAAAGTTTCTTTGTATAATATGTTAACAAAATCCAGGCTTCCAACAAAGTGTATGTACTCAATTCAAATATACATTTGTCCAAACTTATGTCCAAAGTTTTGTGTGTTTTCAAAGTGTTATCTTACATATGATTTATGGGGCGTCGAAATTCGCTTTGTACTTACAATACGTATGTAATTGTTAGTAATGATACAGAATGTGGTAGGACCACAAATATATGTTGAACCAGATTCTACTGTGCGTTGAATTCTAGTGATGACGGGCTATATTTTATGTGCATAAGTTTGACAGCTCAAAAATTATAAAATTTGAAGGATTATTTATTTATTTATTTATTCACAATGAACCACACAGCGCCTTACATTAATATATAGTTTACGAGTACTTAAACAACTAGACATTGCCAATAATGGGTTCATACTATTATATTTTTACATATGTTACTTACATGACATACATACATGTAGTGTCGTGTTAGCCCAAACGCAGCGAATCTGTTTCAAATCTATAAGCCCATGTGTCCATGGTTTGAATCCGGGCGTGTACCAATGAGTTTTTTCTGACTTAAGTACATTAACTATCACTGACTCCGTGCCTCGGAGAGCACGTTAAGCAGTCGGTCCTGGTTGCTGTCAATAGATGGAGGTCGTTACGATCCGCCAACCCGCGTTGGAGCAGCGTGGTGAATTTAAACTCCAAGCTCCTTCATCATGAAGGGAGGCCTAAGCTCCTGCAGTGGGGCATAAAAAGGGCTGATGGAATGGAAATTTACATACAATGTGTGTGTACGCGTTATTAAGTCATAGTGCGTAGGTAGTGCATAGTGAGGTGTGAGGTGACATGTAGTTTGTGTATATGTGTGTGTATCTTCTAATTATTTATTTAAATACTTATTTATTTCATTATTCATTTGTGTTTGTTTAGGAGAGAAAGAAGTATAGCTTTTCGGAATGTGTTTTTTGTGGACTGATTTTAAATTTTCTGCGACAGCTTGTATTTTTTTAGCGACAAAGTTGATTCACACAATAATAACTAACTAACCGAGAAGTATGTTGAAAATTGTTTCAGCAGTTACTGCTATTTAACATCGACTTTAATTGAAAAAAAAAACCCTTTAAATTGAAAAAGAAATTTTCATTGCATGCCTATAATATATCGTGACATGTGGTGGCGAGTCCGCATCTTGTTCAGAAGGTTGTGGCTTATCCATGGAAATCTACGCCTCCGTCCCTTCAGTTACTCTCCTCCCCTTCAGTTCATATGCAAAAAAATCATATCTAGCCATTGCTCCATGACGACGTGAAGAAAGGACAAACAAACGCACTTTTGCATTCATAAGTCCGAAGCTACGACGAGTGAAGCAATGTACGCGAACGACAATGTTACACAATTCACCTCGCCGCTGAACGAGGCTAATATTTTATTTAAATCACGGATGTACATAGAGATACCGAGCTGTCACCACAAAAATGTAAGCAAAAAAAAATTATACGCCACAGACTAAATAAACACCACTTGATGTTTTTACACAGCACTGTAGAGTTAATGTGACGTACTTGTTAAATTCGTTCTGGAAAAGCAAATAAAGATTCTGATACTACATTTCATGGGCTGACCAAGTAGCTGAGTGGTCAGAGACCTTAACTGCAAAACCAAAGGTGTGGGTTCGAATCCCGCCCGTGACAAATATTTGTGTTGAACATGTCTATTCATTATGTGTCTGCATGGGTGTAAAATATCAATAAATACTATTTAAGTATATCAATTGTCTAGTACCCATAACACAAGCATAATTCTTGCTTTTTGGGACTAGTTGGTGCTATGTGGGATGCCTTATTATTATTATTTATTGGGAAACTCATTAAGCATGGAAATGATTGCTACTTTTAATTCATTTTCATTTGATGAAATGACAAATTTTTTTCACAGTGATATCACCTGTGAAATTTCACTGACAGTGATTTTTAAACTCCATAAGCTTTTAACGCTCGTAATCTACTATTAATCACTCAATCAATATCAATATCACAAAATATATCACTTGCTACTAAAAATTAAACTTGAAATATGATTTATATGATTACGACCGAATAACGGCCACTTTTTTTCAATTTTGACAACAGATTCGTGATCGGAGTCCATGCACACCTTTAGGTATCGATTAGAGATGAAACGGATAGCAGTTTGGCCGGATACCGGATACCGGATATTCGGCCAACCATGTGGCCGGATAGCCGGATATCCGGCCGCCGAATATCCGGCGAAACTTAGCCATTTGCGTAGGCAGCGCGCCAACGTTCGGGTGGACTCAGTTCCACCTTTCTGCACCTTGCAGCAGTGTGTATAACGAAAGACTTTTCTTCTGAAGCTGGCCTTATTTATGAAGAGAAACGCAACCGCCTGCTACCTCTCAATGCAAAGAAATTATTAGTATTTACTCACCATAATTTGCCCTTAGTCCAGTATGAGTACTAATTCATTCATTTCATTCATTCATTCATTTTCTTTGTATTACATTAATTTACTATTGTGTAATTAAAAATTTAAAACTAAAACTAGTTATATTTAAGCTAAGTGATATTAAGACTAACTAAATAAAGCAAATAATTACTCAAAAATATGTTTCTTTTATACAGTTTTTTTTTATTACTTATTTATATAGTTTATTATTATTTTAGTAGCTATCCGGTATTCGGCCGGATAGTATTATGGCGGCCGGATAGGCCGGATAGTATTATGGCGGCCGGATAGGCCGGATACCGGATAGTTACCGGATATCCGGTTCATCTCTAGTATCGATTTTGAAAGGAATCGGTCCAATCACTAAAAAGGTCAAAATAGTGGACATTTAAAAACAATCATTTCACATTCTTGTATGGTTATGTTAACAAAAGCAAGTACCTAACTAATTACAACTTTCCACAGGTAGAACTACAATGATTATACTAAGTCAAGAAGCATATAATAAAAGTTACTCTTAGGTAATTATATAGATAAGAACTATCACACATGAAGTACAATACCAGAACTAATAATAGAAAATTCATATATATCAACAGAAAATATATATCTATATTTTTAATATTATAAAGCTAAAGAGTTTGTTTGTTTGTTTAAACGCCCAAATCTCAGGAACTACTGGTTCGAATTGAGAAATTCTTTTTGTGTTGGATAGTCCATTTATCGAAAAAGGGTATAGGCTATTATTACATTACGCTACAACCAATAGGAGCGGAGCATGAAAAATGTTGCAAAAACGGGAAAAATTATTCCTTTTGAGAGATTCCGTTACGCGCGCTGCGTAAACGGTTTTTATTTATTTATTTATTTACTTACAGTGAACCACACAGCGCATTACATTAGTAGTTTACAAATACTTAACAACTAAACATTGGCCAATAATAGGTTCATACTATTATTGTTACATATTTACATACAGTGTGTGCGTGTGTGTTTGTGTGTGTGTGTGTGTGTGTGTGTGTGTGTGTGTTTGTGTGTGTGTGTATTTTGTAATTATTAATTTAGTTATTTATTTGTGTTTATTTACGAGAGAAAGGAGTATAGCATTTCGGAATGAGTTTTTTGTTGAATGAAATATGTCTAAACTTACAAAAAATTTATTGTACCCGGTTGATATTAAGCAAAAACCATGTATTACGGAATTGTTCCCCTTTAAAAGTTCTAACCAAAAGTCCGCGTATCCAAACCAAAACATACATATAAACATACATATAACATATAACCAAAACATCATATGTGTATCTTTTAAGATTGACTTACTATAACCTTTTTTATGGCAATCAAATTTGTTGCTAGACGCGCCAGAGAATTTCTTTTTTTGGATGATGACGATGATGCCATAGTGTAATGATACTATATGGTTGGACTAGCAATCCACCCCGACTTCGCACGGGTGCAATGTACTAATGCGTGGAACGGGAAGAGGAACGTTTCCGTAGTCCACCAGGGTGAAGCCGGGTACGACCTAGTATGTATACATTTTCTATTGTTAGTTCTGGTATTGTACATCAATCCTGGAAAACTCTGCACTCAGTAAATGTCCAGCTGACCGTACACTAGTACCAAATATTTTTAAATCTCAGTATTTTTAATGTTGTAATTTTACTTGTACTATAAAAGAAGCTGTTTTGCCTGAATTAGTGGTTGCTCGCGGTATAGGGATAGTGCAAGATGGTGCCGGCAGCAGAGGCCAGCAACTACATATTCAGTTTACTAAACAGACGCGTACAAACAATCGTATCTGTGTCAGATTTAATATAAACGAAATATCTGCAATTATGACATATGACATATGGTATGTCTAATGTCTGTCTGTCTGTTATGTTGCTCATTTTTTCGATCGCTACAAAGTATGTGAGGCTCTATCTTTATAAATCTGCTATCTGAGATTCAAATCTATGAGTTTTTTTATCACCAGTACACCATACGCCCTAAAACACAAGTGTTTACGAGTTTCGCAGTAGATCGGCAAATCTTAATTACTGAGATAAAACAATCGGCCCTTTCTTCGCCTTAAGCGCTCATTAAGCGCCGTTAATGGCGGGCAATGGCGACGGCGCGCGATAAATGGCGGAGAATGGCTAGGTGGGGGGAAATGGCGTGGAATGGCGGTTTGATCTGGATGCCCTTGGATGTTTATATTTTACGTGTACTATTCATTCCTAAAACGTCTTCGAACAAACGTCTCCTGTGACTGTGATGTGAGTTTTGTAAGAATAGAATGAAAAAAACGGCCAAGTGCGATTAATTAATGCCCCAATGTAGGGCCTTAGGCCTCCCCTCGGGATGAGGGGGCTTGGAGTTTAATCCTCCACGCTGCTCCAGTGCGGGTTGGTGGATTGTATCGATGACGATAAGCCATCGATCAATGGCAGTCGTTGCGACCGATAGCTTATCGTGCTTTCAGAGGCGCACAGTCGGTGATAGTTATGTACATAAGTTAGGAAAAACTCATTGGTACATGCCATGGGATTCGAACCCCGACCTTCTAAACAAGAAGCGGACTCACCACCACTCGACTATCGCATCATACTAAAAACCACATATATGTTGGACTATAGAATCAGTTTGCGAAAGCTTGTGTACAATGAATTGAGAACAAAAGAGACGTAATAATTCACAAGATCTATTCACTTATTAGATAGATTAATTACAGTTGATTTTTAAAAATTTAAAGAATTTAGAATTTAGAATAACGTAAACATGACAACAACGTCTAGGCCACAAACTAACTATTAGTTTGTGTTTTGGGTACCAAGCGAAGACATCACATACATATAACAACCAAGACCCGGTATCAATATCGATTCATCTTATAAATACTGACCCGACCTGGGATTCGAACCCGGGACCTCCAGCTTCATAGGTAGGGTCATTACCTACTAGGCTAAACGGTCGTCTTGGAATTGAATCGGTTGGCCTCGTAAACTGTCATAAATACCCGTTCTGCAGTATTTAGATCGTGGATCGTGTCTCGGATATGTCGCTTTATTTTCTGTCGGTACAAGACCTGTTAATGCGTCTTGGAGCGACAGAAAACTGAGTGCAATGGGCCGTCGCTAAGAGTTTTCGTTGATACGTCGACGTACCCTGCAGTTTCATTACCAATTAATGTTCTTGAGGAAATAAATGTTTGGTTAATATTTAATGCTTCTTAGAATGTTATATTACGTAGAAGTATTAAGGAGGTACTCTTTTCATACAAAAAAAAGAGGGTTCGGCCCGTGTCTAATCCTCGCTGTATTTCTGTATCAATATTTACAGAAAAAATATTTGTAATAGAAGAAATACAGTGACAGGCTGGTATGCTTTTGTTTTTTTTTTATATCTTGTTCAGTTATTTTAGAATAAATTCCTGAAAAACATGATTTCCATCCGTTTTTCGCACCGGTTTTCGTTTTTGACAATAATGAGCCATAAATTTTATATGAATGCGAATTTCAAAAAAAGCAAAACTTACCGCCCTAGGGACATCCTAGGGACAATGACCCAGCGAATTTCGGTTTCAATTCATACACATTTCAATGGTGGTAAAAGTAAGCTGTTTCGAGGGGTATTTTATAGGTATTTTTAGGAATTCGCTCTTGTCGTCTCTGTCACTCACGAATAGATCGGGGATGAGGGATTGAGATGGAGATAGCGATGCATGGATTAGAGAAAAAATCTGCTATTAAATCATTTGGACAGTACCCCGAGAAAAGAGTTCATCATCAGACGAGCAATGAATGAATTCCATAATTATGAGGACGCGTAGTTTTTCTTCCTCGGTCTCCTCGTATTTATGATGATCTCGATCATCAATTGCTGTGCTGATGGTCAAGCATCATACATGACGACCGCTGAAGCTGGAGGTCAAGGGTTCGAATCCCAGGTCGAGTCAGCATTTATAGGATGTATTGATACTGGTACCGGGTCTTGGTTGTTATACATATGTGATGTCTTCGCTTGGTACCCAAAACACAAGCTAATGCTTAGTTTGGGGCCTAGACGTTGTTGTGATGTATATGTGATTATTATTATTGATCCGGTTGCCGAATGATTAATATATTTTTAATCATCTGACTACTGAATAAGATTCTAAATCTTAGTTCAATAAAAAGATGTAATATTCCTCCGGTAGAAATATGAATAAAAATATATCACACAGCGCCATCTAGTCCCAAAGTAAGCAAGTATTATGCTTGCATTATGAGTACTAGACAACTGACTTACATACATAAATATTCTTTTTAAATATACACATATAATATATGAATATTTTATACACATATAAACATGGAACAAATAGACATATGCACACAAATATTTGTGCCGACCGGGAATCGAAGCCGCGACCTTTGTTCCGGGTCTCTAACAATTCGGTCAATCAATCGGCCTAAAAACTATTAAGCTCAATAAATGATTAGCAAATGAACTAAAATCATCAACAACTAAACCTATCTTTAGTCAGCAATGTTATGTGTTTATTTTTATATAATTAAATAAATTGTCATGACACAGAATAATAATTTGTTCAGCATAATTACGAGTATAAAACTGGTCAGCACGAAAATTATATCCATAAGCTTTGTTATGTATGAGTTTGCATATTGATGGCCAGCTAACAAATTAAAATAAGCTCTACGTGATTATTTATTCCAGTACGATTTTATTTTAAAATTATATGATTTTCCTGCTAAGAATACGTACTCGAGGAACGTTGAAAGTGTACTCTAATCGAGTCAAACGTTTTCATGTAGACCACTAATAAAGGCAATTGATTTTCACATTTTATGCGTAAATATAATGTATATTAGCGGTCGTACCCGGCTTTGCCCGGGTGGACTACGGAAACGTTCCTCTTCCCGTTCCACGCATTAGTACAATGCGCCTGTGCGAAGTCGGGGTAGGTTGCTAGTCCTACCATATAGTATCATTACACTATGGTATCATCGTCATCATCCAAACAAAGAAATTCTCTGGCGCGTCTAGCAACAAATTTGATTGCCATAAAAAAGGTTATAGTAAGTCAATTTTAAAAGGTACACACATGCTGTCGCGGAGTTTTGGTTAGAACTTCTAAAGGGGAACAATTCCGTAATACATTATTTTTGCTTAACATCAACTGTTTACACAGCGTGCGTAACGGAAGCTCTCGAAAGGAATATTTTTCCCGTTTTTGCAATATTTTTCATTGCTGGTTCGCTCCTATTGATTGTAGTTGATGTAATAATAGCCTATAGCCTTCCTCGATAAATGGAATATTATAAAAAAAAAAAAATTCTCGATTCAAACCAGTAGTTCCTGAGATTTACGCGTTCAAACAAACAACTCTTCAGCTTTATTATATTAGTATAGATTGGGCGGGATAATTAAAGGCTTACTACCACCTTATAAGGGTCATGCAATAAAATGTATCATCATCATCATCATCAGCCCGTGTCTCTGCTTTCTGCACCCCCGGTCTGGTGCTTTAGGTCATCAGTCCACCCGGCCGAGGCAATAAAATGTATACTTACTACTATAAAAATTTAAAATGGATAAATAAAGCTAATAAAAAATAAAATTAAGAATTTTCGTAAGGATCACTAATTTTATTGAAATTAAAATACAGCCCATGTTACTCCCTGATAATGTTGTTTCCTATAAATGTAAGAGATTTTAAAGTCAGTAAAATAAACATCAGCCCATTATACCCCAACTGCAGGGACTTAGGCCTCTCCTCAGGGCGAGGGAAGCTTGGAGCTTAAATCCACCACGTTGCTCCAATGCGGGTTGGCAGATTGTAACGACTGCCATCTATTGACAGTAACCCGAACCGACTGCTTAACGTGCTCTCTGGGGCACGGAGTCAGTGATAGTTATGTACTTAAGTCAGAAAACTCATTGGTACACGCCCGGATTCAAACCACGACTCCACGGTCTTATAAATTAGTAACATTAGTATAGTTTGTCTCAAACTTTATGGCGGATCGGAATTAACGCTATAGGAGTGTTTGCGCAGGTATAGTCATTTAACCCTTGCTTCACTACGTCCCGCTATACCTAAAACTGCTTACTGCGACACGACTTGTGCGTATGTTCACATCCGCCATAAAGTTTGATTGGAACTGTACCTATAGATAAATATAGAATATTTCAAAACATCCTTTTGGAAGTTCCGCGCTAAGATACATATATTTTCATTTGCTTCATGACAGAATCCGTAAAATAACAATAAATAATAATAATTCGTAAACTTTATTTATTGACGAGGTATTTATAAACTTTACATAATTTGCTTATTTTCAATTTTGTCGCTATTTTACGTGGCGCCATTCCCGTCGTTTTTCCGCTAGTGTACATTCACTCAAAGTTTTATTTTTACTCAGTTTACAATGTAAGCTTTCTATTTACTTTTGGTGCATAATAAATAATATTTATTTATATTATTATTAAGATCTGAATCATTCATTATTTTTTAGTAATCTCCGTGATCCTTGACTCTGCACTTGAGTCTCTAACCACTCAGCCAATTGTACAGTCAAATAAATAATATATATCTTCAAGTCTAAATAGCGTCATATAGATAAGACAAAATTACAAATACACATTGCAGAAAAATTTTGAGTGTCCGTCAGTACGTCTAGAGGCGTCTGGGACTTTGGTGGTTTATCGAAATTTATGTAAAAACTAGTTTATTATTAATGCTTAGTATAAACATATTACCTTTCTACAGCGACAGCGTTATACAGTAAAAAATAAAATCCATAGTGATTAGTCTTGTGGCTATAGAATGTAAAGTTCCTTTTCAATACATTTACTATTGATACGGTCTTTATGACATCGAAACTTGTACTGTAATGTTATATTTTACAGTACTAGGCCATTTTACTTTACACCAATCACAAACGAGTGTTCCGTTTGTGACGCATGCGTAACCGCGAAAAGCAACACGCTTGCGCCCTTAGATCCCACCATTAGTACATTTGAAGTATCTACCTAATTTTAATCGCAAATGTATTGAAAAACGTCGTATGATGCTCGTACTCAGTAAGCTGGATATTATAGTCATCCGTTTATTATAAGCACTCGGCTTCGTCTCGTGCCTATATGCACCTCGACTATAATATGCAACTTACCGCATCACAATGTACTGATAATTTCCATATTCAAACTACATTTTGAGGAATAAGAAAATAATGAAATGATGAAGATTCCTTAAAATACTTAAGTCGAACTGTCATTTTCATGAACAGTATATAACCATTTGTATATTATACAAAATTTTATATGCTATTTTTCTTAAAGCATGCATAGGTATATGCAATTCCTAGGCTTAAGAGATCGAAGGTTGATTATTTATATAAGTATAAATTTTTAAAGCCTTTAGTTGATTTTTTTTGTCAGAAATATTATTTAATAACTCCAAAACAACTTCACATACAACTTTGTTTACCCAATGCGACGATTTACCAGTCATTTACGTTCTATATCGAGACCTCCAGCTGAGCAGTTTTTACTGAGGTCCGCATTTCGCGAATAACCCGACCTGCGCCCGCGACAATTTTAATTACAAGTTTTGTTGATAGCGAGATGGTAACATCAAATATTTGTGTAAATTTAAATGATTCGACCGCCCCTGGGCACCGATATTTTTTTTACAAAGCCTCACGAGTAGGTATATAAAAAGCATATGTATATTGTATTATTTGTAAAAAAAAACTATAAAAAAAACTTTATTTCATAGAAATAAAATAAATCAATAATATAGTTATTTTCGATTTCAAAACTTCTATTTTAACTAAACTTTCTCAATTAATTAATTACACTACATTACAAGATTTTTTATCCATTTAAGAAAACAATATGACTCCATAGGATATTTGACACCAAGTAAGACTGTATTAAAATTGAGTTGAGTTAAAATGTCATTAAAATTCACCAACCCGCATTGGTGCGGTGTGGTGGGTTAAGCTCCAAGCCCCCTCGTCAAGGGGTGGCCTAAGCCTATGCAGTGGGACATTAATGGATTGATGGTATGGTAAATTTACACCCTGAAGTTAAAAAAGAATTAAGACCTGAAGTTTTGTAAATATGTATTATAGCTACTTATAAACCTACAATATTTAATTAAAATTTGTTATCGGATTTTAAAAATATTTTAAATTTCCTCGTTTTACAACTTCTCCCTCTGATTCGCAGCCGAAGCATTTTATTTTGACCAAATTCAAAATTTTGAAATATATATAAAAAGATTTTCAGGAAAATTGGCACACCACTCAAAAATATAATGGATTTACATACATTTTTCTCTCCCACGGGAATGGACTTTCCGCACGCTTTCCGAGCAGATGTAGTATAAAGTGCTGGTATACAAAACCAACAGCCCATAAATGCCTCACTGCAGGGGCTTAGGCTTCCCCCCGGGATGAGGGGGCTTGGAGCTTAATCTACCACGCTGCTCGAGTGTGGCTTGGTGGATTTTAACGACTGCCATCTATCGATGGCAACAAAGGTGATATACGGAACTCATATTGCTCTGGCCCCGACTCGTGCTTCTCATCAACTGTATTGAAGCATTAACTGAAAGTGTAGCGAGATGTTTCGGAAGTTCACTTGTCTTTTTTTTTTGGTTCGTTTACTCGGGAATGGAGTATTAGACCGCGCAATTACGACGAATGGGCGAACGTAAATCAAAGTGGCGTGTGCACTTGGCGCCTATTTTCTCTAAGAAACCTCTGTATAAGTATAATACAGCTATAAATTGAATGCTATATTTTAATATAATATGTAGTAATCCTTCCATGACTATGTCACTTTCATATATAATGCCTCACGCCACGAAAGCCATATTTTAGTCTTCTTGGTTTCACTCAATTCACTTTGGATTCGCTTTTTACGAGGACTGCTTATTTACGAATCCGGAACTGGCCATTTACAAAAAAATATTTAAAAAGTAATTACAATATTTAAAAATGGAACTCTTTGGCTGTAGAATACAGCTAGTTTCATATAACTGTCAATAGTTTTAGTAGCGGCTATTGTGGTACATACTTCATGAAATTTTTAAGTGACTGTTTGCTGTTGGTGCCCTTTGGGTACAAACCCCAAAAATTATCTCACTTCGAAAAGTAAGCATTGTAATTGTCTGCCTTTTGTCATGCTATTCTTACTTATAAACGTGAAAGTTTGTATGTATGGATGTATGGATGTTTGTTACTCTTTCACGCAAAAACTACTGAGTGGATTTTAATGAACCTTTACATTAATATAGCTTATACATTAGAATAACATATAGGCTATAATTTATAAAGATACTAGCTTTCCGCTCGCGGCTCCGTTTGTGTGGACTACACAGTTGTACACTGATTTTACAAATGTCTTCACCTGTAGCAAGCAACATTATCAGCAAATAACATGGGCTATATTTTATTGTCAAACTAGCTTTCCACCCGCGGCTGCGCTCGCGTCACCTACGCAGTTGTACCGGGACTGCCTTGGTTTTTTTCATACATATAGTTTATAAGTTGAAGAGTGACTAGGCTACTTTTTTTCGCATAAAACGCGAGCGGAGTCGCGGGCGGAAAGCTATCTACTATAAATAAAACCATTGGATTTGAAGGTAGATTCGAAGAAGTGATATCTATCTTTCTTAGGCTTCCGTACCTAAGGGGTACCAACACCGAATCTATTATTAAAGCTTCCACGAGTGGAAAAACTTCGACTAATGATGACTTTCGGTAGAGACGATCCAAAACAGCAGTAACCGAAAAAAAATTTAATAAGTTAAAAAAAATATTTTAAAGGATCATCATGTCACCGTTTCTTCTGAAGAAGTCCAGATCGCGATAGGTAGCACTTTATATTAATACTTGGGTATGTATGATGCTCTTGGATGCTTAGGAACAGGTTAGGAATTTCACAAAGCTCTTTGGAATTTTCACAAATTATAAATTTAACTAAAAATTTCATTTAATTAAACCAGGTTTAAAAAGTCGCATCGAAATCGGTTCATCCACGTACGAACTCCCATGTCGCAGACAGACACACACACAGGTAGACAGAAACGTAGCGTAGAACCATCCTGAGTAAACGAATTTTAAAAAACACATCAAAAATTCATCCGCTTAGGAATTAGATGCCACAGATGAAGACATACAGATAAAAGCTTCAAACTTATAACAAACTTTTTTTCTTCATTGGTCAAAAAACAGCCATATAAACAAATAGAACAACCACACTCATAGCTGCAAGCTGTGCTATTAATTTCTGAGTTAAATAACTTTTGTAAACATACTTAGAAGTTGCACGTAAGTTTTTCCATTACAAAAGAGTATTTTCAAAAACTATACGTAGCTTGTTTAAGTGCAAATGTCCTTTAGTGAGGACACTTTTTCTATGTCTAGGAACTGTTTGCACACTGTTCAATTGTGAAAAAAAAACTGGATAAAATTTTATTCATTTATTATATATATTAATGAATTTATATAGAATAAGTTTAAAATGTTATTTTGACATATTTCTGAATGTGGGGATATTGTGTCTATCAAACCTAAACGGGACGACATAATAACAATCATATATAAACTCTAGCAATAGCCGCAACTGGTCGTATTTAAGCGTTGCGAGTGCTACACCTACATGACACTTGTGAAGCATTCTTATTTCTCTGTAACATGTAACTATATGAAATAAATCCATGTATGTTTCAGGTAAGAGATTTTTGTGGTACACAGGAAAATAATAATATCTCGCGTTTTTATCGTGTTCTAGAAATATGATAATATTTATAATATCTGGGACGGATACACTGTCATCTAATCTCAAATTAAACAGAGCTTTCATTTTGGATACAAGGCAACTTACATACATACTTAGATATTTTTTATAATGCATACATATATGGATCTTTTACATTCAGACACGGAACAAATAGATATATTTATGTACACAAATATTTTTACCAGGCGGGAATCGAATTCGAATCATATTATAGGCATAATATAAAAAAAATCCAAAATACAGAAGTCAATTTATATCGTTCTTACGCGTCAATATTAAGTACAAGTATCAAATTTTGACGTGATAGCCCAAAGCGCAACGAACCTGTCTCAAATTTATAAGCCATAGGGCCATGGTTCGAATCCGGGCGTGTACCAATGAGTTTTTCTGACTTAAGTACATTAACTATCACTGACTCCGTGCCTCGGAGAGCACGTTATGCAGTCGGTCCCGGACGCTGTCAATAGATGACGGTCATTACAATCCCCAACCCGCAGTGGAGCAGCGTGGTGGATTTAAGCTCCAAGCCCCCCTCACCCTGGGGGAGGCCTAAGCCTCTGCAGTAGGGTAAAAATGGGCTGATGAAGTGAAGTGAATGAAGATCAAATTTTGATACTTTATTTTAAATCTTTACAAGTGAACTGATTCACTAATTATTATTGGAAAATCTAAATGATATATATAAAATGCGCTTGCAAAGTAATATGACATATATTAATACTTGCTTCACTTTCATGTAGTTATGGTGACGTAGGTGAACTAGAAAATTTAGTTTTGTTTGTATGCTGACATTATGTTCAACCAAAATTCCTTTATAATTTACAAAGAATTCATCTGTTTATTCGGTTCTAGCTTACCAGCGAAATTTCATTGAAACATATGCTTTAATTTCATAACTTTTGACAAATTAACTTGAAATTCAAAATTCAAAAAGTTTTTATTCAATATAAGATGTTTTTGCACACACTTATTGAAAGTCGTAAAAATTGATTAGGTACCGGTTCAAAAACTAGGAGGAGAAGAACCGGCAAGAAACTCCTCTCTGTTTATTTTATTTAAATATTTGTCTTTCTTAATTGTTTTTTTTTTAATTTAAAGTCTTACAACTATTACAATGATGTCCATGCGCACTTATCACTTAAATACTCGGTAATACAACAGTAAGCTTTTTTGAATGAATTCTCAATTCTCAATTCTTGAATTCTCAATTTAGTTCAAGAGGTGTTTTTTAAGTGACAAAGCCCGCAACCTTTTGTTATTTGTCGTCGATCACTATGATTCTGAACTAAAATTTTTGGAAATTCTAAAAACGTTTGATTGGGCAAAATAAAATTTTAAAACCCACCAAAAAGTTAGACTAAAGACGACTCGGGATTTGTGAAGCTTTACCAACAATGCAAAGTGGGGTCGTAAATCATTCGTTTGCTTCCAAAAGTTTCTTTCCAATTTTTTTTCCAGAAGGCAATAAGTTTTAGCTCAATGTGCAGTGTCCATTGGAAGCACGTCCAAATGCTATTTCAGCGTACGTGTCGCCCTTGGTGCCGATTGATGACGTCATACCGGCCCCTTAACGTTACCATCTAGGGAATCTGCACTAGCGAAGAAAGCAGTTACCCACGTTGTTTTTTAGAGCTTTAACTTGATTTGTATATACGGGGAGATTTTTCCACTACTCCCTTAATCCTTTCTAGGTGTTAGGTATTATCTAAGCGTCTTAAAGCCTAAGAAATATTTAGAGTTCCTATGAAAACTTTCGATATTCTATATATTTTAGAAATCATACAAACCACGCGAATTAAGTCGCGCGCGGTCGCTAGTTACCAAATAAACTTCAAAATAAATATTTTGAAGCACCTGAACTGATACTTAATAAAATATTATGCAGTCGTTATTCTTACTCATTTAAATTAAAGATAAGCTTTCTGAGCAACGAATTTCGTATAGCTGATTACTCGAAAATTAATAATAATAATAATGTATGGGACATCCCACACAACGCCATCTAGTCCCAAAGTAAGCATGTTTTATGCTTGTATTATGGGTACCAGATAACCAGACATAGCTAAATATTCTTTATAATATATACATATATAGATATTTTACACTCAGACACGCCACAAATGGACATGTTCATGCATACTAATATTTGTCCCGGGTGGAGTCGAACCCGTGACCCTTGGCTCCGCAGTTAGGGTCTCTAACCACTCGGCCAATCGGTCAGTCAAATAAAATACGAACTTTCAATACGCAAGTAACAACTTGCACAATTGCAATACGAACACACACTAGATGCGGATTATAAGTAAATGACTGACCAGTTGGAGACTCTAACTGCGAAGCCGAGGGTCGCGAGTTCGATTCCCGCCCGAGAGAAATATTTGTGTGCATGAACATGTCTATTTGTCCCGTGTATGGGTTTACAAAGTATCTAATATAATAAAAATAAAAAAATAATAAAGAATATTTAGTTATATATGTCCTCATAATACAAATATAATACTTGCTTACTTTGGGATTATATGGCGCTGTGTGGTATGCCCCAGATATTATTATTATTATTATAAAGAATAAAAACTCCATGTAAAGGAAAATACGCTATTTCATTTCCCAGAACTTAACGGCTCTTTTCGCAATGAAAACACGACGTCCTTTGCTAAAAGCGATCTTTTCTGCCCAGGCCGACGTCGCGTCGTTTCGCTGTTTATTTTACCGAAATTAGGTGTCAAGTTTGTTTTCCTGAAAAAAAGTGTTTACGGTCCATTAAGGGTCCGGAATGGTTTTATAAGTAAAATGTTCTAGATAAATAATTGAAGATTTTCTTAGTGGATTTTATGTATATGCGTTTTTTAATCTTTACCGTTTTAAAGTCATAAAGGATTGACTAAAATTTTGTTTGAATTAAAAAAGCTCAAGAGGAGTGTTTTGACCACGCATTATTTTATAGGTGGCAGGGTGGAAAAGTAAGTTTGCGTACCATTCGAAATAGCTCAGACCGCAGATGGGTACTAAACTGCTGAATGCCTTTTGCATCAAAATATAATGGTATATCACGGTTTTTGTTTGACTTTTAATTGGAAAGGAAGGAGCAGGGGTAAAGTGGTAAAGAAAAAGAAAATAGGGCGGGGGAAAATACTTCACTTTGTATTGTACTGTCGGACGCCAAAATGATTTGTGTCATTCTATGTGATGAGCGCTTATTTTGTTAGTGCTTGCTATAATGTGTGAATGTACCTACTTTGTGTCCAGCCCTATGTTGAGGACCACTTTATTTCATGTGGGACCCACCATCGGGTGCCAGTATACTTTGCTTCATACTCCATTTTTAGTTCTATCTCAGTTAATATGTGCCCAACATAATTTTGTTAGTGCTTGCTCAACGATCGGTGTTGACCGAACAACAACGAACGCTACTACACTGAGAAAAGTGTTCATCATCTGTCGAGCAATGGATGACCTTATAATAAAAAATGAGGAATAAGAAGAGGAAAACTTTATGCGTCAGCGGAAATTATGGTTCCTGTAACGTAAATATGATGACACGTAGTTTTTCTTCCTCAGCTTCCTCGTATTTATCTCGTATCTCGATCATCCATTGTTCTACTAATGGTGAACCATCATACTTTTTGAATGTTACGAACGGACAGAGTAATGACCGCCATCTAGCGTCAACCAGTAAAACCACTTTGTAGAAGGGTTTTACAACAAGGACAACATGAAAACCCTATTCAATACTAGATGGCGTTAGAGGAAAGAATGTTCTGGAATTATCCTATCCAGTCGATTGCGTTCGTGCGAGTGGAGTAATTTCTAGAAAGTTCTCGAAACTCGTTCCGACCCATATAAATACCCACAGGAAGGCGAGCGAGTCAGTTCAGTTTTGGGCTACTTTCGACGCGACTTCGAAGCGAAACTAGTGATACCAGTGAAACCTACGACTTGGCTACGACCTAATACATCGTGAGTGTTTAGTGTTTGGACCTAGTGCTTGTGTTGGACCTAGTGTTACTGAATAAAGCCTTCAAAAGAGTCAGCAGGTCTTTCTCTCCAAATTCTTCGAACCCTAACACGTAACATGAAGAACACTTTTCACAGTGTATAGTTTATGCGTGTCCAATTTTGGACCCTAGTATGTTTAGTTTAGCACGGCTTACCCAGCATTCTGTAACGGATATGACGTCATACAAAAGGACAAGCGTCACCGGTGCCCCACACTGCTTAGGGTTTGATAAATAAATTGTGCATAATTAATAATTTGGAGTATTAATATTATTTGCGTTTTCAGTAATATATCAGTAGCATTGAAACCTTGGTATTAATCGAATTTTTTAACGATATGTCATGCTTGGTCTGGAAGTTAGTGATCGAATATGGTAACGACTTAAAACTTTTTATTTCACCCGAACATGATAGATCTTTACAGGTATAAATACGTGAAGAAAAAACTTTAGACCCCTTTATAACCATACTACGCGCACGGAGGAGTGTCAGATTTGGCATAGTTTTGGTTTATGTGGAGTAGGAGTGCAAAAGGCTAAAATGAATATACAGGGTGAATTTTTGAGATGGGACTGATTCAAAGATTCAAGAGCTCGATTTTTGAAAAAAAAAAAAAAAAAAAACAACCCATTTACAGTTTTCAAAAATGTGTTACTTTAACAAGGAATCAAACCCCTTGATATGATAATCTATATATTAAGACGTGAAGAGAAAACTTTGTACCACTTTTAAAGCATATTGCGGGTACGGAGGAGTGTGAGGTTTGGTATAGGTAAAATTTATATGGAAAAGGAGTGCCAAAAGCTCAAATTATATATACCGAATAATCCTAATATGTGTTACAAATACTGTCAACCGTACGAATTTAATAGATTTCAAAAAGTGAGTACGGTCGAACTTCGACCGCTGGGCGACCTCTAGTTTTGTATTATAAACTCCATGTCGAGCGCTAAATATCTTGGCATACTGACACGCGACAGGTGTCGGTACACATTGTGTTATACCTCACGATGAGCGCCGCTTTGTATCACGCTCCATGATGAGTGAATGGTAATTTAGTTGGTGCATTCACAATGATGGACGTCACTATACTTAGTGTTGTGCGCATAAAACCACGAATTGACTAGAAGCCCTCTTCTGCGTTTACCGTCTAGCCACTCATACTCTAGCCAGCTGGTGTAACACGGTGAGTTCCAGTTCGAGTTTCAGTGCAAAAGGTCTCCACCCCCGTAAATTCCCCGCGCGCCGGTCTTCAACCCCGCATCATATTAATTTATTCTATAGTTTATCACCTGTTTCTATACTTTAAATAAAATCGTATATTGATTATGAGATGAGATTCAAAAGGTGTACGATTTCCACTAAACTGAAAAATCGCGTCCTTGCTATCTATACTTCTAAAGTCGTAGTGCTTGTCTGTGTGTCTGTATGTTCGGGATGATCTCCAAAATGGCGCAACCGATTTTAGTGAAATTTCGCAGACATGAAAAGAATGTTGTCAGGGTAGTACAGGTTACTTTTTGTCTGTCTGCCTGTTCGGGCTACCCTCCAAAACCGATTTTGATGAAACTTCGCACACATGAAAAAGAAGTTGTCAGGAGTGACACAGAAATAAATTTATTTTATCTTACATATTATGTTTGTCCATCTGTACTGGTTAGAGATTAACCAGTACAGATGGACTTTTTGGAGACAAAACAGCTGAAGATTTATGCGTCGACTTTTGAAATTATAAAAACCACGCGTACGAAGACACTAGTAATAAATATAAAACGTACCAAATAAGCAGCACTAAAACAACTGCCGAATATCGAAACTGCAACAAGCAGAACTCCCGGCTAAACGGGAAAATCCGGAAAATAGAGTCGCGTTCGTAAACAGTGACAGTTCATTCAAAATGGTGCCTTCCGTTTGCCTGAATTTAGGGCCTTATAGATTCGTTACGAAAAAATAGTAGCATTCCGGGCAGTCCCTTTTTTTCTAAAGAGCGAATAAATGTATTTATTTCGCGTCCGAATGTACACGCAAATAAAAGTTGCTTTAGTTAATATATGAATTATTACTTATCCAACGTTCAAGAATTTTATATATTTAAATAAATCTGTAGTTTTAATTACAGATTTAATTAAACGTCCTATTTCAAAATATTTCCAGAAGACGTTATCTCAAAAAAATATTGTAATTTGAATTTACGACAACGAATTACGTTACGTAAAACGTACGAAATTAAAATCAGAATTAAACATGGAGAAAGTGACGTTTAAGCATTTATTTAATTAAAAATATTAAAAAAATAATTTTAATCAATGACACTCGACCAAAACTTTTAACACATAGTTTTTATATTTTTTCCGAAAAAATAAACCAATCTATAATCTAAAAAGTAAAAAAAATATAGTCCATAATTTTTTACTTATTTTATTTCCAATAATTGATAAATGAATTTAATAATACGATATAATACGTTTCATAATAACGTTATATCCCTATATATACTTATCGTTATATATATTGATTATATATATATTTATATATCCCTGTGACGTCAACTGGACAGATGTTTACTATTTGCATTATCTTAGACCAAATAAAATCATTATATTTTTATTGACTCATGAGTGTTACAAGTTGACATAGTGACCTTACCTCAATCGTCACAAAGAATGAGTAATTTGTGAAAAGTAGTATATATATGACTTTATTACTGACTTCCAAGTCTTTTTTCTGTAGTGATAGCCGAGTGGCAACTAGCACGTTTCTTGTGTAGAAGGTCGTAGTTCGAATCCCAGAGCATGCACCAATGAGTTTTTTCTAACTTATGTACATAACAGTAACTGTACCTGACTGTACCTCGGAGAGCACGTTAAACCGTCGGTCCAGGTTGCCATCATTAGATGGCAGTCGTTAAAATCCATCAACCTGCACTGGAGCAGTGGGGTAGATTCAGCTCCAAGTCACCTCATCCCGAGGGGAGACCCCTGCAGCGGGGCATTAATGGGCTGATGGTATGGTATAGTAAGCCTTTTTTGCAGCTACTCTACAACTGTTATATTGACAGAGGCTGCAAAGTGGTGTCCTAATTGATTATACGGTTATCATAGAGCCATACATTCGTTGTTAGCTACCTCTACACGTTATATGCAGCCTAGTACAGTTCTTAGGTATTTTAGAACCTTGTGTTCCAGTTTAAATGTCTTATAATTTTTTTGTCTAAGCAAGCCCTTAGAGATGTGAACAGAAATACGAACGTATAGAACTTTGTCGAAATAAAATCATTTCCACAATGCGCAATCGAGACTTTCACCTTTTACGTGTAGGTATTACAGCCACTTCGAAATTAATTCAAAGTGAATAAACTTTGCCGGGCATCGACGACGTCTTGTTTTGGTTTGCAATTTTGTCTTTCCCTTGACGAGTTTGTGATTCGTTCACAGTTTCGAGTACCTGGGGGGGAGCCTTAGGCCTTTATTTGAATTCTAAAGTAGGGACGTAGTTTCGGATACGAATGTATTTTTCTGTTTTCAACAAAATCAGAACTTCGCGGTTAGAATTTCTCATTGTGTTTTTTGTCCAAGGTATTTATTGGGAGACTTCGGCACATTCTGTCTTTAATATTATTGTTGTCGACCATCGATTATAGACTCATTTTTCCATTCCAAATGACAATGGCTTTCGCGCCTTAAGCAGTACGGTATGGGACTAATATTAATATTTATCAAGAAAATATAAATATCGACTTTACACGAATATAAAAATTATAAACAAAATTATGTTTGGTTGAAGAATATAATAATAATAATAGTAATAATAATAACGTATACAGAACAACAACGTCTAGGCCCCAAACTAAGCATTAGCTTGTATTTTGGGTACCAAGCGAAGACACCACATACATATAACAACCAAGACCTGGTACCAGTATCAATATTCATCATATAAATACTGACCCGACTTGGGATTCGAACCCGGGACCTTCAGCTTCGTAAGCAGGGTCGCTACCCACTAGGCTAAGCGGTCGTCACTATAGAACTTATAAGCTATTAAAATCTTATATCTGTCTTTTATATCTTCTTGCAAAACGAAATTTAACTTACGGTCGGGTACTGTAGTGATCGTGACTGGTGGGTGCCGGCATCGCGTTCAATTTATAAACCGTGAATCCACTTTCACCTACTTATGCCGCCTCAAACTTTACGGCGGATCGAAATACAAAGCTATAAACGTGCTTGCGCAGGTACAGTCATATACCCCTCGCTCCATTGTGTCCCGCTACACCTAAAACTGGTTACTGCGACATGTGCCTATGTTCGGATCCGCCATAAAGTTTGATTGGAACTGTACCTACTCTCGAAATTCGAAGAGTTAACGGATCGCATCCTTATTGCCCGTAAGGCCTGATAGCCTTTTTCTTACAATATCCACATGAACCTAACAGTTCAAGGTTGAAGATTTCAAATCCTGATTGTCATCAGATCTTCCTGCTTAGGTTTATTTGCATTTCATAGCGTACTTTGTTCAATATTTACAAGCTAACATAGTAGTTAGGTACCGTACGGCTATCATGAGTTTGAATTGGTTTAAGGTGTCGACACACGCTAGCGATTCGTAAAAGATTTGTATGGACAGCGCCTCTAGCGGTATCGAAAAGAACTGAAATTCACATACAAATCTTTTACGAGTCGCTAGCGAGTGTCGTTACTTAAAACCAATTCAAACTCATGGTAGCCGTGCTGACCGATTGGCCGAGTGTTTAGAGACTAGCTGTTGACCCAAAGGTCTCGGGTTCGATTTCCGTTCGGTCTAATATTTGAGTGCATGAATATGAATATCTGTATCTGTAGGTATAATGAGAATATTTAGGTATGTATATTATTATCTCAGTTGTCTAGTACTCCTGATACAAGCATAATACTTGCTTACTTTGGAACCAATGGCGCTGTGTGGGTGATCCCAGGTTACCTTTTTCGAACTGGTGCGAAACCAGTGATATTCATGTTCATACAGATGTGTCAACATTTTCATGTACAAAAATACCCATAGACAAAAATTACAAAAATTTCACAATCAGCTAAAAAAAATCGACGTCGCTCAAAAGGAACCATAGACAGCTAGTGATAAAAAACATTTCCATTATGCTTAGGGCGTTTTCATTGTTTCTTTTTTTTTTTCGCAAAAGAGCAACAATGGTGGGTATACGTGATGCAGGCACTTCGGTGATTGCTAGGCGCTTTTGTGTTCCGTCAAAGTACTATGCGACACGATCGGGGGAGATTCATCTGTGTGGTTATAACTTCTACCTTGATGGAAAATGAGAGCTATAATTGTACCTACTCTATAAATATGCTTACTTCATTTGTTTAGCAAAATAATAATAATAATAACGTATACATCACAACAACGTCTAGGCCCCAAACTAAGCATTAGCTTGTATTTTGGGTACCAAGCGAAGACACCACATACATATAACAACCAATACCCGGTACCTGTATCAATATTCATCATATAAATACTGACCCGACCTGGGATTCGAACCCGGGACCTCCAGCTTCGTAGGCAGGGTTGCTACCCACAAGGCTAAGCGGTCGTCATGTTATAGATGTTATTTCATAATACATTAATATGGTTAGGTATTTATTTTGTTTACACAACCATTTAAATGATTTTAACGTCTATAGGAAAGTGTTATAAATATGGTATAAATATTTTTATCTATACTAATATTATAAAGCTGAAGAGTTTGTTTGTTTGTTTGTTTGTTTGAACGCGCAAATCTCAGGAACTACTGGTTCAAATTGAAAAATTATGGTTGTGTTGGATAGTCCAATTATCGAGGAAGGCTATAGGCTATACTACATCACGCTACGACCAATAGGAGTGGAGCATCAATGAAAAATGTTGCAAAAACGGGATAAGTTATTCCTTTTGAGAGCTTCCGTCGCGCGCGCTGCGTAAACGGTTGATGTTAACCAAAAATCATGTATGACGGAATTGTTCCCCTTTAAAAGTTCTAACCAAAAGTCCGCGACAGCATATGTGTATCTTTTAAGGTTAACTTACTATAACCTTTTTTATGACAATCAAATTTGTTCTAACATTATGTACTATTTGCGAAGATGTTTTTTAAATGTAATATTAATCCTTATCAAATTAAATACGTTAGTTGTCTTAAGCATTTCATGCATATTATAATTGCCCTTTACACCACACAATTTAAATTAATATCTTAGCAGTTTTTATCGAAATATGAAAACTATAGCGGGAGAAAATAAATTCGCTGTCTGCCTCTGTTCGTTAACTTTTTACTTCCAAACCACGCAATAGACTTTGATACGGTTTTCAGTATTATCTTATTTTCTTATTATCTTATAATCTATTAATCTTTATAACAGAAATACTTATTATAAAGCTGAAGAGTTTGTTTGTTTGTTTGAATGCGCTAATCTCCGAAACTACCAGTCGGATTTGAAATTTTTTTTTTGTCTTTGATAGCCTGAATCTAGCGGAGGGTTATAGGCTATATATATGAAAACGAACTGTCTGTCTATTCGAGCAAATAGGTTTCGGCCAAAACAGCTTAACCGATTTTGATGAAACTTTGAAAAGGATGACACACATATGAAAAGGATGTAGTCAAAAGTGACATACAGAACTTTTTGTATGTCTGTTTGTACGTCCATCTGTCTAAACCAATTTTAATGAAACCTGTCTGTCTGTACGTGTAATGTCGTCAAAACTAACAAATGTTACTTTTTGTCCGTCTGTCTGTCTGTACGTGTATCTGTCTATTTGAGCTAATCTCCAAAACGGCTAAACAGATTTTAAAGAAACTTTGCAGACGGGAAAGAAGGTTGTCAAGAGATTTGACATTAGCTACTTTTTGTCCGTCTGTTTGTCTGTACGTCTATGTGTCTATTCAATTCAATTTTATCTATTCGAGCTAATTTGAAAACTGAACAGATTTTAATGAAACTTTGCAGACGTGAAAGAAGATTGTCAAGCGTGTCATAAGCAACTTTTTGTGTTTGTTTGTCTGTCTATCTGTCTGTCGTTTGTCCACACTGATCTATCAACTACTACAGCCAAAACTACTAAGTCTAGGAAGCTTAAATTTGGAACATAGGTTTATTTTATAACGTGAGCATTAAGTTAAGAAAGGCTTTTTTAGAAATTTCAAACTTAAGGATGGGAATGGAGGGACTCAAATAATGACGTGTTTCAGGGTTTTTAGATTTCCACATTTTAAGGGTGGGAAACGGGAGATGAAAAATTGTATCGGTTTTTTTAAAGGGTGGAAGGGGAATGAAGATTGAAAGTTTGAATGGGTGTAACCAAAATTGGTTCCAGCAAAAAGTACGTATAAACCATCTCGAACGTTAATAGTACCTATAACAGGAATTCGTAGTCTACGCAAGCGAAGCTGCGGGCGGTCGCTAGTGTAAATTATAAAATTGATATAAAGTAGATACTACGTCGACATCACAATACCTAGATATGGTAAGGTATTTCTTTTGTCTACACAAAATGTGCACGATTTTAAAGTCTATACTGATATACAATGAATGCTACATTGTCATTACAATACCACAACACAGGGTTAGGTTGATACCTAACCTACATACTTAACTGATGTTTTGTTTATATGAAAATCTTCGTGACAGTTGTTACGACATATCAGTTATGTAATTCGTGGATTGTTAAATTGTAAATTCATTCAATGATTCAATTGAATAGTCAAAACATCTTAGGTACGATAAACTGGGTCGACGCAGTTGTTAACCTAGCTTATCGTGCCACTGGCCGATAAGACGCATTTTGGAAATACTTCCGCTTTGTTTCATCATCATCATCATCATCAGCCCATTTTTACCCCACTGCAGGGGCTTAGGCCTCCCCCAGGGTGAGGAGGGGGGCTTGGAGCTTAAGTCCACCACGCCGCTCCACTGCGGGTTGGGAACTGTAACGACCGCCATCTATTGACAGCGTCCGCGACCGACTGCTTAACGTGCCCTCCGAAGCACGGTGTCAGTGATATTGTGTACTTAATTCAGAAAAACTCATTGGTACACGCCCGGATTCGAACCATGGCCATGTGGGGCCTTATAAATTTGAGACAGGTTCGTTGCGCTCTGGGCTATCACGACGCTTACGACACCGCTTTGTTTCGGTAGCTGTAAATAGTGTAATTGACTTAAAATTTTATGCACTGACAATATTTTCAGGAAAAAAATGAGTTTAAAAAATACGTATAATAACGTACTGTGACGTCTTTGTATAAAAAAAGCACTTCATCGATGTGTTATAGAACGTACTCGAAAAGATCACAAGGCTATTTAAACACATCGATCAAACATAGACACATCGAGAAATTCCGAGATAAAAAATAAGTTTCACAAATTAAATTCATTTTAAAGACGATTTTTTATTCAAAGAAAATTAGGCGTTCGAAAAATACATTTTGAAGACGGAATGGAAATTCCCAGGGTAAATAGATATTAGAATTTCGACTTAGAATGTTCGACGATAGAATATTCGAGGTGCCTATTGGTGGGAGATTTATGAGAGTTATAAAAGGACGAGTACATGACGTTTGACAGTCAGTTTACTGATAAGTCAAATGCGACTAATCGTGAGGTATAAAGTGCGACAGCGTGAATTGTGATTAAATCAGTTTGTGATATTGTTTCATAATAAAATAAAGTATCTACAATTAAATCGGTGTTTTAGTGCATCCCATATATCTGGACCGATAGCCCGTAACAGTACTTTAGCACGACGTGCAACTTGATTATAGAAAATATTTGACTTACCCATAACGGTTTTTCTTTTCAAAATACGGCCAAATAAATGCAGAGAGGTCAGTATGAATTTTGGTTGTTTTCTGAGCAGATGTTAGTTAAAATTAATGGTGGAGGACCAGTGGTCTACCGATTTGACCTACTGGTAGGACCACGTTACACAACTATGTAACCGTGGTCCTACTGGACATAAATCTGAGCATAAAATGATTTTGAATGTGTTCGACTTCAAAGTGAATTTAATTTTAAATGAAGAAAAAATGTTAGTTTTAAATTTTTCACACGTACTTAATAAAAATACAGATAAATATTGAATATTTCCTAGCTTAATCTTTCCAGTAGGACTACGGGTATACATAGTGGTATACCGTGGTCCTACCAGTAAGTCAAATCGGTGAGACTACGGGCCCTTCACCAAATGAAAGCTTCTCGTATACACCGATGTTCAAATGTTCATAGGGATACCCTGTTGTGACAACAAAAATGTAAGAGAAAAAATATACGCCCAAAACCAAATATACACCAGTTGATGTTTCGAAATATTATCTGTCAAGTAGCATTTTGTGTGACGTGTAAAATTCCTGCTAGAAAAGAAAACAAAGATTTTGAAATTAGCGAGTCTCCATGTTGGTTATTATGCTATATAAACTCGTGAGAACTAAATTCCGTTTTTTCTAGTATTAGAACACTGCAGATTTTATTAATGTGGGATCATTCCGATCGTAAAAAAAAAAACACCGAGAGAAATGCGTCGTACAGACGAACGTATTTTTTAGAAATATCGTCATCAGCCCATTTTACCCCACTACAGGGGCTTAGGCCTCCCCCAGGGTGAGGAGGGGGTTTGGAGCTTAAATCCACCACGCTACTCCACTGCGGGTTGGGGATTGTAACGACCGCCATCTATTGACAGCGTCCAGGACTGACTGCTTAACGTGCTCTCCAAGGCACGAAGCCAGTGATAGTTATGTACTTAAGTCAGAAAAAACTCATTGGTGCACGCCCGGATTCGAACCATGGCTCAATGGCCTTATAAATTTGAGACAGGTTCGTTGCGCTCTAGGCTATCACGACACTAGAGAAATATACAGTCAACGTATACTTTAGACTTAAATACGTACAATATAACATTAATACGGATATATCAAAAGTACACCGAGAGGCTTGTCCTGCAGCTGCATGGTGTAATATACTGTGCCACGCTAAATCAATTAATACCACAATTTAAGTATACAATATCCTTTTTTCATGTTGATTTTTTTCTCATTGAACGATTAACTTGATATCCATAGGAGATGTGCTGAAATTTTTAATGTTTTTAACGGACTGTGGAGGCTCATGTTTTTTCGTTTATTAAGTTAGGAAACTTTAGTGTAAACATCTTTTGTTTTTCCTGGAACACGATTAACATACGGCTATTTAATCTAAAACTAAGCAGAGTTCGTATTAATAATATAATAATAATACATGGGACTTCCCACACAGCGCCATCTAGTCCCAAAGTAAGCAAGAATTATGCTTGTGTTATGGGTTACTAGACAGCTGTATACATACTTAAATATTCTTTATAATATATACATATATAAATATTTTTGCGAAGACACCACATACATATAACAACCAAAACCTGGTACCAGTATCAATATTCATCATATAAATACTGACCCGATCTGGGATTTGAACCCGGACCTCCAGCTTCGTAGGCAGGGTCGCTAGGCTAAGCGGTCGTCAATTTATTAGATATTTATTAGATAGTATTAGGTATATGTACTAGACAACTGATATACATACTTAGATTTTGACTATTAATGACTTTGTATTTTGTAATGGGTACATATATACATAGTATATTTATTTCACAACCATAAAATACGGAACAAATAGACATGTTCATGTACATTAATATTTGTCCCGGGCGGGAATCGAACCCCCAAACGTTTTGTCTGTAGTCATGTCAGTCCTTTTATGTGCATGAAACAAATAAATATGTTCATGCACACAAATATTTGTCCCGGGCGGGAATCGAACTCGCAAACGTTGGTTTTGTAGTCATGTCAGTCCTTTTATGTGCATGACATATATATTTGTTCCATGTCTGGGTATAAAATATCTGTATATGTATATATTATAAAGAATATTTAAGAATGTGTATCAATTATTTAGTACCCATAATACAGCTTTACTTAGTTTGGGATTAGAGGCGCTGTGTGATGTCCCAAGTATTATTATTATCAGTTTTGTTTCCTATTCAGAGCATTTAACCAGAAGAAAAAGTAGCTTACTGTCCGTGCTTTCAAATATCTCGGTACAAAAAAGCACGTCGTTTCATTGCTCTTTTTCGACGTGAAGAAAGGACAAACGAACAAACAGGTAGGAACAAACAGACCACTTGATTGTGAAAAACCTACAAATACTCGTTGATCAGCTATACCTAGAGTTATACGTGTAGGTATATTTTTCAAAGATTTTACGTCTTTATTTACTCGCAGCTAAAGTAAAATAACTGAAAATAAAATATTCCGTGACTACACTCGGCCCTAATGTAAACATTTTATTATTGGCCGCCTGTCCCAGCTCGAGTTGTCTTCTTTTTTTTACCAGATAGCTTACTATGAAATGAGACTCTTAATTTTGTCTATGAAACCTAATTGTTGGACTGCTGACTTATTAAGGGGTGATTCAATACAATCGCTGTCAAAGGAGAATGAATTTGTAAATTATTATATTTATTTTATATTTACATTTATTTATTTATATTTATATTACGAAAAAATTATACATTAAACATTGTATGGATAATTAAGATCTATAAAATAAAAACTAATTAAAAACTAAAAGTATTTACAAATTAAAAAATACTAAGTAAATTATTTTAGAATTCGTCTTGCTATTTCTCTGCTTGTTTTAAACAGAAGATTTATTTCGGAAATAAATAAGACTTATTCATCATCATCAGCCCATTTTACCCCACTTCAGGGGCTTAGGCCTCCCCCAGGGTGAGGAGAGGGGTTCGGAGCTTAAATCCACCACGCTACTCCACTGCGGGTTGGGGATTGTAACGACCGCTGTTCCGGACAAGCATATTCACACCATTAGTCGTTAAAATATTCTGATATTGTAAATAACTTTAATATAATAACATATTTGTAATCGACCAATCAGAGAGCGCGGGCCCCGCCCCTGTCAAGTTGCGCGGGGTACCGAGTCTAGTCGCGAGTACGAATCCACCTGGGTCCGCGAGGCCGAACGCTCTGATTGGTCGAACGTAAGAGGCGAAATTGTATAAAATGAGGCACCGATTCGCCGTAAATTCCATCGAGTTACTCTGAGCGTCCGACCCGCGCGGACGTCTCAATTTGCGCCCGTATCGCTCGTGACCGCCGTCACGAAACTACGCGTAGTGTAGTGCGCCGTCTCAGCGAGCGACCAGGTCGTATACCACCCACCTTCCTGGTTCCTACATTCCTATCCTTTGACCGTAGTTTGGCCATCAATCGACTTAGTCCTTGGTGGTCTCTCGGTCAGAGCAGTTAGGGCCGCTAGGCACGCACCCCCTGGTTTCGCCCACGCGAAACTAGGGGACGCACAGTAGGTGCTAGTGTAGGTATACACCACACCTCACTACACCACGCATTACACCACAACACAATACACACTAACACAATGTCCGTCCCAACCACCCCCCCCGCCCTTCAGGCAAATAAATTGGAAGAGCTGATGTCTCTTCTCGTCGCCTTCGCCACCGCGAACGGCTTAGTAGTTCCCGCCAATTTAAACTTGGCTACTATTTTCGCTCCGGCTAACACCGCGAGCTCGTCCGCCGTCGTAACGGCAAATTCCGCGCGCGCCGCCGCCGCCGCCATTCCCGACTCGCCCACTTCCCCGGCCATGAGTGCGAGCGAGGCGGAGAGTGACGCCACGACCTCTCGCTCTAATTCAGGTGCGTCTGACGTCACATCAGACACCTGCTCAAATACGGGCAGTAAGCGCCCGCGCCCCGCGTCAAATTCCGAAATGGACTCGTCCGATTCGGATTGCACTGTAACCAACTCCATCCCCGCTGACGACGGCTTTGAACTCGTCAAAGCCGGTCGTAAAAAAAAGCGTGCTTGCGACCGCCGCCAAGCCACCGTCGCCTCCATGGAGGTCGACCGCCCCTCACCCCCCGCGGCCGCCGCATCTCAAGCGGCCACCGCCGCCTCCGCCGCATCTCAAGCGGCCGCCGCACCACCCGCCGCCGCGCCCTCTGCGCCGCGCCGCGACGACCCAATTCTGGCTCATAAGCCAACTCCTCCGCCTGCAGGCAAATCACCGCCTCCAATCGTCCTTCGGGACAAAACAAAATGGACGCAAGTCGCAAAAGTATGCGGCGAGCGTCACATTAATTACGTTAAAGCCGTCAATACAGCCGACGGCATCCGCATCACACTTAGTGATGCGGATTCCTTCCGCGCCCTTTCGAGATACCTTATGGACTCGAAAGTGGCTTTTCATACGTTTGCGCTCGCTGAAGAGCGCAAACTCAAAGTGGTGCTCCGTGGCATCCCAGATGAGGTCGCGAGTGAAGAAATTCACCACGACCTCAAAAGTCAAGGCTACCCTGTTGTAGCCGTTCACCGCCTCCACAGACGAGACGGTTCTTCGCTAGGCCTCGTCCTAGCCATCCTCGACAAAAAAGAGGAATGTAGAGAAATCTACAAAAATAATTTAAAAATCGCCGGCCTGAGCGGCATCCGGGCGGAGCCTCCCCTCCGGCGAGGGGGCCCCGGCCAATGTCATAGGTGCCAGCTGTATGGCCATGCAGCGATGAACTGCAACGCCAATCCGCGTTGCGTCAAGTGCCTAACTCCGCACTTCACTTCTGAGTGTCCTAGGGACAAACTCAAAGACGGACCGCCCGCGTGCGTGCTCTGCAATAAGACCGGCCACACGGCCAACTACAGAGGATGCCCAAAGGCACCCAAGTTCAATCCGCCAGTGCGTCGTCAACCCGCACACAGGCCATGGGCCCCGGCCCTTAACAACACTTCCCAATTCCCGGCGCTAATTCAACGGCGCCCCAACCCCATCGCCCCCCGCCCTACCGCTGCCGCTCCCGCGGCAGCGTGGGGCCGTAAAATGGCCGCGGCTCCGGCAGCACCAACCACAACCCCCGGGCCTGCGCCCATAAAACAACTCAGAGACGCGAGCTCATTCCTCGCGAATCTGCAAATAATTAAAGCGGCTATAGCCGAAGTATCGGAGGCTGAAGTAGCAGCTCTAGCCTCCGAAATTTCAAATAGCAAAAATGCTATGGATAAAATTAACGCCCTTAGTAGGTACCCTAAGGTAGTTAACTCCCTATTTTAAACATCAAAAAACTAAATTTTCACCGTATTAAAATTTAATAATGGTTGCACCGGGTTGCACATTAGGCACCCGCGCTGGACGACATAAGCCAAGATCGGTCTCGCTTCTGTCGTTCAACGCGCGCGGCCTTACTAGTAATTATATAGAGTTAGGCGAATGTGCGCATGAGTACAATTTAGACTTCATCGTAGTTCAGGAAACCTTTCTAAGTAACAAAAGGCCCAGGGCCTGTAAAATCAGCAATTACAATTTATTAAGAACTGACCGCGATCGCGGAAGGGGCGGTGGTACCGCAGTGTATTACAAACGCTCGCTGTATTGCTGCCCTATCGCCGCGCCCCCTCTTACTAATTTAGAAGCCACAGTGTGCAGATTGGCTATGACCGGTCACGGGACCGTTATCATAGCCTCTGTGTACCTGCCTCCCAATAGTGAGTTGCTCCGGAGCGACATAGAAGCCCTTCTCGCCCTTGGGGATTCCGTTATCCTATTTGGCGATTTGAATAGTAAACACACAGATTGGAACTGTGTCACCACAAACACCAACGGCCGTAGGCTCTCGGTCATAGCTGAGGCCTTAGATTTAGACTTGATCGCGCCCCTCTCGCCGACGCGGTTCCCAGACATTGACTCACACCAACCAGACATCCTGGACATAGCGTTGCTTAAGAACGTGGCGCTTAACCTGAGCTCCATAGAGACGCTTCACGCCTTGGGCTCGGATCACCGCCCCGTTCTTTTGAAACTCGGCCCACCCGATAGTCCGCCGGCGGACCGCGTTCTAATCACAGATTGGGGTAAAGTGTCAGCCTCTCTTCAAAACATTGACACACCCGCGTTAAATAAAATCCCAGCTGACCTTCAGTCAAATAACGACGTTGACCTAGCGATAGGGGCTCTTACCGAGCACATTCAGAAAGTGATCGCGGACAGCTCGCGGAGGGCTCCGGTGGCTAAACCCCGCCTGAACCTGCCGCCTGATGTGCGCGAACTCATAAGAGTCAAAAACGTTGCTCTGCGCCGCGCGAGCGCATATCCCACGCCCGAATATAGGTCACGAGCGCGCGCCCTCCAACGTCTAGTGAGGGAGCGCACTAATGAACTACGTAATGAACAGTGGGACCAACTTATGGAAGGCATTAAGCCAACCCATAAGGCCTACTGGAGTGTCGCCAAAGCGCTCCGTTTAGACGGATACGTCGCGTCCCCCCCTTTTAGGAAAAAAGATAGTACCCTCGCGTTCGACGACGATGAGAAAGCGGACTGTTTGGCAGATAGTCTTGATTCTCAATGCTCACCCAGCACACTTGAGTGCGATCCCATTCACGTAGCCCACGTCGAAAACGACGTGCGCAACCGCGCGGCCCGTCCGCCCTCAGCGGACCTTTCACCTGTCACTTGCGATGAAATTAGTAAGCATATCAAGGAGCTTAAAATTAGAAAAGCTCCGGGTCTCGACGGAATCAATAACAAAGCATTCAAATGCTTTTCCTTTCCTTTAGTCGCCCTTCTGGCAGCCATATTCAATACATGCTTCAAAAATTGCTACTTCCCCCCCACCTGGAAGGAAGCCGTGGTAATCGGCATTCCCAAACCAGGCAAACCGAGAGACCTCCCTACCAGCTACAGACCCATTAGCCTCCTCAAGGTAATGGGCAAACTGTACGAAAAGGTTTTAAAGACTCGTCTCAGCGATCACCTGATCGGTAATTCACTTATAATTGACGAGCAATTTGGTTTTCGCCCCAGGCACTCCTGCCCTCAACAGGCACTTCGCCTAGTTGAATATATATCCTCCGGCTTTAGAAAGCACAGTAAGACAGTAGCAGTCTTTTTCGATGTGGCCAAGGCTTTCGACAAAGTTTGGCACGCGGGGCTAATTTATAAACTCCACAAACTTGAAGTCCCCGATCGTTTAGTCTTTATCATCCAAGACTATCTCACTGACCGACATTTCGTCTACAAACACGAGAAGTCCATTTCAGCCCGCAAAATACTAAAAGCTGGAGTCCCGCAAGGCTCTACGCTAAGCCCGCTATTGTACTCAGCGTATACAAACGACATACCGCTGCTGCATAACGGCGTCCAACTAGCACTGTTCGCCGACGATACAGTGCTTTATCTGCGCTCGCGACATAATATACACATCGCGAACCGTCTTCAATCCTCTATCGACGAACTCACGCGGTGGTTCCGTCTATGGAGGATTGAAATAAACCCCGAAAAATCCGCGGCTGTCTGTTTTCACCGTTCCAAAGTGAAAACTCGCTTCGTAGTCTCACTCAAAATAGACACTTTACAAATGTCCGGCTCCAACATTCCGTGGCAACACACCTACAAATATTTAGGTATCACGCTTGACAAGCATCTCCATTTCCGCGATCATGTCAAGCGTGTTTGTAAAACAGCTAAATTCTACTTAGCTCGTTTGTCAGGTATGATAGGTAGCCGCAGTAAGCTATCGATGCGCAACAAGCGCACCCTATACGTAATGGCCATAAGGCCGGTCATGACTTACGCATGCCCGGTCTTTGCATACGCCAAGCAATCGATACTTAAGCCGCTACAGACCATACAGAACAAGTTCTGCAGAAAAGCTATAGGCGCCCCATGGTATGTTCGAAATAGTCTGCTTCACAGCGATTTCGACTTACCATCAATATCCAAGTACATGAAGGACGCAACCGAGCGCTTCTTCGCCGCCGCGGTCATGCACCCCAATCCCCTACTTTCGGAAGCGGCCTCTTACGAGCCCCCGCCTACCAATCACTTTACCAGACGCCCACGGAATGCTTTAACAGATCCGCCTGATGACTTCACCTCCGAGGTCGAGAGTCTCAGAGCACTAGGCAGATCAGACCCTCAGTCTGATGTAGGCGAACAGTACCCACCAGAAGTCACCTAGTAAACGTAACAAATCTGTTCGAATGGCGTCTGAGCCTTTGTTTACTCACAATCGGGCCGTCCAGCTCGTACTGCCCTCCCAAACCGAGGGATCGACACGTGTCGGCCCTCATCTCTACTCACTCAGACGCCGTACGTGGCGGCACCCTTAAGGCACCGCCCGTCAATGGCACCAACGCACCGAAGCATCCTCAATGCGTCCGGTCGTCGTTCAGTTCAAATCCTATAACACTCAACGGAGTATAGGTTGAGGAGTCGTTTAGCCGGTCGGGCTACACCTTCTGTGTAGAAGTCCCAACCCGGCACTACCTGCGCGGAAGGTCGGGCGCGTAGGTGTCTGTAAGCAGATTCGGCCCTCACTAAATAAAAAAAAAAAAAAAAAAAAAAAACGCCGTAAATTCATTCCACCATCGGCAGCCTCAAGAGAACAAGTTATAAGAAAACAGTGAGAAATAAAGAAAATTGTGCATCATATTGTTTGTTTCAAATCAAATCGTCATCGGTGTACGGTCCCGTACATTCGTGGTCCTGATCGAAGCCGGATTGAAGAATCAAGAATCGTGAAGCAAACAAGAAACGAAAATAAAAATGCCAATTACAAGAAGCACTACGGGCCGCCGGGGTGAATCTGCACCGGACGACAAAAACCGGGAACAATCATCGAAAAAAGAAGAATCGAATCGTCCCGGTACCGTGGCCGCGCCCGGCACTCCCGGCACGACCGACGCACCCGGTATATCCGAAACAACCGGTGCGTCCAATGCGTCCGCTGCCACCGACACGTCCGGCGCAACCGACACGTCCGGTACGACCGACACGTCCGGTACGACCGGCACGTCCAGTACGACCGACACGTCCGGTACGACCGGCACGTCCGGTACGACCGGCACGTCGGGCGAAACCAAACCATCTGCCGCCGCCGACGCGTCCGACGCAGAAAGCACAGAAAAAACCTTACGACATAGATCGAGGGCGCCGTCGACATCAGGGAAGACCGTAAGAAACCAGAAAAAATTGAAACTTGCACAAGCCCGTGAAGAAGCAGCTCGCGCCGAAATGGAAGCGGCCTAAGCAAAGGCGAAACTGGCTCAAGCTACGTTGGCAAGAATGGAAGAAGAAGAAGAAGACGACGAAGAAGACCTGGCGACAGTCTCGGACCGCGCCTCTATGGTCCGAGATTGGATAGACATGAACGCTACCGCAACGCAGCCACCTGCACCGGACGCCGCAGAAAAAGAAACAAACACCAATATGACTGCCGCCAGCCTCTTAGTCACAAACGAGATACGTGCTGTCGATTTGACATCGCCAGCTCCCATTGCCGGCGCCGCTCACCTGCAAGCTCCCATTGCCGGTGCCGCTTACATGCAAGCTCTAATCGCCGGTGCCGCTCCCATTGCCGGCGCCGCTCACCTGCAAGCTCCCATTGCCGGTGCCACTCACATGCAAGCTCCCATCGCCGGTGCCGCTCCCATTGCCGGCGCCGCTCACCTGCAAGCTCCCATTGCCGGTGCCACTCACATGCAAGCTCCCATCGCCGGTGCCGCTCCCATTGCCGGCGCCGCTCACCTGCAAGCTCCCATTGCCGGTGCCACTCACATGCAAGCTCTAATCGCCGGTGCCGCTCCCATTGCCGGCGCCGCTCACCTGCAAGCTCCCATTGCCGGTGCCGCTCACATGCAAGCTCCCATCGCCGGTGCCGCTCCCATTGCTGGCGCCGCTCACCTGCAAGCTCCCATTGCCGGTGCCACTCACCTGCAAGCTCCCGTTGCCGGTGCCGCTTACATGCAAGCTCCCATTGCCGGTGCCGCTCACATGCAAGCTGGGTTCAACACTGTCGCCTCCACCACGGTCGATTTGACTTCACTCGCGGCTGCCATATCAGAAGCATCAAGAAAGGCACCGCGATACCACATCGAATTGCCAACTTTCGACGGTACCTGCAGCGAATGGCTACAGTTCAGAGCAGCATACCGCGACTCTGAGCGACACTTCAGCAAAACGGAAAATTTGGCACGAATAAGGAAGAGTCTACGTGGCGAAGCCAAAGAAGCCGTCAGTTGTTTATTCCTCACCGAAACTGACCCTCAAGACGTACTGATGTTGCTCGAGACTCGCTTCGGTCGACCAGATACTCTACTAATCACTGAGATAGAAAAAGTCAAGCATCTGCCGAAACTGAACGATAGCGCGCGCGACCTATGCGTATTTGCCAGCAGAATAAACAACGTCGTAGCAACTATACGAGCGCTGGGAAGGGGACACTACATGTACAACCCAGATATCGTACGAAGCATCGTCGACAAATTGAACCCAGCGCTACGCTACCGCTGGTACGACTATGCCAGCAGCGGACAACAAGATGAACCCGATCTGGCGAAGATGGCTCGTTTCCTATTGCGCGAAGCCGACCAATGCAACCGTTTTGCCCCGCCCGAAGTTAAGATCGAGAACAAAACTTCGCAGCGCGCACAACAGAAATCGCAGCGTGTCCACGCTCAAACAACTGTGCCTGCTGAAAGGAAACGAACAACGACGTGTCCCATTTGCGAACAAAATCATCCCATCACGGAATGCCACAAAATGAAAGATGCTACGGTGGAAGAAAGATGGAAAATGGCGCGCCAATATAGAGCCTGCTATAGATGTCTGCAAACGAGACATCAAAACCATCGTTGCAAATACAAACCCTGCGGTGTAAATGGGTGCAAGGGGTCACATCATAAACTTTTGCACACCCACAAAGAAACCGAGAACACCGATGAAAAGGGCAAAGACGTCGTGATGACAGCGCAACCAACAAGGACGTCGCGTGCCTATCTAAAGATTATCCCTGTTACGCTGAGCGGACCGACGGGATGCAAAGAAACGTACGCGCTCCTTGACGAGGGATCCACCATCACTCTGGTAGATTCCGAGATCGCAGAATCAATCGGAGCGCAAGGGACAGAACAACCGCTCAATATAGAAGGGGTAGCAGGCACGCAGATAGAAGCCAACAAATCCAGAAGAGTAGAAATCAAAATCCGAGGGCGACATCACAACAAGACACACAAAGTGACAGCACACACACTCGAACGATTGTGTCTGTCACCACAATCTGTGTCCGAAGCCAGCCTCGCTCACTGCCGCCACCTGGATGACATTCGCGACGAGCTGACCTTTGAGCGAGCTACACCCGCTGTAATCATAGGCCAAGACAATTGGTACCTCATCGTGTCACGAGCCATCAAGTGTGGAGCAAGAAGCAAACCGGTCGCCTCACTGACCGAACTCGGATGGGTACTACATGGAGTGGACCACACGCTGCAGCAACGGGTTCATTTCATAAACCAAGCGGCAACTATCTGCGTCGAAGAAAAGGAAAACGACCTCGAAAACGTTATAAAACGACACTTCGAATTGGACAACATTGGCATCACGCCACGCCGGCCACAGAGCGATCCAGAGCAACGAGCGCTGCAAATACTGGAGAACACTTGCAGACGAACTCCGTGCGGTCGCTTCGAAGTCGGGTTGCTGTGGAAACAGGACGAACGCGATGTACCAAACAGTCGCGATAACGCCCTGAAACGTCTCCACAGCACTGAGAAACGCTTAGACAAAGATCCAAAATTGAAGGAAGCCTACCAAAAACAAATGCAACATTTTATCGACAGTGGATACGCTGAACCAGTCGAAGAAAAACCGAAGGGTACGACGTGGTACCTGCCTCACTTTGCAGTCTCAACCCGTCCAAACCCAAACCTCGTATCGTCCATGATGCAGCTGCACGCACTCGAGGAATCAGTCTTAACGACATGTTGCTGTCTGGTCCGGACTTGTTGCAATCCCTGCCTGGCGTGTTGATGAGGTTCCGGCAGCTACCCGTCGCCGTCTCCGCTGACATAAAGGAGATGTTCCTCCAGATCAAAATCCGAGAAGAGGATCGAGACGCATTGAGGTTCCTATGGCGAGGAAACGATCGAAAACAATCGCCCAAAGAGTTTCGGATGACGAGCGTCATCTTTGGTGCTGCGTCCTCACCATGCAGCGCCATATATGTAAAAAACCGGAACGCTCAAGATCACGATCATCTGTACCCGGAAGCCACTGCTGCGATCGTCCGTAACCATTATATGGACGACTACCTACAAAGCTTCGAGAACGAAGAAGAGGCAGCGAGAGTAGCCTCTTTAGTGGATTTAGTCCACCAGCGAGCACATTTTCAATTAAGAGGATGGACATCAAACGCGCCCGCTGCAATTCAATCACTAGCGCCAGCCGCCAAATCATCCGACGACGTGAACCTAGACAAGGAGGGCGAAAAGATACTGGGACTCCGTTGGCGACCGAGCAACGACACGCTTGGCTTCAATATCAAAATTGAAGATGTAACCGACACGCCGACAAAACGAGGAGCCTTAAGAATAGCGATGTCAGTATTTGACCCGCTTGGACTGATCACACCTGTCAACATACAGGCGAAACGTCTACTACAAGAAACTTGGCGCGTCGGCCTAGGCTGGGACGAACCGCTAACGCCCGAACTCGAGTTAACATGGCGCAACTGGCTTCAGGAGATCAGGAAACTAGCTGACATAAAACTACCACGGGCGCACGGGAACATGAGAAGCGCACGTGATATCCAACTGCACACTTTCACCGACGCTAGTCAATCAGCGTACGCTGCTGCATCTTACTGGCGCATTGTTGACCACGACGGAAAGGTGCGAGTGTCATTGGCAGCCGCCAAAGGAAGAGTAGCGCCGCTGAAAACCGTCTCCGTGCCGAGACTGGAACTACAAGCTGCGTTACTAGGCGCTCGTCTGGCACAACACATTATCGAGGAACACGATTTCAAACCGAAACTACGAGTGTTCTGGACGGACTCTCGCACAGTCTTAGCGTGGATACGAAAGGGCTCGCGTTCTTACAAACCTTACGTGTCCCACCGAGTCGCTGAAATTGAAGAACTCACCAAGGTGAACGAGTGGCGATGGGTGCCCACGCAAGACAACGTGGCCGACGATGCCACCAGAGAGATCCCAAACGAGTTTGACGAAAATCATCGCTGGTACCATGGACCACAGTATCTTTACGGCGACGAACCTGAGTGGCCTTCCGAGACAACGCAACAGAAAGAAGAGGACACTGGTGAAGAAAGAGTCTCGAAGATCACCGAAGGGTCCACTCCAACGTATCTCGAAGCACTTCCAGATGTCGCACGCTTCTCGTCGTGGTTGCGCTTAATTCGCGCAACGGCCAGAGTACTCCAATTCATAGAACGTTGCAAGCACCGACACACATGTGCGGCCGCGCGCCGCAAACGCAACAAGAAAAACGAAAGCGACCCAACCTGGAAAATCTCGAGAACCGGAAAGAAGGCGCCAGTCATGGAAACGTTGCCGACCCCGCCGCCATCCGCCTATGCACCTCTCGAAGGAGACCACGTCGCCGCAGCGGAAATCTTATGGATAAAATCACACCAACAACAGAGCTTTCCGACCGAACTGCGAGCCATCAACGGCGGGAGATCCGTACCAAGCGACAGTCGATTAAGGCAGTTGTCGCTCGTTATAGACGAAGACGGCTTGCTGAAGCTGCGATCGCGGATAGCCACAGCAGAAGGCATCACATGCGAACAACGCACACCAGCGATTCTAGACGGCCAACATCGCTACGTACGACTGTACATCAAATGGGTACATGATCGCCTACACCACAGCGGGGTAGAAGCCGTCACGAACGAAGTCTTGCAGCGCTTCTGGGTAGTGCGGCTGCGTCCCATCGTGAAAGCCATAATCAAGGACTGCACCCTATGCCGCCTGAGACGCGCGTCCCCGCCTGAACCACCCACCGGAGACTTACCAAAGGCGCGCGTCGCTCACCACGAAAGGCCTTTCACGTACACTGGTGTCGACTATTTCGGCCCGGTGAGTGTGTCAATCGGACATCGCCACGAGAAACGATACGTGGCTCTATTTACGTGCCTCACGTCTCGAGCTATACATTTGGAGCTCGCCGCCTCATTATCAACCGATTCAGCCATCATGGCACTCAGACGCATGATGGCGCGCCGAGGCTGTCCCAAAGAGATTTGGAGTGACAATGGGACAAATTTACGAGGAGCAGACGCTGAACTCCGCAACGCTGCAGTAACAGCTGCCAAAGAAGCAGCTGCCAACTACGCCATACGATGGAGATTCATACCGCCCGGTGCGCCCTTTATGGGAGGAGCCTGGGAAAGAATGGTGCGCTCCGTCAAGACTGCGTTACGCACCACGCTACACGAACGTCACCCGCCAGAGGAGGTTCTGCACACTATGTTGTTAGAAGCCGAAAACACGATTAACAGCAGACCTCTAACGCACGTGTCAGTGACACCTGGGGATCCCACCGCCCTCACGCCAAACGACCTACTACTGGGCGGATCTGCGAGGATACCGATACCAGGAGCATTCACCGAAGGCGACACTCTTGGGCGAAAGTACTGGCGACACTCGCAGCGCCTCGCCGATTGCTTCTGGTCCCGCTGGACCCGAGAGGCCTTACCACTCCTACAGATACGAAGGGAACCCCAGGGAAAAGGACGAGCGCTGCTGACGGGCGACATAGTACTCATTGTCGACGGAACACTACCGCGAAACTCCTGGCCCATGGGTAGGATCATAGCTACATTCCCTACGACATATCCTGACAAAAGACACAGCAAATAATGTTGCATTATATGACGTTTTGAAGGCAAGCAAAATTGAAGATTTAGGTGAAGTTGATTATGATGAAGAAGTTAAAAAGAGATTCAAAATGGTGTATGTACCGAATTGGTTTAATGTGGACTTGAAAACTGGGATGTTGACAATACATTTGGGACCAAATTTTATATGGCCCGCCTGTCCTGTATGATAGGTAGCCGTAGTAAGATGTCGATGCGCAACAAGCGCACACTCTATGTGATGGCTATCAGACCGGTCATGACTTATGCATGCCCGGTCTTCGCTTACGCCAAAGAATCGATACTTAAACCGCTACAGGTCATACAGAACAGATTCTGTAGAAGAGCAGTAAATTCTCCTTGGTACGTTCGAAATAGTATGCTTCACAGCGATTTCGACTTACCAACTCTTTCCAAATACATGAAGGACGCGTCAGAGCGCTTCTTCGCCGCCGCGGTCGCGCACCCCAATCCGCTACTTTCGGCAGCGGCCTCTTACGAGCCCCCGCCCGCCACCCACTTTCTCAGACGTCCACGGAATGCACTAACAGATCCTCCTGACGATCTCACCACCGAGGTTGAGAGTCTCAGGAATGCAGGCAGATCAGACCTTCAGTCTGACATAGGCGAACAGTACCTAGCGCCCGATATTACCTAGTTAACGTAGCAAATCTGTTCGAATGGCATCTGAGCCTTGTTTGTTCACAGTCGGGCCGTCCAGCTCGAACTGCCCTCCATTGCCGAATTTTTAATTCTTAATTTTAATTTTAATCATAAGCCTACGAGACGGCGCCCTTAAGGCGCCGCCCGCCAATAGGCACTAACGCACCGAAGCATCCTCAATGCGTCCGGTCGTCGTTCATGTCAAATCCTATACGCTCTCCGGAGTATAGGTTGAGGAGTCGTTTAGCCGGTCGGGCTGCACCTTCTGTGTAGAAATCCCAACCCGGCACTATCTGCGCGGTAGGTCGGGCGCGCAGATGTCTGTAAGCAGATTCGGCCCTCACTAAACAAAAAAAAAAAAAAAAAAAAAAAAAAAAAAGCCGTAAATTCATTCCACCATCGGCAGCCTCAAGAGAACAAGTTATAAGAAAACAGTGAGAAATAAAGAAAATTGTGCATCATATTGTTTGTTTCAAATCAAATCGTCATCGGTGTACGGTCCCGTACAACCGCCATCTATTGACAGCGTCCGGGACCGACTGCTGTACGTGCTCTCCGAGGCTCGGAGTCAGTGATAGTTAATGTACTTGGTACACGCCCGGATTCGAACCATGGCCCTATGGCCTTTTAAATCAGAGACAGGTTCGTTGCGCTCTGGGCTATTACGACAATAATTTTGTCTATGAAAACTAATTGTTGGACTGCTGACTTATTAGGGGGTGATTCAATACAATCGCTGTCAAAGGAGAATTAATTTGTAAATTATTATATTTATTTTAGAAGTCTTCTTGCTATTTTTGTGCTTGTTTTAAACAGGATATTTATTTCGGGAATAAATAAGACTTATTACTGGTTACAAATTATCACCTAAATTTTGTTTTTTTCTGCGTAATTTGCACAAAAGTGTTGCCATAGTAAATATAAACAAGAACGTTGAAAGAAAACTCGGATCGATATTATTATTGATTAAAATTAAAAACAAAAAAAATAACATTTAAATATAACGCCATCATCGTATTTGAAAAAGTATTTGATTTCTTTAATCCTTTGACGAAACTCAAAAACTCCAGTTTTCGTTCCTCTAATCACTAATATTAAATTCTTGTTTTATACACCATTTAAAACGGTCTATAAAACAAGCATTTTAAGAATCGACGCAACATAAGTACCGTGGTTTATAATTCGATAACCATTATCCTTTATTTATCTATGGAATAATCGTGAAAATTCCAAAATCCTATTCGGATCCTGACAAGTGTCTTAAATTTCTTATGTCAAGACGAATCCGACGCATAAAAACTCTATTTATGGCGGTAATTCTATTATATACTATATTAATTCTTTGATGCAAGTAACTGGATTATTATTACATTAAAACTTTTGCCGGAAGCAACTTGAAAGAGATTTTGGGCGAATCCAAGTCAGATTCAATTAAGATTACGAAGTCTATGTGGTTATTTCTTTATAATACTACAAAAAAAATGTAATAAATTCATATTTATGATAAATTACATTTGGTGGGTATAATAACCCTATAGAGTCGATATGCGATATGTTGATGAGCTTTATCCTAGAAAATCGTCCAATAATAATAATTTATGGAATATTATAACGAATATTTAAGTATGTTTTATAGTTGTGTAGTACCCATAATACAAGCTATGCTTGGTTTGGAACTAGATGGCTTCCTGGATGGATGTGTGGAATGTCCCAGGTATTATTATTATTGACACACAGCCACCCAATCCCAAAGTAGACAGAGCCTGTATTATGGATATTTCTCCCGGGCGGGAATCGAACTGGGACCTATAGTTCTACAGTTAAGGTCTCTAACCACAGTAACCACTAAACCGATCGGTGGGGTGTAGTGGGCTGATTGAATTTCAAAACCTCAACTGGTGTATATTTGGTCTACGTCATAGAGTAAATGAATTTGACAACAGCGTCTGGTTTTGATCATAGAAATGTCGCTTTACAGTTTCGAAACTGTCAAACGCAATTTCGCGGCGGTGAAGGCTGGCGCTAGGACACCTCGCGGACTGAGACCGGACTGAAACTTACTAAAGATACACCAGCTATCTAGAAAAAGAGTGGTTAGACGGTAAGCGCAGAAGAGTGCTTCTAGTTAATTCGCGCTTTTATGGTCTACGTGGCATATTTTTTTGCTATACTTTTGTTATCACAACGCGTTACCTCTGTGAACGTCTATGCATGTATATAATAATAATAATATCTGGGACATCGCACACAGCACCATCCAGTCCCAAAGTAAGCAAGTATTATGCTTGTATTATGGGGTACTAGGCAACTGATATATATATACTTAAATATTCTTTTTTTTTATTGTGTAGTATACATATTTAGATACTTTTACACCCAGACACGAAACAAATAGACAATGTTCATACACACAAATATTTGTCCCGGGCGGGGATCGAACCCGCGACCCTCGGCTCCGCAGTTAGGGTCTCTAACCCCTCGGCTAACCGGTCAGCCATAATACTTAGGTGCAACAGATTTGCGATCAAAAAATTTTGTTACACTGTACCTCGTCGGTATCATTCTCTTTCTTTTACTCTTAATTTGTTTACATTATGTGAAAGAGAGAAAACGATAAAGACCCAATAGTTTGTATCTATGCTACGGATCTCGATCGTTTTGAAGGTGTTGATATCTAGTATCTACATTACAATAGTCTAAGATTAAGATCTATAAGTCCTTTCCACGTTAACATAGCGTACCGGCATCCAGTAGGTACAGTAATTGAAATCCACCCGGTTCGCAACAATGGTGTTTCCGCAAAACGGAATATAAAAAAATACGGACAGCGATCGCTTCTCGCACTAATGACTAAATTGGCTTATAAATCGAAATCGATTAGTATCGATTCTTTATTATTATATCGGTATCGGTAGGTTCGATTACCTCAATAGGCGTATTGACCAATGAGTTTGTAATCGATTCGTACAAATTAAATTGAAGTTTCCGTTTGCATTCCCAGGCTGATTCTGACGACCCAGACGATCGCTTAGCCTAGTGGATAGCGACCCTGCCTACGAAGCTGGAGGTCCCGTGTTTGAATCCCAGCTCGGGTCAGTATTTATATGACGATACTGGTAGCGGGTCTCGGTTGTTACATGTGTGTGGTGTTTTCGCTTGGTACCCAAAACACAAGCTAATGCTTAGTTTGGGGCCAAGACGTTGTTATGTATACGTTATTATTATTATTATATTATATGTACTCTCCGAAAAAGCTGCACTGATTCTGATGGGACTTTCATTAGCAGAGAAAGAACTGTTCGGAAAGTAATTGTGCTTTGTGACGATTCGTCACAAATGTTCGCGGACTATGTGCTACTATGGTAAGGCCACATCTAACATGTACATCGATGGTTCACATAGACTCCCGGAAACCGTCGATAGTTTATACATTCATCGTCTGAACGCAATCCTACATATAAAAAATTATAGCAAATAATTCTGCGGCGTTGTCGACATTCTAAGGGCACCCTTTCCGCCCGATTTTCCCTCTGGTCGGGACTTAACGAGAATAACAAGTAGGACCTTTCCCAACAGGAGTTTTTCCATACCGACACGCGCTGACTGATATTCGGCGTTTAAGACCGAATACCTCGTGTAGAAACCTATATAAACGGAATCGCATTCCGCTAAATTACTACCTATAATTGTAATACCTTAGTTGCCCATTTTTTTTTTATTTTATATGAAAGAGTTTTCTAAATAAATAATAAATGTGAAAGAGTTTTAAAAAATAAATCATCATTAACAAAGTTATGAGTGTTTAAAATGTCCTGTTAGACAGAGAGAGCAATACCGCCCGGCGAACCTATTTGGGCATTTTTTTATTTTTTGGTACAGGTGACGAAGTGGAAATTTTATATTTCAATTCACATATAAATAATGATTGATTGAGCATTTGAATCAATATATTACTAGCTAACAAATACTAAAGTTTGATAGCAAAACTGGAAGTATTTCTTAAGAAAATTAAGTATTTGCTTACACCAGGTGAAGCAATATATTCCAATTCGTCACTTTTGTTAATATGACTTAAAATAAAAAAATCACAGTTAATTCAAAGATAATTTTTATTACTAATAAAAAAAACAAAAACCTTCTTGGCACAGGTATCAACTTTACAAAACTCAGTCTACACAATTTCTTAAAGCAAAGTGATTTTCCTCTTCGTCACATTTTTGTACATAAGGAAGTGATGTTTTTGTTTTATGTAATTATAAATCATACAGCACAAAATTTTAATAAAGACAAGAAATACTTTTTCTGTTTATTTTTATTTTAAAGTACAACGAGCAAACTGCATTTATATTTTATGAGATACTAAACAATTTTATATTTATTTTTCCTTGGACAGTGATGAAGTGGAAAACCACCGTGACTAATATGAATAAATTAGACAGTGTTCACATAATACTAAAAAACAATCAATAGATATAAATGTAATAATCAACAATATTTGTATAGCTTTTTGGTTTGTTGTTGAATAATTATACGAATTTAAGCACTTGAAAGATACATTTAAGTTCAAAAGTATTAAGTTATTTAATATATTTCAAATAAAAATTATTATATGAAAACAAATTTCTAAATTTCATTTTTTACTAAGAAAAAATAAACGAAATGAGTATAATACCGAATTAGTCGAAAAAAAAAACAATTCTTTCAAAATACAATAAATAAAATAAATAAATTCTTTCAAATAATATAAAAGATACGAAATGTCATATTCATACTTTTCAGGATCCTGTTTTAATTTTTCTCTGTACTTTCTAGCCCGTTTTGTAGCTGTCAGTGCCATAATATCAACTAAAATAGAAAATATAATACTATAAAAAAATGGCGAACTACGAGTTGGACTAGCACACAAAACATACAAAATATGCTAGTCATGTTGATACTCACCAAGTGTTCGAGGTATTGCATTAATTTATAACAACACGCTTACGGAAATCTTGGAGTCCTGCGACAGACAGATGCAAGGACGAATAGACACATTTTTAACATCTCCCAGAATTCATACCATAAAACACAGTTTGTTGAAATGTAATTTTTATGGAACCTTGTGACAATCAGATGTACGGACATATGAATATTTTTTTATCATTCTCCACATATGTAAATGACATATATAGTGAAATATTTTAACTAACTAACTAACTACACTTCTGTTTCGTGTAACAGATAGACATCGTACATTATAAAAAACATGCTATATTAGCTTTTATTTATCAAAGTCCGACATAACAACTATCATGACAAATACCTACAAACAAAATCATCACTGTGTAATTGGAAAAAAAAATCAGTATGGATGCAGGTTTTGCAAATCCATTTCGTCACAAAATTTTCCGCTTATATATCACGTAACGAAATGGATGTGACGCTGGCCACCGCGAATATTCGTAAATAATATCAACACTTGTTTGATTACAGTTTCGGCTTGAAGAACTATTTTTGTTATTGCTAATTAACCAATTGCTTATTTACAATTTACAATACAATGAAACAATTCACCTAAATTTAGTAATTTCGTGATGTTGATGGAATATTTATTCTAGCTTCTCGGTGTCCGTGACGCAATTTCTTTGTACATCGATCACATTCTCACTAACGGTTTGAATCAAAAGAAATGGTGGTTGCCATTTTACTAAATATGTTGCCAAGAATATAATTTAATCCCGGTTTGGTAGTTTTTCGTACGAAGAAGAACGAAAATAAGCGTGACTAAGTAGGAATTTCCACTTCTTATTGTTTTCGTAGGACAACATTTCGAAAATGTTTTTTTTAATTTAATATGATTTATTGAATGGTTTTGCCTATTTTTTTAATAATATAACAGTTTGTGATATAAAAAAATATTATAACAATAGAATTCTAATACCACAAATACCTTAATTTTTAACACTAAATTTGTAAATGTTGCGTGGGACATGGCAAAAATGAGGGACTGTATCGATTGTTTTACATCTATAATTTTTTAAGTGAATATTTTACTAAATGTAACACGTGATATTATATCTTAAGAAGATTTTACGTTTAAAAAAAAATATCAGTTAATAAAGGTAACATACATAACTAAAAAAACTATGACGCTTCCCATGGGACAGTATCATTTTGAAATGTACAAAGAAAAATAAAAACGCCCATTTGTGATGTCAGACAGAGATAAAATTTTGAAAGCTTATAATTTCCAAATTCTTCAACCGAATACGTGCATAATTTTGTTTATAAATTCTGTTATCTTACAAAGTCTATTTTTATAGTTTCTTAATAAATATGATATATTTAATAATACACGGGACATCCTACACAGCGAAATCTAATCCCAAAATAAGCAAGTATTATGCTTGTGTTATGGGGTACTAGACAAGTGATATTCATAATGAATATTAAATTCTTTGTAATGTACAGATACTTATACACCCAGACACGGAACAAAATAGATTTGTTTGTGCACACAGACATTTGTTCCGGGCGAGAATAGAACCCGCGACCCTTGGCTCCGCAGTTAGAATCTCTAACTTGGCCAATCGGTCAGTCAATACCATTAAAGATATGCAGTGCCCCAGGAATTTTCGCAGAGGCTCGCACTGCGTAAGTAAGCGGCCTCTCTCATGCAAATTCTACAATGTAGTAACAACAGCATCCTGAAGATGATCGCTGCCAAACCAGACTGTCCCTTCAAAGAATACTGCGTGGGGAATTGGGTATAGCTATTGGTCTGATTAAATAATTTTAAAGGCTTTTTTGTTTTATTTTACTTACTTTGTTTTATTTTGTGATATCAAATAATTTACTAACTTAACACATGTAAGGGAATGTACCTATACTACGTGACCTATTCAGGAGGGGCTCTTGAAAATACAACACTTAGTCACAGGGGCGAGGGGAAGGCCTTAGGTCTTTGTCACGAAATCAATATTCCTCTAGGAAAATAATTCCGAATAAAATACAAAAAGACTTCTTTTGGTAAATTAAATTCCTGTTCGAATATGTTTTTACATATATTTTTCACTTGCAATTGTTGGTATGCATGCACTTTGGCGTCACGTTATAAGTGCCGTATTAATAAAGAAAAGATTTTTATTTTATTTTTTATTCATTTTTAAAAATAGTACATTTATACGATATACAATCAAATTTTTTTTTTAACGGAAACATGACGACAACGTCTAGGCCCCAAACTAATCATTAGCTTGTGTTTTGGGTACCAAGCGAAGACACCACATGCATATAACAATCAAGACCCGGTACCAGTATCCATATTCATCATATAAATACTGACCCGACCTGGGATTCGAACCCGGAACCTCCAGCTTCGTAGGCAGGGTCGCTACCCACTAAGCTAAGCGGTCGTCGTAATAAAGAAAAAATATGAGCCAAATGTTTTTTTTTTAACTTTCTGTTTGACAACAATGATTTAAAAACATATGTATGAATTACTACGTGAAAAGTACGAGGCGGGTTGTGGTCTTAGCATATACTACGGGTGAACACCGTGGGGGGAGCGGGTGAAAAATTGTAAAAAAAAATATGTCACGTAGCATGGGTACGCCCCTTAAATAGATTGTTACTAACATAAATATGGATGTATTATGAGTCCGAAATAAAGATTATTATTATTAGTTAAATACAAAAATAACTTTAAAATTTTTATTTGAATTTATCTATGAACTTCCATCTCGACTACAGAACCCTTCACTGTACGGAGTCCGACACGAACTTTGTTTTTTTTTTATACACGAAATAATTTCATTTCTAAACACATTACAAAACACAACTAGCTATCTTGTAATTTCTGTGTCAGACAAGATTTGAACCCGAGACCACAGCCAAATAAATAAGGTGAGCTGTTTTATTTGACCTATTGATGTAGAATTCAAATGAAGGGAGTTACAAGCTAGTGACATTTTAAAGTACTTTAAATATTTACAATTGTGGGTGTGTCTATGGAAGGCTGCGTCATATATGGCGCTTACGTTAGTACAGTTAGCAAGTGACTTGCATTGAAGTTATTTCATATGATACCTGCATCCTATGGGAAATCTAAATTGATAGTTCAACTTTAATACGTGAACTGACATTTTTTTTAAATTAATTTATATGAAGAAGTTTTCTAAGTATATCAGTTGTTCAGCTGGGCGTAATCCTAACTTTTAAAGCGTGTAGATCTTAACGAACTAAACAAAAAGTTTCAGACGACAAGATGGCGCCAACTAACGGTTACCGAGAAAAACACCTTTAAAGTTTCATTTTTTCTTTTACTTTTAAAAATTATTATATTGCTTTATTTTTAAACTTTTCGTTTATTTCGGTAAGCTCAACACGCTCCATAAGTTTGGACTGCGTTTAGCTGAACACAAATAAATTTAAAAAAATTAATAACAAAATTACAATGTTTAAAATGTGCTGTTAAACAGAGAGGGCAATAATGTCTATATATTTGTATATGTATGTCTGTATATATTTGTATTACGTCCATATCAGCCCATTATGCTCCCACTGTAATGGTTTAGGCCTCCCCTCGGGATGAGGGTGCTTGGAGCTTAATCCATCACGTTGCTCCGGTGCGTGTTGGTGGATTTTAACCTTTAACTAGGACCGATGGCTTAACGTGTTCCCCGAAGCACGGAGTCAGGGATAATCATGTAATCAGGGGTCATCCTGTACAATGTATGTAGAATTTCGTTAAATTGTCACATTAGGTAGTACGTATAAACTGCTTTTGTTTGTAATTTTTTTTTTTTAATTATTATATTTATCAAGAAAATATAAAAATAGACTTCATACGATAACAAAATTTAAAAACAAAATTATATTTGGTTGAAGAATATGAAAATTATAAGCTATTATTTTATCTTAGTCTATTTTTGCAAAACGGTATTTAACATTATTTTAAATGGCCTGACGTCACACATAGTGTAGCCTTCGGTGGGATTAATTCAACAGTAAAACACTTATTTGAACTCTTGTTATCAATATATTAATTACAATATTTCACAAAAATCAAACAGAGTTTCTACTGAATATTTAACCTCGACCACGCTAGTCGACGCTCTGCACAAGAATGCCAGAATGCCCCCTGAACCTGAATGCAAATGGCGGCTATTTATATACCTGTCAGCTGTCACTACCCTTTCTAACGAGTCAAGCATCGTTTGGTTTACCAAAGAAATATCACAAGTAAACTCGAATTAAATAAAGTGTAATTATACAATTTCTAAGCAATTAAAATATATAAAATGCTAACTTTAAAGGTCTACATGTGACATTTCTAACTATCTCTGTTACAATAGGTACGCCGTGCGATATTGCCTTCTCTGTCTTACATACAGGACATTTTAATACTTCAGAACTTCGTTATTAATTATTTTTTAAGATAATTTCACTGTTATTATATATTTAGAAAACTGTTCCATATAAAATTACAAAAAATAGGATAGTTGAATATTTTTATCTTTTGTTGTCTGTTATTGACTTTAACAGAACTGAGTTTTTAAAATCGTGACCAGAGAATCGATTGTAAATGATGGAAATGTTTCGATTGTCAGTTATGATTTTGGCACATAACTTACAATTATGTAACTTACATATGTAAATCTAAATTAAATTGAATAAATCATAAATTCACGTCGAAGCGACGGAGCTTTGTGCGGCTCCCACACATCGCGGTACACTCGTCTTATAATGTTATATGACTTTTTTTAAATTTAGTCTGTGTAGGTAGGCATCTCAAGTTAAAATCATTCGCGCAAACATAGAAATGTATTTTCGTTTCTATGATTGTTTAATGATAAAAGTAATAAAAATATTCTATCTCGACGAAATCTTTACGAGTGTAGTAACTGTACTCAGATTATTTAATTGGAGTCCTATCAAAAAACGTGTTCTGTATAATATTCATTTGTTAACTACTAGCTTCTACTACTACTAGATTCTGCTCGCATAGGCTATCCAGTTGTACCGGGAACCCTGTTTCCGGGGAAAAATAGTAGCTTAGGCATTCTTTAGCATATAAATTATATCTACGAAAAAATCGTGGCGGACCCGGTACGACTGTGGAGTTCACGCGAGTGGAGCTGTGGGCACATAGCTAGTTTGAAAATAAAATATAACCCATGTTACTCGTTGATAATGTAGCTTTCTATAGGTGAAATAATTTTTAAAATCTGTGTACAACTGTATAGTCCACGCGAGCGGAGCCGCAGGCGAAAAGCTAGTATCTTTATAAATTATAGCTTGTGTATTAGTATGATGTATGAGCTATATTATTGAAAAGTTTCATTAAAATCCGTTCTGTAGTTTTTGCGTGAAAGCGCAATAAACATACGTACAAACTTTCTCGTTTAAAATATTATATTAGTAAGCATACCGAGAGTTAGGGACAACCGTTGTCGGACTGTGACCGAGTCCGACACTGTCCGTGACGATAGATGTGGGGCACCTGAAGCACATACGTCTAAAGGGGGCCGGACACGTGATTTGATCACTACACAAGCATCATTCGAAGCTCACGTCACACGTCATCACTCACGTCAACGACATGTAATGTGGTGAAGGCAAAGTATTTTGCAGATGGCGCTGTAATCGTTGGTACGTTGTCATTAAATACACTCAATACCAACATATCACATATTTATTGTTGACTGACCAATTGGCCGAGTGATTAGAGACGCTAACTACGGAGCCAAGGGTCGCGGGTTCGAGTCCCACCCGGGGCAAATATTTGTGTACATGAACATGTCTATTTGTTCCGTGTCTGGGTGTAAAATATCTATATATGTATAAATTATAAATAAAAAGAATATTTAAGTATGTATATCAGTTGTCTAGTAACCCGTAACACAAGCATAATATTTGCTTTCTTTGGGACTAGCTGGCGCTGTGTAGGATATCCAATGTATTATTTATAGTGGTCGGACAAATTATATGAAGGAATACAAATTGTAATTTTTTTCCTTATACAATTAAGAGCTTATGAAAAAGAAAAAAAAAATCGCCAAGGTAAGTAAAACACGTCCTGCCATCTAGTCCCAAGCTAAGCCTAGCCTGTATTGTGATAATTTATTAACAAATTGGATTTTGTCGATAGATTTTAATATAGACTCCGTAAAAAGCTACGATATTGACAGATAATGAGGTACCAGCGACGAAACTCCACCTGGCGGGAGCAATTTGCAGTTATCCTCCCCATTAATCATCTAATCAAAGAAAGACATAATTGATATTACATTTGAAACTTTGTTAACTTCTGTTTAACAGACGAATAACTAAGTAACCATCGCATGTTGTGGACAGTCATTTCTGAACCCAAACTAGTGATGGAGAAATGTCGATAATTGAATTGAGGACGTGAATGGAACATTAATGTTAACTAAGTATTATAAATTTCACGCTAATGGACCCATACAGACGCAAACACTAATCATGAAATTTGAATTTTTAATATTGTAGAGTGTACTCGTCGGAGAGAGCATTACCATCGATCACGCGGGATCAAGCCTAAATTTAATCTCTTTATAAGCGTTCTATTTCGAAAATTCATTTCCAAATGGCTTCAAAACCTTTGGCGTATAATGTTTTCAACACAATCTCGAATCAATCTAACTTTATTAGTCTGTGATAGTTTTGTCAATTATAGTTTTATATCTGGCTGCGATGAAAAGGCTTTTATACAAAAATCTAGCGCACTGTATAATTATTTTACATGAAACTTTTTTTTAATCACTGATATATTGGTGTTCGGCTGTACCTAGTCCAAACTTATAGAGCTTTTAAAGCTTACCGAACTAAACAAAAAGTTTACAAAATATAATGAATGAAAAACAATGTATACACGTTTTTTTCGGTAACCGTTAGTTTGCGCCATCTTTTTAATTGAAACTTTTCGTTTATTTCCGTAAGCTCTATAGTATGTTCTATAAGTTAGGACTACGTTCAGCCGAAGACCCGGTATTATTACGCATTTTTATTATTAAATGGATGTGGCATCACCATCCCATTATTTTTCATAGCTTTTCTATGTTTTGTTTGAATGAAATTTTGCCCACATCTGACTGTTGTGACCAACGATGTATACGTATATATTTTTAATCCCAAAAATATATTTTTAACGCAAAAAGAGTGTTATAAGTTTGAAGCCTTCGTCTCTCTGTCTTTTGCATCAGAGCTCCCGAAGGATAAACCAATTGTAGACAGTTTTTTTTTTGTTTATTTGTAAGTTGGGTTAATAGGGCTGGTTATTAGGTAAAAAGAAAAAATACAATATCACCCTATCTATAATAATTTCATGAAATAAAAAATGTATCAAATATTTACACTAGCAGTCAAAGAAAGTTGAAAATATAAAATTTACATTTTAGAAATCCCAACACAAAACGAGCATTTAAAAAGACGGTAATTTTCAATTAACGTTTTTTGATCATTAAATATCCTTGCTTTTTATCCTTGAGTATTTTCTAACTTTAGTACATTAACTGTCACTGACACCGTGCCTCGGAGAGCACGTTAAGCAGTCGGTCCCGGGCGCTATCTGTAGATGGCGGTCGTTACAATCCCCAACACGCAGTGGAGCAGCGTGGTGGATTTAAGCTCCAAGCCTCCCTCCTCACCCTGGAGGAGGCCTAAGCCCCTGCAGTGGGGTGATAATGGGCTGATGAAGAAATATCCTTGCTTGTTTAATTTACGTTAAACCAGCGTCTCTGCTTGAGGAATGAAATCTCTAAAATACCTGGGGCGTCTCTATTTTGGGTGATGACCTTTTGGCGTCTAATAGTCTATTTGATATAAAGAAGTAATGCTACTTATCTCCTGTGTATGCCTTTTGGTTCGGAATAGCTTCTAGTAAGAATATCGTGGTATTGGAATATCGTAAAACTCAGACTATCTTGGCGTAGTTTTGTTCGACTTTTCGATGAAATCCTTTAACTTTTAAAGAAACATGCACGTAAAATCCTGAGATGCAATCCAAGTGCTTCCACACTTTGTGCTGAAAAGGTATCGACGTTCATAAAGGCTATTACACATTTTGTATGTGTTCTAAATATTAATACAAATAGGAACGCTTACATATTACTTAAGACTCTAACATAAAGGGGTGTTCGATCAGCGAGCTTTATCGAGGTTTTATGACTCATCGGCATTGAAGTACGAATAATTATAATAGTAAAACCAGAATAAGCCTTATTCTTTTTTCCCACACAGCGCCATCTAGTACCAAATGAAGCAAAGCTTGTACTATGGATACCAGACGACTGATATAAATACTTGAATAATCTTTACGGTGAAATTTTAGTCACTAGCCAAAATTTTTCTAGATATAAGGTATCACCAATAGACCTCATTACGTAAATAAAAATATAGGTCAAATCTTCATAAACAATAATTATATCCTAAATATTTTTTAACAAAATTTGGCTACCTTCTACTTACATACGAAAGGGTGGGGCATGGGGCATGTGGGCGGGGCGCTTGCACGTGCACTGGCGCCCTCGTGAACGGTGACTAGTAATATTGGTAGATTTGGGAAAGGTTTACGTAGTCTTATCTGAATATTTTCCTATTGACCGACACTAAATAGGAACAAGGCGGCCAACGGATTTTTATCAAAGGCATTATATAAAAATTTGGCTGGTCATTAAAATCTCATCCTGTATAGATTTTTTTTATACCCAGACACGGAACAAATAGACATGTTCATGCACACAACTATTTGTTCCGAGCGGGAATCGAACTCGCGACCCTCGGCTCCGCAGTTAGGGTCTCTAACAACTTGGTCAACCGGTCAGTCAGTGGTCAACACGTCCAGCGACATTAAGTCACGGGAAGACGAAATAGAGTAAACCTGCCCCGCAATCGCGTTTTAATAACTCACTAGTCAGCCGTACTCCATAGAATCCTAATTCCATGATTACTCAGTTAACTATTTGTTGCAGTGATAAATTTTAAATAAGGAACGCTTAGCTCGTTCATAATATGTGTTACGGCCGGAAATTTTTACAGAAATCATTTTTATCTAAAAGTTATTGGTTTCAGAAACATGTCGATTTTATGCGTATTTCTATAAAGTTAAGGCGTGAATGGCCTATTGAAAGCTTACCACAATTTTATAATTTCAGACTATTACCCAGATAATTTAACCTAGATTCAAAATAAATTTACTTCAAATTGTTATTCTAAATACACTTTTCACAATGGTGGAACTCGTGAAAGCCGTTTCGTTTGATTTAACTATAGAAATTTTATATCCCGCTATCTCTATCGCAACTTACCTATTTAATATTATATATTTTTTATTTGTAGGTATTTTTAGTTTTTAATTGGGTAGAAGCTTTTATTTTTAATTAGGTATTAATGTAGAATAAGCTGTTGAATTCGTTAAAGTATAGATAAATAAAATTAAAATCTATTTACCGAACGACGACTTTAGATGTAACAGCATGCGTTCACGCTGGCCGCGCATTTGTATTAGGTACCTTGCAGTGACATAGCGGTTGTTCTGTTCTCACTATAATATCTGTTATCTTTGCTTCTATACCTATGAGTGATAAAACTCCGGTAAAGGTCGCTGGTCGATCATCCGCTTAATGGTACAGATATTTTACATCTAAATTCGAACATTTTCGGAAACTTTCAGTTGTAATCGAGTCATAGCATTCGTAATCTCATAAAAAAGTCTACAGTCAGAAACTTCCGGAAAACGAGCGATTTTTGATGCGAAAATTAAATCAAGTTTTACGGAGGCTTTCCGAAGCGACTGTTTTCGTGTTAAATTTAAATTTATATTACTAGGGAAACAAAAGTGTCCTAAAGTGTGTACGAGCACTAAACGCTGTTAGACAAGATAATGGGTTTTTGTTAGAGTCAGCTTTCCATTCGTGTTGCCGCGGCAAGGAAGAACAGTTCTTTAAGTCTCTGACTTCTATTCAACATTACCGTGAGATTTAAGTTTTAAAATGTTCAAAGTTCAATAGAAAATGTTTATATTATGGAAAGGTGGGAAATTTTTTAGTCGTATTAAAGCAACGAGGAATAAGAAAGACATGGAGTCGAGAACACGATAGTGAAACCTCAACCACCTTCCCGATTCGCTTGTAAATAAGTATACGAAATATGTTCATTGCTTGTGAGGCCGTTAGTGTGGAAAAAAAAAATTGTGAGCCATTACGGGACGCCTGGCAGATGTGAAACATCGCGTTTGTGCAAGTAATATGTATAAAAGACAACATAACGACAGGAACTAAATATGGCATAATGAAAAATTAAATATTACGTTTTTTTTTACAGAAAATTATGACTATTAATTTAATAAACATTGATTTTCATTAAACACAATAATTAAAAATTTAAAAATTTATTTCAAGTTGCAACAACTGAATTATTTTAATCTGTGACTTCAGTAATAGTTATAGATAGTCTATTTCACGCTGAGATTTGAGCTAAGGACGCCGTGCGGTACTGCCCTCTTTGTCTAACAGGACATTTTAAACATTTCTTACATTGTTATCAATCTTTAATTAAATTATACATTAAACATTGTATGGATAATTAAGATCTATAAAATAAAAACTAATTAAAAACTAAAAGTATTTACAAATTAAAAAATACTATGTAAATTATGATAAATGACAAAAATATAAAGAGACGATGGGTTCAGGGTATCAAGGATGCTTGCCGCGTTGCCGCGCTGTATTGCGACACTGATCCTCTGAACAAAGTATTCCTTGCACATAGGATCCCCAATTATTTATTTGCGCGCGCGCGTATTGTATTAAAAGAGCAATTCTTTCGCTAAAGTATACTGTCAGGTACTATGTCGATAGAGAAATGCCAGAAACTCGTTTCATGGATTCATCAAAATTTTTGACCTGGTTCACAATGATGTGCTGTGGCATAAACTGAAGAATGAGTCTTTGGTGCCTGATGATCTAATCGCGCTGTTTAAATATTGGTATCAACACCAAAGCAATCACGTAAGTTGGCCGGAATCTCTCTGGGCTCCTTACAGGCTTGAATATGGTGTGAGGCAGGGTGGGATTACACCTCCAAAGCTACGCTAATCAGCTAATCGTTGAGCTCAGCAACACTAATATAGGTTGTCATATTGACGGGGTCAGCATCAATAATATTAGTTTTGCTGATGATATCACTGACACCGTGCTTCGGAGGGCACGTTAAGCAGTCGGTCCCGGACGCTGTCAATAGATGGCGGTCGTTATAGTCCCCAACCCGCAGTGGAGCAGCGTGATGGAGCTCCAAGCCCCCTCATCACCCTGGGGGAGGCTTAAGCCCCTGCAGTGGGGTAAAAATGGGCTGATGGTGATGATGATGATATGGTGTTGCTGATTTCAACAATCAGCGCACTAAGAAGACTTTTGGCAATATGTGAAAGGTATGCGGCGGCCCACGCGCTCAGATACAACACGAAGAAGAATGAGTTGATGGTATTCAGGGTGCTATTCTATTGTGCCTTAGGTTTTAGGGTCACCGATAATCTGAGTGATGATATGGATATAGAGCGGGAACGTAGAGCGTTGTATGTCCGATGTAATATGCTCGTTCGCAGATTTGGATAGTGTACTAATCAGGTGGAGACCACGCCCTTCAGAGTCTTCTGTCAATTATTTTACACTTGCAGTGTGTGGGTATGTTATACACAAAGGGCATACAATCCTCTGCGTGTCCAACACAATAATGCGTTCAGGGTGCTGATGCGGCTGTCGCGGTATTGGACGGCTTTCACGCCATCATCCGCCAACGTTGTGGCTCCATTCTCGGGCGGGTGCGTGAAGGCCGTAACATCATCCTGGTCGTGGACACTATCGCTGATAGATGGGACTCTCCATTTATGGCCCATTTGGGACATCTACATGTCACACAATCAATTAATTGATTGTTAAGTTTTACATTTTAATAATATTTATTTCTTTGTATGGTTTATCTACATTTTATTTTATTTTACTGTACTATTTTGTTTTAATAATAATGTGCAAATAACTTGTAAACATGTAAAAATAACTATGGGGCTAGCACCCAATAATAAATGATTTCTTTCTTTTTTTCATCTAACCCTTAGTCCACTGCGATAATCTAGAATTTAATAGAATCCGTTACAATCCAACGGATGTGTGGCATGTAAATCTGGAATTAGGGAGCGAAGTCGAGCGTTAGACTAGTACTAAAGATAAAAATAATACAACTTAAACGTTTTTAGCTCGCAACGAACAAGTCGTGGTACACGTTTTCTTCGTGACCTACTTCCCTAATTCTCACTAAATTGTAGTCGGCCGCTTTAGGCCGTATTCTCAAAATCGGTAATGTTCTGTAAAACCGGTTGTCACTGAAAATAGCTGCGTCTTGTAAAATGGCAGAAACGTCAATAACATGCACGAAATATGAAACGTCAATAAGAATTGCAAATCATGTAAAAAAATAATATTTCCTTTGTCGCATGTCTTGGTAACTTAGGTACAAGAACCACGTACTGCGCTTGAATTCGAATCTTCATTACAATGGTAACCAAATATTTAAATTAGATGTAATGTTTCAGACTAAAAAAAAACTCTATCAGAAATTATATTCTATTAGAAAAAGCTTATTTATATAGATATTAAAAAGATCAATACTGTAAGACTAAAACATGTGTTCACACGTGTTAGAAGTGAAACCTCCAAAAATTTTGAACTTTTTGCTGTCTTTTTAATCTTTTTTTCCCTTTTCTTTTCGGTGATCGCGACAACATGCTGTATTTTCTATATACTCAATTTTATTATAAATAATACGTACACGTATACAAAACACCACGGTTGTTGTGATGCGTTTTCTCAAGCTTTGTACTACACATGCGCGCACAAACACGTATTAACACACGTACAACGCTGAGGCCCAAGCAAATTCTCACTATGTCTTGGTAAACACGAGTGGAAGGGGTACGAAGCAGAGCACAAAGAGAACCACGAACATAAGAAACACTGTATAATGCTTCCTATCTCATTTTTTCCCACGTTAAATCTAATGAACTCATGTGTCTGTCTCATTTTAATGTCGCTTTTTCGTTTCATCGACTTTCAAATCATAACGATGCCAAAAAAGTTTTCACTTCAAAAATAGACAGGTTACCAAGAAATAACACATCAAAGCCGCGTACTTTTAAACATGTGTATAAGTGATCTTTGACGCTTTGACAAATTCACTTACTCGGTAAAAATATTCGAGCAGACTATTTTGTAACATACAATTGTTTTCACGCTGTTTCACGGCATAGGATAAGTGCAACCAATGTGTACGGCTCTGAAATTGGTCACAAAAACCTCACAGTAGTACAATTTCATAGAAAAGTTGCGGCGAAAAATGCAGTGGGCTTGTATATTGGGCATTCGAATAGCTCTTCAGAGCCGCGCAGCTAAGTAATTTAATCTTACTGTACTTACCCAAAACAGGAGAGTCGTGATAGCCTGAGCGCAGCGAACCTGTTTCAAATCTATAAAGCCATGTGGCCGTGGTTCGAATCCGGACGGGTACCAATGAGTTTTTTTCTAATTAAAGTACATTAACTATCAGTGACTTTGTGCCTCGGAGAGCACGTTAAGCATTCGATCCCGGTTGCTGTCAATAGATTACAGTCGTTACAATTCGCCAACCCGCATTGGAGCAGCGTGGTGGATTTAAGCTCCAAGCCCCTTCATCTTGAGAGGAGGCCTAAGCCCCTGCAGTGGAGTATAAAAAAAGGCTGATGAAATGGAAAAAACACTAAACCGAATTCTTATTAAAAAAGTAAGCAAAGACGGGCTTTGCGAAAACAACAATGAAGTTCCAATTTCTAAATATATTTTCTTTTGCATTACTACATTAAAGTTTAGTTCTCAGAATATAGAATAATCATTATAAAATAATATTTTTATACCGTATTTTTAGAGGCCAATAAATATTACATTTCTGAGGCTTGAGTAGAATTTTTTGTTACAAAGGGTATTTTATCAATCAAAATGTATTCATAGATTTGTAACTTTTTTATATACGAGACAACGTATGTGTCATCCGTGTTCAAGCCAAAATTGTAATAAATAATAATAAATATTTTGTTAATAGAAAATACAAAAGTTTATATACTGTAAGCCGAATAAAACCAATTTATTTTCTCTCTTATTATTTTTTATTTGAACTTTTCGAAAGTGAGTCTGCCACATTGAAATTAAAATAAAATTATATCGGCCGTCGAAGGTTTTCGTTCCTGACAGGTCGTAATCGGCATAGTAATCGGATGGTTGATGTGAATTTGTACCGTCGGACGATGCCCGTTTTCAAATATTATTATCGTTTACATGCACGAATGACACAAAGTTAAATAAAAATTATATTATTATGTCAACTCACAACAAATATGTCACGTGACAGACATGTACTATAAATCTCATGTGTCAGGAACGCAAGTGTGTTAACGAGGTTTTTGAAAAAGTTTGCATCTCGTATTCTTTTCATTTTACATGACTAATAATTCTCACATTATTTATAAAATTAAAAATACAAAATAAAAATCATAATAAAATGTTATGTGACTATCTATAACAAAATAATCTAATGTTTGTACATTTAGATAACTAAATATTAAATAATTTTCCACCGTGTCGCCTAAAGCCGCAGAGGAGCCCGTACCGTGTCGAACTTCGCAACAAGTTCAGCGGTTTTCAGGTTTTTCGCGTGATTTCTGTTACTTTTTAACTCTGCCACTGTCATGTAACCTCAATTTTATACGCTTTGTTTATGAGATTGTGCGACATACATAATATTAATAACTAAGGGCATCTATTTACGTAAGGTGTTTTATTTGATGCGCCTACTTGGTGAGATTCGGTAAGATTTATGGTTGGACCCGCCTCTCTTTCACGTGAGATAGCCCCACACTTTTGAACTAATTAAATTTACTCAATTTAAAAACTTACTCTTTCTCATTAGGAAATCCCGGTTATATACAGTAATAGCACAATTATAGTAGCAATTATATACCCTTGATAAGCCATTAAAATTTTATCTCTGTCTCTTTCTTGCAAAACGAAATGTAACATAATTTTTAATGGTCTGACGTCACACATAAGTAAGCCTTGTAATATTGTCCTATCTGCATAACAGGAAAGATTAAATTAAATCAAAATTAAGTCTGCCATTTTCTCAGTTATTTTTTTCCAAAAATCGATTAATTAAATATCTCTATAAAGTCATAATATTTTTATTGATTCATGAGGATTACTATAGGGTAGATGAATATTTGTTTATTATTATTATTTTATATGAAAGAGTTTTGTAAATATATTATAACAGTGAAACAATTTAAAAAAATTAAGAATTAATAAAAAAAGAAAATAAACAACAATTAAAATAAAGTTAAATTTCGTTTTGCAAGAAGAAGACAGAGATAATATTTTAGTAATATAATAATAATTTAAAATAATAATATTATAAAACTTTGGACATTCCACAGAGCGCCATCTAGTTCCAAACTAAGCAAAGCTTGTACTGTGGCGATAGCAGTACACTATCTTACATTATAACGTATTATATAACACCAATGTATATATCTAAGTAGTACCTAAGTTATATAATATTAATTTAGCTAATAGTCGGTATTCCTTTGTCGGTATTTCGCAAATTGTACAAACATTTTTATCTTTGTAAGATCCCTTGTTTAATGGTGTAAATTGCATGCTAGCTTAAAATATTTTTCTTCCTTTGCAAAATCAAAGATTTTACGATTATTGACGTCGACGGACATTTACAAACAAACCGTTAGACTTGCACAATGTTAGCGATATTCTATTTGTAGTAAACGCGGCATCCCTCAAAGAAGCGATGCCGACCCACGGTACCGTTAACAGTTACCGTTACGATAAACCCCTAGGATCTCGTCTCGACCGACGACGACACGGGGAGGAAACAGTTGTTACGCAATCCTCAGCACGATAAGTCGCGAATCGATATTGTCTGCCGACGTAATTACTCAACTCGCTATTTCTATTCTTTATAATCTATATATTAGTGAAAACGCTAAACTAAGTCTGTACACTATAATTTATCAAATAATAAATAAGTGAAAACTCAGACTTTATTACTTATTCATTTTACGCGCGAACCTAACTTCCGATTATTTAGATTCGTTTATGTGGGAGATCTAAATAATCAGGCATCGAGGCAACACACGCAAGACTCCTTCCCGCATGTCAGATATACGGTGACCCCAAACAAATCAACTCAGGCAACCTGCACCATCTTGGCTGCACCATCCCACAGTACTATGGATACCAGACAACTGATATAAATACTTAAATAATGTTTATAATATATACATATATAGATATTTTACACCCAGACACGGAACAGACACTTTTTATACCCCACTGCAAGGGCTTAGGCCTCCCCTTAAGATGAGAGGGTAGTGGCTTTAGCTTTAGTAGCTTATAAGTTCTATAATTATTCTTCACCCAAATATAATTTTGTTTACGAATTTCGTTGTCGTATGAAGTCTATTTTTTATTCTCTTCTCTCTCTTTCTTCTTCTCTTGATGAATATGATATTTTTAATATTAGTCACATACTCTATTTCGACTATACGAGAACCGCTTAGCCTAGTGGGTAGCAACCCTGCCTACGAAGCTGGAGGTCCCGGGTTTGAATCCCAGGTCGGGTTAATATTTACATGATAAATATTGATACTGGTACCTGGTCGTGGTTGCTATTATTATTATTATTATTCTTATTATTATTATTTCATTAGATACAGTGAAATAAAATTACCTCAATATTTATTATAGAAAACAGCGAAATAAGCTCAACCGCCCAGATGACGTCAGAGGAACAATTTCAACGTAAAATGAATTTTGATAAACCTGTGACAAATTCAGAAAAATTCGTATTTTGTGACCTTATTCCCTTTATATATTATTTATGAGTTATAAAGAATATTTAGGTATGTATATCAGTTTTCTGGTACCCATAATAAAAGCTCCGGTTAGTTTGGGACTAGATGGCGCTGTGCGGGATGTCCCAGGTAGTATTATTAGTATTTTAATCTTAATAAAATCAGCCAACATTATTTTGGTCCAAGCTCATTGCCATGCAACCAAATCGAGGAAGTTCAATGTTCTTTGTCTGTTAGACAATACATGGTCTTGGCTGTACATAAATCTACGACCGTTCGCGGGTTAAAGCCCAGTTCAGTCGATGCTAAAATATCGCTCGTGTTGGCTCTTTCGGCTGCACTCAGTCGCTAATGCACTCTACGGTTAACTCGTGGGATTTGCATAATCGAAATGTGTCCTTTTAGTGTATTTATATATTAAATGTAGTATAATTCAAACCGGACACCATCCGTCCCAAATAAAAATTCAATTTTCTGACCTATTAGTTTTTTTTTATAATTTAACTAGCGACCCGCCCCGGCTTCGCACGGTGTAATCATATCATATCATAAATCATACGGTGTAAAGGGCCATATAGATCTATATTAAATGAACAATGTATTCAAGGTATTTAATTGGTTAAGGATTAATGCTGTATTGGTTAAAATCGCTTCGAAAATTAGCCATTATTTGTCGTAAAAAGTAAATGACAAAAAAAAGTTATTGTGGGTTATCCATAAGAGATAGACATATACCATCATGGACTTTTCTGTAGACCTTTTCAATGTGTACAATACTTAGTACATTATTTTGATAAAACTCGTAGGGTTCAGCCTGCGTTTGCAATGTAAGCGGAAAAAATGTTATTATTTACGACATCACATTAGAAACCTCAAAAATAACAGTACTTCTCCACTATTTAATGGATGTTATTATACATATAAACCTTCCTCTTGAATCACTCTATTTACTAAAAAAAACCGCATCAAAATCCGTTGCGTAGTTTCAAAGATTTAAGCATACAAAGGGACATAGGGACAGAGAAAGCGACTTTGTTTTATACTATGTAGTGATGGAATTTTTAAAATATTTTTGTAGGTTTTTGCAATGGCGTTTTAATTACGTAAACAGAGAAGGAAAAGAATTATAAACACAGACATACCCCACTGCAAGGGCTTAGGCCTCCCCTCGGGACGAGGGAGCTTGCAGCTTATTTTTTACGAACGGTTGTTACGTCAGGTTTTTTAAATTTTCTATTTCTATTTTTTCTTTATACTAAAAAATAAAACCTATCTCTTTTCTAAACGTACTCTTTTATATTTTGTGTCAAAATTATAGCATAAAAATAAAAGTGTCATGTTATTTATATACAGGATGAAATTTTAACTATGTTCCGAAAAAATTATAGACGTTATAGACCTTAACACTTAAATCATAAAAATAGGTTAAATTTTCATAATAAATTGTTTTAGTGGTTTTTTATAACGTTTGTTTACCTTTTTTTTCCGACGCACCCGAGACCTTGCAACCGAAACAGGGCGAAGCGTGCAGCGGCCGTGAATGGTGACTAAACTTATTGGTTTAATCAAGAAAAATTTGTGTAGTTACATCACAAAATTTTTCTACTGAACGATACTAAAAGGAAACAAGACAGCCTTCGGTTTTTTACTATAGATCATTATATTAAAATTTGGAAGATTGTTAAAATTTCACCTTGTATATACAATTGACTAATTACTAACTTTTATTTCTTCTCTTTTCTGATTGGCTATTGACTCTATGTCAATAGCACAATTAAGGTGAACCTAACACTGCTACTTTGTAATCAAATATTTTAAACTTTGTTGTAGGATAAGAAGTGATGTTCTTGTAGTTCTAAATCGAAGCACTTGTTTAGATCTCCTCGTAAAAATTCGGTGCTACGTGGCAAGCGTCGAGTCGTGGTGCAACTATGTTTGGCGAAGTATATCTGTTACGTAAGAAGACAACGAACGTTGTCTTGTTAAATAGAAATATATAGTTTGTATGAGTTGTCAGATCCTCGAAGCTTTAGACCTCGCACTAGAACCTGCCTTTCTCTACTTTAAAAAAGTACCACACCGACCCTTTTGCAATGTCTATAAAAGTTTACAATATAAGATTCCCACATCCATTAAAAGAGATATCTATTAGAAAAGTGTTATTACTGTATAGACGAGTTCTTTGAAGATGTAACTTACCTGTAGTTTGACATAATTTAATTTAAAAGTTTTTTTTCTTTTTTTTAAATTGTTAACTGATTTATGAATATTTCTCTAATTGTTATTATTATTTTGTTGCACCAATTTATTATTAATAAATTTTTATTATTATTAATAGACACCCAATTTTAAGTAAATATATGTATAGTGATATGTAGTGGTTCAAATCCGGGCGTGTACCAATGAGTTTTTCTGACTTAAGTACATCAACTATCACTAACTCCGTGCCTCGGAGAGCACGTTAAGCAGTCGGTCCCGGACGCGCTACAATCCCCACCCCGCAGTGGAGTAGCGTGGTGGATTTAAGCCCCAACCCCCCCCTCACCTCACCCTGAGGGAGGTCTAAGCCCCCGCAGCGGTGTACAAATATGTGGAATTGTGGATCTGACTATTTTAAGAGGTCTCACATTTCTTTTGTTTAATTTATATTGCTGTGCTCAATCCGGACACATGTTAAAATTATGGGCTGAAAATGTTATGTTTAAATATATTATATATTAATAAATAAATGAAATATATTAAAAGCATGATGCTTTCAATTACAATCTCTTACTTTTTATTATTTATTTATTTATTATTTTATTATGGCAACTCACAACTGCATCTCCATTTTCATAATAAAATGGAAAAAAACTTTTTAAATTAATTTGCGAACTAGAATATGCTAGAAACCTACTTAGGCAACTTCAACTTTAGAACCCCGTCCAGATATGGTTGTGTTGATTCAACGCAGAGCTAACAGCGTCTTAACATTGTATCTATATTCTATACCTTTTTAAGTTTTATATGCGTAATTATAGTTGAAAAACAAGATGGCAGTTAAAACAGCTAATCAGAACTTAAAACTTGCATAGTTGCTGTGTTTTGACGGCCCAAAACGAAGTTTAATTGAGTTTACCTTATCAATCCTTAAACAACGGATAGAGATAACGAGTTAAAACGATGTTGCCAACTCGCCTCGCCATCTCGACCTTATTTTGACCCGATCCTAAAATCTGCGCATAATTAACCCATTTTAGGGCTTGTATCCATTGTTGTTTGTTCGAGACTTTTGGGTGAGATTTTAAAAAAAATCTGTTATATAGTTTAGAACAACGACGTGTTGATGCACAATAATAATATCTGGGACATTCCACACAGCGCCATCTGTATCAAAGTAAGCAAGTATTATGCTTGTATTATGGGGTACTGTATAGACAACTGATATACTTACATAATTCAATATTCTTTATAATATTGCACACAAATATTTGTTTCGGACGGGAATCGAACCCGCGACCTTTGGCTCCGCAGTTAGGAGATGTAACCACGGCTAATCGGCCAGTCAAACTCAATTGAAAGAAAGATTAAGTTGGATGAATCCCTTCTCGACGAAATGATAGACAACTCACAGCCTAAACTAACATACTTAATATTTTTTTGCTAAGTGCACTTTTCATTTTCTTTATTAAGTTGCACCCGTGCGGATTGTGTCCGTTTAATGTACCTATGTACAATATTACCAAACTTTAATTACCATAGAGTAATATACAGTATAGATGCCATCATTTGTTTGTCCCAAATTTAGCGTGTTGTACTGATTGTTTTCTTGACCTTTAAACAACAAGTGCAAGAAAAAATGTCATACATGAAAAACATGAAAAAAGCTATTAATTTCCAGTCTCGTGAACCCTGTATAGCGCATGCGTAACATAACGTAAACATATACTTACCTACTAGGTGGTGTATAGTTCCAATCAAACTTTATGGCGGATCGGAATACAACGCTATAAGCGTGTTTGCGCAGGTTCAGTCACATTCCCCTCGATCCAGTGCGTCCCGCTACACCTAAAACTGGTTACTGCGACGCAACTTGTGCCTATGTTCACATCCGCCATAAAGCTTGATTGGAACTGTACCTATGCCGTGTCCGCACGCGCGCAGGCAGCGACTGCGCTTACCTACACGCTTATTTGAGACTTACCAAAAATTCTCGGTTTTGTAAATCACACCAGGAACGATGGATGATTTATTCATAATGGTGTATCACGAAGTCGCAAAGTCACGTGGTCAACTCAGAATCTGTGTACAGATACAGACGCATACAAATGATACAATGACACAGTTTTCTTACGCACTGCCACGCGCCACCGCATGACGAAATTAATTCTATTTTTGAAGGTCGATTTTGTAAAATAAAATGACGACCGCTTAGCCTGATGGGTAGGGACCCTGCCTACGAAGCTGGAGATCCCGGGTTCGAATCAGTATTTGTATGATGAATATTGATACTGGTACCGGGTCTTGGTTGTTATATGTATGTGGTGTCTTCGCTTGCTACCCAAAACACAAGCTAATGCTTCGTTTGGGGCCTAGACGTCGTTGTCATGTGTACGTCATTATTATTATATTCGCATAAAAATAAAATTTGCGTTTCATTACAAACTTCACCTTTTTGTATGTTTGTTACACACTACATAAATAAATAAACAAAAAAATGTAGGTATACGATGTTACTAACGGGGCGGCCGGATACAGTATTATAAACTTATCAAAATTTAGACTGTTTTTAATAAGAGCTTAGAAATTATGGTAAAACTTAGCTGGTCTGATGATGGAGCCAGAAGGAAGTCACAGGAACTCGAAGATAAAATAATGCGAACCCCTCGAGTTTGGGCTCGTTTGATTTGTTTAGAAGAGTATTCTGGTCCTAGATGGTATTCAGGGTCTGATGATGGAGTCGGAAGGTAGTCAGAGGAACTCGAAGATAAAAAAATGCAAACACCGAGTTTGAGCTCGCTTGATTTGTTTCGATGAGTACTCTAGTACCGGGTGATATTCTGGGTCTTATGATGGAGCCGGAAAGTGGGCACAGGAACTCGAAGATAATATATTGCAAGACCTTCGAGTTTGGGCTCGTTTGATTTGTCTCGGTGAGTACTCTGGTCCTACGTGGTATTCAGGGTCTGATGATGGAGCCGGAAAGTGGTCAAATGAACTCGAAAATTAAATAATGGAACCCCCTCGAGTTTGGGGCTCGTTTGATTTGTCTCGAGGAGTACTCTGGTCCCGGGTGGTATTCAGGGTCTGATGATGGAGCAGGAATGTAGTCACAGGAACTCGAAACTAAAATAATGCAACCACCTCGAGTTTGGGGTCGTTTGATTTGTATCGATGAGTACTCTGGTCCCTGGTGATATTCAGACTCTGATGATGGAGCAGAAAAAAGGTCACAGGAACTCGAAGATAAAATAATGCGACCACCTCGAGTTTGGGCTCGTTTGATTTGTCTCTATGAGTACTCTTGTCCCAGGTGGTATTCAGTCTGATTATGGAGCCGGAAGATGGTCACTAGAACTCGAAGATAAATAAAGCAAACCTCTCGAATTTGGGCTCGTTTGATTTATCTCGATGTCTGAGTGTGTTGATGGAGCCGGAAAGTGATTTAATGATTTATAAATATACTAAGCCGTCGGTCCCGGTTGCCATCAATAGATGGCATTTGTTAAAATCCACCAACCCGCACAGAAGCAGCGTGGTGTATTAACCTATTAACTTGTCATGCATCATTATCAATCAATTATCCCTGTCATTCAAATGCTCGTGATCTTGGTTCTAACCCAAATGGGTTAATGTGTAGTGGCTGGGTTAAACTCTAAGCACCCTCGTCCCGAGGGGAGGCCTAAGGCCCTGCAGTGTGGCATTAATGGGCCGATGGTATGATATAGTAAATGAAACTCACTGACATTATGATTATTTTTTTTATTTAAATTTAAGTGTATTAGCAACGTTGGTACATGAGATTATTGAATAATACTGCCGTGGAATACCGATTAACACGATCTTACGCGCAACTATATTCATTCATAACATTCCAAATGTATATAAAAAAAAACGTACCGATAAAAATAACATGTACGGTGCACTCTTCTACTTTTAATGTAACTTACGCACACATAGTGTTCAGCAGTAACACTAACCGAAAATCGATTTAGACATCGATGTATAACGCTGTCAATCGAAAATCGGTTGAAACATCGATGCATAACGCTGTCAACCGAAAATCGGTTGAAACATCGATGCATAGCGCTGTCAATCGAAAATCGGTTGAAACATCGATGCATAACGCTGTCAATCGAAAATCGGTTGAAACATCGATGCATAACGCTGTCGATAACAGATATTCCATTCGCACATGTACATGACTTATTAGGTAATACAAAAATGTGAGCATTGTAATTAGGAGATTATTACTTAACGATTATCTATTATTACTAATTCGACTTATTAAAATCCATTTCGATGAAAAATTAATCGAAATTTGAATCAAATCGCTCGAACACCGTGTTCCGTTTAGAATCTGTTATTAGAAAATCAGACTCCAATATTAAAGTTACCTAAATATCTATATTTATGTGTTAATTACTTTTTATTACACATTCGTAGGTATTGTTTTATGTTATAAAATGAGCGCGACTCTTGATATTGTTTTTTTATAAAAATAAGTTATATTTATTAAGAGAAAGTACAGTTACAATCAAACTTTATGGCGGATATGAACATAGGCACAAGTTGCATCGCAGTAACCAGTTTTAGGTGTAGCGGGACGCAGTGGAGCGAGGGATATATGACTGTACCTGCGCAAGTACGCCAATAGTGTTGGCGTACTTGCGCAGGTACAGTCTACCTTCAAAAATGATTTAATTACAAATTTTTAAAATAGGTCAAGCCTAGACATCATTCGATACAAATCCACATAGACCGTATCGAGTGACGCCGCACGCGGGTCACAAATACAAAGACTTTGTCATATCTCCGCGATGGCAATAGATTTTTTTCCAAAATTTCAACAGTGTAGTATTAAGTTTGTTATAAACTTGTGATACATTTTGTTAATAGAGTCGCGCTCATTACTATATATATATATATATATATACATATGGTTGATGAAAGGAAATAAAACGAAAATAATGGCAGCCAATTAACACGGAATATTACAAAACGACGGTTACGTATTTAAATCAAAAACACTAAATCTATCTACAGCCTAAATTAGTAAAACTGTCCCTAGGCCAGTAAACAAATCAATGAACGGGTTAATTTAATAATTTACCGACAATATATTTTAACCCACTTTTTCTACTAGAATCCATTCTAGATAGAAATTCAATCAACACCTAATACGGTTAACCGATTTTTATTAATATTTAAATGGTTCCAATTTTACTAAATGCATACCAATAGCATGTACATTTATTTTCAAATAATTCACAATTCATACCCAAATTTTGCTAGAAACTAATAAAAATGTGTAAAAAAAAAAACAAAACGAAAAAGAAGATAAAACGAAAAATTAAAAAAAAAAAAAACAAAAAATCATTCATTTAATCTGTGTAATGTGTACAATATATAATATACTTTTCCCGTAATACAATTCTATACAAAAGAACTTAACTACTAAAAACTAAATTACTCTGTGAGAGAAGACAATTTAAATAGACATAATTTTAATTCATTTATAACAATATTTACGTCGTGACGACAAAAGCTGCACTAAATTAAATAAATTTTGTAAATTTATAAAATATAAATACATATAAGAGTATTTTCGGACCAAAGTTTACAACCATAGAAAAATTGTCAGTCATTTAAAAACTGCCAAAAGTTAAAAAGTGAACTTATGATATACAAACTAGATTTGCATGCCGAGAGAAATTCTACCAATGCGGTAGAAAATATATCTCCAATTACTCTATGACTATGGCAAAATACGAAAATAAATTCAGAAATATATATTTCGAAACAATATAATAATATGAAAATGTATGAGACTGTTTTGTGTAAATTTACAATTTTGTACGAACAATATAAATTTTATAACCACAATTAAAAACTTTTAAATAAAAATAATTTCCTGTTTAACTTTACAAAAAAAAAATTACGGGAATAAAAATATGGATACATGAAAAATTTATTAATACACCCTACTATGCGCTTAACCCTATAATTCAATATAATTTTTAACAGGTAAATAATTTTATATTAAAAACTTTAATTAAATATTCCATTACAAAAAATCTAATTTTAAAATATATATATTTTTTTTTTGTTGTGCGCTTAAATATATAAACACTACGAAAACATGACGTGTAGTATCGGTGATTGATAAATAAATTATATTTATATATTTTTGCGCACATGCATCCAGAAGTGTAACATACGGTCGATACTAGTTGACAAATTAATCGAGACAATACATTAGACTTTCTAGTTTAGTACTGTATCACTTACATTGGTGCGGCAACTAAGTTTAAAATTATATTTGCCCATTGCCAAGTCATAATGACCCACTATACATTATAAATAATACTGACAATATTATTGAAATAAACTCTTTGTGTAAATGTACAAAATATCAAAGGATCACCTCCTTCACATTTACGCCATTATTATAGTGTAGTATTCATACAAAAGAATACGGGGTGCAAGTCTGTTAAAGGTGGGGTGGGGGGGAGATGTATATATTTTTCTGAAAAACTGTATTTACTTATCTTATTTTAATAAAAATATATCGTACAAAAACACTTACGTACACGAGCTATTAATAAAAAATATCAAATAATGCACTGGTTGAGGGTAGTTTTGTACCAGATTTTTTCAGTCATTTAATTTGATCAGTTCTTAAAAATCTCTTTTCTTAAAAAAAGGAAAAAAACAAAGTTAGACTTTTAAATGAAAATTATTGTACTGGTGGTCATAGTTTGTGTTTATGTTATTTAAAATAAAAACCTTTTTAGCCACTTATTTGAAAAAAATTCTAAGTTGATTACGGCCTCTTAACAAGTAATAATTTAAAAAAAAAGTTACATCCAAAATAAGTGCTGAAAAAATTGTTTTTATTTAAACAATAGCTGCCTAATCATAATTTTTACTAATCCATAATTATTATTAAAAATTAACGTAGTTAAACCAAAGAAAATAAATAGTTAATAACGGAGGGAAACAACCGACGACGGAGAGAGAGATCTGTCTTACCTAAACCTTCGATAAAATACACTTTTGGATACACAAGTTCAAACTTTAACCGTACTTTTTTATACAAACATCAGAGAAATGACTGAATACGATATAAAGTCTTTTTAAATTACAACGTAGAAAATAGAATTAAAAATACATTAGTTTTATATTTTTTAATTAGTCACTTTGTATCTGACAGATATTTTATCGAAGGCAAGAACATATTCGTATAGCAAGACCTAACATGTTTTAATACATTTGAACCAATTTAATCGTATTGACATTTCGTAAATGCCCGATGATGGCCGAAGATGCCCGAGTTTCCACGTCGAAATCAATATTACACTAAACTTTCGTTCTGAAAATTTACAAGTGTAATCTTTATTTTAGCCATCAACCTTTTTATTTTCATTTTAAGGTCTCGTCACATGTGTTTAGATTCATAGCAAATCAGAGTTTGTCAATTCACTATCGATTCGATCGATTTATAAACGTACTTACAATCTTTTCAGCGAAATCTTCGCCGTATCCGACTTAAAACAGCCATCTCGCATGTGGATGTAGTAGTTAAATTTTCTAAAAATCATATATTAATCGTTTACGCGAATAATACCACTTAAAAGCTAAATTTTACTAAAGACGGATATTCATTTTAAATTTAAGAGGACAATAGACACCTATATTACATATTACACTTAACAAGATGCTTTTGGAATGGATACATATATTACAAAAATGCTAATACTCGTAAACACCTACTTACGATATTTAGATATCCTACCGTACAAACAGACAAACGAAAAAAAAAAACGTGAATATTACATTTATTTCATTCAGTTTTGCCATAATTACAACTGCCACGTTTCCAATTAATATTAGGGCCACATTCGCGCTTAACGTACGACAACGTAACTAGATTAAAGTGTGAATAACGCGTTAATACATACATAACTCTATTGCCGTTAGGCATAATTCATTGACGTCAAGCGTTAAAGGGCTAGCTTAAAAAAAAAATCCCTTCACTATGGCAACACACGATAAACTTCATCATTTATTATGCTCTTATAATCGTGTATTTTTTTTTTAGTACATTTATGTTACATTAAAAATACATAAAAAATATTTACATTGGAATTGACGTGGTTACGAAAACGTTGCATCGGATTTTATTAAAATTACTACTTTTTAAATAAATTTTTTCGACTCTTAAATGTGGTAAAAAAAATCGATTCAATATGACAAATAACTAATTAAAGTTGATAAAAAAAATCGAGTGTATAAAATATACAGCAAGGGAACCACATTCAAAAGTAAATTCTTGGCTTAGAGTTGTTGTAGTAGTGTCTATTACATAAAGAATTCAATGACACAGAGTATACGCATGTTTACTTTATTAAAGGGAGGTAGGTGCTTTCGAAAATTATGCTTTGTTTTAGTTGTGCTGTGTGAAAGTGTCTTATCGAATAGATGAGATAAAACCTCCTTCTTTTTTGAAGTCGTTTAAAAACAAGTATATATATTTAAGTTTATACTGGTAAAGGTATAAATCGGAAAATACGCACTGTAATTTTATTTATAATAAAAAAAACCTCACATCATCATCTTAATAAGTATCGACTTTGAATTTACTGCTAACATTGCAATGTTTAAACCAATTATGACTTGCCCGTGGTATTACCAGTTGGTACATGGGGGATTTTTTTGCCAGTGGACCAACTATGTACAACTGGGCATTTTTCACTTGCCCGTAGTATGTGGTACTACCAGTTGGTACACGGGGGACTTTTTGCCCGTGGACCAACTATGTACACCTGGACATTTTTCAATTGCCCGTAGTATGTGGTACAACCAGTTGGTACACGAAAGATTTTTTTGCCCGTGAACCAACTATGTACAACTGGACATTTTTCACTTGCCCGTAGTACTACCGAGTCTTGAGTTAGTTGAAAATTGTATTCATCATCATCTATTAGATTAGATTAGGACCATCATTATAATTTGAAATTACCTATATAGTATGTCCCGCGACCATAGGATCAGTTACATGTAACAGTATATTAGCAACTGTGCCTTTAAAAGTTTAAAAAAGCTTTGCACGATCATTTCATTTTAAACTTATTACAACTCAAATATCACTAAAAGCTACATTTATAAACAGAAGTTAATTCTTTTTTGTCTATGGTTCCAGTACATTATATCAAAAACTAATGCATATATAGATTCAGTAAAAAAAGACAAAGTTACTTATTACAACTCCGACGCCAAATAAAGTTAATTGAAGCTTATGATTTTCTAATACAGCTAATAACAAATAATGACACAATATTATGTTCTCCAGATACGTTTCGACCAATCAGATCTCTAGTCTAACTTGTGTATTTATCTGGAAATTAGTATTTTATACACCGTTCGCTAGGTCATAATACCAATTTACATATATGATAGCTATCACAATTGTTGATTTTTAATGTTATGTGTATTTAAATAAATATGTATTAGAGAGGGCATGCTCGCCTCGACCTGTCGCCACACAGATGACTTGAAAATCACCTGCGAGGAAAGAATATTAGACCGAGCGACGGTGACAGGAAAAATGCAACATTATTTACAGTATGCCTTTGATAGTATCACTCTCTATTTCAAAGTTGACGAGATTTTATAATACTACCAAGCCACGAGATGCAAGTTTTCGGAATTATCTCAATATTAGTTGCTGACAAATTTAAGTTATTGAATTCATTTTGACAATTTTTAAGAAAGTGTATTTTTTTCTTTACGCAATTCAGACGAAAAAAACAACCAATATTGCCTTTACGCAAGAAAATGTGGTCTTAAATAGCCGTATGTATCTTGGCAAAAATTAAAAATCTTCGTGATGATTAATCTTATTTGAAGTGTTTTTCATTTTAGAATAAGAAAATTTTACTACTTGGTTTAAAGTTTTTCTATAATTTCATATAAATTCAAGCTAATTCTTGTTTTAAAATTGAATATACTTTGCAGCGAATAAAAATCCCCTTTCATCAAAACAGAAGCAGTTTGCTCCTGCCTTTGGTGTATTTCTTGAATTGTTTTGATGAAATTCAAGTGTTTTTAGTGTATTTTCAGTTAGAAGTACGAAAATGTCCTTTACGGAATGTTTAGGAAACATTCTTCAATTCAGTAAACTGTATTCTTCAACTAAATAAACTTTCTTGACATAAGTAAAATGTGAACATAAAAATTATTTTAGACTATTTCGTGCCATGGCCCCAAATATCGGAACCTAACTACTCTGGTCTCCAAGCAGGCCCGGCGAGAGCCAGATCGGGCCCCGGGTATAAAACATTGCGGGGCCCACCCCCCACCTTACTTCTTAGTACTACTACCCTTACACCCCCCCCCCCCCCCTATCGCTGGCCCTGTCTCCAAGTTGTTAAAAAAGCAAGAATCTCTATCATCTATTTCGATTACATGGTTCCCATGTAACAGTAATGTTAAAATATGATGGACCAGGCAAGAAAACAAGTCTTGGAATGTTACATCACTCACACTAATTGTTATATGGACTGAACTATCGTTAAAATCTTGTTATAACTGTTATACGTAAAGTATGTATGTGCTGTCTTCGCTTGGTCCCCTTAACACAAGCTAATGCTTAATTTGGGGCCTAGACGTTGTGATGTATACGTTATTATTATTATTATTTCGTGAGCACAATATGAAATATAAATCTGTCAAATTATGGGAACACCATGCATCGAACACGTAATTCTGTCTTACAGATGAAACATTTAAATTATATTACTTCAGATGTATAAAATCGTTACTATCTTTTTGTCAAGATACCTCGACATTGGTCACATTATATAGAATACCATCTATCTTGAAGAAATCACCAATAAAGCTCGTCGTGCTACAGACATTCTGATTGGCCGAAAAGTCTGAACCATCCCTACTACTTTGGAGTAGGCGTAGAATCAACCAATGGCGTTAGGGTTAACGGCTGCTAGGTGGTAGGGGCATTTGTGCTTGAACGCCTTGTAGATTCATCGGTCTACCATTCGGATTTCCGACTCCCAAACCATCTTGATAACTATTCACGTCCATAGTGGGTATGTCATCGTTCTGTAGAAAAAACACTTAAAGTTAATATATTAATAAATCGGTACAGCTTGCGCCAAACTTCTTGTTCGTTCTGAAGCCGAATCGAGTAACGTCGCAGTAAAAAAAAATGGGTATCAGCGGGACGGGAGCGGTCCCGACACTTGCATGACACGCACTCGCGTCAACGTCAGAGGGATTAAGATGTTTGGCACGATCGGTACAGTATGGTGAACAATCAAACCCTTTTGTTCAATAATCCAATATACTGAAAAAAAATTAATAAAAATGATTCGATTGTACAGGAGATAAACACATCTATTTATTTTCAATTGGTATTTTGCTGCACTGTTTCTACACAGCATGGTTCAATTAACTAGCGTACCAAGCATTCTAAATGATGGCAGGTTTTAGAATTATAATCTCTATTTAGCAATGGAGCGTCTGACAAAACCCTTTTTTCATTTGAGTATCAAAAAAGACAGTGAAGGGCGTGAAGGCAGTTGAAAAGCAGTTCTAAAGCTCTTGTGAATAAGATTGAATTTAATAAAACATTTGCACCTAGAAACCAAAAATACATTGAAGGCAGTTCAAAAGCAGTTCTAAAGCTCTTGTGAATAAGATTGAATTTAATAAAACATTTGCATCTATAACCCAAATTCAAATACATTTGTAGAAGAAACGTCAGTAGTGGAACATATTTGTATCGTATGGAAATAATCGAACATTAAGTCTACTTACAATACTAAGCTGTACGTCTTGGGAATAACGTTCAATTTTGTTTGAAAGCATGTGTAACTTTAAAAAATTGAAAACTAATTTGTCTACGGTAGGTACAGCATCTACAGACTATAAATCGATTGGATTATAACATTACTCCATAGTAGAAAACAAGATGTGGCGTAGTATTTATGATAAAAGAACGAATTGACTAGAAGCCCTCTTCTGCATTTACCGTTTAACCACTCAAAATAAAGCTAGCTGGTGTAAGATGGCGAGTTTTAGTATATTTGCTTTTAACTATATTGTTTACTGGAAACGCATTGCAAGAGCGGCCGCCCTCGGTAAAAATGGCTCCACTTTGACATTATCATAACCACGAGTGTCAGGTTAGCAAGAGTGCACGATTGAAGAAGAATATTGTATTATACAATAAGTTTATTGTATAAAACATCAACTAGGGTTTATGTTTATTACTTATTTTATAGAAATACGTAAGTATTTAAAAAAATCAAAATATAAGTAAATACATACAGTACAGCTAAATATATAATGCGCATAGAAATCTTCGCCTTACTTCGGCGAGGGTCGTATCTCCGAGCGGTCGGAAGGCGATATTCATATAGTGGTTAAAATCCACAACGAAATAACTGATGTTTGCTACATGAAATTCCAATTATAGTAAAAGTTACCCGTGAGACCTATGTTACGAGTTTTTCTCAGTTTAGATATAGGCTTTAAGTAAAGCTAGTTGTAATGTAATTATTTAGTTATTCTAAGGTGACACATAATCTATTACCGAATGGTTGAGTGGTCAGCGATCCTAACTGCGAAGCCGAAGGTCGAGTGTTCGATTCCCGCCCGGGACAAATATTTGTGTGCATGAACATGTTTATTTCGTTCCGTGTCTGGGTGTAAAATATTTATATATGTATTTATTATAAAGAATATTTAAATATGTATATCAGTTTCCTAGTAACCCATAACACAAGCATAATACTTGCTTACTTTGGAACTAGATGGCTCTGTGTGGGATTTCGCAAGTATTATTATTATTTATTATTAAGATATCGAAAATCAAAAATGACCTTAAAAACAAAACAAAAGACTGTGTTAATATCAGCTCTATAGAATTCCGTAACAAGAAATGCACGTGTCTTCTATGCATCTATCCTATTGTTAAATGACTTTGAATTATAATTCCTTTATGATAAGGTTTAAAATGCGAGTGTCATGTTTAGGGCTCGTATGTTTTGTGACTCGTTTTTTGTCGGAAATACGAAGCGTGACGAAGATTTCTATGCGCATTATAACTTTAGCCGTACTGTACTTAGTTTTACGACTATAGAATACCGCATATTATTTTTTTGTACATTCGTAGCTTTTTTATAATTACACATTTTTATATTTTAATTTGTTAGTCGTTAGAAATTATCTATCCATTTACAGTATTTTACAGGCAATTCTTAGCTTTGATTAGCATTAGTGCAGTTAACAGAATTTAGTATTTGTATTATAATTATTAAAACAACTTAAAATTTATACCTATGTGATATCATTATTTTTTTCAATCAAGCATTCCCATTACCTTTCATGTTTTCCTAAACTACATATGTGTATTTATTATTAATTATAAAATAACAAAAAAAAATTATAAAAACGAGTCGATTTTTTAATATTTTGGCATATTACTCAAGAAAGAGATCATCTACCTACACTAATATTATAAAGAGGTTTTGTAAGTTTGTTTTGTCTCTGAAAGTTACGATTTCAAAAATTATCCCACCAATATTTACAATGGACCTTCAGGATGGACAGAGGCTATAATATTATCGTGTCTACCTGTCTGCTTGTTTGTTCGGGCTAATCTCCGGAAAGATTGAACCGATTTCGATGGGACTTTTATTGGCAGATAGAGGATCATTCGGAGAGTAATCTATGTTACATTTTATCGATAAGTATAAATAAAATAGCAATGTCGATCTATGATTTCAAAATAAAGGATTTTTCTTAATATGCAATTATTTCTCGCGGTTTTCGCATTTCAGTTTTAAAATGACAAGCGAAGGGCTGAGCAGAAACTGTTAAATTTAAGACAGGACGAGAAGATATCGATCTTCCTCTACCCTATTAAGTAGTGCTTAACTTTGATTACGGTATACACAAAGATGTAATCCACGCGGGCGAAACCACGGGCGGTCGCTAGCACTTTGTAAATTTAAAATTACATGCATATTTTTGAATTAAATATCTAGTACAGAAAAACATTTTAAACTCTCTTTCTGAATTATATAAACAATTACAAAAGAAATTCACAACACGTCAATCCGCGTCTGTCTTCCCCAAATCACGACGTTAGACATGGACATGGGAACTACTTCAGACAGAGTACCGTCGCGCTCCAGGCATCTTTGATTGGTCAAAACGTTTAGGGGCACTAGGTAAGAACCACAGACCAGTCAACCTATAGACCACGCTTTAATAAACGTCAGTATGAAAACTAAATCGCCAAAAAGTGGCGGGGTGCGGGGAGAAGTCGGCTAGTTTTCATTGGCTCGTTCAAAATTGACAATTTAATGGCTTCCGACGTGCTTCCAACTGACCGCTCACAAGAGACGTAGTTATGTAGTGTCACTACATAGCCTTGGCGAATGCTACTCCCTGTCAAAGCGTGGTCTATAAGGTTGACTTGTCTGTGGTAAGAGCGCTTGAATATTTTTATTTTGAACTATGGTAGGAGTATTAAGTTAGATACATGATTTTCCGTACTTCAAAAGAAAAAAGGACCCTTGTAGGATCACTTCGCTGTCCGTCTGTCTGTCTGTCAAGGTCCTTTTTGACATGAACGCGCGGAGGTATAAAGTTGAAATCAATATCAAATATTTGGGTATACGGTCCTTTGGTGCTATAAAAAAATCAAGTTTCTAAGTGAACGCAATCAAAAAAATACGCCCATTTATGCCACATATTTCGACACTCGCGAGCAAATCAAAACCTATAGGGTACTTCCTATTGCCATAGAATCATAAATTTTGGCAAGAAGCCAAATGTCACAGCACAAGTAAAAGAAAAAATCCGAAAATGTCAATTTGTAGTCATTTCGTTTAAAAAGTATTTTTTTTACCATTTTTTTGAAAAATGGTGTTACGGAATTCGGTGTGTAAGTCCGACTCGCACTTTATCCCGTTTCTTACACTATAGCGGGATCGATCTCCACGTCCGGTACGTCAACTGATAACGTTCTATACTCACGTCACGGTGCCTGCGTATCGTTCGGTCCTCGTACCGTGTGCCACCAGTGGAAGCCATCGGCCTGCTTAGCGTGCTGTTAGCGTTGCTGGGTGAGTGGGGTGCTCCGCTCGCCGCGCTCGAGGGCGTGCCTTGTCCTATAGCGGCGGTTAGTTTTGCGTCTTAATTTTATACATACAACACCAATTAATATATTTACATATATACATAAGGTATGGTTTAATTATAAAGCGAGATTAAATTTCTTTTAGGCACCCAGTTCATTTGAATCGTGAAGAAAATACCAATAAAACTTTCGTTAAATTTTTTATACATACGTAGTAATCTAGTATAGATTGTTGTCCTTTTGTTAACGCGATTTACTTGGAGTTGTGCATCTAGAAGATATTCAGTCGAAGATTAAGCATAAGATGAAAAAGGAGGTTCCCCATTCATAGCGTATGAATGGTACGCGATGAATGGGGAACCTCCTTTTTTGAAGTTGGTTAAACATAATTGCACTCGTACATACAGTATATAAACCAACAGCATGCCGCCACTTCCGTTCGTGACAGAAGATTACGACTCAATTACTATGAACAAGATTATAAAATAAACTAGCTTTGCGCCCGCGGATTTACCCACGTAAACTATATTTTATCAATTTCTATTTACATATATAACATTCAATTTCATTTATTCCTTTACGTTGGATTTTACATAGACAAAAATTATTTTAATCATACAAGTACGAAATGACTAGAAGCCCTCTTCTGCGTTCACCGTCTAACCGCTCATACTCTAGTTAGTTCGTGTAAGATAACCAGTTTTAGTCCGAGTTTCAGTGCGTAAGGTACCCGCGCGCCGCTCTTCCCCCCGAAACACCCCTGTCGACCTCGCAAAATTGCGTAATGTCACTTCGATACTGTGAATTGACATTTATGACTCTATTAAAACCAAAAGTTGCTGACAAATTAATTTACTCTATGATTTTAATTCTACTCTCAATACAGACGGACGATATAGTTCGAGGAGCGAATTTAGCAGTCTGATTGACATAAGACACATGTACACTCCTTCGGCCAATGGAAACCGGCAACGCGTATGTAAACTGGCCAATCGGTAAACACGAGCGCATCTGATGTCCAACCGGGAACCGTGAGCGTTTGTCGGCCCGTCCCGCTCTCTTTCTTCCAAAATCAAAATAATATTTTTTTATGAAATATATCTTATATTTTTATCTTTATTTATATCTTTAACACACTTATTGGAAGTCAAAATGAAATGATTAGCTACCGGTTTGGAAAACTAGAAGGATAAGAACCGGCAAGAAACTCCTCCATGTTTATTTTATTTAAATAAATGTTTTTCTTAATTTTCTTTTTATAATTTAAAATGCTTACAACTATTACAATGAGTAACATGCGCACTTATCATTTAAATATTCGGTAATACAACAGTAAGCTTTCTTTATACAGCCAAACAGTTCCAAAAATACTACGCAGAATACCTCGAGAGGGCAAGATATCATGAGCTACCGCATAGACATCAAATGAACAATATACAAATAAAACAAATAAGGTCGTAACTTGCAATGGCAGTATTTTCTTTTTCTTCTTTTCGTATTAATACGAGCTAACGTTTTGATTCCGATTTTTCCCAATACGCAGCGCTACTTGCAACCGAAGTATATAGTTCGCTTCAAACTTTATGGCCGATCGGAATACAACGCTATAAGCGTGCTTGCGCAGGTACAGTCATATATCCCTCGCCCCACTGCGTCTCGCTGCAACTAAAACTAGTTACTATGACGCGACTTGTGCTTATGTTCACATCCGCCATAAATTTTGATTGGAACTGTACGTATCTGTCAAATTCATACAACTGTTTACTTTCGATAATATTCGTTTTTTGTTATTTTAGTTTGTTTTTAGATACTGTGTACTTTCGATAATATTTCTCGCGGTTTCTTGTCATTTTAGTTTGTTTTTAGAAACAAATGGTGTCAGAAAAATAGACAGGGATTGAATTTATTATGTAATGAAACACTATTTACCGTTATAATCACTTACACAATAGTTTTCATTAATTTTAGTCTAATTGCGAGTGTATGTGTGCTTGATTCGCTTACAAAGAGAGCCATAGTTTATAGAGGCGGGCGCGCGCTGAGATACGAGCATACAGATGGTGTAACTAGAGTAGGCAAGCTCCATAAAGCCCTGAATGTGACGGTTGGGCATAGACAAAAAAGGATGGAAAATAACTATACTTAGGTCTATGCTTATTTTTATGCCGCATGTGCATTAGGACACTGATTTGACAGTCACAACGGTCACAGCTATCAACCAAAAACCTATCAACTGTGCATGCTCAAAATAAAAATAGATAGACTTAGTATAAATACTGTATAATTCGAGGTATAATTATTTCCTATCTCTTTCTGTTGAGATTCGCGTTAAGGACTGGCTCTTCGTCACTTCATCAGCCCATTTTTACTTCACTGCAGGGGCTTAGATCTCCCCCGGGGTAAGGGGCTTGAAGTTTAAATCCACCACGCTGCTCCGCTGCGGGTTAGGGATTGTAACGACCGCCATCTGTTGACAGCGTCCGGGACCGACTGCTTAACGTGCTCTCCGAGGCACGGAGTCAGTGATAGTTATGTACTTAAGTCAGAAAAACTCATTGGTACAGGCCCGGATTCGAACCATAGCCCTATGGCCTTATAAATTTGGGACAGGTTCGTTGCGCTTTAGGCTATCACGACACTACAAGGACTGGCTCGCTTACTCATTCTATTATCTATATGGATACTAGGCGTCATTCCTTGTTGACAGTGTTGCCAGTTTTTTGGGGCATAGACAAATAAATATGTAACATTATAAATAAATGCATGTGACAACAACATTGAGGTATAATTATTTCTCATGCAAATGACATAATAATTATTAATAATTAGAAAAATACTTTGCTTGAAATGCGAATGAATAACTTAGCAAAGCCTATTTGTATGATTTTGATGTGTATGAGTTACCTAGTGGTTGCACCATCACCAACCTATTTCGATAGCTCTCATCATAAAGGACGAAATGCGATAAGGGACCACCAGAGGATATTACGATTCTCAGTTTCTCATCTTTTATATAAAAATCAGAAACAAAAATATCACGTTGCTGGTCGTTTGTAATGTGACGCTATGCAAATTCGTTTTTAAAATAATTTTTTTTTTTTTAATTTTGATTGCTTGGCCTTTCTGGTAGCGTTTCAGTTAGCTTCATATTAAGCCACTTTTTTGATTAATAATGATTAGTTATGAGTCAATCCCTAACCCGCAGTGGAGTAGCGTGGTGGATTTAAGCTCCAAGGCCCCCCTCACACTGGGGGAGGCCTAACCCCCTGCAGTGGGGTAAAAATGGGCTGATGAGTAATGAGGGAAAATTTAAAGATATATAGAATATTGAATACATTTTATTTATTTTATATTTTCGTATTACGACTACTGTTTTGCCTATCAAAAATCTGTTATAAAAATTCAGTATGTAAAATGTGTATTTTGAATGGGTTGTAAAAATAGCCACAATCTGTAAAAAAGTGACAAACCTATGCAGGTTCCTTACTGTCTTTGATTACATACTGTCTAGACTGAGAGTTGGCATCGTATGTAGATAGATATATCACCTAACTGTTCGGTTATCATTCACGCACACAGAGACGGTTTGTACATTTTAAGTACGACGTAGCGAGAGTGTCGTCTGTTGAGTCACACACAAGTATGTAATAGTCGGCCTGGCTTTTTTGTTGACATTGCATTGCGAGGGTCCATCCAGACATATAATCAAAGCTTACTGTGTAGAAGTTGTGGATAGTTTTAAGTTTATTTTCTCCCGTCGGTCATAATTATTATATATTGTGTTATTACTAAAAGGACTATTAACCTTTTTTTAGCAAAAAACCACGCATTTAATCCATATTTTTGTATCATTATATTGATTTTGGATTAAAAGTTTATTAAATATTTTTAGTAAAGAATTTATTGTTAAAAATACTGCCATCTACCATTGACCATTGTTTTCAGTAGGACTTTATTAGTTTTTAATTTTTAATACAATATGGCCAACTGGTAGTACATAATTGATGCAGCCAGATAACTAGATGAATTAATGTCGATTCAAATGATTACTTTTTACTACACAATGCGATAATTAAAGGTACAGCCCCTAATATTCATCTAATAGACTAACCACTGTTATTCGCAGATGAAGTACGAGGCTGTGCGGTGCGCGCGGGCGTCAAAAAATCAGCCTCACGCCATCCGTGTTTGCGATAAACCTCTCGCAGTTCCGCGTGTGACCACATCGTCATCAGAACTTGACCTGGTGAACAAACATATAAGTATTATATATCCACAGATATCTACACGATTAGGCAATATGAAACACCATCTGTTTAAACTACTTCGAGAATGGATGCCAATAATTTGCAATGTGAAAGTAACACGAAATACTTTTATATATCGACGATATCGACTGACCGGTTGGCCGAGTGGTTAGAGACCCTAACTGCAGAGCTGAGGATCGCGGGTTCGATCCCCGCCCGGGACAAATATTTGTGTGCATGAACATGTGTATTTGTTCCGTATCTGGGTATAAAAGTATCTATATATGTATACATAATAAAAAAAAAATATTTAAGTATATACATCAGTTGATTAGTACCCCGTAATACAAGCATAATACTTGCTTACTTTGGGACTAGATGGCGCTGTGTGGGATGTCCCAGATATAATTATTATTATTATATAGCAAAGTAGAAAGTACTTCATTACTATGACTTTTGTTGTTTTCCGGATATTCAGCAAAATCAGTAATATAGATACAAATAAGAAGTCTAAGACTAATTTCTAGCGCATAGATATATTGCGTTGCGAAAACTAATTTTATTTAATTACAAACTAACAAATATTTGTCCCGGGCGGGAATCGAACCCGCGACCTTTGGTTTTGCAGCTCAGCTAGGGTCTTTAAACATTCGACTAATTCACCATATACTCTATATTTAATTGTAGACGTGAATAACTACATAATTTAATCATGAAAAGCAAACGAATGCCAGAAAATGCGTCTACATTTATCTCGGTTAGTATTTCTTTGAATAATTATTAATCCAAGGTCCACACCTTAGATTAATAAATATTCAAAGAAAGACGAGTGGGTGGTGGAGTGGGATACTGTATCTAACCTGCGAATTTGAGTACACGCGGCGTGTGCCTGTGCCGTTGTTTGGTCAGGTTCAGCAACCTTTCAACACCTCCTGCCTCGAGCAGCGATCGTGAAAACTCTCCGCTCTTTTTTATAACTTCGTTTAACGTCGCCAGTACAGCGGCTATCGTGTCATCTGATGTACCCTGTAGAATTAATTTAATTTCAATTAAAACTTTGGTATTAGCTTTGTTCTAATCACTAACTAGTGTCGTGATAGTCCGAGCGCAGCGAACCTGTTCGAAGTTTATAGAAGGCCGTGCGGCCGGGGTTCCGGTGTACGGAATCCGGGTAGTGTACCATGAGTTTTTTCTGACTTAAGCACATAACTATCACAGACTCCTTGCCTCGGACAGCACGTTAAGCTGTCGGTCCCGGGCGCCATCAACAGATGGCAGTCGTTAAAATCCACAAACCCGCACTGGAACAGCGTGGTGGATTAACCTCTAAGCCACCTCACCCTGGGGGAGACCAAAGCTCTTGCAGTGGGGAGTAGTGGGTTGATAGAATGTAATTACTAACTACTAGTTTTTATGTGTGCAAACTATGTCTATTCATCAAAATTTATTAAGGCCGAAAACCACATGTTGAACCCTTCTTTGGCTTTAGCTGAATGATAAAGTCAGCTATTATTTTAAAATGTTATCTATTGGATACAACAATACGTTTAGCCAATATGCGGGCCTGATAAAGAAGATAACGAAATCCCGAGTGACATGATTCTACAATACACTTGAATTATGATAGATGTCCAAATTACATACCTGATCGTGTTGCGCGTTCCCGCTGGGCAACTTCTGTACCAAGTCCCGCATCGCGTACTTGCCAATTAGTTCTTTGTTGCGTTGATCTATGGCGAGGTTGCGCAACGCAGTGGCGACAGCGCACACCACGCGGTCGACTTCCATGCGCAGGAGTTCCACAAGGATCGGGAGTCCTATGGAATAAATAACAATCATTTTAGATTAAGGATCCCGAACAGTTCGTAACAGCGAGCGGTGAGTAGGAGCGGAAAATTTAAAATTCATTACCCAATAAGGAGAAGACTGGGCGCTTTGTCCGTGTTTGTTAACGTAGTTTAAATTACGTATTAATGGTTATTAACCGTTGGTTCTGCAGTTAGGGTCTCTAACCACTCGGCCAATCGGTCAGTCAAACGGTATTATGTCTATGTTTCAGTAAGCAAGTATTAAATAACTATATATTTCTACCTTTCTCCTTGCGCACAGCTGCTCGTATATCTATTGAGGGCTGCCAGTAGCAAGCTGCTAAATTCTGTAACGCCCCTGCTGCAGCTTCCAAGGTCTCAGGATTTGAACACGTCTGAAGTAACGCCATGTAGAGAGGCACCACCTGAATATACAGTATATTTATGATTGTGTTACAATATGATAAACAAATCAGTTATTGTGTGTAGTAATCAAATTTAAGATACTATTAAGGGCATTACCGGCCCAAAAAACATAAAGGGGGCCATTGCATACTGCACTCCAGACAACTAATCAAAGCAATCAAAAATTACATTTTATACCACCAAAATTTTTTCCAAGCTAAAGAAAAGAAATTTATTTCTACTTATAATTTATTTTATATACAATATTTATATAATTTTTAATAGCTAATTATAGGAAGTTCACTGGACATAATAAAGAGCCGTTGATAAAAAAATAAGCAATGAATTTCTACTCACAAAGATATTAAAAAAAAAACGGGTAACCCTCTTTTTTGTTGCAAAATTATTTAGCTACAACTTTATATAGACAGCTATGCAAATAATATTTACCTCAGGCGACCACAGCATCTCCGTCCCTTTGGGTACTGAATATCCAAGCTGAGAACCAGGGAGAGGGTCACCAGGTAAAGGCTGGCTTTCGCCATCGCCTTTACCTAGCGGGCTAGTCGAATTGGACGAAGATGTACCCTCTTTCTTCTTTTTACTACCACCGAAACAGCCAAGGTTTTCACCTGTAAGACAACGAATTTATTATTTGGATAGTGCTAGCCTTCTTGCGAGTACAGAATCATTCTTTACTGTCAATATACGGAGGTGCTACTGTTCAATTTAGAAATATGTTGTGTTCTTATCTTTAAACATAACACTTAAGTTGGAAATAAAAAGACAAAACATATTATTTCAGGTGCTGGACAACCACCCAGACTCCACCCAGATCTTCACAACACGCGTTTTAGAAGTTCGCCACTTTTCATACGTAAGTACATTATGAGCATAATTATTTAAATAAATTTGACGAATGCGCCATTACAGTTTTTTTTTGTGAGCTCAGCGGCAATGCTTTCTGTGCCACAGAACAATATTTATGCATTGCCTATGATCGATATATGGATTGACGTAAATAATACTTTGCTATCTGTTCTGTAGTATTAATTAACAAATTCGTGTAAAAGAGAAAACATTAGCTGACAAAATCATGTGCAAAAAGATAACCGAATCGAAAAGTAACCAGTCACATAATGCGGTCTCTCTCTAGCTCGCTTAAATTTAATAGTGTTCTTTTTTGTTCGTGTTTCTTATTATTTTAAAAATATTGGGTTCAGCTACCGACCATTCCCAAATTTTGTCATCAACTGTCATTATCACTTCCATGAACTGTCAAGACAGCCAACACTCTGAGAGTGACATTATTTTTATAAATATGCATCGGCAATGGCTGACTTTATAATTCCACCCTGTGACGTAACGCTATGTGAATTTTCAAAATGACATAACTACGTAAATACCGATCTAAAACGAAAAACCAAAATCAAATTAGTTTCTCAAAATAGCCTATTTTTTCGAAAAATTAAATACCGGACTTTAGTTCAAAAATTTGGGAATGGTCAATTGCGGAAATAATGGAGGATTGTCAATTTTCATAAATGAAATATGCACCATGTCTAGCAATGGTGACCAGTGGCCAGCCGGTAGGTATAGCACCAACAGTCCCAGTTTTTTAAAGAAACATATTACTTTCACAATTAACAAATATTGAGTATTGATAAACTTATAGACGCTCTTTTTATTACAATTATTTTGAAATAATACACAAAAATAATAATAATAAATAAAACTAATCCAATAATCCACCCCTCGTCGCCCCCGACGCAAATGTGCCCATGACGCTCATCGCATTGCCGCGCTGAATTGCGATGGCAATTCTTTGCACCAGGAAGGAACCAGAACGGGGGTCGAGTCCCCTTTCTTTAAGACGACGGCCGATGCTCGCGACGAAACGTTTGGCTTCAATCCTCCAACAGCCAGCATCTTCCACCGCAAGAGGGACGAACAAGTATTTACTCTCCAGAGTAGAGTATTTGACTCGTTTTCTGGCGGCTGCAGGCTCCGCAGCCGCCATTTATTAACGAATGCTTTAGTTACATTACTTGATTGTCCAAATCCTACTCCACAATTAACTGATGATTTGGTTCATGGATCTTGGACAATAATCTATTATTAATGAAAGAATTATTTAAGACTAAAAGAATAATTTTACCTTTCGAAGCGCTCGCCTGTATTCTCGCTTGTCCTGACGACTGCGTGGGCGGCGCCCGCGTGTCGTACAACGGATCTTCTATTTCTTGACATCTGTTAAAAAAAAGAATGAAAAGAATAAACGAATTGCGTGTCAAAGTGGTGAATTGTTACGTGATACGTAGCTATTCTATTTCGCTATCAACTGCATTTAGCGAAATAAACACGTAAAGATCTTGCCGTTATTACTGAGCGTCACGCGGAACCCTGTTACAATATTGCTACATTTAGGATATAGTTTCAAGCATTTGGACCTGGCTAATGTGAGCTGACTGACTAGATAAACTCACTCGCATGCAGGGGAGAATTAATACTGTTTTTAAAATCACGGCACATTGTACAATGTTAGTAATTGACACACTCATACTGAAAGGTTTATTTTAAACAGCTGCCTTTGTGGAGTGTATAATTCGTCTCAAAGTTTATGGCGGATCGGAATACAACGCTATAAGCGTGCTTGCGCAGGTACAGTCATATACCTCTCCCTCCACTGCGTCCGGTATCGTACCCCTAAAACTGGTTACTGCGACGCGACTTGTGCCTATGTTCACATTCGCCATAAAGTTTGATTGGAACTGTAACTAGTGATGCGTTTACAGGGCGTGTTAAATGGAGGGGTGAAAAATTGCAATATTACTGTTAAAAAATGTAATTAATTTGAAAGATATTAGACTCCACTAGATGGTGCCATAAAAAAAGATTTTTTAAAATATTGTGTCAGTTTGATCCCCGGCTCAAACAATAGGCTTTCCAAATTTTTATTAATACCGAATTTCTCATCTTTGAAAACGAAATTCAGTCCCCTTTAAGAAAAATTTGCTATCTTTAACATATACGCTCCCTTCGAACGCAGACCACGCCTTCTTCACACTTATAAACTTATGAAGATGTTCTGTGGCAACATACCTGTAAGACAGATTTCTCAGCACACAAACGCAGTTTTCAACAATCTTCGTTCCGATCGCGTTCGCGGCAATCGCGGCACGTACCGCGTGCAACAGTGCTTCGGCTAGTCCGGGCAAACAACGCAAACGGCGTCGCGCGTACTCGCCCGCCGACGATGCGTTACGAAGGACTCCCGACGCGTTTCTAAATACTGTGAATGGTGGAAAAGGTTTTCTTAATTTTTCTATACTTCATACCAATATACATGTAGTAATTATAAATTGTTCAAGATATAATTAAAAAAAATCATAAAGTAACTGAATTTAACAGCAACGTTTGGTTTTAATAGTCAGAAATGTCACTTCACAGTATTGAAACTGTCAAACGCAATTTTGCGGGGTGAAGGCTGGCGCGCGGAGACCTCGCGGCCTGAAACCGGACTGAAACTCGCCATCTCGCCAAACGGGACCACCAGCTAGCTAGAGTAGGAGTGGTTAGACGGTAAGCGCAGAAGAGGGCTTCTAGTTAATTCATACTTTTATGAAAAAAATTACTATAATGACAGTGTAGTCAGCATATTCATGAAAATATATGTGGATAAAAATAACACAAAATTAAAAATAATTGTGATGAAAATGATGAAAAGAACAAAATTAATACGAGAAATATACAGAAACTGGCACTACCCACTAATGGGCTCCACAATATGATAGATTCATTCAAATGTGATTGCGTAAGACTTTATAATAAACTTCCAAGTAATATTATAGAGTTGTCAATAAATACTTATGTCTAAAGCACATTACAATTTAAATAATAATAAAAATGCTTAAGATTAAATAACTCCAATCCACTTAGTTTTTAAGACAATAGTTTGAAACACAGCCATCACAAAAATAACCACTGTTCTTGTAGTGTTCTTCTTTAAATGGTCGCGTACGAACCTGCATTTTAGCTTTATAACATTCAAAAGTGACAGCAGAGTGACCTATTTTCTATAATACATATACGACAACCGCTTAGCCTAGTGGGTAGCGATCCTGCCTACGAAGCTGCAGGTCCCGGGTTCGAATCCCAGGTCGGGTCAGTATTTATATGATGAATATTGATACTGGTACCGGGTCTTAGCTGTTATATGTACGTGGTGTCTTCGCTTGGTACCCAAAATACAAGCTAATGCTTAGTTTGAGGCCTAGACGTTGTTGTGATGTGTACGTCATTATTATTATCATTACAGACATTTAAGACTCACAACAAATAGACAACACTACGCGCACAAATATTTGTCCAGAGCGGGAATGCACCCGTGACCTTTAATTCTGAAGTTAGGTCTCTAATTGGTCGACTAAACAGTCAGTCAAATCATGTAGTTAAAATTAAAAACTGGTTAAGACTTATGTATTCTTTATCAGACATGTATCACGGGCATACATTTTCGATATGTATTAATGCAACAGAAGTTAATGATAAAGTATCCGACTACTGAGATGATAGAAATTAATGGATGTCAACCACATACCTATTAGATTGTTTCAATAATATTAATACTTAAGCACTTGTTCTTACAGCAATTGTTCATATATTTTCAAAAGAGCCTTTCTCAGTTTCTTGTATACTCTTCAGAGAGCAACCATCACTTTTTTTAATGTTACTTTTCGGAACTTTTTGTGCCCATAAAGTAATAAATTCAAATACTCTTGTCACAATTTCAAGATTATGTTACATAACTATGAAAAATATCTATTTGACTTTAAGGCAAAGGAATTCCGGATCATGTAGAACTGTTTAGTAATTTCACACAATAATATGAGAGGTGTCACACAATAAATGAAAAACAACTCAAAAATTCGAATAAGCACAAAATGGGTACAAAATAACCAAATCCAGTCTACAATAATAAAGAGACCTAGAATATAATATACCCGTTTTCACCATAATGATAAACTAACTAACCTGTTGACCAATAAGTATCACCAGGGTTTGTCGGATGCCAGCCAGAGTGTGGCACGATCACTTTGTTCACGATCACTTGAGCGGCGTCGTCGATGATCGACTGCTTCAGATCCTCGCACGAAGACATGTTCCATATCACACCTGTCACCAGCTCCTTGACCTGGGCAAGACATAGCGATCTTGGTATATCAAGAGGATAAGCTTATATACTTTAAAGTGTTCAATGAAAATTATACTATTGTTTCAGACTAAAAGAAAAGATTTAAATCTTACCGGCCAGAAATATTTTATACTAGCTTTCCGCCCGCGGCTCCGCTCGCGTGGACTACATAGTTGTACCGGGACCCCTTTTTCCAGGAAAAAAAGTTGCCTAGTCACTCTTCAGCTTATAAACTATATATATGTAAAAAAGCATGGCGGTCCCGGTACAACTGTGTAGTTGACGCGAGCGGAGCCGCAGGCGGAAAGCTAGTTTGAAAATAAAATATAGCCCATGTTAATCGCTAATAATGTAGCTTTCTATAGGTGAAATAATTTTGAAAATCTGTGCGGAAAGCTAGTTAGTATCTTTATAAATTATAGCCTATGTGTTATTCTGATGTATAAGCTATATCAATGTAAAGTTTCATTAAAATCCGTTCAGTAGTTTTGGCGTGAAAGAGCAATAAACATACATACGCATTGACGACCGCTTAGCCTAGTGGGCAGCGACCCTGCCTGCGAAGCTGGAGGTCCCGGGTTCGAATCCCAGGTCGGGTCAGTATTTATATGATGAATATTAATAGTGACACCCGGTCTTGGTTGTTATATGTATGTGGTGTCTTCGCTTGGTACCCAAAACACAAGCTAATGCTTAGTTTGGGACCTAGGCGTTGTTGTGATTGTGGGTGTTATTATTATCATTATTAATTTTCCAAACATTTGCGTTTATAATATTAGTAAGGACTACCATTTCGTTCACGTAGACTTAGATCTATTTCAGCCAGTTATAAAACGCAACGTAATTCTGTCCCCCGCGACACACCGCCCCGCAAAACCATAGACATTAACGCGGCGCTGCTGTGGCGCGGCAGCATCGTGCAATAAGGTTTCTAATTAAACTTTAAAATTGAATATCTTTTGATTCTGCGTATCGATTTTGATGAAATAAACACTAAATGTTACTCAGGATAAAGCTTTATATTTTACAGATATTAGATTTTGAATCAAATTAATGGCTTTTACGTGATGCGCTTACAAACGAAAGAACAAATCGACAAACGAACAATAATTTCAAAATATGTTTATTCACGTTCTATTACTTATTTTTCGGGTCTTCCAGTTATTTTTGGCAAAATCCGTTGATGCATTTCATTATAGTATGTATAGATATTATAGATTAAATCTATAGAAGTTTCGATAAAGTACTTCTACAAGTTTTACATATAACATACCCATAAGTAAATGCGTTTGCTTTAACGTAGAAGACACAATTACCTCCATGTCGGTGGCGCGGCAAAGCAGCGCCATCAGAGCCGGGATGCCGCCCGCGTCACGGATCGCGCGTTTGTTCTCGTCGTTCTGCCTCCCATAAGAGAGGTTCCGTAGCGCACCGCACGCGTTGCGACACACCTCGGGATTCTCGTGAGACACCAGACGCACTAAAGGTGGGATGCCGCCTGTCATAGAGTAAAAAACAGTTAGTGTGACACATGATATGTAATTCGCTAATCGATTCTCGAGCGAAAAATTAACAGTAATAAAAAACTTCACTTTACTTCACTTTATCAGCCCATTTTTACCACACTGCAGGGGCTTAGGCCTCCCCGGGGGCGAGGGGGGGCTTGGAGCTTAAATCCACCACGCTGCTCCACTGCGGGTTGGGGATTGTAACGACCGTCATCTATTGACAGCGTCCGGGACCGACTGCTTAACGTGCTCTCCGAGGCACGGAGTCAGTGATAGTTATGTACTTAAGTCAGAAAAACTCATTGGTACACACACGCCCGGATTCCAACCATGGTCTTATGGCCTTGTAAATTTGAGACGGGTTCGTTGCGCTTTGGGCCATCACAAAAAAAAAATCTGTTTTAATGCAACTATAGCTAGTCACCACCGCATGACACAAAAATCCATATGAATTCAAAAATAATGAAAGACGTATATGTCACTGTAAGATTGTGAACTACCAATGGATAGTGAATGGACACAAAAATTTGCTAAAATTAGCAATTTAATAGGTTAGGTTAAGTTTCGCCTCTGCCAATGCGAGGTGAGAAGTGTAGCGGAACGACGAGCCACCCAGAAACTTCTAGAAATTACCATTTTTCTTAAGTCAGCCGGTAAAGAGTACATAATCTCACTAGATTAATTATAAACTAACGATTTTTACAAACTTACTGCGACATATATACTTCATTTAGAAATTAGAAACTTTCAGATTTTTCTCTTACTCATACTACGATACCATTTTTATGCCAAATTTCAAGATTATAAGGTCAACGGTATATACCTTATAGGTTTAATGAAGCCAGAGAACACGGATCTTCAAGTCATATTTTTGTTTTATATTGACTGAGAAACTTGAGTTGCTTACATACTATGGGACCGTAAGACCTTGCCTTTTGCTGAAATGCGTGTTTCTAGGTGAACAAGAGTACGCTTTAGGTTTTGACTTACTTGAAAGTGTCAAAATATGCGGCATAAATGGCCCTATTTATTTATTGGGTATACGTAAAAGGATACATTGTTTAAATGTCTAAGGGACCATAGACTTCAGGTGGTACCTCGACGCGTTTTTGAGAAAAAAGTATTTACTAAAAAAATAATTTTAGTGTGATATAAATACAAATTAACGATTTTCGGATTTTTCGCTTCACTTGTGCTATAAGATCTTGCTTCTTGCCAAATGTTATAATTCTGCATCAACGGTAAGGTGTTGGTTAGGTTAGGTTACTTCCGATAGGTTTTGATTTACTCGTGAGTGTCTAAAATTGGCCGAAATTCGCGGCATAAATGGGCATATTTTTTGTTTGCATTGACTTAGAAGCTTGATTTTTCGACAACTTTAACAACAACTGTAGACCTAAATATTTGACATTGGTTTCAACTTGATGGCTTTATGTATTCCCGGGAAAAAGAATTTTGACAGACAGGCAGACAGGTGAACAACGAAGTGATTCTATGGATGCCTTTTTTAAGGTACGGAACACTAAGATCAAATTAGTTGCTATACATTACCACAGATGGCGTTATACAGAATCGATAACTAGTTATTACTCTTTACGACAGATGGCGCTATCACTACAATTGTTTTTAATAAACATTAACTAGTATATTTTTGACAAAAATTATAAGCTTTGAAACATGCAAACATGTATTATTTCGGTAAAATAGTTACAAACGACAAAAATATTCGATTGTAACTGTAACATATGAAAAGGGCTCCACATTTATATGTCTTAATATATATCTCAAAAAAGCCGCTTCCTTGAAAATATATCTTACAATTTTTTTTAAACGACATATGCCGTCATACGTTTCAATGTGATACAACTTATAGTTAAATACGTAATAATAATTTAAGTCAATTGCATATGGCGCAACAAGGAATGCCCTTTTAAAGCAACGTCGGTGTCCTTAGAACACAACAGTTAGTGCCGGTTATTTAAACTTTAACGTATTCAAAATATTTGCACGAATCATCTGGTATATTGCATAAAAAACTAAAATTGAATATCGAGCTTATTCACCAAGTCCCAATAGCTTTAGCACTTGGATGCGTTGCGGGAATATAAAAGGATGTGTTGAGTGCTCGAACAGACGATAAAGGGACACGGCATATTTAGTAGCGAGGGTATCTATCCGCTCGTCTTTCGATGATCGATATATTTATTAGAGATGCACCGAACGTGGGTTCGGCCGAACTCGGTTCAAATTGGCGCGCTTTTATCCGATGAACTTGTCGATTCGTGTTCGTTCCGTCGCTTGCCATGTCACCCGTGTGCGTCAAACCCGACACCTGCGATCACCCTGCCGCTTCAAATTTGACGTTTTATTATGACAATTTTTAAATGAAAATTATTTTTGTTAATCTCAATATTTAAATAAAGCGTAGAAATTGATTGTTTTTATTCATTTTACATTCAAAATACAATAGTACATTACTAAAATGGTAACTAAACAAGTAGAACTAAGTATTCAAATGTAGTTATGCTGATAATTGGAGTTAACGAAAATTGCCCGACATTTGGTATATCCTAACATATCTAACCGAAATTCGGCCGGAGACGAAGTTCGGTAATACCTACCGAACTTCGGTAGTACCGAATGTGAACCGAATTTCGGTGCAACTCTAATATTTATTTACCTAAACTTCTTGTTTTCTGTTTGTTAGGATCGTCCATGTAAGTGAGATGTTGCAGATATGCGGCCGCGTTCGCTTTCACCACATCCGAGGGTGAATTGAGGAAACCGATGACTTCCGGAAGGTTCGGATCCCGCCATTGCAGTCCGCCGCCGTCGTCTCGAACGCCCACGCCGCCGTGAACTGAGGGAAATTACAAAGAGCTTTTACGTTAAAAGTCATACACTGATATTAAATAATTATTCAGGTAGGCTTTTAGAAAGACTTTTAAATCAATACAAAAAAAAAATTATTCAATATGAGATGTTCACACACTTATGGAAAGTGAAAATGAAATGATTAGGTACTGGTTCAGAAAACTAGAAGGAGAATAACCGGCAAGAAACTCCTCCTTGTTTATTTTATTGAAATATGTCTTTCTTAATTCTTTGTATTTTATTTAAAATACTTACGACTATTACAATGATGTCCATGCGCAAATTGTCAGAGTTACCATCGGTCAAGAAAGTAAATCCTACTTAGAAGGACCAAATAGAAACTCAGTATCATAAAAATAGTAAGATCGTCTAGTCTAAAATTAGGCACCTTTTCAAAAAATGTAATTTTTCCAATATATTTTTCAACAGATCAATCTCATAAGTTAAATCTTTGTTCATCATTCCTTTTTAATCTTGATTACTATTTTATCGTACGGGTATCTTAGATAAACAGTAGTCTATGTTACTGTCCGTCCCTTTAGATGTCACAAAAAAATCACTTCGTTTTATTGCTCCACTAAGGTGTGAAGGAAGAACAAAGAAACTAATATACAATTTCGCACTACAATCTCGATTATGTAGTATGACCCAATAAAAAAATTTCTTTGTTTTAAAGCATTGATTTACCAATTTTAATAAGGATGCGTAGTCGGTAAACAAAAGCAAAATATAAGTGTCCGCAACATGCATCTTTATAGTTTGTTACATTATATAATTCGGACCGGCCGCGAGCCAAATCGGCCGGACAGTTCTAACGAATACTTATTACGAAGCGGACGTGTAACACTGTTTACGAGAATGTATCGAGAATGAAATCGTGATAATGTTCAAATTAAATCGAATAACAGTCTGCAGGTATAAATTAACGTTAAATTAAAATATATACTTACCGCAAATACGATATTCAGCTCTTTTTTGGGTCGTTGGCGAGTATTTCTACAATGTTTATGACACAAGTCGGCATCACGCACGTTTATTCGGCGCTAAGCCATTAACACTGACTTAAAGCCGGTTGGTGGGCTTTCTCCGTGGACACTTTAGAACGCGGACAGCCGATCTACTTAACCCATTAACTTGTCATCAATAATTATCAATCAATTGTCTCTGTCAATTAAATGGCTCGATACTTTCAATCTGACCAAATTGGGTTAATATGTAGTGCCCGGGTTAAATTGGTACATCAACGTTTAAATGCAAATAAAATAAATACCTAGCGCCATTCCGGCCATTTGCTTCTGAAGTTCCTCTTCATCACCGTACATAGACTGTCCACCAGCACTGCCCAGACTCAGTCCGTTCTGCGAGTCCTGTAAAATAAATAAGTAATTAATTGAGTATCACGAGATGATTTCAGAAGTAACCACATAGATGTTTTGTAAATACTCTACACAGAATAAAAACTTACATCATTGAAACATCGACACCACACAACTATTGAGATTACTGCTTAATTAAATTTTAATCAAAATAAATAAACATTAAAAAAGTTATTAAAGAAATAATAATATTCATTGGCAGAAAAGTCTTGTGTTAACAAGTTGAATTTATTAAAATAATATTAGCATAATATAATCAATTTGGACCAGTTTTTGATGCCTAAACAAGAAAACCCAGTATTATTTATAGGTATAATAAACAAATAAATACCATTTAGATTTTAAAATTTAGTTATTGAAATATTTTAAAAGGAAACCACCGTAACCGTCATTCTTCTATTTATTCTTGGCTATCACTAAAAATTTTTTTTTGTCCGTTCACCATATCGCGATAAATTTAATGCGGTATCGGTTAAACTGATAATGAGGTAATTGAAATAGGACCGATTTTAAAACGGAACGGTAGCACGAGCGTGTAGCAAGAGATAATCGCGTTTTGGTGTAAGACTACTGTTTCTCTTTACACTGTGATTATTTGTTATTTTTATTTCTTGGTATAGTTTTTCTTATACCTTGTTTATACAAAACAAGGTGATTTGCTTCCATGATGATTCATTTCTGCATGACATGGTGCCATGTCGGACAAAATAAAGCTCTTTTACTAAGATAATTTCAAAAAAAATTTTAACTTTTTAAATATTTTTAAATGTCAACATTTTCATAATTAAAGCTAATGCTATGTTTAAAAGTACATTTTAAAATCCGGCCAAATGCGAGTCGACTCGCACAAGAATAATTCCGTACCACAGTACAAAATAAAAAAAAAACACTTTCCATAAATTTATCTTAGAAAATGTGTCAAAAAACCATCTAGAAATTATTCTATTCTGCTAAATGTGATTATGAAACGTGAACGGTCCGATCGACTTTAAATTTGTTTATTTCGACGTAAGACTTCGGCATACATTTAATAAGGCATCAAAATTCATGAATCCCTAAAGTTAACCGGCCGTGGCTCTGACACAGCCCACCCCACATTTTTTTGGAAGAGGCGGAAAGATATGAGGCTACAAATACATCTGCAACAAAATCAAAATCTAAATAAAAATATTTTTTATTTGATATAACCAATTGCGCACAATTTGATCGCTGAGAGAAAATTCTGCAAAATTTATCGAACGCCCGCGATGTCGTACGCGTAGTCTTCATAATTTTGACAGATTTTAAAGTTTACGCAGGAACCATTGATTTAACAATTTAATAATAAAGATTTGTAGTCGCTAACCAAAAGCGAAATAAAAGCGTCCGCAACGAGCGTGGGTTGATATGGCCGCGGCCCGGCTCCGTTGTGCGCGTCAGTGCATGCAAATACTTATTAGGGTTCGGACGTGTCGACTGTTTACGGGAATGTGACGAGAATTAAATCGTGATAATGTTCAAATTAAATTAAAAATAATCGAGTAGCCGTCTGTAGGCAGAAACTAATGTTAAATTATAATGTTTACTTACCGCAAATACGATATTCAGCTCTTTTTTGCGTCTTTGACGAGTAGTTTCACAAATTTTTACGACAAAAATCGGCATCGCACACGTTTACTCGGCGCTAAGCCATTACACCGACTAACGGACACTTTAGAACGCAGACAGCACATCCAGTTATATTATTGGTATATCAATGGCAGGAACTGTAAATATTTGCGAAATAAAAAATACGTAGCCCTAACTTAGTCTTCTACATGCCAGTGAAAGTCCCGTCAAAATCGGTTCAGCCGTTTTGGAGTTTAGACCAGACAAACAAACAGACCCAAATTTAAAAAAAAAAAACGTGTTTCGGTTTTATTACGTGCAAATAACTATATGGACATCAGAAAAAGTCTTAATTTAGAAATCACAAACGGACACGTCAATTTCATTTATTTGTGTACATGTATTTTTAGCCTATTAACAGGGCATGGAGTCCAGAGTTCAGAAAAAAAATTATACCGCACCTTATAACCCACAGGCTGTTGAACTGGCGGTTCGTACGCTCCCTGGTAGTGTTGTGCGTAACCATACGCATCAGCTGCGTACTCTCCGCGTGGTGACGTCACGCAGTAGTGGCGGCCTATTTGCTCCAGGGACGCCGAATCGTACCTGCGAATGCACAGAAAACCTTATATCGTTAAATATATAATAATATGTATATAATATACATATAATAAAATCACACCTGTTTTCCATTAGGGGTAGGCAGAGACTATAGATTAGTTCGCGTCACGTACAGTACTTGCCATATATATTCCAAGCTGAGGTTGGTCACAAAAATGTCGCAGTAAAATATTTTCATAGAAGGGTTGCGGCAGGTATTATGGAAGACCTGCGCAACAAAACACGCGCATTGCAATTCAGAGCCGCACATATATATGGCAAGCACGCAACACAAACGCAACCAAATGCAATACTCACAAAACGTACAGGTTTTATTAGACTCCAATCTCCTTTTAATAACATTCCAATAGTAATACTTTTAATTCACATAATATGTCGATTATTTTCATAATATTATCGCCCTGAACGGGAGCGAAACTAGCCGAAGACGAGTCAATCGACTAGTACTGCGTGGCCTGTTTTGTGAACTGTATAGACGTATCTATTTCCGTTAGTATAATCATTGATCGAGTCACCTCCCAAGAGGTCTTCAGTTGAACAACTATTATGTTGAAAATTCTAATTACCTCTGTTGCAGATGCAGATTATGCTGCGGGGGAAGCGCTCCAGGTGAGGCACTGCGTGGCGAAGCGCTACCGCCGCCTTCCACGTATTCCTAGATTGTTATAAAAAAATGTGTTTCGGTATAAAAATCAAAAATAAAAAATATGATATTAAAACAAGTTCAGATTAGACTTTACAAATTAGCACACTTTTTGAAATTCAAACTGATTTTGATGAAACCAACCAAGTGCGAGTCGGATTCGAAGACGAAGGGTTTCATACCACCGTACAATATTAAAAAAATAAATGTTTCTTGTATGGGGAACCCTTTGAATTTTTGACTTTATTTCTAATATTTGTTTTTGTAGCAGCCATAGTACATACTTTGAAAATTTCAAGTGTCCACCTGTTACGGTTCAGACGACACAACCCTGTGACAGACGGACGGAGGGACGGACGGACAGCAGGGCCAAGTATAGTTCCCGTTGGTACCCTTTGAGTAGGGAACCCTAAAAAAGCGGACTTGTCGCTTTTAGAATTTAATGACTCATATTACGTATTCTCATTTCGTCGATAAAGACCAATGCTTAGAAGTACATACCTGACCAATATACGTAGGCATTTGAGGAGGTGGTTCCACCATATAGGTAGCTTGCGGCGCGTACGCGGCGGTTCCATAGTGGGAATAGGTGCCGTAGTGAGGCGCCACGCCTGTATAACTACCGCCTCCACTAACCGACACGGAGTCCATTACCTGGCGAATTATATTCACAAATCAAAACTAAGGTTAAACAATATTGGTCGAGTGGTTAGTCACTTTAAAAAAAAAAGCTGGTTTTAATTTTAATAATTACTTTTTTGACCGACTTTGGGTGATCCAAATCCCTAAATAAATTATAATTCCACTTAATACAAGTGTTGTACTCACATGTGGATACTTCTGCGATGGAGCCATGGTCAGATGGGCCAGGTGGTTGTAGTGACCTGCGGGCGAGGACACATATTGCCCGTAGTCCGGCTCCACGCCTGGCCCCACCCCTCCCACTCCGACAGAGTAGTCGCCGCCCTGGGATAGGATTAGGATACAATTACATATATAGCGCTTTCGTAGTAATACAGTTAATAACCACGTGGAGTCGTCACTGACGTCACATACCCGAACGCCCGATGGTATTATGTTGTTGGCCAAATCAGAAAAAGTATTCATGTTTGCCGATTTAGCTCGATTGCGTACACTACAATCTATACATGTTCTAATTTAGAGTTCTACGCCGCGTTTGTTTGTCTGTCTGTCCGTCTGCCTGTGTAGGCTAATCTCATGAACTACTGTAGAGATTTTGATACGGGGATCACTGACAGACTGATTCACGAGGAACGTTTGTGTATTTAATTTATAGATATTGCATGCAAATTATCTTAACTATGTTTGTCGATCGAGTCGGAAAAAATGTTGCTCTTGAGAACAATCCTGGCGTGTGCTACTTAAATCGTTTAAGTTATATCTTATGGTATGAAGGAACTGTTCGTCTCGAATAGACCTAAAGATTTTAGTCACCAGCCAAAATTTTTCTAGACGTTAGGTATCACCAATAGACCTCATTACGTAAATAAAAATATAGGTCAAATATTCATGATCAATAATTATATCCTAAGTATTTTTTAACAAAATTTGGCTACCTTCTACTTACATACGAAAGGGCGGGGCATGGGGCATGTGGGCGGGGCGCGTGCATGTGCACTGGCGCCCTCGCGAATGGTGACGAGTAATATTGGTAGTTTTGGGAAAGGTTTACGTAGTCTTAACTGAATATTTTCCTATTGAACGATACTAAAAAGGAACAAGATGGCCAACGGATTTTTATCAAAGGTCATTATATCAAAATTTGGCTAGTCATTAAAACCTCACCCTGTATGTCCACCTATTAAGACAAACTCACCATAATAGATTGAATAGCTTAAGTAAGTCATTTGGGTAACAAAATACGAATATTTATCAAATTAAATATGATAGTAATTTCTAATGTATATATCATCTGTATTATAAGAGTTTTCATCCCAAACCACAAAAGTACGAATTGACTAGAAGCCCTCTTCTGCGTTTACCGTCTAACCACTCATACTATAGCTAGCTGGTGTAAGATGGGGCGTTTTAGTCCGAGTTTCAGTGCGCAGAGCCTCGCGCGCCGCTCTTCACCCCCAAGAAACCCCTGCGCGCCGGTTCCAACTGCCCGAAAATGCGAAATGTCACTTCGATACTGTAAACTGACATTTATGACTCTATTAAAACAAAATGCTACTGTCAAATTAATTTACTCTATGTCCCAAACCTTTAAGACCTGTAATTTAGATCTTATGTGTTTTTTGATCCTAAAATATATTTTCGTCTATAATATCCGCAAGCCCTCGATAATAAACCGAGCCATGGGGGCGATTCCAATAATTATATTGGCGTTAAAGCTGAATAGCGCTACGCTAGACAAATGGTCTGGCTGTATTACATACATACTCATTCCAAGGTTCAGCCAGTATTTCGCCTTATTTGACTGCAGAACTACCCTAACATGTAACCAACACCTACCATTTCTGCGCTAAGATCAGAAATCCTTAGATACGTTGCTGGACGTTTTCTAACAAGAAGTGGCGCCATGCGCACACGCACAAGTTCACGTCCATCTTGTCCATGATTTATTCTGAGTCCAAATGTTGACGATTCGTAAAAAAAAAAACAGAAGCAAGATGGACAAATCCAACGGCGTATGTCTCTACGCCCACGAATCTTACTACTTTAACTTTTCAAAAACTCTGATTCAGCCCCTGATGTGTAAAACATTCTATATATCCTCGTAATAGCCTGAGATCCGACCGCATTAAACCTTACGTCACAGATGGCATCAAATCATTTTGATAAGACTGTTAGCTCTTCAAATAAGCTGTCCGTTAACCTGAAGGATTCCAAATTCGGAACAACTTATAAGTGAAGCGGTATACCTAATGAATCGTAGAACTATGTTATAAAATTGCTTTGGTGTTGGCAGGCACCGAAAAGAGTTACCACTATTGCCACATATTGAGATTACCGCTAGTAAAGTTACCGTTAGTGTATAGTACGTAACCAAAAAAAAGTGTCACCGGCATTTTGCGATGTAAATAGATACGTCGCCCTTTGATTTATGCCGACAGCACTACAAAAAGGTTATTTTTATTTCGTTAGTAGCAGTGTTAAACCGTAAAAAGACCAGTTTCGGTTCTTGATTGTGGTAGCTTATGACTCATGATTTCGTACGGTGGGATCCTAGGCTCAATACTCTCAGACTATTACCTGCATGGCCAGATGGTGTTGATGTGCCAGCGCGGCGGACAGTTCCGCGTCCTCGGTGGATGCGTCCGAGCGCGACACGGGCGAGTGCTGGGCCCCGTACGCGCTCTCCACCGGACCGTTGCTGTTGAGGTTAAATGTTCAAAGTTAACTGTTAATAGGCGTCCATTTGACTACGTTATGCGCCACAGAACACGCTTATGTGCGTGGTCACGGGGATATGAGAGGTAATGTTTGTAGCGAGGGTTCCCATGGCTTCCGATCATCAGTGTTGATCAGTATTGAACTAATGTAGTGACGTGAATAATAATAGATTTTAGATTTGTATTGGGTGCCATTAACAGATGGCAGTTCTTAAAATCCACCAACCCGCTCTGGAGCAGCGTGGTTGATTAAGCTCTCCCTCCAAGCCCTCTCCCCCTGGGAGAGACCTAAGCCCGTGCAGTGGGGCATAATGGGCTGGTGGAATGGAATCGAGTTTTGCATTCATTATTTTTATTTTAGTCTTCAATCAACAGAAATTTAACTTTTCATAATTACCTAAAACTAAACTGTACTTATAATATTACAAAAACAAATGTATTTATAAAGTAAGAACATAAGTGATCCATCAATTATACTTTAAGTTTAATAGAAGTTAATTTTAAGTCCTCATAAAAGTTTGTTTGTCTAGTGGCTAGTATGGTAGCCAGTTTCAGCTCCTAAACCTAAAGATTCCGATTTTAAAAAACATACTAGGTGCAGTGTTTTTTAAGTTCCCGCTATCCAAGGGAAGTTATTGATTTGGGTCCGATTTTCGAAAATCGAGTTTTCATCAGATCTCCACGTTTTGAGGTCCTGGGAAGCCATTCTGACCATTTTCGGCTGGACGTCCGCACGTGGGTGTGTGTGTGCTTGTGTGCGAGGATGTGTGTGTGTGTAACTTTTTTTGTCGTGCGATATCTTGAGAACAGATTGACCGATTAAGACCCACGATACGGCGTTTGAAAGGGTTCATCAAGACTTAGATCTGATTACATTTTGAAGTCAATCGGTCGAGCTGTTTCAAAAATATTCAAAAAATAAAAGTTAAAATTTTTTTTACTTTTTTTTTAAATAACTTGGAGATTTTCCAACCGATTTACTTGAAACCTTATATACGTTTTTTTACATAAAAACTGCGTCGAGTGCCGTCAAAAATTTAAAAATCGGACGACGCGTTCAATAGATATCGCAGTTCACAAATTTCCGAAAACGTGTTTTTTAACATAACTTTGAGATTTTAAGATCAATCGATGTTTATTGTTACACAAAAATTTTGTGCTTACAAAATTACATTTAATGCCGTAAATTGCATTAAAATCAAACAAAGCGTTCAAAAAATATCGCAGTCTACAAATTTTCGAAAAGTGTTTTTTTTTTTTTAATGACTTTGAGAATTTACGACCAATAGATTTTTGACTTTACACAAAAGGTTTGTGCTTACAAAATTGCATAGAATGCCGTAAACTGCATTAAAATCAAACAAAACTTTCGAAAGATATCGCAGTTCAAATATTTCTAAAATAACATTTTCTTTGATATGTCCTAGGTTTCTGAGCTTGAAGAACTCTAAATGTATAGAAATTCTGTTTTTGGGCTTGGAGAGCTCGGAAAATGAATATTATGAGCTCGAAGAGCTCTAAAACCACGAAAATCGATATATTGAGTTCGAAGAGCCAAATAGCTTTCTAATTATCGAGCACTTTGAACTCGCAAATAGCGGGAAGTTTCAGGGATGGCCTGCAGGCTCAACCGATTTTTATAGTAGAGTCCTCTCCACGCAAGTCCGACTCGCACTTGACCTGTTATTACCGAATACCTTAATAATACATGGGACTTCCCACACAGCGCGTCTAGTCCCAAAGTAAGCAAGTATTATGCTTGTGTTATGGGTTACTAGACAACTGATATATGTACTTAAATATTCTTTATATTATATACATAGGTATATAAATATTTTACACCCAGACACGGAACAAATAGACATGTTCATGCACACAAATTTTGTCCCGGGCGGGAATTGAACCCGATACCTTTGGCTCCGCAGTTAGGGTCTCTAACCACTCGGTTAATTAGTCAGTCGATCGTATCTATAAGTTCTGGTTCCATATGACGACCTAATGATTTGGCGTATTCAGTAGATTCGAATGAAAAATAAATGAAATGAAATGAAAATTGAAAAATTCCGGTTGATATAAAAATAATTTTAAAACCTCAATCAGCCATGAGTTTTCTGCTGTATATAATTATAAAATGCCGAGGCTTGAGGAATCAGCTGACGACCCTTAGGAAAAGACCTACTATATAATTTTAATAATTGTATTGTCGATTTCCTGATATGTAAACAAATCATGTATAATATCATTTTTATTTATAACTTTTTATTGTTTGACTGTACTGGAATATTAATAACGCGTTAGATTTTTGCTGCTATAGCGAGTGGCTCCAGTCGGCCAAAGAAAAATAGTAAAGTAGATGGAATGGTCAACTGGGACCACGATTCCAGTTTCGAACGGTCCCAGTCGACTAGAGCTGTCCGCGGATCCCGCGCGTCTGTTATAAGCAGTTTCACACCCGACACTAGTTGACATTCGTTTCTTATTTCAAAGTATATAACATACTAATGTACACTCTACTATACCATAAGCTGCTGTCAGTTAAGTTACGACCACAAGGTTTTTGTACGCGTATACGCGGCGTGTGACGCAAATGACGAAATCGATCGAAAAATCCAATTTTGTCGCTGGATAAAGTCGATCCATTTTGAAGAAACCCATGAGTTCTACTCGGATTTGTCGATCTATTTCATCGCTCGATTATGTCCATCAAGCGTTTCCTTCCTACACACATAATCGATTTTGTTGATCGAGGAGCGACAAAAATCGAGCAAGTCTGTAGGCACCTTCATATATATGATACAAACGACCCCCTCACTACTTCGTTCGCGTGGTTTTAATGATTTCTACAGTTTCTACAATTTCGAAATTTCACGCAGAAATTCTAAATTTATATATACATATATCTAGAAGGAAAACAGACAGGTTAACAGACAAAAATTAACCTATGTCACTCCTGACAACTTTCTTTTTGTGTTTGCGAAGTTTAATTAAAATCGGTTCAGCCGTTTTGGAGATTAGTTCTAAAACACAGACAAACAAAAAGTAACCTATGTCATTCCTGACAACTTCCTTTTTGTGTTTGCGAAGTTTAATTAAAATCGGTTCAGCCGTTTTGGAGATTAGTTCTAAAACACAGACAAACAAAAAGGAAGCTGTCACTCCTGACAACCTCTTAATCGTGTCTGCGTAGTTTAATTAAAATCGGTTCAGCCATTTTGGAGATTAGCCTGAAAAGACAGACAGACAAAAAGTAACCTATGTCATTCCTGACAACCTCCTTTTTGTGTTTGCGAAGTTTAATTAAAATCGGTTCAGCCGTTTTGGAGATTAGTTCTAAAACACAGACAAACAAAAAGGAAGCTGTCACTCCTGACAACCTCTTAATCGTGTCTGCGTAGTTTAATTAAAATCGGTTCAGCCATTTTGGAAATTCCACTGAACAGACACAAATTTTATTGAAATGAATAAAGATAATATATAGCTTTCATCATCGAGATTTCTTCGATTGAAACACGAGCGAAATTAGATACACTTAATCAAAGAAAGTGACGGCCGAGGCAAAGCGTGAAAGTGACAGGGCAAAACAAAAAGATGAGATTATTGGGTGGCAAAAACGATCGCGCCATACGTGTGAACGAGAATGCGAGGACAAAAGTTCCGATGATACGCATTAAGGACGCTAAATGTATATATATTGTAATTTGATATGGGGCATTTATTGAAAACTGGCTGTCATCGTCCGCGGCTTCGCTTGAGTGGACTACACGTGTGTACTCTGGATTCTTCACATTGAATTGCAATCATATATTTTCCATTTTTTCAAACGAAGAAGACATTTTCAAGTTGGCGATGTTACGTTATCGTGTATCCTGTCAACTGTCCTTTGTGGAAAATAAGGATTGATTCGGTCGCTTAATATTTATAGAGTAGTAATTATATAAGCGTGTCACAGCCTATCCTATTTCCTCGTGGGAATGAGATGTTTTCCCGCGGAAAATTGTCTTCCTCGGTCCAATTAATCTACTCCATTTATATAAAATAGGAAGTAATGCTCTTGCTCTGTTACGATGTTGTGTAGTTAGTAATTACGCCCACAGTTTCAACCGTTTGAATGAAATTTTCCAATAGAAATATTCCCGAGGAAATAATATTTTTATCCCGTACGACATCTTTGTACTAAAAAAGTGATGATACGCCTACGTAAAGAAAAACACACAAAGAAACACATTTCTGCATTTAATAAAAATAAGTGGAGCATTTCACACGCAGTCATCTAGTCTTAAACTAGACAGAGCCTGTATTGTGGGTACTAGACAACTTGAGATTATTTTTTTTATATACAAATTTACACATTTTACACACTGACACGCAACATATAAGTATGTTCATGCGCACAAATATTTGTCCCGGAAGAGAAGGGAACCCGCAACCTTTTGTGTTTATAATATAATCGTCTTCTGGACAGCATCATAACTACAATTTGACCAAAACCATTGTGCCGCGCCTTAGGTATGTGCGCGGCGAGGAAGGAGGCAGGCTTCGGCTCTACTCTTGACTCTCAACGCGGCGCCGAAATAGAGCCGAATACACTCCCTTTCAAAAATCGGCACATATTCGGCTCTATGTTAATTTACCATAGTACGACCACTGTCTGTCGTCAACGTTTTGGTCGAACTGCTTCCGTCCTCGCCCGCGCACATACCTAAAATGCGGTACAGCGGTTTCGGTCAAACTCACTCACTCTCACACCGCAGATTCTAACCGTTGTTAGTCTTAAAGTACGCACGGCATTTAGTTTTTTTTTTGATACAAAATTTAACACCACCTTTTTATGATTCATCATCGGCCCATTTTACCCAAGGTGAAGAGGGGGGGAGGGGGGTTTTGGAGCTTAAATCCACCACGCTACACCACTGCGGGTTGGGGATTGTAACGACCGCCATCTATTGACAGCGTCCGGGACCGACTGCTTAACGTGCTGTCCGAGGCACGGAGTCAGTGACAGTTAATGTACTTAAGTCAGAAAAACTCATTAATACACGCCCGGGTTCGAACTTTTTATGATTGAATTTAGACAGTTGACCATTGCTAAATTTTTGAACTAAAGTCCGTTATATTTTATTTCCAAAGCATAAACAATCCTAAAAAACTAATTTGAAAAATTTGGGAACAGTCAATTGTTAATGTACCTAAGCGTCACTTAGCTGTTTCCCAAATTACTTTTGAAGGTCTCAAGTAAACCATGCGCGTTGTTGCGCTACGTTGTTGTCGCAAACGAATTTTAGCACTGGTTGAATTTTGAAATACCCTTTTTTAGAATATGCCTTCGTTCCGAACCCAATTTCATACCAAAACCACAGAAAACTAGTTTTCTAATTCAGTCACTGTAACTAGGATCTTTTTATTTTTCAGAAAGCTGTGTCACGTCGATGAATTTCTAAGAAAAATCTCGATAATTCCGATATCATTTAATTTAGGCAATCTGCTATTATTATTGTTATTTTTTTGACTGCATCACGAATACTTGCCCGATCTGAAGCACTGTGTACCATACAGAACATAGTAGGCGACGTTCAGTAAACGTACGACAGATTATTTTACGTTTGTTACGGTTATCATCAGTTTACACTATTGTATGGACGTAAAATTCACACCTCACTTTGACACTGACGACTCGTTTATTCTTTCTTTATCCATTAACAGTTAGGATGCAATAAATACGCGCCAATATGATTATTTTATGTTAGAGCCGAAATAATGCTAACGTATAGTCCAAACAGAAGATATTTATTTTCATTTCTAAAAGTAAATAATCACACAAGGGAATATCGCTTCTGTTTACTATTATTCAGTAATAAATTTTATAAAAAACGGCTTAACTTGTTTGAAATATGATGAAAGGTCAATATATATGTTTAACCTACATTCCATCGATTACACTAATAAAGTACAGATTAGGTGACTTATCTAAAAGATCGTCAAATGTATGAAAACTTCACTAAAATGCCGTTTAATTAATGTTACAACCCCCTCTCCCTTTCTAGCAGATAAACTGATGACGACCTGCTGGTGAAGTAGCGGGCCGTCGTTGGTTACAGGTGGCCCAAGACCTGTGCTGTGGAGATCTAGGCCAAGCAGTGGCCATATGGCGGCTAAGACGACAACGATGACGAAGTCGCTTTAGAACGCACTTGTTTTATTTTATTTATTATTTAGGACGACAAACAATTTGTACAGGGAAACTTAAGTAACTAAAGTAAATATACTGACTATACTGATACAGTGAACCTCGCCATACATAATTTAGATAAAACTAGTTGAGAACTACCACCAACATAAACGTACCTCACCATATTACCCCTTTATGCCCCAATGCAGAGGACTCGGCCTCCCCTCATAGTGAGGGTGCTTGGAGCTTAATGTACCACGCTGCTCCAGTGCGGGTTGATGGATTTTAACGACTGCCATCTTTTAATGGCAACTGGGAACGACAGCTTAGTGTGCTCTCCGAGGCATAAAGTCAGACTTACATAGGTCAGAAAAACTCATTGGTACATGCCGTTTACTGGGATTCCAACCACAACCTCCTAACCAAGAAGCGGGTTCTCCACTACTCGGCTATCACATCACTTATCACTAACATACACATAAATAATGAAAGAAATTTAAAACAACGCAAATTAAAACAATCAAAAATTTATAAAAATTCGCTGATTTTGCTAAGCCAGAGCTGCCAAGATGTCCTAAATTAAGTTTGTGACAGTAATGTGATGGGAATGTTTATTACATGTTTTCACTAGCGACCGTACGCAGTTTCGCCCGCGTGGACTACACATTTATATTATTCCGGCTTCAATACTAATCCTATTAACGCACAGGTACTTGTTACATACAAAGTCCAAAGGTAGTTTTTCGGTCATAATTAAACTTAATCACTTTTATAATAGGAGAAGAAAGAAATACTTTTTTTTTCTACTCTTCTCTTTTGTTTATAACTTTCTTCCCCGCTCTTACGTAAAAGATGAAATTGATCACTATGCGTTGTCCTTAGAAGATAAACATATACCATCGCGAACTTTTCTCTAAGCTCTTTTAATACCTAAAATTCTTTTTATACATTACTAACTTCCGCTCGCTGCTTCTTGTAGTTGTTATCCGCTGTCACCACTGTTCTCATTTCCTGTCACACTTTTACTCATTCCTGCTCGCATTACCATTCCACACTAATATCTGATAGCGTCCCGCCCCGGTTTCGAACGGGCCCTTTCCAAACTAACGGTTACTAAGAAAAACATGTTTAAAGTTGAACTACGTTCAGCCGAACAACCGGTATATATCTACCGCGTGCTCAGCTGAACGTAGTCTAAACTTATACAGCGTATAGGGCTTATCGAACTAAACAAAAAGTTTCAAGTGAGCAGGTGGCACAAACTAACGGTCACCGAGAAAAACATGTTTAAAGTTTAATATTACGTCCATTTTTTTTTGTGTTCGGTAAGGTTTACCTACACGCCCTTTAGGTTTGGAGTACTTTCAGTCGAACACCCGGTATACTATTTAGTAGAGATAAAGCGACACAGACGCACGCGTTTCTCATAGCATTTGATTTAGTATACGCACGGACAAACAATTTATACACTTTTCAATAATACAGTAAATTTATAATTATTTCCTTAACTACTATGCTGATAAAGTTCAATTCAGTTTGACTGCCTTTAATTATAACTCGTGAAAATGTTAATCAATTTAGACTGTCACTTGACGGCCTTTTATCTTCCGCCGTATCTGAGAGGTTGCTTGGGAAAAACTGATTACGCATGTAAGTACATTAAAACCCTTTTCGGGACGATATTTAAACTCGACGGGGCCGGCGAAGCAAAGTGAACTCAAATTCAATAATGTTTTATTTTAACCAGCAACTATTTGCACAAGGAAACATGCAGCTATTAATTGATCATCGGTCTTCTACATAGATATAGAGAACCTCCCCGCCCTTATGACTACTAGAGACAAGGTAAGACATTTACTGTACGAAACGCAGCGTTCCATTTAGCGGAGGTGTGAGACGCGTTTGCGGGGGGAAGCGTCCACACAATTTCATTCTTACACATCAAAAGTTACATCACTCAACGTTGTCTCTTGTTTTTGGATGTGTTTTAACAACTTTCACTGCATAATTAGGCGTTTTCGCGATGAAATACTTGCTAACGGGCATTTGTCCACTAACGACCGATGGTGGCATACACTATTAGGTGGGTGTATGCGCATCGCCCTGTCGATAGCGTGCTGTCGTTCTAGTGGGGAACGGGGCGGGCGCGTTTCGCTACTTCTATGGTCTTCTACTACTGGACCCGAACACTTTGATACGCTGTAGGTTAAGGGTTTTAGCCTCAATCGTCGCAGAAGTGACGGTGTCTCCGTCATCTGGAACGGCTGTCATTTGTGGTAATCGAACCAAGATCTTTGTATCAATTACGGGTTGCTAAGAAACTCGGCTACACAGCTCTTCCATTAAGATCCGGGTCTCAATTTTGTCTCAGTTTATATACGCATCGCATTCAAAGATCTTCAAGCGTTTATTTTCGATATTAAACTTATGAAAAAATATAAATGTTTACTATAGATCGGGAAAAACGAAGAAATATCTCTAGAAATAAGAAAAAGTAATTTAAATATCGATAAAATTTTATATGAAATCACTTTTATTTTTATTTAATAAAAATTTATCGGAAAATAAAAAACCGACAACAGCGCCACCTACCGGGTCAATCTATTACTGAGAACCATTTAAGTGACCCCATAAGTAGAAAAAAATCATCAAAGTCGGTTGTCTTTTTTTTCTCATTCTCGGTTTGTTACGGTTTGTTTTAATCAAAACAAATCAAATCAAAATATCTTTATTTCGTAGTTATGTAACATAATCGTGGAATACGTCTTATGAGTAAATTTTATTGCTTTGTGGAAGAACGTCACCACAAAGGCGCATTCAGAAATGTCCCGTTCCTCTCAGAAGAATACGCAAGAAACTGTGGAACGCTCTTTCTAACAAAATTATTAACAATTTTTTAACAATAAGTGCTTAAAGAATAATATTATTGAAACAAACTGATAGGCGAGCGGCTTACACCCATGGACTTTTATCATCTAAGTAGTCTGATACTTTATAATAAGCTTTTGCATAAAGCTTTCGTTTTATTGTAGTTTTAAACTTGTTAAGGGGTAGATCTTAATAATATATAATTATAATAATATACTGAATAATATTAATGCACTTATCGTTAAAAAAATGTTGAAAACCATTGATTAATTATGTTTTTTAAAAAAAGAGGGCTTCTCTCAATTTCTCGTGTATTTCTGAGGGGAACTAGCACTGCTTTAACTCTTTCATTGTAATAACTTAATTTTTGTGACGTATTTCAAGTTTATGTTACATAACTACGAAATAATGATAAAAATAAACAAATAAACAATAGATAGATTACCTTTGTTTTTAGAACCTGTCAACTAAACACATAAAATCAAAAATAATAAAAAAAAATCATTTAAAGCTACTATTTGACATGTAACACTGTTTTGGGGAGCACAGTGCAATAAAAAAATACCAGTTCATTATGGTCCCCACTGTGGGGATCAGAGTGCTATAGTAAGTGTCCGTTGCTTCCCTTGGGGATTGATTGACACTGGGGATTTAAGTGGAAACACTCATTCATTCAGATGTATATCATATCGAAATTCATAACAGTAAGTACAGTATGTTCAATTCATGAGAAAATTCAAGTAACGTGCGATAAGTCAAGGTATTGATGAAAATACACAAAAATAAGATTTAAAAAAAAACCATAAGACTTTTCATAGAGGTAAGTTGACTTAATCTGATTGTAAATAAGTTGTACTATTCAGGAAAAAAAATCGGGGGTCGCTGTACCAAACATCCTGTATATACGAGGTATTAATAGCTTTTTACCCGCGTGGACCTAACCTTTGTACCGGAACCGCTAAAGGTACATTCCATAAAAGGATAACAAACACACGGATATGTTAGCCGCGTTGAAAAATAGCATGAATGTCCTTCCTCACAGTTCAAGCTATCTATATATCAAATGTCATCTCAACCGGTTCTGCGGTTTAGCTGAGAAAAAATAAAAAACATACAAGAGATACCCGCCAGTAAAAAGTATACGATATTTGGACCCAGGTACTAAGTTATTTTCACACCAACTTTCATCAAAATCCGTTCAGTAGCTTTTGCGTGATGGGTTCACAGACAAACGAACGGACAGACAGACGGAGACTGTAGTTAATTATGTTCACCTAAATCATAATTTATCTAATCATAATGATGTCGTGATAGCTGAGTGGCAGCGACCGTGCGAAAGCTGTGGTTCGAATTCCAGAGCATGTACCAATATGAACTTTTTTTTAACTTACGTGCATAACTATCACTGACTCTGTGCCTCGGCGAGCACGTTAAGCAGTCGCTCCCGGTTGCAATCAATAGATGGCAGTCGTTAAAATTCACCAACCCGCACTAGAGCTGCATGGTGGATTAAGCTCCAAGCTCCTCATCCCAAAGGGAGGCCTAAGCCCTTGCAATGAAACATTAATGGGCTAATGGGATGGTAAATCATAATTAAAAAAAAAATCAATATCATACTAAAATATGAACAAGTATTGTATGCATATATATATTTCGCGTACCTCGGAAACGGCTCTATCGATTTGGATAAAATTTTATATTTAGATAAGGTTCTGTTTTTTAAGTTTACATGTTATAGTTCCATTTCTTGAACAATACAATTTTAAACTAAAAAAAAAACATTTTTTCTTAAATCTCACTATTTAATATACTCGTGGCGCGGCGCCAATTCGTAAATTAAAACTTGCACTGTTGGCGACAGGTGGTATCAACTGTTAGGTACCTCAAGAGATGGCGCTAAATTTCTTATTTAAATAACCAGTTCATATGTAGGTAAAATCGAAGATTAATTAGAATTAGCATGTGATTTGTATCTAAATATATTTTCCAAAAAGATAAATGCGTTTTACAACAACAAAACAGTACCAACGCTGGAATGTCGGAATCTGAAAATAGAAGCAAGGACATAGATAGAATTTTTTATAAAACGAGGAATGCAAAGGCAACTAACTTCTTTTCAAAGGCACGCGTAAGCACTCGTGTGCGTAGCTAACGCTTTAGTCGTACGCTCGCTGCTCGCAATTAGCCACCCGACCACTAACCACTTGCGCTAATTATCGCCGGCTGCCTATTCGAACACCGCTATATGACCTGCGAGCTACTCGTCGAATCGAATGAGAGATTTTGAAATAGCTGATATATGAAATAAACGCAATCGCACTGGTTAATTTTTCTCGCTGGTCAGTTTCGGTGATTGAACAGGTTCTACGATTCGACAGTTTCTTTATTTGACAATTTCATAAATTAATCATTTTCATCAAATGGTCAGTTTCTTTAAGGGGATAGATAGTCTTTCTCTCCGCGGCTTCGAATTGGCATCATCGCTATCTGTTTGAATCCCTCTTCCCCGAGCTGTTCCTGAGTGACATAGATGCCAGAGCAAATTTCCAAAAATACCTATAAAATACCCGTCAAAACAGCTTGCGGACCGTATGAGTTGGAACCAAGTCATTAAGAAAGGATGTCCTTAGGGCGGTAAGTTTTTTTTTTTTAAATAACATTAATATCGAATTTACGGCTCATTATTTCCAAAAACGAAGAACCGACGGAAATCATTTTCAGGAATTCTTTCCAAAACAACTAAACAAGATATCAAAAAACAAAAACATACCGCCCTGTGACAGTATTTCTCCTATTACATAAATTTTTTCCGTAAATATTGATACAGAAATACAGCGAGGATTAGACACGGGCCGAACCGTACCCCCTTAACTAGCCATTTTCCTTGATTCGACAGTGTGGGGCATCCAAGATGAAAATAATTTTCAGTTAGAAAATTTTCCTCGATGTGTTGCTCTATTTAAATTATGTGAAAGCGTATACATACCCTTTTCAGACAGTTATCAATAATGTTTTTTGTTCTGTCGCAATATAATAGATATAATAAATATCTATAAATATTTCACTTTGAAATCAACGTGGTAATGTATAAAATCTGACATTGTGTTAAATTGTAGTGGATTGTATATTAATTTGTGAATTCATAGAGTAAATTGACAGCGTTTGATTTTAATAGGCATAATAATAATATGTTTTTTTATAATAATATCTAGGACATCCCACACAGCGCCATCTAGTCCCAAAATAAGGAAATTATGCTTGTATTATGGGGTACTAGACAACTAATATATATACTTAAATATTCTTTTATTTTTTAATAATATATCCTCAAACAATAATAACAAGTATTTATTCACTCAAAATTTTACAAAGTTTTACAAAGTTTTACACTATAATCAAAAATAATCCAAGGTTAGTACCTAATAGGAGTGAAAAGAAAAATGGGGCACCTATATGTCTGAACTAGGAAAACCTGTGCTTTTTATCTTTTTACCTAAATAGATACTTTTACACCCAGACACAGAACAAATAGACATGTTCATGCACACAAATATTTGTCCCGAGCGGGAAACGGCTAATCAGCCAGTCAAAGTCAAGCTAGTTAGAGAAACTGACCAATGGATAATGACTAACCAGTGAAACTGTCGAATCAAGAGAACCGACCAATAAGTGAAACTGACCAGGTCTTGTGTTGATCTCATAGATTTTAATGTTCATGTCCATTGCCGTTTATATTGATGTATTACCGGAGCGCAAGTAAAGTCGCGAAGTAATGTAGTTCTAACTCGGTACATCATTAACGCGAGAGAGTTTCGTGGTACGGCTGCGGCTGGCAACTTCCGTTCTCTAAGTGGCTGATTAGAATACTTTTCTATTACCCGTTTAATTAGATAGTTGTATTAAAAGGGAATGTATTTGTACTTATAGAATTTCATAATTACATGAAAACGGAAAAAGACTCACCAAAAAAAGTGAAAACCTCAGAAAGTATGAATGGGCAAAAAAAAAATTGAAATTCCATCAAACCCAAATAAATCTTATAAAATGTTGACGTCGTTCAGTTGTGCTCATCTATTTTCTAAATTAGTCTTATGGTAACTCTTTCGAGTGATTTATGACAATTAAACACGGCTATATTCATCAGTTTTTCAGTTTAACTAACCAAATAATATAATAATAATATCCGGGACATACCACACAACGCCATCTAGTCCGTAAGCAAGTAAGTAAGTAAGTAAGCAAGTATTATGCTTGTATTATGGGGTACTAGACACCTGATATACATACTTAAATATTCTTTTTTTATAATACGACATATATAGATACTTTTACACCCAGACACGGAACAAATAGACATGTTCATGCACACAAATATTTGTGCCGAGCGGGAATCGAACCCGCAAAATGTCCCGGTCGGTGTCACAATACTTATGGCTGTCCTAATCTACACCCATATGGATGGATAAACAATACCATCTTATCAAATATGGGCTAGAGCTGGTAAACACGGCGATTCGAAAATAACTGCAGTATCCATCGACCTCGAAAGGCAAATACCCCGTGACGATTCAGCACATGAATCAGAACGGACACGCGCACGCAAAATCCCATTCATTGTGGTCACACATCGCGATGATACAGCGCTAGTGAATCTATTTTCGTTCGGTTTGGAACTTCAACACGGCTACTGTGGAACATAAACGGATCACTCTATATGTAGGTATCAGTTAATGGAGATACACGTGGACTAACGCACACATACATCAAGATGTATTTTATTTATTACACAAATGCATCCAGCTATGTATAGATAGATATAAGCATTCATATAGTATGTACACCGTGTTCGGCTGAAAGTAGTCCAAACTTATAGAGCGTGTAGAGCTTACCGAACTAAACAAAAAGCATAAAATAAAGATTTTTTAAAATTTTGAACATGTTTTTCTCAGTAACCGTTAGTTTGCGCTATCTGCTCACATGAAACTTTTTATTTAGTTCGGTAAACTCTACTTGCTCTATATGTTTGGACTACGTTCAGCGGAATATCCAGTATACTTAATTTAATAAGTATTTCATATAAGTGATTGTTGTTTTTGTTTTTTTGTGTCGTGATAGCCCGAGCGCAACGAACCTGTTTCAAATCTATAAGGCCGTGTGGCCGTGTTTCGAATTCGGGCGTGTACCAATGAGTTTTTTCTGACTTAAGTACACTAACTATCACTGATTCCGTGCCTCGGAGAGCACGTTAAGCAGTCGGTCCCGGTTGTTGTCAATAGATGGCGGTCGTTACAATCCGCCAACCCGCATGGGAGCAGCGTGATGGATTTAAGATCTAAGGCCCCTCATCTTGAGGGGAGGCCTAAGCCCCTGCAGTCGGGTATAAAAAGGTCTGATGGAATGGAATTGTTGTTTTTCAATAAAATTAATAGACTATAGGTAAACACATAATTATTGTTGCATAGTAATTTTCCACTAAACAATAAAAAAGTGTGTGTCGAATACGAATCAACTTAGGATTCCGTAGAGCATGTATCTACTACGTACAAGCTACCTTACAGACCGATCACACAAAATTAAGTTTGTTGATATGGAAATTGCGGATATCTAAAAATCTCGCTAACATATTCCGTTCAAAATAGTTTTGGTTGAAATTATTTTTTCAGTTTTTTTAAGAGGCTTGTGTAGTGGCAAGTTTCCATGTGAACGGCGTTAAAAAAGTAAATCAAAGATGAAATCGTATTTTTAAATATCTATTCAACGATGCCCCACACGATGGAGTACGCAAAAAAAATCTCTTAGTTCAATACATGCAATCCCTAAATAATGCAGTTTTACATTTTTCTCTACACAGTTGAATGGTGGATGAGACATCTGCGTGTGAACTTTAATTAAAATCAATTGAAAGATGGCGGAGATATGAGCCTGTGACATACGGGCGGACGGACGTACAGAATGGATATGACAAAAATTATAAGGATTCCGTTTTCGCCATTTCGCAACGGAACCCTAAAAAGTTTATGATGATACATGCCTAAAAGGCCTAAAATTCACCGATGTCTATACATTTACAATAAATTTGAGTAAATAAATTGTATGTGGAGAATACGGTATTTGACTACTATTAAATATATTATATTTATAAAGAAAACTACTTTTTCTCAAAGATGATACAATATATGACCATATTTTGCACAACCTTCTTTGGGATAAATCATATTTGCAGTACCGGACTAGAATGTGTCCTGCAATTTTTTAGCAGGCGTGCTCGAGCAGTCGAATATGTAATTTGAAAATGGAACGAACTCTTTTAAACCCGAACATTGATAACTATAGAGATTACTCATATAAGTTTTAATTAAATTTCAAACTGGCACGACAAAAAGAATGCGCCATAAAATTAATTTGAAAAAGTAAAGAAAAAGAAATCAACATTGGAACGCGGCGAACTGGCGGCAAAATTACCTAAATACTTTTTGAAGTGAAACTTCTAATGGCACGGGGTGAGCCTAAAACGAAACGAAAATGCGTCACGCTAAGTAATGTGTAAGGAACAATCGGCTTTCACACGAGAACCCGGTTGTTCTCTATTTCCCCACTACTAACAGCTGAGTGTGGGGAGTAAGGCCAGACTCGTTACTCAGTTTCGTGTCGCTGGCAGCTGCGTTATATATCCCCACTACTAACTACTGAGCGTGGGGAGTAAGGCCAGAGCGTTACTCAGTTTCGTGTCGCTGGCAGCTGCGTCATTGCTCGGAGTGTCAATAGATGTGAAAACCGTGAAAACCAGATTGATGTTGATAATTTTAATAACATTATGAAAATTCAAATTTTAATACTAAAAGTTCTAAGTTTTCACTTCTTTCGGCAGTTCCTATAACTGCCAATCAGTTTTTTACTATCGTCCGGTTATGCTGCACTAGCGGGCCGTGGCAGTAATCTACTTTATAAGACAACAAAATTCATTCATAAATAAAATTATATTCAGTTGAAGGATGTAGAAATGATAACCTTTTAAAATTTTATCTCTGTCTCTTTTTTGCAAAACGATATGTAACATTATTTTAAATGCCCTCTCTGATCGGTATTGTTCTACTTTCAAAATTGAAAAAAAAAAACGGTTATACACATCATCATCATCATCAGCCCATTTTTTACCCCACTGAAGGGGCTTAGGCCTCCCCCAGGGTGAGGAGGGGGGCTTGGAGCTTAAGTCCACCACGCTGCTCCACTGCGGGTTGGGAACTGTAACGACCGCCATCTATTGACAGCGCCGGAGACCGACTGCTTAACATAACTCCGAAGCACGGTGTCAGTGATATTGTGTACTTAAGTCAGAAAAACTCATTGGTACATGCCCGGATTCGAACCATGGCCCTGTTATACACATAACAGGTTTATATGATTCTGTCTGGGTGAAACTTTCGGTCATAATATGTAATTTTTTACAACTGATTGTTATCGTTTTAAATAAGCATCTCAACAAGGAATCCAACCTTTGGAGTCATACGGAAAATTATTCTGTGACTTCGTTTTGTATCCAATGTGGCGTAGTTCGAAACGCATCAATTCGCGCCATCCTCATAATTAATCTTATTTTTCAACTCCCAATTATTAAGGAAATTGCAAAACTGAATGTTATATATATTTGTAGGTGGATGTGTAAAGATACTGAAAATCATAGACCATCAAAAATATATGGTACCGATTCAACAAAAATGTCAATCCTCATATTATTGTTTATGAGTGAAGCCTTGTGGGTTACACTTTATGAAATAAAAAATTAAATTATATATTTTTACATCATTGTTGTTGTTTCTGTAAGTTTATGAAATGAACTATACTAATTTCGACATAGACAAGTTACATATTTATTTATCAAATATTATTAATTTAAAAATTTACAGTATTCAAATTTAACTGATAATAATGAATTAATTCTGGGAATGTTTAAATCTAAAGTAAACCACAGAATAGATAACCAAATAAGTTTACTTCATTAACAATATTTTTAGTTTGCTATAATTATAAGGGAAAACGAAATCTCTTTATGACAGATTTTTTTTTTCAATTTGTATGAAGTTTTGCATTAAAACATAGACCTAGTAATTTTTTTCTATATGCTTGGTTAAAATTACTACATGTTTTATTTTTAAAAGGCTTGTCTTTCAAGAACTTAAAAATTTCGACACAATACTTTAAACTGTTGAAAAACTAGTCATAATCTGACACCTAAAGCAATCGCAGTGCGGTCTGACTCATGCTTATCCTGAGCAGGGTAGGGCACGGGCCCAAAGGTAGAGTGAGAATATTTTCACCCACCCTCTCTACCACATACCTATCTAGTCTTCTCTTGGGCAGGTGGGTGCTAACGATGCTATTTTGTTAGCCCGTCTAGCCTGTTTGAAGGCTTTAAATCTTGTTACAATTACTACTACTTACAAAGTTTATTTTAAGTTTTATTTATATACTGAATTACATAGATTGAGAACCAAAACAATCTTGGTTGAAAATTGGTATTGTGTGCTAGAGTCAATATATTTTAATACAAATAAATTATAATCGTAAATTCAAAAACTTAATACATTCTAAAATTGAACTGGTCAGATTCTTGCAAAAAGAAAATTAAATAAATCTTGGATGAACTAGGAGAGTTTGAGAATTTTCAATTCTTACGCGAATGAACAGGAGTAGTTTGTGTGAAATAGATAGATGAAGTAGACTTTGATAGAAGATATATATTTCCAGTTTTAAGAATTTTACTTTGAGACATATTTGTTTCTTGAATGAAAATTAGTATTTCATGTGTGCTAAGTAAACTTTTATAAATCCTTTTACAGAAATCAACATAGTGTGTACTATGCTTCTGATTTACAGATATTATTAGCATAATAAATAAAAATTTGTAGATATATATATAATTTGTTGGAAAATAAAACTTTGTAAATAATATATTTTTACTAATTAAATTCAAATATTCCCATAGACAGAAATAAAATTCAAAGCTTATTGTATGTGTTTTATATTAATGAGATTAAGAAGTTATAAACAACAATAGATATAACAACAGTTACTTAGTAATACTCACCGATACAGTGTCCCAGAGTGTATTTTCTTTACGCCGTCCATGACTGTGATGTGCCACTTATCATGTCTGAGCTTTGTGCCCTTTGACTAATTACAGTTTAATGTATTAATAATGTCATGTTCACTGTTATCAGACCTGTTGTATTCAATTCTACCTAAAACAAAACAATCACAATATATGACTATACTGTAATAGCTAATAGAGTATGAGTACACTGTCACAAACTAGTTGCTTACAATCACAAAATGTACGTTTAAAGTTTAAAACTTTGTCTGTTGTAAAAATACATATGTGTAGTTATAGAAGTATATAACTACCGTTACATACTTATACACCTGCGCACATTCTACATATACGTATGGCTTTGTTCCATACAATAACAGCCATGAATGCCATCGCCGCAAACACGTACAAAAGTTAGTTTCTTACGCTCTTATCCATTACAAACAATTAATTTACTGACAAAGCCACTGACACGTAAATTGTGCCTCGAACAGTGTAAATGTCAAAACTACCTTAAGAAATGAACACGAACGACCCACCTGCCAAGGTGAGTCTAGCGCGGCTATTGCAAACACCACAAACATCCAAAGCAAAGCGTCTCAAAGACATGACACTAACAGCTAAATAGCCACACGAGAACGACTTTGGCGATACAATTCTATCTAGAACGCAAAAAATAGGCAAAAGTGTCATTTTTTGGTGTTATTTGATGCGAATGAAGCGCACCCTATATGTCAACGTCAAAGTCAGAGATACAGTGTATCTTAATATACACTAGTTCATAATTAAAACCACCAAGCCAGTTGGTAAAAGTCTGTTTCTTTTTATAAACGTTTTGATCTTACACCAGGGAAAGTTAAACTACACCACAACAACTTGGTAATAATCCTTACACCAGGGAAAGTTAAACTACACCACAACAACTTGGTAATAAGTAATCGAAGAAATAATTATCTTTAACTTATAAATGGAGAGGTCATGCAGAGAACAAAATGAAGAAGAATGAACCAACGAAGTAGAGTGACGAGCCACCCAGAAGCCTATTCACCAATTTGAAATTATTATATTAAATGGATGACGAGCTTCAAGTTGTTAAATGAAATAGTACTGTGGATAGAACTTGAGAGGTGAAATAGAATATGCGGTATGGCTGCAGAAACAGAAAAACATAGGAACATATAGGTAGAGCCAATGGCAAAAGCTACTGTCAATAATTACCTTTATTTATTTATGTAATACAATATCAAGCAAAGGAAATATATGAGTTTAGTTAAATTTCAAGTGGTTTTAATATCATTAAACATTTAAATGAATGTGTAAAAAGCTACACCTAAACAATATGTTTCTTTAGGGATAGGTAGCCTTCATAACAGATAGACATCGATTTATGGAACATTATAACCATACCTCGAGTGAGAAATAACTTATTTTTCGTGAATACATGAGGATGGTACTACCTTATGTATTAATCTTTACTACAGTATAAATAACACATTTTTTAAACGAGGCACTCACCGAAAATGGCTACAGACGTCCAACAGACTATGTTAGCCGATCAACTCATTGTTTCTCATATAAATAAGAACGTGAGATAATTTTTTTTCTACTCATTTAATCCCACTTGTGCACGAACTTTCCAACAGCTTTTACTTGGGCCCCAGCAAGTAGTACAACATGAAAATATTTGACGTACTAACTACGCGCAGGGAGCGGCCGGAATATAATTAGTCTTATTAATTTAAACACAGTTTTTAACACATCACAATGCACTCACATAAATAAACAATAATAAACTGCAACAATTCCAATAGACTAATGGATTATTTACGCAATAAAACATCAAAAATTATAATTTTGTCGACAAGGAAGCCAGCTCGCCCCACTTCTCTTCACCATTGCGCGGCATAGATAATAAATTAGTGTTGCCATGTTCTGAAGTGATTGGATGATATAATGGCCATAAACTTATAGATTAGGACGACCTATAATACAAATAAAAATCATCTCTTTCAGACTTATATTTAGTATCTATTTATTTCAGTTCACAAATGCATTAAACTTATTTTATTTGTTGGTATAATTAGCTCGTCTTTCAGCCTACTCCATCTTTCGCCGGCACCAGACGTTGGCCACATCAACGGTGACCAACGTTGACTGTTTAATTGGTGAAGCATCCACACGTTGGCTCTTATACTAGTATAGAGCGAATGTGAAGACGTCCGATACAGAAATTGAACTTGCTTTTAGCGCTTTTTAAAAATAAAATAAAAATGTTAAAAAAATAAAAAAAAATAGCTTTAGAATTTCAACGACTTTTTCATTTATCCTTGCTGATGGCCATAATATCAATGAAAATAACATTCTCGTTCGATCGTACTCAACAAATGCACTCATTGCGTGTTGCAATACGACTGAGCGAATCGCGAACGTGTGGATGGACCGCCAGCATTGGCGCGCGGAATCCTTTGAAAAAACCAGAAAAAACCGACACGCAACGTTGGACAAGTAGCATTGGGCCAACGTATGGAGCTAGCTTTAGTTTGTTGTTTGGTTAGGTACTATATAGAAATGGTCGAGAACTGTCATTTTGAAAACTTACACCTCATTTCCACCAAGTATAATACACTGTATTATACTGTCATATCCGTACTGTGTCACTGTATTATACAGTGTATTATACTTGTTGGAAACGAGGTGTTAGACAACATAACCATTAAGTCAAGACTGAGAGTCAGATGAAGCGTCTCATAATTCACAACGATCAAAAACGTGAACAAAATAATCGAGCCAATGATTAGACAGATTGTATCTCAATATGTCAATTTCATTATTAAAAACAAACCTTTGCCTAAAATTATACATGAAATATAATTTTAGAATCTTTTTTCCGTTATCACACAAAATTCTACTTCTATTTCACAGTGAATCTTTACTTCGCAGTCGGCGGCGTATTTGTTTTTGCTCAGACGTTTGAAAAAATTTCCTAATCTCAAGAAAATGCACTACTTTGCTTTCGAATTGTGATTAGGTTCGTTCATATTGCATCATAATGAATAACTTAGACGTCTTTTAGCCTAGGAGCCTAGTCTAAGTCTTAGACTAAGTAAGGTAGTAATACTATGCTAAGAGCCGTTTTGGTTAATTCACAGGAAGCATGCCACAGAAGCACGCGCGGAGCCAAAGCGCAGGAGCATTGTTTTAAATATATCTTTTATTAAATCATACATGAAAATGTAATTTCTGAATGTTTATTTTCTTTCTCTATAATCTTTATAAGACCTGTGGCCATGATTGGAATCCGGGCGTGTACCAATGAGTTTTTTCAGACTTAGAAGTAGGTACATTAACTATCACTGACTCCGTGCCTCGGAGAGCACGTTAAGCAGTCGGTCCCGGTTGCTGTCAATAAACGGCGGTCGTTACAATCCGTCAACCCGCATTAGAGCAGCGTGGTGGATTTAAGCTCTATGCTCTCTCATCTTCAGGGGAGGCCTAAGCCCCTACAGTAGGGTATAAAAAAAAGGCTGAAGGAATGGAATGGAAAATTTTCTTTTCCAGTAGGTACCTACGAATTTTACACATAAGTCACAAAAAGTTTTAATTCACAGCGAATATTTCAAAACATCAACAGCGGTCTATATTTGGTGTGTGTAAATATATTTTTTTTGTTCATATTTTTGCTGTCGCAACGGAGTATTTTTATGAACATCCATGGCACCTACTTGATTTTCTTAAGAAAATACATTCATGGGTTGGAACTCAGTTCACAGTAAAACACGCTTTTTGAACCTATCTAAAATTAAATTTAAGATTTAAAAGAATGAAACGAAAACTATTGATCTTACTATTAGATTCTCCATAAACATACGGAAGTTTGGTTGCTGGCCGCTACAAAAAGGCAATTATTCTCATAGTAAAAGCGTCATTGTCTTTTCAAAAAGCAAATATTTTCGGGAATATCATGTTAGTACTCAAATCAAGTTTCAGCCATAGTTTCAGCTACGTCCTGAGCGTCCTGAGCCAGTGGTGGATAACACAGTGCGCATACAGCATTATTTTAAACGCGTTATTTAAGTCCAACGGATTTCGCGTATTGTATTGGTTGCCTCTTGGCGCTATTTAATAGCCACGCGATCTCGCAGTTCCGTCTTACCACCAAAGCGATACGTTCAGCACAACGAAACACGTCCTACGACGAGCGCGATCGCGAGCTGACTGACTTGACCTTGACTAGCGCTAACGCCGCCAACGAAATGAAACACGTTGTACAACGCAGCGAGTCAACGAAACAACAAGACGCGAACGTGATCGCGCGCGACAGTACAGCAGCAGACTAATCAGTCACGCCTCGTTGTAGGACGTATTTCGTTTATTGCGCTAAACGCACCGCGCGCTGCCTCGCTCGTTATGCTATAGCATAGCGTATAATATTCCGTGCTAAAATAATATAGATTATAGTCCGAAACACGTTTATTAAATATAGCTGATTTTCAAATCGCTGCCTGAGTCTAGGTCTATATAACCACGTGATCTAACTTAGGTACCTAGGTAGACGGTAGACATGACTTGTCACGCGTTTCCTTCCATTTCCATTATTTTTTATTCAATTTAAGTGGATGTATTTATGTTTAACAGGTTTGATGGATGCTTAGTCATAAGCCGCTGAAGAAAAATGTCTGACTGACTTGTTTCGAAAAAGTACTTGCTAAAACAAACTATTTGCATTGTGTAATCAGACGACTTATTATTATTTTATTTTTTAATTCTCACATGCATGTACCTATCGTTTGTACGATTTATTTATGATAAGATACCATCTTTTGGCCTTAAGTAAAAAATTTTTTTAATAAAAAACTATTAATCCCGCAAGATATCGCTTAGGACATTAGGAAGTATTCCCTTTCATCCGGTTTTATTTCTTTTGAAAAAGACTATTCTCCCTGTTATAATACTTCAAAATTAAAATTTAGCTCCACGAACACCTCAAAGTAAGACCGTATTTTTTTATATATGAATAATTCAACAATAAAGTCTAACTAATTCTTTTAATAGGTATCAGGTAAAATCTTAGCTAAAATAATTATGAAGACGAAACTTCATATAGGTACTTTGAAACTGCGTCAAAACAATCGAAAACGTGAAGAAAATGATCAACTCAGTGATTAAACAGACTGTGCGTCATTTTCATTATTTAAAAAAAAAAGATTTTTTAAATTAAACATTAACAGTTATCAGCGCGCGTACATTGCCAACTAACTTACTAGGGATGCATCGGTACCTATTTCACAATACTACGTCCGGGTAATTCTATGTTCATAATTAGAACCTACTGTACCTACTTTCTTTTCTAGTACGTAAAAAATTTACATGTGGTTCACACAAAATTCTACTTTACAGTAAATATTTCAAAACGTCCAGTGATGTATATTTAGTCTGCGGCGTACATTTTTTGCGCACTTATAATTTGTGGTCACAACCTGGTATCTCGTGAATCTACATCCATGCCTAAAACCACAGTAAAACCTGAGAGTAAAACAGTAACACGACACTTCAGAATGAATAGTTCAGCTACAAACTAATTATTATGAACAGTATTTTATTTCGTAATGAATAACAGAACTATTGATATTATGCACACATACATCTATTGTGTCATTGTTCAAAATAAAATTATTGTGATTCCGCGTTTCATACATCGAAACGATCGAAAACGAAGTAGTTGCAAACCATTGTTAAAATCATTCTTCTCTGTCGCTCCAAGCAAAGAGAGAGAATAATAATGAGCCAATGCTTAAAACGTTAAGATATGTACTTTATTATCTCTACATTTTTATTGTTACAGTATAATATGAGAATGAAACCGTTTAGTGGGACTTTGAAGTGCGATGCGCATGTCCGATTCCGTAGGTTCGCCATGCTTTCCGCCTCATCATTTTACGCTAATGCGACGTTATAGTATTACAAACACAGATGGTTAAACCATCTGTGTTTGTAACTAAGTTCCATGCCGCACAGTTCGGTTGCACATATTATGTACAGTGTATGCAATCGATCTGTTTGGCTCTGAAATGCGATGTGCATGTCAGATTACGCAGACGGGCTGTACTTTTACGCCGTGACGCTTCTATGAACTTACATAACTGCGCTGTTTTTGTGACTTACTTCAGAGCGGTACAGATTGGTTGCACCTTTTGTACCTACAACGCGGTATCTTGTTCTTTCTGATGTCTAAAATGCAATGTGAAATGCGCATGGTTCTAATTTACATGATTACAATATTTACTAGGTACTAAGCGACCTACTGCTAATACTTTTTATTATGGTTCAACATAGGTACATGGTCAAACCACTGTGTTCAATTTCTTTGCACCTGTGCGATGCCGTGGATTGCCGTGCATGAGATGATCGTGATGAAATTAAAACTTATAACCCGACCAAATTTAGATTGCCCATGAATAACACGCGCGAAATCGGATTAACCAAACATATGTTCCATATTATGTAAACAGTAACCTTTCTATTTCTGAGTTGCTATAAAATTTTTGTATAACAATTAAATATGTAGGTAAATTAATAAAAATTTTTTTGCTCAATTGAAGTACTATTTTTCTTAATCTATAATCAAAATTTGTAGTACACAAAACACAAAAGAGAAATTTTAATCCACAAAAAGTTGTCAATAATTTTCAGAGAAAATTTAAACGGAACGCTAATATCTCGCGTCGACAGCACACTAGCGCCAAACACTCCCAAAACGAGAGCTAATCTTTACACTTTGTTGTTTTTTAACAAAATTATTTGTGAGTGAACAATATCCATGTGTGTTATGTACCTATGTAATGTGTTTGTGTGATTTGTGTTCCATAAATTATTAAATGTGTTAATTGAAACAATGAAACGTTAAATGATAAAAAAATCTTCGTTTTATCTTGTGATAGTGCGTCCGTGCGGCGGTAATCATGTACGTTGAGAACACCCATCGATGTACCATAAACAAAAATGTCAGCGATTCTGAATTTTTTATTTCCATCTGATCGCTGGGAGATTTACTTCCTTTTTATAGTATTAGTATTATAAAATAATCGAGGATAACTTGCTATTTCGCTAGATATTGACTGTCGGGCGCGCGCACCTAGGGGCAATAAATCGGCCATAATAAACGTGTTCGCGTTGCCCGTCTGCACCCGATCTATCTCATTGTTTATGTATGGTGAATAGAGCTGGAAATTTTACGATTATTCCCATTTTAATGAAATATCTGGAGAGGATCAGCGGCGCGGGAGACGCGGACAAGGCGGGAGCTCCCACCGCCAAGGTTTCCTCTATTTATAATAATCACTCGATTTGCGACTGCATAATGACATTCTTGTAATGTACTGCTGTAGAGATTCGCGGGAGATGTGCCAACAATTACACGGCTGACGCGGTGCGTTCAGTATGTACACAAATTTACTAATAGTTATTGTCCATCAGTATAGTTTTATAATAATTATCTATTAGGTTATTATTACATAAACATGTTGTTAATCTTAATAGGTATCTTCCCCATTCTATTACAATTTACAGCTACGTCCCACCAGATGCAATTTGCTCTTATATTACAATCCCTGTACAATTCAAATTTAAGAATTATTTCCCAACATTCATTGTATATCTTCAATGCATAGTAATTAAGATAATCAGGTTTGATGGAACCATAGGGCAATTAAAAAAAATGTAACATAAATTTAATATCTAGGAACTTTTAAAGTAGGTTACCTCATTCCAATCCTGTTATTTCTATTTTGGGTTTTAAAATCTTTTTTTTCTACAAAATTTGACTATTTGCTTATAATTTAGTACAACAGGCACTAAGCACTTATTCATTCGTCATCTTTCATTCACTAAATTATGAAAATGTAGCTATGTAAACATAACTAAAACAAGTTAATTAAGTATACAACAGCTAATGTTAATTAATGAAGTAATGTTGTTGTTTACATAATTATTATCACTAATTTAAAACGTAACTATCAAGATACTCTTTTAGGCTTGATAAGTAAACCAGTAAACCGCTGAATGGCTTCAATGTTCACTTAGAACAATCATTTATTTTATACAACCTCAACTTAGTTTGTTTTAACATAGTTAATTTTTTAAATCTGTACTATTTTAACTCTGTAAATTCTAATTCTGAATTAATTTATTACTTTATCCTGTGATGATTAATAATAATGGAATAAGTTCACTGATAATACTATACTTTACACCAATCACAAGTAAATACATTACTATTGACAGTTCTGCGACTGACATTGTTTTTATAAATATGTAACGGCAATGGCTAAACTTATAATTCCACTCGGTGACGTCACGCTATAAGAATTTTCAATATTATATATATAAATATACAAAAAAATTTGCTATTCGAATTTGTTTCTTAAGATTGCCTATTCTTCCGAAATAAAATATAACAGGTTTTAGTTCAAAAAGTTGGGAATAGTCATTTATGACAGGATAATTTGACAGATAATTTGACAAAAAGACCCTTGAGGGAAGAAATTTTTTAAATATGTTCACAATTGACAAAAATATTGGTGAAAATGCATTAAATCTCCCCTCTTTAATTTTTTGAAATCGCTTAAAAATATACCACATCATCAAATATGACAAAAATAATGAGTGAAGCAAATATTTATGTACCAAAACAATATTTAATTTTTAGGTCATTTAAAATTTGTTTCAACTTCTTTATTTAGATTTGTATTATTACTATTACTACTATTAATTTTATAATAATAATAATATTTGGGACATCCCTCACAGCGCCATCTAGTCCCAAAGTAAGCAAGTATTATGCTTTATGAGGTACTAGACAACTGATAAGCCCCCGTGCGCCAAATGCCCACACGGTGGGCATTCTTTTTTTATTTTTTAATATATACATATATAGATACTTTCACACCCAGACACGGAACAAGTAGACAAGTTCATGCACACAAATATTCGTGCCAGGCGTGAATCGAACCTGCGACCCTCGACTCCGCAGTTAGGGTCTCTAACCGCTTGGCCAAACGGTCAGTCAGTAAATGCAGTAAAATCATTGGTTTCAATAATATTTGCCCATACCATCAGCCCATTTAATGCCCCTTGGGATGAAGGGGCTTAGTGCTTAATCCACCAGGCTGCTCTAGTGCAGGTTGGTGGAATTTATTGACTGCCATTTATTGATGGCAACCGGGACTGACTACTTAACGTGCTCTCCGAGGTACAGAGTCTGTGATAGTTATGTACATAACTTACAAAAAACTCTCTGGAATATGAACCATGGCTTTCTAAACAAGATAATATTCTTCACAGTTGCCTATAAAATCTATACATTTGTAGATATGTCATTATTGTACTGTGATAGTCCGGTAATTATAAAGATTGTTACCTATTTTAAGTGCAAGTTTATTACCTGTTTTAACTTATTAAATTATGTTAAAATTGTGTTCCCTACCCGATAGTATGTATGAAAACGCTTCTCACTATATAGGTATAAAAAATCCAATTAAAATTAGAAATTGGTAATTCTGATTTTTCCTTTCCTTGTGCGTTGAGACTTTTCTTTGAGTCTAATTCAAAATTTCTAGGTCTAATAAAAGTACGCTGCAGCGTTTGAAGACATACCACATCTTTTCATGACATTGACCAAGAAACTTGATTTTTTGGCAAGACTAGGAGGCTGCAAACCTCCATTAAAAGTTGATATTATTTTCAACTTGATACTATACGCGCCACCTGTCTAAAAGGCCGCTTGAAGTTGGCTATGCACGAAATTGCGCAGGTACATTCGCATATATTAATTAAATAAAACTAATATAATATTTAATTATTTTGAACTTCAGAAATCATTGAACTTAATAAGCATGTATCGTCAATTTTAACTCCTCATAATAAGTCTAATAAATGAAAATACAACATATTTAAAAAAAAATTAAGATAAATTAACAAATAAAGTAAAACAACTTTTTCTTCATAAACAATGATGGTCAAAATGGACCGCGGTTTTTTTGAAATGTACATGAATTACACATATACAAAAAAAATAGCTTATAATTCACTTAGTTTAATTACCTTATCATTGTAAAAAATAGAATGCAAAAAATTTTAAAAAACGTTCATGTAAGTTAAATTGTTTGTGAAGGCAATAATTTTGTGAACGAAATGGGATATGGGTATATTGGGCTTAACTGCAGTGTGACCACTGTAGTACACTTTTCCTCATTAGTTTGTGTTTTGATTCTGGTACTAAAAATATTAGAGTTCGTAGATTTCGAATGCCATTGCAAGCGGTGACCTATTTAGAATAAAAGTAAATAAACACAGACCCCATAAAAAGAAGTATCTGAGTTTTATTTATATTAGATAAGTTGCCTCCTTGAATATCATTTACACAGGCAAAAAAAAAAAACAGATTTATGTAATAAAAACATTACTGCTCCGTTTGCTTGTATAGTAGGACAATCAAAATAAGCAATAAGGAATTGCAATTTCATTTCATCCGTGCTTTACTTGCACAAATACGACCCCAAAGTATGATTAATAAACAAATAAGTTCAGTAAGTATATAATCTCAAAACTTCAAAAGAATTTTATTTTATTTTTGTTGTGATTAAGTGCTGCCGGTCACTAATCAGTGTGCAACTATCCCACTCCTTATGAAATAAAATCCCATAAAGAATGAAATTCTCGCAAAAGAATGTACTATAAAAAAACGAAAAGGATTTTTGAAATGAAACTGGACTAGTTTACGAAAAATAAGTCTATTTATTTAATCATAAACATCACCACAATTCAGTACCTAATTAAGAATAGTCCAGTAATAGTCCAATAATCTCTAACTTGATAAAAAAATATTTAACTACTAATGTCAATGACCCATAGAGTATAGCGCAGTCATATTATCTTATTGAAAAGAAGGAAAAGAACGAGCAGTTCCCCGTGGTCCCATTGAATTGACCCATTAATGGATCCACGTGGAATTTTTTTTCCCGTGGTCCCATTACCTAGTGATGGAATTAAAATCATATTTTTATCGAAAGTAATTGTATCGTTGTATTAATTTCATTGTTATGAACAACAGGAATAATAGAGTCAAAGGAATTCATCACACATAGGAACGCCATGTGGTATCGCCCTCTCTATCTAACAGGGCACTTTAAACATTCGTAAGTTTTTTAATAATCATTAATTTTTTAAAATTCTTTCACTGTTATGATTTATTTAGAAAACTCATTCTCATATATTTTTTAAATAGTCAAGTAGCCTATCATATTTTAGTAGCCTATTATAATAAAATATTATTTAAAATATTTTAAATCCGTTCCTAGGCCACAAGGACACAGAAAAAAGGTTCCCTTAGGATACGTTGATTAGTCGACTCGAATAAAGTAAAGGCTGTTTCGTGTCAAACGCACAGTGACGGCTGATCTTTTGACAGCGAGAGGGTAGTGATTGGGTGAACTATTGAATAAAATGGATCATGGGTACTACCCAATCGCAACGATTATGCAAGAACGGCTCAGACACATAGTTTTTGGAAGTGCGAAAATCAAAACATATTGGTTTTATAGACCTAATAAATGGTGTTATCGGCGGCATCTGTAAAATGTAAATAAGTATTATACTGCATGCTACCATAAAATTCATCCTATCTAGTAGTAGGTAGTAATTAAAAAATATTATAATGCACATTGATCATAACACATTTCCTAGTCTACGCAATAAAAAAAATAAATATGGATAGTAATAGACCTCCATATTCAAGCCTAAATCTTTATAATATGAATTCCGCTGACCCCATTATTTATGTTGTTCATGACGGCTAAATCAATACAAAAATGAATACAAACTTTCGACAAAAATACGATTTCAATTACATCCAAGCAAGTATGGAATGTAACTGGTGTTCTTTATATTTAACCCCCAACGAAAAAGGAGGGGTGTTATAAGTTTGACGTGTGTGTGTATCTGCCCGTGGCATCGTAGCTCCCAAACGGATGAACCCATTTGCGGATTTTTTTATATGAAAGATGAATTAGTCGGGAGTGTTCTTAGCTATGTTTGATGAAAATAAGTCCAAGATGGCCGCCGCCACAAAATGGCTGACATCATATTTTTTCACTACTTCATCAATATGGGTATCAAATGAAAGGCCTTGACTAGTAGAATACTATACACTATGACAAATTTCAAATCCAAGATGGCCGCCAGCACAAAATGGCGAATTACATTTTTTTCACTGCTCCATCAATATGGGTATCAAATGAAAGGACTTAACTAGTAGAATACTATACACTACGACAAATTTCAAATCCAAGATGGCCGCCAGCACAAAATGGTGAATTACATATTTATTCACAATTTTCTCAATATGGGTAGCAAATGAAAGGGCTTGACTAGTAGAATAGTATGCACTGTGACAAATTTCAAATCCAAGATGACCGCCACTACGAAATGGCGAATTACATATTTATTCACAAATTTCTCAATATGGGTAGCAAATTAAAGGGCTTGACTAGTAGAATACTATACACTATGACAAATTTCAAATCCAAGATGGCCCCTACCACGAAATGGCGAATTACATTTTTTTTCACTGCTTCATCAATATAGGTATCAAATGAAAGGACTTCACTATTGGAATACTATACACTATGACAAATTTCAAATTCAAGATGGCCGCTACCACGAAATGGCGAATTACATATTTTTTTTCACTAGTCCATCAATATGGGCATCAGATGAATTTATCCTCGTTGCCATTCTGTGGTTTTTATTATTAATTAAATAAATCAATTAAAATATTTTGTATTAGTTTTATTTCACTCTTTGTAATTCTGACACATGTCATATATATAGTTTTTTACAATGGCCTGTATTCAATCTGTATCTAACACAATGTAAAAAAACAATGACCGATACTAAACGATAATAATAAATTCACAAAAACAATGGTAACAAAATATAATTAATAATAAATGACGCGGCGCGGATGTCGACTGTACATAGAAAGCGCGGGGTGCAACGGACGCGACCTGCAAGTGTACTCTGGTAAATTAACGCAACGCCGAATACGCGTCATTTTAAAAATTCGTACTCTCGCTCGTAGGCCTAGCGACCGGATTTTTGAAACGGAACGTATTCGGCGCTACTTCGGTGTCGTGAAAAACAGAGTAGGGCCACTGCTCTCGCGGCTGACCCGTCTCACCGCGCCAACGCCCTCATCGCCCTTTGCCTATATTTTTGGTGTTTGCGCTATTGTCTGGTGCTAACTTGAAAGCCTTTTAGTTTGGTGGCACGTATAGTACTTCATTCTGAAAAAAAATCTTTACAGACAAACAGATTATTGACAACAAAGTTATCGTATAGTTTCCTTTTTTAGGGTTCCGTAGCCAAATGGCAAAAAAGGAACCCTTGTAGTTTCGTCATGTCCGTCCGTCCGTCTGTCTGTCAGTGGTTTTTCTCGGAAACTATTGGCAATATATAGATAAAATTTGGAAGGTAGGTGTAATGTATGGACCGCAACACAACGACGTAGTGAAATAAAAAAAATTTTTTTTGATGTTATTTGAGTAATAGATCAACTTATAAAATGTACTTTTATAAGTAAAAATTCTGTAAGAATTTCATAGAAAATGACAGCGATTACAGATCGCGCGGCGAGAGTTTGGCTTTGACCGTTATTGCGCAGAAATTTGAAAATTGGGTATCAACGGGCAATTAGCGGGGTGCGGGGCGGGTGTGTAGGCGCACGCGGTGCTCTGATTGGCGCTCCAGTCGTTCCCTGCCTCTCGCATGCCCCGCGCACTCCTGTTGTACAATCACATTCACAAGTGAATTGCTATTTTCGTTAATTGTTTATTGTTGTCGATTGTTATTATTTGTTGAGTTATAGTAGGCATGGGCTACTATTAAACAATATGTAGCTAGCAAAAATGTTAAATGGAATTTACAAGAATGTACCAAACTTATCAAAGAAAAAGTATCCTTAATGGGTGCCCAGGAATGGGAAAAAATATGTAAAAAGGTAAAAGATATAGAAGAAGAGTACGCCAAGAGTGACCATGTAGTTGATTTACTTACCGAGCAATTTATAATTCGCGTCGATGATAGTTCCGAAGACGATGATTCTGATGATGGTTATGAAGATGATGATGATTTTATTAAAAAACAATTATTTAGAATTTTCATCGCTGTCTCTGTAAACTTTAAAAGGAAATAAACATTTTATATAAGTAAAATAACTATCAATAGTTTTAATAAATGAAGAAGTTTATCTATTTCGTATTATTTTCTAGCATTATTACCACAGTACATGAATTTTGACCCACTCAAATATCCAACCTGGTACATAAAAAAGGAAAAGTATTGTGTGCGTGACAGTACCCATGCGCAGTAATCCCCTCCACCCCGAAGGTCAAAGCCAAACTCTCGCCGCGCGATCTGTAGCCAATAAGTGAAAACTAGATGCATTTTATCTTTGTGATGTTATTGTAAAAGATAATTAAAAAAAAAACATTTTATGATGAAAACTACATTGTATTACTAGGTACTATAAATTTACGCCTTCCTTTGCAGAGCTTATTCTTTTCACAATCGATACTAAAAGTCAAAGGTTCACTGTAATAAAATAATAAAAATTGTCTCTAGCTTTCAGTGCACTCATGTTATTACTTTTCGAATTAGCCAGAGAGGATCGAGCGCCTTCTAAATAACTAACAAAATAAAAATGAAATATATTTATACAATAATTCTTAAGTTACATAATAATAACGATTATTGGTTAAGTTCGTTTAACGCACGCTCGTTTTTTTATATTGTATGGTGCTACGAAACCCTTCGTGTGCGAGTCCGATTTGCACTTGACCGGTTTTTACCTTTTGAGGTACAGACCAAAAATAAAAATATTCATATATTTAAGAAATTGGGAAAATTACCAAATCATAACTCAAACCAGTTATCTAGTTAAATTCGGAATTAATCTGTGGAATATTTTTTTTTGTTTTAAAAATAAAAACCACAAACATATTGATTATAATACAATGGGCACTGACCAAAACGTTTGACATTACATTTGAATACTTGTTTATGAAAATATAGACAATCAGGGGTATTTTTAGTATTTTTTTTTTATTTTATTCATGTCTTCAAGGAACAATCAATTCTTAAAAATTGATAGCAGATGATGTCACTGCTACTAATTTTGGCAATATTCTAGGTACTATTGTACTCATGATGTGTATGGCCGTCAACGACCGCATGCAGAGTGATGCCATCTCCATCTCCAAATATTCCATATTTTTTTGCTCTTAAATAAGGACATTTATTCTTATGAATACAAAATTTATTGGACTGTGCTAATAAATTTTGAACAATACCCATTAATATGTTAGACAACATTAGCAAACATGGACATAACATAACGAGTTCCTATCAAGTCAATGACAATTCATTCAAGAATGATCTTCAAACGACCCTCCACTACCACACAATATTGATATTGTTGACTGGCAAACGATGACTTCATGGCCATCAAAAATGCGTATAATAATATTTTTTTCTAATTAGTCTGCATATTTCCTAGATATTAATACTCACATTTCTCTTTACACAGTCAAATTGGCGAAGGCACGCAGGGGAATGATCAAGGAGAAGGAGAAGGGCGGCGGTGCCCGTCTCAAGGACGAGCCCAGCGATCCAGCTGAGCCCGGTAAATGCGCATATACTGACATAGTGTAGTAAAGTAGGCAGTACATACGATACTGTACAAGATGTCAGTTTTAACTATGGAAGCAGAGAGACTACTTTGCAGGTGTGAAGTGGCGCGCAAGGATTGCGCTTCGCGGCAGTAAAACTTGGCTGTGGGTTCTCATATAAATATTAATGGCAAGTTACAAGAAAGTTACTTAGAGTTGTTTACTGAAATCATTAATGTTCAGGACATGTTATTGGGTAATAGATTCCTTACGTAATTGCCGACGTTCAGTACCTTTTCGCAACTTGCTGTAAGTGTCGCGAGACCGTCCTGACTGCCACGCCATCATGACAGCTGCCGTCATCACCCGCGCCCGGCAATTTATACTTGTTAATTATGTTAATGTTATGTCATGTTAATTCATATGTAAGTGGTAGACACGAGCGAGGGTATGATGCTTCTATCAACGGACGTGCAATTTGACCAGATGAAAATTCATTTCAATATTTTTTTTGAAGTAATGTAAGCTTTAACTCAATAGTAGAAAAAAAAAATATAAATAGCTCAATGTGTTTTATCGCAAGGACATAGTAAACTAGTATATAAAGTCAAAGGAGTGAAACTAAAGGGTTACAACCTTTAAATATCAATGGGTCAATTTCTAGCAGGAAAAAAAATTGATATCTCGATAATTCAATAACCATATAAGATTTCTCCATTATGTTTATTTCACTTCATTGCATTCATAGAAGTGGGAATAACATCAGGTAGCCTTCATTGCCTTACAGGATTAAACTTAAATTAAGTGTAGTTGACGCACTGTGTTTGGCAACAGCGCTTGTTAGAGGTCCTGTACTATATTAATTTTAATAAGAAAAAAAAATATCGAAAACGATGTCAACCCAGACTTTCCATGGCTTACTGTCGCTGTTCGTGTTGATCCTTCCCATACTTCGCCGCATACTTTCCCCCGCGTTTGTGGCTTAAGATGTTGTAATAGTTCAGTTGAATAGCGTTTGTTCTAGTCTTATTATATTATTCCTACTTCTATGACTGTATTACTATCTTGAATAAATGCCAAATCTCCAATTACACCCTATATTTTAGAAATGAACTTATTCATGAGACATTTATTACAATGGACTCATTAAAATGAAATCAAAATATTAAAATGAAATCAAAATGTATGTGCAGAAATAAAGTGAGACAAATTTAATTCGGATAAAGTTGCTTCTACAGAACGCATCAACTTATGGTTCCATAGTATTTTTTTGATAGTTATCGACAATTGTGAATATCCAAAGAACTTATAAAGATGCCATACAAAACAATTTTTGCAAAGCAACATGTATGCCAACTCTGTATTTTCCCCAGATTTTTGAATGACATGGTCGGAACGCTATATGGACACATATTGTTAATGACTTTAGGAGCTCCTAACTCGTGAAATATTCACCTAAGTGAAGAAATCGCTTAAAAAAGAAGGGACTTCCTTCCTTTAAGTGATTTGCCTCAGATCAAAAACATGCCAAAACTTTTGGCGTCAAAATAAAACTTGGTGTAATCAAGTAGGATATAGAAAGCCGCGTGAAGAACTAAACACCATATCCACCTACTTATATGTATGTTACCTAGGGTACTAGACTCGAAGATCCCTGTGTATGTACGGCGCACGGGCAGTAAACGAGAATGACCGAACGCGTCCGAAGATAGTCAAATGCAATTTTGTGGGGGTGATTCTCGTACCGTTTGACTTTTAGTCTCATAAGACGATTTCAATGAAACATATATTGTTTCTAGTCAAAACGTAATTTTATATCTTGAAAGTTGGTATACGTCTCATATAATTCTCGAAAATTTTCATGTTTTATATGGCTTTTGAGAATACAGAAATACGTTTTTGCTAGAAAATATTGAATTTCATCGACAATGTTTCATGAGACATAAAGTCAAGTGGTCCGAGAATCACCCCCCTGTAATTCAATTTATGTGCAACTGTCAAATTTGTAATAGTCAAAAATTTATTTAGTAAAAATTAAATTAATAAAATATTATAAAGTTATGTGTGATAAGTAATCCCATCCGCCTTTTTAGAGTTCCGGGTGTTGTTTATGCACTTTTTAAAAGCACAGCACGCAATTTTTCTCATATAGTATACCAAAATACAAAATGATGTCAATCGGCTACACTGACAGACGTCCACAAGCGACTATTTTAAAGTCGTTCAGGACACCGCGATCGGAAACAACTTTCGTGCGGATTTTATGCTTTGGTACATACAGTCTAGTACCTAGATACATATAAGTCGGTGAACATATGGCTACTCAGCAGGAGTGTTAAAATATGATTTTCATTCCGCTGTTCGAACTCTGACTCGATTTACCTGCTCGTTGAGTATTAGAATTACTCTTCTTCTTGGTCGTTTCCTCAGAGTTGAGGATCGTGACCCCGCCGATGCATTCTGTCCACAATCCTCCTCCACTTGTTTCGGTCTACCGCATAGTGAAGGACTGTGCTGATCAGAACAGCTAGATGTTGGGTCACCTGATTTGACCACCGTTTCGGACTGCGCCCCTCGGTCTGTTCCCCTTCATTCTTTCGGTTACAATCAGCTTCTTAAGGTTATCGTTACTTTTCTTGACTATTTGCCCAAAAAACTGGAGCATTCGTCGCAAGCAGACCATCGAGAGTTTAAGCTTTTAAACGAAACGACTCTGACGTCTTATTGGCTAAACCAACAAAACATTAACGGTTGTCACTTTTGTTTAATATGTACCTAGCACAACTTAGTGAGTATAACCAAATACAAAACACGATTGGGCGTTCGGTCACACGACGTCTGCGTTGGCTCTACCTCTACTAGACTATACTCAGGCCTATCGGTCGAAAACGCTGATTGCATACCCAAAGGTCGCAGGTTCTATCTGCGCCCGAAACATATGTTTTTATGCTTAATTGTGTTAATTTCATCCATATCTGGGGTATAATATAAGATATTTACGTATGTATATCGGTTGACAGGGACCCACCCACAGGATGAACGTGTCTGAGATGGCCCCAACATAGTTGAATATGGTTCCATTTTCTTTGCCCAGGCCACGGGTCGCGGCCGCCGTCAGCGTCGCTGCCCACTCCGGCAGCGCTCAAAAAAGAGCCAGACGAGCTCCGTGTCAAGCTGGAGCCGCACGCGCCTGATGAACCAACCCAGGACATGGTCGCAGTTGACGGCATCAAAACGGAGATCGATGGGCTAATGGACGCAGATGGTAAGTATTCAGAACAGTTACGCGAGTTCTTAAATGGAAGACAGCTCTGAAAACATAGGGTCTTGATGTATCTGGCTGGATACAAAAAACGGAGGAACGTATTTGGTGGTGAGTGTAGGGAGATCTATGTACATCAGAAAACAGAAAAAGGCTGATGTTGAAAAAGGACCTGGAGTTGTACTTTTCCATATGATTGGACCACTTACAATAAATTGATAGAATTGATGCAAACAATATTCCATGTGTAGGATCATATTATATACTACAGATGTATCAAATACAATCTTCACCCTCAGAAATACTCGAATATCTTTGGAACACATGATTTCTACTTCGAAAATCATATTTTTTCTGAAAATTGGAGTTGTAATCATGTCATCTTGATTACATGAAGTATGTAAAAAGCTTCTTTCTTAACAAATAGCAATCCAGCCAGACCATGTACAATACCATGGTCAATGTGCCATTATTTATGTATACTTCATTTCATACACTTTTGCATATTTTTACTCACAAAGAGGAGGAATTTAAAAAATGTGAGTGTGTCACTACCTATGTCCATGGATTAGAAGTTATATTCTAGAATCCTTATCTAGACTTCTAGTCAAGAGTTTAATATAAAATGTGACTGGCTGGTAAGATTTTGACAGATTGTAAAAGTTGACAATTAAGTTGGAATGGATTTAGTCTGTTTATTTCGTGATTTTGCAAAACTGTCATTTTAACAGGTGACCCTACCAAGTCTCCATCCTGTGAACTCGGAGGACCGGGCTCACTTAAATCAGAACGCCTGTCTTCGGACTCCAATGACATACTCGACCCTCAGACTGGATTAAGGGGTTCATCAGCAAATATGCAGGTGAGTGATGCAGAAACTGATAATTCTTCATATTATGTATTTTGTATTTTTTTAGAGTTCCGTACACTTGAGATGTAAAAATTGAACCCTTATAGGATCACTCTAGTTTCTGTCTGTCCATCTGTCATAGCCAATTTTCTATCTACTAGATGTAAACAGTTAAAATTTGGTAAATATACAGACTTTGGTGACTTAATCATGGCTCATATAGCTTAAATGAACAAATTTTCGTTTTAGAGGTCGATTTTGGCAGACAAATTAGAAAATCATAAAGCATTAAATAGTGCTCCGTGTGAGATATAGTATATCAAATTCCTTGTTATTAAAAATTCAAATCAAGATTTTTATTAATTATCAGGATTCACAAAACTGTCGCAACCCCAATGCTCCAGACGGTATGGGCTCATGCCGCATGGCCGGCGTAGGTCAGGGTGTATCCATGCCTATGGCCAGCGAGGCTCAACCTTTACCATCCAACGTGATCAGCAAACAGTCTGGCAGCATGGAGGTAGGTTGCGTCGAGTATCCTGGTCACGATAAAATATATCATGGGCTCCATGGAGGCCAACAATTATTCTCCCAATTATGTAACTAGTGCATATTTTATTTAGTATAATTAACTAAATAGAGAGAAAGTTTCCTATGTCTTAAATATTAAATGAATACATTGAGATTATCGGTCGCGTCAATAATATGCAAAGTGTACTATAAACTTTTTTTGCTAATACTCATATTAAATATTTCATAAATAATGGAAAGAATACAATTTTGAAAATACCAGTAAAGCCAATTTATTTATATGCATTTTAATTTTACTTCATAACTAGACCAATAAAGTTATATAAAACAAAAAATATATTCATTTCATATCACAAAGCATCAATCAGGCAGTGATCTGCATAAAATTAATAAAGGACATGTCCCCCAGCAGCAGAGCCAAATCTTTGTGTTCACGACACTATTGGCCAACAAGGGTGCGGAGGCCGTTTTGTCTGGCCAGCATCACTCGATCATTGCGTACCACTGCGCGCAGCCAGGCACTAAGAAGTATTTGGAGGTAAATATATGACGGAAACAAGTTTTGTTTCATTGTTTCGATTTCAAAAATCTTTGGTCAAATTATTGAAAGCAAGAGCTTGTACTTACTACCGCGGACTCGTTCACTGGGTCACATAACAAATAAACCGCATAATGCACTGCAAGGGGTAAACACCTTTTTTTTTTAATTTGTTGTGTATGTGATTTTTATCAGAGATTAAACATAATCAGTATTTCATTTTCAATCATTAATCAAACCAAAATAATTGGCACAAACTGCGCATGATTGGTGAAATAAAAGCTGATTTTTAGTTAAATGGTCCAACAGCTAAAATCCTTGATAGTACGTAGAAAATACTATCTAAATTAAAGTAATTTTTATTGTGTTATGTGTAATTTAAAAATTAAAGACATGGTTAAATTTTATGAATCATTGAAATATTGAGTTTTTAATGTATCTTTAACAGAAACATCCATTAAAAATGGGGCAGTTCAATAAACAAAGTCCTGCACAATGGCTGAACAATCTGGCTATGGCGAAAACGCGCGGTGGAATGAGAAGTGGTCCCAATATGATGGGTGGCCCTAATCAAATGGGGCCCATGATGGGTGGCCCCATGGGCAACATGGGACCAATGACCCACGGCGGGATGAGCGGTCATATGGGTCCGAACGCTATGATGGGCCCAAACAGAATGGGCGGACCTATGAATCAGATGATGATGAAAGGTGGACCAGGTCAGATGGGCCAAATGGGAGGTCCGGGGATGGGCCACATGGATGGGTTTCCAGGAGGCACCCCGTCCTGTGGTGTCATGGACGGCCTCGGTGCTGATGGTGAAATGCCATGGGACACCGTGAGTAATAAATATTTTTTAATAAACGTAAAATGTACACCAATATTTTTAATGATACATATTTAATAATAATTACATATGTATTAGTATTATTTTAGCAGTTTTGTTTAGTATTCACTATACCCGAATAATTATACCCAATAATTGTCATTTGCCTTGTAAAGACGGGTGACACAACACACATGTAAACACTTGATATAAATAGGGATAAATATTTTTATGTGTTCGACGTTCACATAGAAACTAAGATTCTTATAGAATCATTCGTTTCGCGCCACAATGCTTGTTATTTTTCAGAAACAGAAAGTTAAAATTTTTTAGCTCATACTTGTTGTGCACATCTTCAATTACAAGTGAAAAATATACGTAAAAACATATTCTAACCGGAATTTAATTTACAAAACAAGTTTTTTTGTATGTTATTAAAAATTATTTTTCTAGAGGATATTGACTATGTGACGAAGACCTTAACCCCTCCCCCCATCCCTGTGACTAAGCGTGGTATTTTGAAGATCTCCCTCTCCCCTAAACGGGTCACGTAGTATGGGTACGTTCCCTAATGGCCACGTAGACGCACTCGCGAGCGTTCACTATAAATCAATATTTACTTGAATATGTGGAATATATTTTTAGAAAAACCCCAACATAATGGCCAATGGCATGTCCAATGGTGCCAATCAAATGGTGCCATGTTCGGAAGCCTCGGCCCCCTCGTCCGAATCAGGCGTGCCTGCTTCAGCATCGGGAGACGCGGCGTCTGCCGGTGGTGATTCTTGCCAAGGCGGCCCCAAAGGTGAGAATGTTGAATATTTTAGGTCGTGGATAATAACAATTAACTTACAGCTAGTTGCATGAAAGCTACTTAAAGTCGGTGACGACCTAAAGAAGGCCATTGTGAGGGGCCAACCCAGTCAACTCTCCATACAAACGCTCTAGCATGATTACGATGTTATAATTAGAGTTGCACCGAAATTCGGTTCACATTCGGTACTGCCGAAGTTCGGTACGTTTTACCGAACTTCGTCTCCGGCCGAATTTCGGTTAGATATGCCAGGATATACCGAATGTCGGCCAAACATCGGTAACTCCAATTATCAGCATAACTGCATTTAAATACTGAGTTCTACTTGTTTGATTACCATTTCCTAATGTAGTATTGTATTTTGAAGGCAAAAAGAATAAAAACAATCAATTTCTACGCTTTATTTAAAAATTGAGATTGAGCGGTTCTTCATTAGACGGATTGAGCGGTTCTTCATTAGACGGCTCGACACAACACCGACATTGTCGGCGGGGACAGTGTCGGCGCCGATACCGACAGATGCATTCTTGATTTGGCGACACGACACCGATTTTGCGTCGACACGACACGATGACATCATCATTCTAGAGTGACATTCGAAGCGATGGCAGTATTTAATAAATTGTATTTATTGTACTTATTATTGTACTTAAGACGCAAAAAATGAAGTATCCTAAAGCGGTTTTGGGTACAACCCAATATTAAAGGTAGATATTTAGATGGGGTGGTATATTATAATTTATTTGAAAAGTTAATTGCGGATCCGGATATATTTTTTAATTATTTCCATATGAGTAAAATCACCTACGAAAAGATTAATCAAATGTAATATATTGACACTACAGCGAGCATGTTGAATGCGCAACTCGCGCACAGTAGGTACCCGGCCACAGACCGGTGCAGCGCGAATGGACGAACACATGGAAGCTTGTATAACTACGTAACGCAGGCATAGCGGTGCCGGCCCGACTCGACAGGGAGACATGCTATCGACGACATGTTTGCGACGACATCGGCCCGGCACCGACGGGCAATGAAGAAGCTTGCCGTACATTTTCATACAATTTTCCTAGCCTAGCTCTTTCGCACGATTCTACGAAAGAGCTCGCATGCGTGCAGACCATGTGCGTGTTGGAGTTGTAGCGTCCGTACAGGGACACTTTAACCAATCATACAATATTTGTTTTCAATATTCCAAATTATACGTAATATATAGTGTAGTAATGTGAGAGTTCGTGTATCTTCGGCTGTTGTCGGACGTTGTCGTGAGAGCGCGGCTTCATGCGCAAGCGTTCTTCTCTATCTCGACCGAACGCCAGTGTGCATACATTCGAAAAACGAGTAGTGTTACTGCCGTAGTTGATAGTTATCATTCTGTTGCGATTATAATATACTAGCTTGCTGCCCGCAGCTCCGATCGCGGAGGACTACATAGTTATACTAGGACCTCTTTGTCCAGGATAAAAAGTAGCCTATGTCACTCTTCGGCTTATAGTTTATCTATGCAAAAATTATGGCGGTCTCGCTACAACTATGTAGTCCACGCGAGCGAAATCGCGGGCGGAAAGTTAGTATGAAAATAAAATATAGCCCATGTAACTCAGGGATTGTAGCATTCTAACGGTGAAAGAATTTTTGAAATCAGTCCAGTAGTTTTTAGTTTATTCGTTACAATTATCATCATCATCATCAGCCTGTGTCTCTCCACTGCAGAATATAGGCCTCTCCCAAGGCTCGCCATCACACATTCGTTACAAACATACAAAAATACAAAAAAACCCTCTTTTTAATATTAAAATAGATGTATTGTCTCTACAGAATTATGATTTGTGAATAATTTGTATTTGAAAGAAAGAAAGAAAGAAAGAAAGAAAATATATTTATTCATGGGAAACACAAGCAGACCCAACAGAACAAAAAAACTTAACAACTAAAACATTTATTTATGATTCAAAACCTGTTTTCCAGGTGTAAAAATTCCGGATGAGAACTTAACACCACAGCAGAGGGCACACCGCGAAGAACAACTGGCGACGCTCAGGAAGATGCAGCAGATGTTCTTCCCTGAAAGCAGAGGCGGCGGCGCGGGGCCGGGCGACGGCGCGCCGCCTAACGACGGCAACCCGCCCAACTCCAGCGGCAACATGAACATGTCTTTCCCTCCCAACATGGGGAACATGGGCCCCGGCGGACCTATGGGATCCGGCCCCAATGGACCTATGGTCTCCATGTCCAATAACATGGGCCCCACTGGGCCCAGTTGTACAATGTCCGGACCTATGGGCCCCAACGGTCCCGGAGGTCCAATGGGACCTGGCGGCCCTATGGGACCTAACGGCCCGATGGGAGGCCTTGGCGGTCCGAACGGCCCGATGGGTGGGATGGGCGGTCCGGGAGGCATGGGCGGTATGGGTGGTCACGGTTCAATGGGACCCAATGGAATGATGGGGCCGAATGGACCTATGATGTCATCTATGGGTCCGAACGGGCCGATGGGACCTAATGGGCCGATGGGTCCTATGGGACCCTGTGGAATGAAAGGAATGCGTGGAGCTTGTCCAGACATGAAACCTGGCATGTGTACAGATATGCATATGGGACGAGCATGTGGTGCACCAATGGGGGTATGTTTATTCTCTAATTGTTTTTATTTTTATTCTAGTATGGTCACTTAATTTGGTCATTAATTTCAGCGGATGCCAAATCCCATGGGTGGTATGGGTGGGAACAAGCCATGTATGATGCCAGGTCCACACATGGGACCCAGAATGATGCCTAATATGAGTGCAATGAATGGTATGTATATCAATTTCACAAATGAAATGTGTTTGTTTAAGTACTTCAACTGAGTAGTGTACGATCATAGTATTTTATGTAATACTATATATCAAAATGTTAGAGGTTGTAATTCTTAAATTTGTGTCAAAAAGAGTTTTTTTGATGGAATAATTAAGCTTTTATTATTTAAACGAAAAATGACAGCAAAAATAATGGGCCAGTGTTTACATACCTGTGTGTGTAATAGTTTTGCTCTAACAATCTCTGTGTGCGGTTATTATAATATGGTCAAATTGTTAAGTGATATTGTATTCTATGTCTTTTGTTGCCGAATCTCTATCTAGACATGTAAATATTAAAAATTATTAGGATACAAAAATACTGACCAGATTATTTGATACTATATTGTTACAAAACTTAATATCTATTGGCTTTTAACTGCTCAAGCAACAATGATCATCTGATAAGGTTTACATACATTAACTTATAGCTTATGCATTACTATAATTCTTACCATTCATTCTTAATTGTTAGAAATTTGTATTTAATTTAATTTTTAGTTTTGTCTCTCTTTTTCTAGAATGGGTCAGGTCAAATTTTCCGCATGCGCATGTACCTTTGACTAAATCCCCAGGCGGCATGATGATGGACAGCGGCATGATGGGACTTGGTCCCCATGGAGAGTGCGGACCTGAACATCATCTCGGAGTCAACGGTCCCATGTGTGATGAGTATGGACGTGGCAGGAATGTGAGTATTTATGATGATTTAGCATTAGGACTGTTCTGGCTTTTTTTTGTAAAATAGTGTATAAGACGACTAAGGAAGTGACAAAGTATGACCTATAAATAAGGATACCGGCCACGATAATCTAGAAGATAAATACCTATTCCGATAGCCTCTCCTAATTGTCCTATGTCCCACTGCAGGGGCTTAGGCCTTCCCTCAGAATGAGGGTGCTTGGAGCTTAAACCACGCTGACCCAGTGCAGATTAGTGGGTTTTATCGCCTCCTATCTAATGATGGCAATCGAAACCGACGGCTTGAGTGCTATCCGAGACACGGAGTCAGTTATAGTTATGTACATAAGACAGAAAAAAACTCAATGCTACATGTCCTGAGATTTGAACCACGACTTTCTTGGATGCGAACCACAAGTTTCTAAGCAGGGTCGCCGCCACACGGCTATCAGGACACTTTTTAGAATCCAATGGTATATAAACATTAGAATAGACCATTGTAATATCAACGTCAGAGTGTCTATCTCCTAGATTATCGGGGCCGGTTTTCGTTTCTATAGGTAACATTTCGCCGATGGAAAAAATCAATAGTTAATGTTGGGGACCAGGTTTTCTCACAAATAAGAAGCAAGTTTGGGAAGTAAAAGGGCCCCCAAACTTGCTTCTTGATGACCATAATATAGTTAGTAGTGCATACTCGGGGAACATTGGAAATGTACTCTACGTTTCATTTCATAGATTTAATTGATGCTGTAAATTTTCGTGCATTTATATGACTACGTTTTACGCGCCTTTTCTTGATGTTCTAAAGTGTCATGCATATTTCGTGTTCCGGCCATTTTAAATGACGGACTTCCCTCGTTTTATTTTTAAATTTAGTCAACTCAAACATTTACAATACTAAAACGTATAAGACGTGTAATTTGAAGGATGGGGAGTCTACATTTTAGTGAACAATCTTCTAGATGTTGGAATCAAAAAAATTGTTTGATACTATAATTGTAACTTTAATATCGGTCATCACATTCACAGATGGGCCCAGGAGACCCTGGCGGGTTAGGTCCCGGGGGGCCGGGCATGGGCCCCGGCTTGGGTCCAGGTGGCATGGGACCTCACAAGGCCGGTTTGCGGAGCCCTAAAAGCCCTGCCACCGGCGCTGACATCGACTGGCAAAAAATACAGCATCAGTTCTTTGATGACCCCAAATCTATGGACACGGATTTAGGTGATTTGACATAATTATTTGTAAAATGTATATCTCTACATTACAAAAATCATTGGGAATTTACAAAAATCATTTAAAAAAAATATATTTAACAGTTGAAAACAATGTTTAATCTTTCGGCTTTTGTAGCCGTTAGTTTGCAATAACAACTTTTACAAAGGTATTCGGTAATAAGTTGATAAGCTATCTAAAGCAGCACACGCACGATGCGCGCACGCTGAGCAAATCTCGATGATATGTAATGTATAAAATATATACACATAAATGTACATTTAGTAGTAAAAACTATATATAGTAATTGAAAAAGGATTAAAAGAATTGGAAATATACTAAGTACATTTTTATAAATGTGGAGGCATCGAGCTTCCAGAAATTAAAATTATTTTAAAAGTGTTTTACCCGTGGAAGTGTTGACATAATTTGAATAATCAAAAATCATGACTTGTTCAACCCCACTGAACTTAATTTTTGCTTCCTCTATTGGACGCGGCGTACAAAAACAACGTTCACACCTCCATAGTTATATCCTTTTTAGCGTTTTGAAACATAATACATCCAATTTTGTATGTGGACAGGTACCCAAGTGAAGTCACCATGCTCTGAGCGGGGTGGCTGTCTACCTCCACCACCCTATGGCACCTCACCACTACACCGATCTGCCTCCGTACCTATAGGTGAGAAGTAGGCGAAATTTATACAAACTACATTTTGTACCTAATGTATGTTTCACATGGTAGGACTTCACACACATGAAACTCTGTATCTTCCACGGAAATTTGACATGCCCACATTTAACGTTACATGTAAAACGCGGCAATGTTGTGAATATGTAGTTTGTAAGTCATAAGTGGCATTTTGCATCTCATTTTCTCTAATTTGTCAACTAGTCACTTGCCCACCCTGCCTACAATTGGTGCAAGTGGAAAAACGCCTCAGGGGTGGTCCACCACCGGTGACCATGATTTTATTTGGAAGATATTTTGTAATCGAAAAAGGATTCGAAACTTTGGGTTGAAAAGATTTGATTTGAAAGACTTAAAAAATAGTCCCCACAATTAACGTCTGATTAATAATACACCAATGTTAAGCACAAAACCAATGTTAACTAAAGTATCTTTACCACCAAAATAGTTCAAAGCATTTTATCAAAATACACAGTAATTTAGATCATTAAATCAGTCATTATAGTGATACTAAGATCTATGAACGTATCTTTGATCTTTTAAGTGAACAAAAACACTGTCAGCTCTATCGTTAGTGCTCAGATCCAAAACGACCAATTTTAACAGCAACATAACCGGGTAGTATGATGAATAGAGACTTCTAAATTGTTTCCAATTTTTTTTTAAATTTATAACACTAAAACTTCAGTAGCTACTAAACAGAATAATAAAAAAAAAATGAAATTCTGTTGACAAACAGAGGAGAAAAGGATACTGAACTGTTTTGGCTATAGGCTACATACAGATATATGATGTAATTAGGACCACAGAGAATAGAGTAGGTTAGAGGTGCCATATGACAGGTATTTGTTCAGTGACACATGTCCCTAAAATAATTACACAACGAATATAAGTAAAAATATTCCGCGTACGTGAACAATTTTGTCTCAGATTTACATATATTTTAGAAAGCGGTTAAATTATTCATTCCTTTCACTTACATCTTTGGTATGATTTGATGCCGCATTTCAGAGTCTAGGTAATGAGATTGTCTTAAGTATGTCATATGCCTGCTGCATACTTGAAGGGGAATGCCAACTCTAGCCTACTCTAATGCTCTGTTATTAGAACATTAATTTAGTTACACTAACAGCGACACAATCGCCGAGCCACTCGTCTGTACAAATGCCGATGTCTGCAGAAGCGAGCAGAGCGGGTTCCGGTTTGAACAGCCCCGCGGCGTCTCACTGCAAGGGACACTCGAAGAACCCCAACGACCCCCCAGGTGGGTACCATAGCAACCTTTTAGAACATACAATAATCTAAGAACTTCACTACGTGTCTTCGAAACCAGCTCGTTCGGCCTCGATCGGTCTGAACAAGCGGCCGTGGCGATTCTTGTGTTGTTAACAGCTCGATCGGCCGAGGAATAAAAACACTAAATGTTCTAACGCCTTATCAAGTGTATTAAATATATACGAGCGGCATTCTCAATCAAAACATACTTTAACAATTGGACAAGCCGATCTACGCTGAATGAGCGGGTGGAAGGTGGATAAGAGCGGCAGGTATATAGGTATAGTTCGCCTTAAACTTTATGGCGGATCGGAATACAAAGCTATAAGCGTGCTTGCGCAGGTACAGACATATACCTCTCGCTCCACTGCGTCCCGCTACACCGAAAACTGGTTACGGCGACGTGATTTGTGCCTATGTTCGTATCCGCCATTAAGTTTGATTGGAACTGTACGAAGAAGCTGCAAGATGAACGTTATACATCCTACAGCTGCCTATCGTAGTAAGCATAGGTATGTGTTTAGGACTAGGTACAGACAAAAAGGCGAGAACTGAGGTTTGTGTGAGTCGGCTCCAAAAATTGGAGAAGGCGCGATTCGACGAATGCTAGATAAGGTCCGCACCGCGGTTCAAGTCGATTGTATGAAAAACGTATGAAGGTAGCTCAGGTCGATTCGACCTTTTGCACTATCGGTGTATGCTCACATAAACGCATAGTTTTGGTTTTTGTCTACATGTTAAATTAATACATCGTATGAGGCTTCCAAGTTGGTTAAATAATAGCTGATTTAGGGCATTAAGTTATAATTCAACAATGTATTACATTTTACTAACAATTGGGAGTATTCCAGCAAAATAATATATAAATATTCAATCGAGTTTTCACTACACTTAATTATAGCCATAGCAGTAGAAATGCATGCTTTGATTTTAGTGTTAGACATTTTCCCAACCACAAAGTAATATATTTTTCGTTTTTTTTAAATTAATTATTTTAATTGCACTAAGAAACTTCATTTCAATTTTCACTTAAGGCAAAATTTAAAATCTATGTAGAATTTTGAATTTGAAGTTTCTATCTAGTTTTTGTTTTTTAAATTTCGTAGTTGTAATGCGTTTTTTTTGTTTTTTTTCTTTTCTCCTCCCGCGAAATCCGCCAAATAAAAATTTTAAAAAACCGCTCCGCTCGAAACCCGCTTGACGCTTGCCAATACGAACGCGTTAACACGGATCACCCGGCGTGCCGTGATATTGTGGATACATTGAAAAACTTAAAGAGATATTAGAGAAACTCGACGATGGACTATTCGTGAGAACCCTCCAAAGTTTAGCGGCACAACAGCAGAAAAATCAGCAAATGTCGTCCAAGGAGCCGAGTTTGATGCCGGTGCCGTCGCCGCAACAGATATCGTATCTCAACCAGTTTGAAGGTAATATGTTGTATTTAACTGCGCTTACTATGGCCGACTGTGTGTGAGGGTGTGTGTGTGTGTGTCACGTTGTGTGAGGAAAAACTGCTCAGGGAACAATATTGTAGACACCGTGCCAGTTAGATAGCTATTTCATAAGTATTGCATTTTTACGTCATATCTTCTCACAAGAAACTCGGTGCCCCATAAATTACGCATCGTGTGTCGACAGGGTGACCGCTCATACACCGCGCTAGTAGTCCAATTTAGGTCGTTAGTTGGCAAATGCCCATTGGCAAGTATTTCATCGCGAAAACGCAGAATTATCCAAAGTTGCAGAACTATGCAGATGTTGTAAAAGCACGTCCAAAAATAAAAACAGAATAAAGTTGAGTGGTTTAACTTTTATGTGTAAGTATGAAATTGTGCGGATGCTTCCCGGTGCAAACGCGTCTCACACACCCCACTAAATGGAACGCTGCGTTTCATACAGGAAATGCCTTTAGTGGGATGGCGGGCGGGGAACTTCGCTATCTCTATGGATAAGGGAGTGACAGGATGCGGCACTATTTCCTAGAATATCCAAACATGACCATAGTAATTAACCTCTCGTCTTGTGTCAGTTTTATTGGGTTTGGTAAAATTGAGTCGAGGTCTCAATTTACTCATCTCGAATTACAAATCAAAAATGTTTGTTGCTTCAATATAGGTAATGGAATAGGTTATAAAAGATACACAGAAAGAATTTAAAAAATGTATTTAGATAGGTCTTTGTCTGACAAAGTGTCTATCTACTATGTACAAAATAAGACGATATTTTGAATGTAGCACTAGATCCATAAGGAAATTAAAAAGCAATATATGGTTTGGATAGAATGTTAGAACTGCATATCTGAGTCGGACTCAAGTTTCGGGTAGTAAACATATGCCAGCTGTTTCGCCCACAAAATGGCAATGCATACACCAATACACTGGTGTATATGTGGTTGGACGGAATAACCGAATTTGTATCTATATATACGACCAACCGCCTATAAACCAATATGGACGGAACAATCGAAATGCTGTCTCTATGTAATGGATACTGCTTTCAGTTTCGTTAGTCTTTAATTATATCACATTGAGCAAAATGTTTGTACAAAGGGGTTCGTGTGTATAGTATTGGTTTTTTTTTTTTAAATCAAAATTAACTGAAATTTTTTTTGTCAACAATAATTTTACACAAATATTTCAATTGTAATTTTAAGACGGATAGAATCACGCGAGAAATTTAATTTATATATTTATATTAAGTTATCTTTTGATATACTATTATGCATGCCTGTGTGCTTGTCTTTTGTGTGTGTGCGTGTTTTTGTTTGTTTATGTTCTCATCTCGGTGGTGGTTGGTGAAAATGTGCTAACATATAAAAAAATACTTCATTGAAACTCTATGGCTAATTTGTTCTCATTATTCCGCCTACATTTTTTGTACATCGATATATATATAAAAATGTGTTACGGCGCGTAAAGTACCATATATCGTATCCTATGTATAGTCCCGTAATTTTAAAAGAATATAATTTAATTTTTTACGACGTATGTACCGCTTCTGTAGCTCTATCACGGTGTCAGAAACATATTTTTGTTTAATATCATGTACTATTTGTTTATTGTATATATTTATTGTTTTTTATTTGTCTATTTTGTTGTGTATTACAAAATAGTTATATTGTGTTTAGAATTTAAATGTTTACGTCTGTATATAGGAGATATAGGGCACCATTTTGATTTTTTATAAAATTTTACTTGCTTTATATTTACAAGTTTTATCTTTTTTTCATCAATTAGTATCAAGTATTAGGTCCAGAGAAACTACTACAAAGAAATTCGGTATGTAAAGCCACTTCTTTTCATTGTTTTCTGATAGATTAAACTATTTTCAGAAACTAATTTCAATATTTTGGCCTTGCGACAAGTAACTGTTTTTCAATAATTTTTCCAAATTTTATTTTGCCTAAAGATAGTCAAGGATAAAACACAATTTGATGTATGATCTGACGTTTGACGCATGGTTTCATATGTGAGGATCACAGACTATGCATATTATTATTTATGTTTACTGCAAATTATTTTTAATAAGACCTATTCATATTACTCTGTGTAGTAGAAGGAGAATCGCCATCATTTGACATTGATATTTCTTTTTCCTCATTACTTGGATACCTATATCTTAACAATAAACTGTCATAATATAAACGTAAAACAGAGGTCAAACGTTAAATTTATTTTTCTTGTAATGATTACCATCTTTTTGTTTTAAGAGCTCTTAACAGCAAAATATCGTTAAGAAACAAATTTCTCGAAACGGTTTTGAAAACTGCTTAATAAATTTTTTAGTTTACATACCGAATTCATTTGTTTAATTCTTCAATCATTAATTCGTACAAGTATTAATTTGTGACATAGTATGTTGTAACTCCCATAAAGAGATATTTCATGGTAGAGACTTAATAGGGACCTTTATTCGTTCTAAATATGTACACCAAGTATATCACTTACGGCACTATATATCGGACTTGTGTATAAATGTTGTTAAATTCACATGTTTTGTACCAAAGCTTTTTGGAGTTCGGTGTGTAAATGCAATAATTTTTATACAATAGTCTGAATTATATTTTTTTTTTTCATTCTAAACAGGCCAAGAATTGACGATACAGAAACAACCAAACACATCTTTAAAGGACAGCGGGCAGACGGCAAGTGGAGGCGGGCAGACACCACAGTCGAATTCTAATCAGAAATCACCGGCAGGGTCAGTTTAAAACTACTATTTCTTGATTCATAGCTATACGCGTTCACTCTAAGCTGGTCAACGCTTGTCATACAAGAAAAGATTTGACGTGATAACGACTTATACTCTTGGTTTATTAAAAAGTTTGTATAACGAAATTTTGCTGTTCGTTCTGTGGCAATTACTCATTGACAATGAATACTACGGTCAATGTAAATGTGCGACAGTATAAGCTTATTCTTAGATATTATGCTTCAAACACATACTTATCATTTTTACGTCATTAGACAGCGCTGGAAGCCGCACTACGAACCTCGAGCGTTGTGGTATGCGTAAATCTACTTGAAACTGTCAAACGCTCCTCTTGTCGTAAAAGTTCTGGTGTCAGTTTATACGTAAATAAAGAGGAATTAATAACATACCTATGTATCATAAATGAAAACACACATAGCCACCTCCTAAGCATTAATCATAGAATTTTTAAGTAAAAATTGGTTAATAATTTACGAGTTAGGCAGAAAAAAAAAACTGACAATATTAACTACACTATAGTGGCTGACAAGATAAATCTCTAAATCTGAAACAACGCCATGTCTACCACAATTTATCCTAGAGTTAATATGAAGACAATATTTCAGCTGGGTCCATAATTTGATTAAACCTATTAGAATTTTTTTGTTTCAAATGCGTGCATGATCAAATTTTTAAGCAGTTCTAATTTATATGGTTCAGTATGATGCCGGGCACGCCAGAAGATGGTGGAGCGAGATCTATGGAGGCGCGCGCGGCACGTTTCTCCATGGAACAGAGTCCAAATTTCAACAACCCTCAGACACCCACCTCAACCCCCACAAGTAAGTATCGGATCGTCACACATATTATGATCACAAAAACCGGTCACGTCTGGCTCGCATACGAATGGTTCCGTTCCACCGAAAATATAATAATACATGGGACATTTCACACAGCGCCATCTAGTCCCAAATAAAGCAAGTATTATGCTTGTGTTGCGGTTTACTAGACAACTGATATAATACTGAAATATTCTTTATAATATATACATATATAGATATTTTACATCCAGATACGGAACAAATAGACATGTTCATGCATACAAATATTTGTCCAGGGCAAGAATCGACTCGCGACCGTTAGCTCCACAGTTAGGGTGTCTAACCACTCCGCTAAGCGGTCATTAATGTATCAAATTATATAAATACATTTAGCACCTATCAAACTTATGTTGGTTTTTATCACGCAAATTAAACATGCACACTATCCATTGCTCAGTTTAGTATCATCTATTTTCTTTACAGACGAAAAATCTCGACCAAGCCCGTCATCGAATCGCTCCAGCCAAGACCCATCGAAAACTCCTCAAAGAGACAATAACTCGTTAAGTCAAGGACCTTACGCGCCATCGTCTAGCGCGAACACGCCTACGAGTAAAAGCAGCTGCAGCGCTGTGAATTCAGGGCCTGGTGGTGTACCTAGTAGTGTTTCTAGCGCTGTAAGCTGTGGTGTGCCTAAGATGGATGACACAATGGCGGGCAGTTCAGAGGTAATGGTCCATATTAAAAAATCTTTGACGATACTTAATACGCAAACGAAACAGTGCGGTATAGCCTAAACGTTAACTTACCATTATAGTCAAGGAAAGCATGACCAAAATCGGTTACCAGTTTCTATAATGTGGATTTTTGAAAAATGACTACTTACTAAATTTATTCCCGTATTTGTGGTCAGTCAACTTATATGGGTATGTTAAGGCGCAGCATATTTAATATTATTTTCATTTTAAAATCTAATTATTTGCTTACTACTAGTTGTTAACAAAAAAAAAAAAAAAACAAAAAAAAAACGCTGTACCAGTTAATATAATCAGCTTTAAAGAGATTCTTAAATACCGTACCACTTTTTTGCTTGTATAAAAACTAGCTTTCCAACCAAGGCTCCGCCTGCGTGGATTGCCTAGTTGTACCGGAACCGCCAAAGAGACGCGACGCTCTAGGACATTGTGAGACTTCCTAGGAAATTCTAAAAATTTTAGTTTGTTTTTGAAATGAAAGTTATCCTGTGTATTATTCCAAGCCTTAAGACACCTTCGTACTAAATTTCAATAAAATTTGTTCAGCAGTTTTAGCATGCAGAATAGTTATCTTACAGGAACCGTGCTTTTTTCCGGGATGTCACTTTCCAACTCATTAACTATATCTATGCAAAAATTATAGTGGTCTCGATACAAGTGTTTAGTCCACGTGGGTGAAGCCGCGGGCGGAAAGTTGGTATGTTTATAAATTATAGCCTATTCTTATAGATAAGCTATATTACTGTAAAATATTATCAAAATATGTTCAGTAGTTTTTGCATTAAAGAGCAACAAACATCCATTCGTCCTCACAACCATTGATGTTTATTATATTAGTAGGACTAGCAGTATACAAATAAAATTTTAAAAAAATATCTTCCTATTCATTTTTTAAATAACCTGACTGACCGCAAGTACAATCACCATCACTGCTTAATGTTCGCTCACTATAAAATATCTCCCAAAGCCGCCATTGTAGTGTACTACTTGTTTGTTATATTTTTAGATGTGTTAAGTGTATTTTAAATTCAACTTGTACTTTTAACACATTAGCTGCCTCAATGCCCACCGAGTATGAAAAGATAATTTTTATAAACTGCGTCTAATATTGAAAATAACCGCACGCTCCGAGGAAAATAAACCATACCATAGAGATGGATATATCATCCCAAGAGGTGGTATACTTTTCTCTGTATACATGTCTATAACCTTGTACTCACATCACACTCGACAATTTCAGCCGACGCTGTCCGGCGGCCCGAACAGTACGAACGTCCCGGGTCCATTCCCTGGCGCTTGCAGCATGGGCCGGCCGGACAACATGCCCATCAACCCCAACCAAGGTCCCGGTGGACCCATGGGTACCGCTACCTCATCATTCGATCCCATATCCTCGTTAGCCCAGATGTCACAGCAACTCACGAACACGGTCGGCGGGGGCGGCGGTCCCGGTCCCGGCGGTCCCATGGGACCCGGTGGCGGTGCTATGGGACCTTTCGGTTCTGCTCCACATCACATGCAGCATCATCATTCGATGCATCCGCATGGACATCCGCACATGATGATGAATGATTTAGGTATGAAGATTTTTTTTTATTCCTAAAATAAACATGAAGAAACTGACTTAACGAGACAGTTTCTTCTTGTTTATTTTCTGACTTACATATCAACATACTGTCCAAACCGATGGATCTAAAAACTTCAAGACTTAATAACGGCATAAAAATTCTTTTGTAATTATCCAATCCACCTAGGAAGAGCTTTGCAGTATTCTACGCCTAATTGGGTAAAAAGGGGTATTATATGTATGGACAAAATATAAATATGCTGATAATGTTAAAATGTATTTGGAAATAATCAATTTATGTTTATTCATTTAATATAATCATTATCACCTATGCCACGCGTAATAATTGACGGCGGCCTGATTCTAAATAAAAATGTTTCTTGTAAAAAGTAATATAATTCATTGTTTGTATCAGGTTGCCATATGGAGGGAATGGGCGGACCTCTCGAAAGTATGATGGGCCCAGGGGAATTCCCACCTGATATGAACCTCAGTCCTAAAATGAGCGGCGGCCCAATGGGTGGGCCTATGGGCGGGATGGGACCCGACCCTGCCATGATGGGGCCCCGCATGGGTGGCTCTGGAAAAATGCCGCCCTTCAACGGAGCCAACGTACAGGTGAAAGCGAGTGCGCCGAACACGATACAGTACCTACCGACGCGACCGCAGATGCCCTGCAATTCAGGGCCCAGGGGACCCCCCAGCCTAGACTTCCTGCAGCGAGTTACTAATCCCATGCAAATGGAGGGCGGCAAAGGCGGCGTTCAGTATTTCCCAGGGTCACGTGGCATGGAGCTCGAGAGCGGAATGAGAGGAGTGATGCGAGCGCCAGGTCCCGGGATGCTGCGAATGCCCCACTACCCACCGGCAGGTTTCAACTCACCACCTAAAATGACAAATGATCCGTTCGGCGCGCCTGGTCCGAACGCAATGTGTGCTCCAGGCTTTAGGGGGGTAAAAGGAGGCATGGGCCCTGGCGGGGTACGCATGGGCGCCGCGCAACCTCTACCGCCTTCGATGGGCGGACCTGGAGTCGCGGCGGGCGGGTTCAAAGGTCAAGGGTTCGCGGTACCCTCAACAGCGGACCCCAACTACGCGGCGCAGTTCCACAACTTCCAGCAGCAATTATACGCGACAGGCAGCCGCGCCGCTCAGCCACACCAACCGTACCCACCCTACCAGCCTTCCAAGTGATGACACCACGACGAACCACCGCCGACCCATACCCACGCAGGTTGTGCTACAGTGTGATACTGGAACCCACACTCACGTGTGTGCCTGACGCGAAGACGCCTCGACGCGTCGTTTAATGTAACTGAAACGGATCTACGAAACGGCCTGTTGTTTGCGTACGCGCGTAACCCAGTGCTAAACCGCGAATCACCTCAGTGATGTGAATGTTTGTACTTAAATGTATTTACTTACGTGTCTGTGTAAAGAGATGAAAAATAGTTTTATTAGTGATTTAAAATTAGCGTCGGAAATATTGAGATTTCTAGTAGTATCGTTATAGTATGTTTGGGAGAAGATTTTTATTTTATTCTAGCCTAATTATTACTTTAGTAGTTTGCTAAATTTCGTTTTTGACTGAGCATAATTTTATGTTTGAGTCGTTCGTTTTTTAAAGTAACAGATCGTGGGGCCGAGAGAAATAAATTATCTGAAAAGATAAAAAATTGTTGTTCTGAGAGTATTATTTTGTCTATAACCTATGTTTATAGGGTACTAAGTGGAACGGACTTTTTGGGCTTTTACACGGCTCAGCATTGCCTTGTTACATTGTATCACAGCAAAGTATTTTGTACAAATTGTACTATAATAGATGTGTTTATGGTAAATCGTTTAGTTTAAATGAAGTACAGCTTTTTTTTTAGGTATAATGCTTATTTTGTGTATTGTATCTTATGGCGAATATTTTATTGTTAGTTTTAATACGTGTTTTCCTCTGATATATAGAATGCCACATGATCACAGTGTATTGGTTCCTTTACTTATTTTTATAAACGATTCCTGCAGACAGATATCTAGTCAATTTTGAAATTAATGCCCGGCCAATGTATTTTTTTATTTTATACTTTTTAAAATAATACAATTAATCTATTTAATGATCGGTTTTTTTTTATTATGAACAATTTTTTTTTTTGTTCGTTTAGTAATCATGTATAATTGTTCTCGTTTTTAAGTAAAAGCAGCGAATGGCAACATATTATTTCTGTCTTCCATTTTCTTTCTAGAATTGTATGCTTAGTACGAGTGTACATTAAGTGTTACAAATTCATAAATCACATTTTTACTGAACCACTGATAACTTGGGATGCCACCGCACGAAACTATGTCTTAAGCTGGCAACACCAAAATATTTTTAAAGATAGTCTTACCAATTATACCATATAAAAATGCCTGTCAATCTAGACTAGAGGATACTGAGTTTGGAAAAAGTTTGTAGTTTGATATCATCTACTAGTATAACTTTTTTATTAAATGTCTGTATCAGATGTAAAAAATCTTTGTCGCCCGACCGTCAGACCGACAGACCAAATCTTATAAATTGGTGCAAACTGGCTTATGACGAGAGGTTTCATTCTGTAAGATCCCAGGCTGTTATTAAATAACTGTAAATGTTCTTACCTAGTAAAAAATTATTTCTTCAACAAGAATTTTTCTTTGAATGTAGACATACTATATTAAACAAAAAAAAAATATTTTGTTTATTACAATATGTCTTCAATCAAAAAAATCTTTGATTGAGGAAATCAGTTTTTTACTGTGTACCAAACTGTTTTGTGCTTAATAATTGTTTGCGGCTTAAATCGTGATAAAATTACAAAATGAGTGGTGTACTATACTTTTACAACGTAACAACTATCACAATAAATTGAACACAATCCACTATTTTTTTATTGTTACCTGTCAATATTATTTATTTATTGGAAAATAGATTAAAATGGCGCAAATTAGCAGCATAGACATGCGATGCATCCCGTTCTTAAGTCAAATATTACTGGTAAGAAGAATAATTAGTGTACTTGTTCAGTTTATTGTACTGTAAATCTGACAAAAGATTAGTCATTTTAATAAATATATATTTTACAGCCAGTTAATTCACTTGTGATAAAAAGGATTTGAATTGTTTCCACGGTATAATCAAAGAAGAAAAATCCGTTGTTTTTTCTACATTGAATATAAATCAAATTAATATAACTGCGTCTTTGTCACATAATAGGTAATAAAATTAATTTGAAGTTCGTATATATTGTTATTTTTTCACAACATCTATTGATTCTATACTCTATGGGCTAACGGAGACGAATAACAGAGAAACCGCATTCTACGCAAATGTCTAATTGTCGTATGGTAGTACACGAAAAAATGCAATTTAATCAAACTCAAATGTTCATTATATTTTTCGCGCAGATAAAGAATTTTATAGGAAATGGCCGCCATCGTATGATGGTTATACCTATTAGTGTTAAGAGTTTCTAAATGTTAAATCGACATGGAGCGTAATATCTCAAAAGACGGTGGGTATTTTATGTACATCCCGCCAACTGAACCAAAATGTTTTAATAATTTTTCAAAAGCACGTACAAAAATCGAACAGTTAAGCATCAATCCGAATTTTTTTAATGGACGCACAAAAAACGTATTAAGGCTTAACATACAATATACTTATATGGTCTATATTGTTTTCATGCAGTAGGTCCGGCGCAGCGTTAATTAGCACAATAATCTAGGGTAAACGAAGTGAAATTGTCGCCGCGCCAATGGCCACCCAACATATGAAGGCAATTGTACCAATTTGATCCCACATGAAAGACGCATCAAGTATAGTTGAACATCCAGATTGGAACAAAAGTCATGAAGTAATATAATTTGTAACACACTGCCACAGGTAGCTGAATTAAATGAATGACTGCCACTAGTAGCAAAAGGTATTTCTGTTACCTATTTATTTTAGTTTTCTGTGGAGAGTACATTCGGCATATTTGTACAAAACATTGGTTTTATTTACAAATCACTTAATATCAATAAGAACAGCAACATTGTAAAAATTTATTTATATCTATGTACTTATAATTGATGCCATACTATTGTCGAACTTGATTATTACATGTTAGGCTTTAGCAAAAATATCTTACCAGTGGAATCTGTATTTGGTTTTATTGGAAAAAAAATGGTTCTTATTTGTTGGCTTTTTTATATCACATGTACATACAGAGAAGGTTTTTTTTATATATTTAAATAAATAAACTGTAAATTGTAAAATTGTCACTTTTCATAAATGTATACAGAGACTATAAGAAACAAGGAGAAGTACTTGATATTATGTTGAATTGAATGTTCGGTCGTGATACATTATTTTATTTTTTTATGAAATAGCTCTATGTAAATACTTACAGTTTTGGTTGTAAATGAATTTTTTTAAATACTTTTAACGCTTAATTTGATATGGTTTTATATATAAATATATAAATATATATATATATAATTGCAAAAAAATGCTATTTTAAAGAACTGCTAATTTCCTACCTGAACTACCAGGGGGTAGTTCAAGTTTAATAATTTTTCAAAATATGCCTCCATTAATATAGAGTTTTGAAAAAAGGCAAAACGACTATGAACCACAGACAAACCAAACGACAAACATCAAATGATGTTTTTTTTTAAATGTATTTTAACATACACCACGGCATTATCTGAAGTCATCACTAACTAATTTGTCACTCGTTTCCTGAACTAGCAGGCTCGAATTAAGGTATGTAATAGTATTATGGAAAATTGTCAATCAATTGATTTACAAAAATTTATTATTTATCACTTGCTTATATATTGATGACAATACTTTTTTCTCTATTTCAGGACAGTATAATATTATTATGTATAACCGTTATAGCAGTTGCTACTTAAATGTCTCATTTAACCCATCCCACTACCAAAATTCATTTTTATGGCAAATGAGTGGCAATAACAACTTTTTTTTTTTAAAGTGTTTTGTTTACATGAATACAAGAGATAAGATAAGGCGAGCCCATGCTTACATGTTATGCCTTTGATTATTGTATTAATTATGTGTTGAAACCTGCAAAGTGTAACAATACAATTATTAATGGCATATCAAGTATATGTGGCCTGCGTCATTAAAATAAATTAATGTATCACGACGAATATTTGGTTTCATTTTACAAAAAGCTAGTCTAGTGTCGCACATTGTGAATGTCACAGTGGCCTTGAAGACTAATATGCCTTTATAAAGCAATGGTCCCGGCCGGAGGACAATCGGGCTCGGCTCTTGCGGGAACTCGATAACGTCTCTTATATTACAGCACTGTGTAGTTTAAAATTAAGCGTCGGACAACGGCGTCCGACATAGCGTCGTATTGTGCTGGTCTAGGAAATTTAAAGCACTAAACTGAACGCATTGGTTGGACAATGGTGTAACAACATGTAGTCAATTATAATAAATAAAACTTCTTTATTGCAGGCTAGTACTGGTATAATAGCCACTGTGCAGCCACAGTCGCTCACAGTGAAACACAAGAAGCCACATCCAATCATATAATTCCACGTCAGTGGTGGCTTTGTGGGTGAAGTGAGTCTGAGCTTCATTTAAATCAACTAGTTAGACACTCATTAAATTATTTTTACGGTTTCAAACCTTAATGTAAAAACGTAGAATACCTACATTATTTTAATTTTTATTCAACTGTAAATTTATTAAATAAATCCTCGTCAATGTTGTCTCACTACAAAGTAGTTCCCAAAGCCGCCATTGTTCTACGTTGACAGTTCGATAGAGCGTTACGTGACAATGTGATTGGCTGGGCTGATGGAAAAGCCGCTGACTGTGCTGATGCGGTCGTAGCCTTAAAATATATTGAGTACAAGTGCAACAATATGAAAAATTCAATTAATCCACACCATCATGTGCAGAGTAGTCAAAACTGGACCACTTTAATGTACGTTATTTCAAATGTCCTCAACTTTCTCGCACTTTGTTGTTATGTAAGAGACGAAATGCCGCACAACAGTCCATTCAAACAGCCGCTAGAACTTAGTTAGCCATAATTTTAATGTAATTATTACCATAGGTAGGTATAGATTGGTTCTTGTTCTAGGCTAAGTGAAGAGCAATGATTTAAAATTAACTTGTAATTATAAGGTGTAAGATGTGAAATTAAGATGCAAACTATTGGTTGTGATTCTGACACAATTTGTTAAGTTGCCCATTTAGCCGGGCAATACATAAGTGAAGCGAAACTTCAGACTCGCAACATAATGAGGATAACTTTTTGATATGATTTTTATTTTATTGTTTTTTTTTTTGAATATTTTTTACTCGTTCGTTTGTACATCACTAACAATAATTGTACAGAGTACTTTTGGACATAATTTAAGGCAATAAATGTATTTATTTTATAACTCGTGATGTAAGAATTAATTCTTAATTATTATAAAAAATATATAATATGCTTGTACATGTTTCATTTCATTACTTTCCTGAATTTACAGTTAGGAATTGTTATGTGCACAATGAAATTATGATTTTGAGTGAGGAGAAAACAATTCACACAAATTATACTTGTATCACACTTTATAGCTCACAGTTAATCGCACTTATCAAGTAAACTTAATCCCGACGGTTTTTTTTTAATTTTATTCTTGCGATGGGAAGGCGAATTAAACTACAGCATGGTATGTGGGAGTTGCACCCACTAAATAACCGCCTGAAGCAGAAAAAGGACGCGTGTCGTTAGCCCGAAAGCTACGACTTCATCGGAGCGGCCAGGCGGCACACTAAGGTGTCGTCGGCGCGAAGTTGTCTGGTAACCCCTAAAGGTTACTCGAGGCGAAATAATGCCGGAGGCGCGGGCCCCCGGTTAAGATTCTCCTTATTATTATAACGTGGAATGATTTTAATTGGGACAGACCTAACACCTGGATAGGATGAAGGAGTAATGACGATTACGGTTCAGAAGGGAAGTAATCCCTGTAGTGACTAAATGTAATTATTATAATAAATTGTAATTCACAATTAAGTGGCTGTAAGTGAATAAATAGGTGTTGTGGAGTTACTAAGCGAATGCACGCCAAAAACCCGGAGCACGGTACTCGGAGCGACTCCACGTGCCCCCACACATGGCTAACTATGTCGACTGCGCAGTTCCCGCTGCACAGGAATCTTGTGCGGTTATGTGAGTTTAACTCACGAAAAGGGGAGCGCGATCGACTTGTAAAGGCGTGAGCTGCCATAGAGCACACCAGGGTCTAGAAAACACGAAAAGGACCACAGAGCGCGAAATGTGCATAAGCTGGAGCTGGAATGCCGGAGCGACGCCACGAAGGCTAACAGCCGCTGCGCGGCAACCTCTACGACAAACACGCAGCTACTACGTAGCCGTCACTGCGATCTCGGCAACGGGTCACTACACGCAGGGCGAAAAGGCGTTCGGAGGACCGAACACGACTGATTGCGGCGGACACAGGAACCGGAAACTCCTGACGTCGCGTCTCCTTCCTTACGCACGTACGGTACGCAGAATAAAGCACAGATAAGGTAGGTAGATAGTTTGCAAAATAAGGTGACCATATTTTTTGTTAAGGATATTACAAAGTAATATATAGTTAATTATTGACAATGTGTTTTTAGCCGATAATGTGCTGTAAAGAAATCTACGAATTAAAATCGACGTATGGGGGCATCCTTTCTGTTTAATAGAAAATTGGAAATATCTATAACATGGTTTTTAGTTAGTTGCCTGTTTAAAATGGTTTCGGCATTATAAGGTATTTAATAACTGGTTAAACAAAGTACTTAGATATTTTAAAATTTCTACGCACTGAATCAAAATGGCTTGTGGGAGTCCCTCCAGGGTTCTAAAGGGGAATGATCGTTGACGGGCAGCCTAGCTACGCTATTCCACTAGAATCGGTGAACCGCTGATCACCATCGGGCAACCCGACAGCGTCTGTTGGTTGTGTTATGAAGGCCAGAATTTCCACATAAAAGTTCATAGAAAAAAAAAATGGATGGCAGGAGTTTTTCTTTATGGTAGAGCACGATATAATTTTGAAGAACATCCCAAGAAACCGTACAACGTTGCCTATTTTCCGATTCGAACGTACACGGAATACACTCATAGATGCACCTGACGGTCTCACTCATAGAGACCAGTCTCACTATTGATTTAGAGATGCTTAGAGCTTTAGGCCGATCAGATCTTCAGTCTGACGTAGGTGAGCAGAATCTACCACCACCTGTTGAAGTAATAAATCTGCTCGAATGGCGCCTACGCTTTTTTATTCGGTCAGACTGACCCGCTTGAACTGCCCTCGAATCCCACACTGCGGTATCGGTCCTATATTTAAATCTAGCTCCTACGACGAGCGAGGCGGCGTCATTTTAAGGTACCGCCCGACAAAGGCAACCACACACCCAAGCATTCTCAATGCATTCAGTTCGCGTCCATTTCAAAGCCTAACACTCTACGACACCGAGTTTCGAATTGGTAATTAAATTCAGTGCTCTTCGGAGATCGTGGTTGTCGTTTAGCCGGTCGGACTGCACCTAGCTTCTGTATTATCCCAACCCGACACTATAACTGCGTTATAGGTCGGGTGTGCAGTTGTCTGTATGCAGATTCGCCCCTTATTAAAAAAACTTGTTTTATTTTATAATATTTAAAATAGTAAAACTTCACACTAACAAAATTGATCATAAACAGAAAACACCAATAAATAAGGAGGCACGCAAGTGGAAACGGTTGTTGAATAAATGGACATGATAACACACGCGACAATGAATATCTTATAATACCTACATCCAGAAATAATAGTTTATATTTTATATTAATACCTATTCCTGAAAAACAAAACAGAAATAACAAAGAAAATCTATTTCTTATTTTTCTTTTATATAAACCCAATAGATTTACTAAAAAACCGCTAAGACATCCATTCGTATGCAAAGTGTGTAAAGAATACACCAAAAATACAGTTGCTTAGTAAAGTAAAGTAGCTGGCAGTTACTGGCAACGCTTCGGCCTTCATGCCACTTCATGCTTCATGTTCGGTCTTTCGATTCGGTCTAATGTGGGCCTATGTGTGCGGTGAAGTCATGGTCACGTTTTACGTGATTTTATGGAAGTAATGTAAGTGTTACCAGTAATAGGATTTTTTAAATATTTTACGGAACTTAGAATGTGTACTAATGCTGGAAATATCTTCAGGTACGATAGCGACTAATAAAATTATGATCTAGTGCTTACAATCAAGATTGAATGCAAATACGCAGATAAACATTGACTGATTATGATCCAGTGGAAGAATTTTTTTTTATCATGGTCTATGATATATAAATTGTCCGCCCACGAACTAATGGTAGTAAACATTCATCTCACAAATCTCATGTGATCGGTGTTGATCAGTCGGTAATTTCTGGTGTTTTAATTATTATATTACGTAACCATATCATTGGCGACTTTGTAGGTAAAACAAGTGAGGCTTACTCCCACTCAGATTAACTGAGTACCCACAATCTGTTTATAAATATACAGCCTCAAATTTCCAGGCCTCTGCCTTTGCCCGCCTCTGCCTTTTTTATCGCGAAAAAAAAAATTGGTACCATCACCGCTCAGCAGCCGCTCAGTGTTGCCTCCATGTTGCCTCACTACAAAATACTCGTAAAACTGCCACTGAACACTGAACCGTATTATCAGTTTTTTTTATGTTAAAAGGAATACGATGACGTGCGACGTGCGTCGCACGATCCTGAACTCTTCTGGGTTTTCCGCTAGCCATGTCAGGTAAAACCAGTTTTTTCAATAGTAGCCTCGCAGTTACGCGACCAACAGTGATCATGCAGCTGGTGTAGTAAAGTAGTGTATTTATTGTTATGGGCTATTGTTCCTGATATTTAGGATACACAAAAACAACGATTTAAATTGTTTATTATATGCAAACATTTTACTAGATTTAAATGTAAATTCAGAACATTTTATTTTCTTTTTCAGTACGAATTTCACACGTAGGTCTCACAAAATTCTATTTACCCCATAAAGGTATATATACTAGCGTAAGAGAGGAACACAGTGTGCGAATGACATCCAGCTCTTTGCGGAAATCCTACATGCGAGAAAGAAATGCAAGAAAATCTGACGTAAAACCTCTTTGAACACATTTAGTCTTCTTTACTCACTTGTCAAAATAAGGTCCAGCTTTGTTTTCTATTTTGTGTTATAATCGTTTTGAATTCTACAAAAATTAATTCTTGTGATAAAAATGGTGTAGTGTTCAGTTTTAAATTGCACTGTAACATATGTTAATAATCCAAATAAAGAGACATTTCACCGGTAAGTACTGCCAATAACATATTGTTATCTTAATGCTTATTTTTATAAAAAGCGATCCTAAATTTACTTGGTTATACATGAGTAGTATACGGTAAATACTTTATTTTGTAAATAATTTGTTATTTTAAACAATTATGTGTACGATACAAAAATATTGTGTAAAATTACAATCAAACAATTAAGCATAGGGATTGCACAAAATCTATCGATATGTCGATATTTTCAAATATAAATATTTTGTAAATTTGATATTACCTAATTGCACCTGTTCCACTGGAATGATGTCGTTAACTGTTTTTAAACATATTGTGAGGTTTATTTAGCCTGGCAGCACATTGTAAAAGAAAGTATGACATCTATACATATATACTACATATAGGGTATATATGTAAATACAAGAGTTTTTCAAATGAAAATATAAGATATATACACAATTAATTTTAATCGTTATTTATTTATGATTTAAAGTCTGACGTTCTATCTGTTCTCTGATTATGAACGTCGTAAATAATTTAACTTTGAATGACAAAACTACTGTATACAATAGTTTCTCATTTTCCTCCAAGAAACTGCGGTGTTAAAAAATGCTTCCTGATAATGATGACTCTTTCATAATATCCAGGTTTCCTGTAAACACGGTTAGCATAGAACAACGGAAAAAATGTTAAATAGAACAGGTGGGACTCCTCGAAAACATTCTTTGGTTTGCAGTAGACATTTTACGGATAACTGTTTTGTCTAACTAAATCACCGACGACTTTTGAAGAAAGGATCTATACCTACTGAATTTGTGCCGTTAGGGGTTTCTTTTTTTTCATATGTGCTTACTAAGTATATTAAGTAATATACTAATAATACTTAATATCTAAAGTCAGAGCATTTATGCCAACTGTAATTTCTGTACAGGTCAATCTGAAGACCAAGCGATCAGTGTCAGCGTACGTTTACCGGGATATATCACCAGGACCTTCAACTTTAGAGCCTAAACCTTTATTTCAGCACTAATATAAAATTGATTTGAAGAAAAAGTCCATCACAGTGAAAATATCAATTTTAGGCAAATTATCACTTTGTCTTTTACAGAAACTTGTTCCTTTATATTTAAATAAAACTTAATTACCTATTACATAAAGAAACAAAAGATATTATAGACTAGTCCAAGGCATCCAAGGCATAATTTGTGGTGCAGTGAGACGACGCGACACTCAATCGAGTAGACAATGTGACGTCATGGGCAGTAAGAAGCCACCAGTCAAACCGCACGAAAATACATAATAATAATAATAACGTGCACATTACAACGTCGTGGCCCCAAACTAAACATTAGCTTGTGTTTTGGGTACCAAGCGAAGACACCACATACATATAACAACCAAGACCCGGTACCAGTATCGATATTCATCATATAAATACTGACCCGACCTAGGATTCGAACCCGGGACCTCCAGCTTCGTAGGCAGGGTCGCTACCCACTAGGCTAAGCGGTTGTCAAATTAATAAATATCAATAATTTATTTCTCAGTCATTTATTGACGAATTTTAAAAAAAAAAACTTTCACTGTTTTATTAGTTTTGGTTTATCTTTCAATTCTATCGAGTTAAATTGTATATTTTGAACATCATGAACTTCTCCATTGTAAATGTTTTTGTTTTGTACATTCTCATTTTTTTGTTTACAAAGAGTTAAAATTTTGTTGTTATGCGTTGCAACGTGACGTATTGTCATTAAAAATAAAAATCGTTTATTTATATTGTTTTATTTATTACGTGGCTTGTATTCAACTAAATATTAAAATTTCCATAATGATGTTAACGCTTTCTTTACTTCTGCAAATTTTTTATTATCAACTGTTAACAAAAAAAAAATTATTGGAGTAAAGGAAATGGCATTTGAATTGACTGATTGATGATTTGTCATTTTAAAAAACTGAAAGTTAGGAAAAGTAACTCAAAACAAAAATTATGTAGTATAGCAGATTCAAAATAATAAATAGGATTGCCGATTGCGACTTATGATAACGCGGTAATTTCAACGACACATTATCATGAAAGTACTACGTGCTATCGATAATATAAAAAACACCCATGCACATCACTAAAACTGGCTCAACCATGGGCTCAACCACATGTGAATTTTGCACACATACTCATTTCCGTTTCGGTCATGCGATGTTTAGATGTCAGTTGGTCTCCTACGCTAGTATACATATGTCTATGATTTACCCACATCCATCTCACTTCACAACGAATATTTAAAATATTGCTCTAACTGATGTATGGTGTATATTAAGCCTGCGGTGTATATTTTTTTGCTTACGTTTATTTTGCCAAAACACATCTAATCTTGTGAAATGAATTTTTATTTGTGTTATTGAATTTTGGATATTAGTTATTTTAAAAAAGAATTTACCTAACATCGAAATCGATCGAAATGGAAAGTAAAATCCTTGATCCATCAAATTCAATAATTTCGAATTTAAAAAGTTGATTACCTATAATGTTACCATTTTTGAAAAGGCCATATTTCTATTATGAACAGTATTATTTCTACCTACCTATAGGTAATTTTTTTTTATGTTCTGATTCCCGACGCCTGCCTTTTGTAATTCACTGTTGAAGTTCTTATGAAAAAGTATTTGTGTATTTTTTTAAAATAAATCCGCAATAATTTACATATCATAAATTATTGATTTTATATTAAAAAAAATTGTTTTAAAAATAATTATCAAGTTTTAATTCGACAATCTACCAGTTTAGAAGAAGCGGTAACGCTGATTGTCTATGGAAAATACAGAACGGAATCTTGTAAAAGATTAGGCCATTTCATAAAACAAATGTATAGTAACTTGCAGAAAACATCATCGGGACTTGTATTTGTTTCAGCTTCGGATTTCGTGTTAAATTGAATTCATCCTCTTGAGGGTTCGTTTCTGAATAATCTAGAACGTTAGAAGTCTCGTTTCTGCGTTAATTTGCAAGAAGACGTAAGGTAAACATCGATTATATTATTTCCTCTAAAAACTATATTGGCTAGCAAGAAAAGTCTTGAGGGAGAGGGCGGTTGCATTACTTTCTAGCTATTGGACATCATATCTCTTATGTTGTTAATATATTTTTAGTGTATCCTTGTACGAAATGAAAGTTTGACTTTTGCCACATATTATGAATGGCAGGTGACGGACGGTCCGTATGATTATTAAATCATATGCTACGTAAACGATCATCATAATTTTATATTCTATCATCTTAGTAAAATTGGCCTTTCTATAATATTTCAATAAAAATCTGTGTACCATTTAGGTATTGGGTGTATGTAAATGTTTTTTTCAATATAATGTCAAATCGTGAACTTGTCAAAGCTGGGTTGAGTCATTGTCTTGTAACATTTATCTATTTGTTTTTCATGTTTACCTTTTATATTTCACGAAATATCCCATGGCGCGTGAGATGTCTACGCCAAATTTGTCAAAATATTTTTTTTTTATGGTACACCAATTAGATCAGCTGATGTGCCTTGTTCAAATATGTTACTATGCGATTTTTTGATCTAAGCACATAATACAAACAATATCTGCCAAATATATTTAATTCTTTGTAATTGTACTATAAATTCTATAACCTTAAAAATACCTATTAATAATATTTTTATTTTGCTAATATTTTAATCTAGCGACCACCTATGTGGACTGCATCTTTGTATTATTTGGGCTTCTACACAAATCATATGAGTGCATATTCAGGATGCAATTATTTACTGTTACATATGAAGGTTGATTAGAAGTTTTAGCCGTGATAATAAACATGCAGAGATATTCCCATGGTAAAAAGTACCATAAATTCATCTCTTGAATGGGAACTATATCTGTACTGAATTTTATTACAGTTGGTTCACCGGTTTATCTGTAAAACAGTAATAAAAATTTGCATAAAAACATCCCAATCCGTCCTCAGTGTGTATGTAAGCTGGGCCTTTATGCCAAATTTTATTAAAATTGTTTTGGTAGTTCAACCCTCCAAATGTAACAAACAGAGACACTTTCATATTTATAATATTGTATGGATAAAAAGTATACAGTTTTGTTATGTATGTCAAATTTTGCAATCACTTTCCTTATTTCTTTGTCTAAGTTAAATTAACTTGTTCGTTGCAAGGGGTTTATGTAATTTATGTGATAAGCATACAACCTGAAAAATGCCCAAATTCTTTGTTCTCAATTAACTGCAAAAACTAAAAACAATATGTGAAACAAAGAATGTCTATTCTCATTTCGCAATGATATGTAACTCTTTTAAATTTAAAGTAGGTAACACTGTTACAAGTACTTATGAAAGGGTTGTGAAAGATTTAATATTTTCCTTGTGAAGAACAAAAGCTTTTTCTCTAACTTTGCTTTGTTGTTGTTGTTTTGTTTTGTTCCAACATAATAATATGTTACCTTGAGATTCTTGAGCTATTATACATTTCTGCACTTTACATTGAATATAAATTACATTATTTATCACTAAATATTAGTTAATCAGAGTAGATTAGGTTTGTTGGTGGCAAACAATTAGTATTAATATATGAAGACAGATAAAGTAGAAGTGCATTTGGTCCCACAAAGAGTGAACATGGTAAAAATGATAAAAAATAGTTTTCACCCTGGTTTTCACTGGTTAGTTATATTTACTCAGTGTTAAAAACCATTTGCCCATAGATTAAAGGTTTTAAATAAGTAAGACTTGTTTGGGCCCAAGCGGGTCATGCCATTCTTTACATTTTAATACTTCAGTGGTGACAACCCTGATGCCATCCCAGCACAAAAATAGTTGTTTCTACACCGTTATGACTGTAGACCTAAATCATCCTTGTTTTCAATGTTTTTAATTAGGGTACAACAAAATAATCTTGTGTATGAATTTGTGTATATTGTTTTATTTTGCACTAAGACAGGATGATCTGTAAAATTGTAACGTTTTTGTCTTTTTATAAAAAACGCAAACACAAATGCTTGTGGTGCAGGTCCAATTCGGATTTAAACCTAAAGCCTTACCAACAGTTAAAAACATTGCATTAATGTAATATTTCTAATAAAATTATATTATTATTTGAGAATATTTACCATATATGATTACTTAATCTTATTCCACCACTGGGTCCATCCGTGTCTGGGTGTAAAAGGGTTTATATATGTATATATTATATAAAAAATATATTTAAGTATGTATACCTGTTGTCTAGTCTTCCATAACACAAACTTAATACTTGCTTACTTTGCGACTAGATGGCACTGTGTGGAATGTCCTAGATATTATTTTTATTACCACCTTGCATTAAAGCAGTGTGGTGGATTAAGCTCCAAGCCTCCTCACCCTGAGGGGAGGCCTAAGCTTCTGCAGTTTAGCATAATGGGCTGATGGAATGGTGGAAATGATTACTTAATGCGCTTGAACATATCTGCAACGTTACTGAAAAGAACCTATAATCACGCCGAAACATGGACTCTCACGGCAGGACTGGCCATAACTTTAAAGTCGCTCAGCGCGCTATGGAACAAGCTATGCTCGGTATTTCCGTGATGGACAAAATCAGGAATACTGAAATCCATCGAAGAACTAAAGTTGTCGACATAGCCGAAATGATTAGCAAGCTGAAGTGGCAATGGGCCGGTCACATTTGCCATAGAACCGACAACTGATGAGGTAAACAAGTTCTCGAGTGGAGGTCACATACTGGGAGGTGAAGCATTGGACGCCCCTCGGTCAGGTGCACTGATGACCTAAAGCGCCATACGGGGGTAATTGGATGCAGAACGCGGAGAACCGTGTGTGGTGGTGAGCCTTTGCAGAGGCCTATATGCTGCAGTGGAGAAACACGGGCTGATAATGATGATGATGCTAATCACAAGAAAGTGCATACTTTTTACTATATCAATCTTAAAGTTTTTGTCTGATCTCAGTTTGTCTATAACTAAATGCCTTAACACTGTGTTCACTTAACTGATTATCCTCTGTTATTATGATGTGATAGTAGTGTAAACCCAAATAAATCATAAATAATTTAATACATACTTGAGCACCCATTTTACTGATAAAAATTCGTTCAAAGTCATTATGCCATTCTAAGAACACGCATAGGTATCTCTGATTTAGGAAAAAGAAGTATTAGTCACCTAACTACGCTTGAATAAACATTACAAGAATGCATTATGAAACAGATCATATGTTTGTAAGTGTTTCATTTAAATTGAATAAATGTTTATTTATTTATTTTATCAGAAATAATCTGATGCAAAAACATAAACACCCTTGAAGTGTGCATTTCATCAATATTTTCTTAGTAGTTTTGTTTACATTACAAATATCTTATTTCAATCAAATTGTATACTTTAAATTATTTCACCCAGTGGGTATAATTTGTTCAAATTGGGTATGGTCAACGCAAGTCATGATGTCGTGTTTAATGCTAAATGTTAGTGTGAGTACTAAAATACGTACAGCTCGCGCCAAACTTCTAGTTCGCTCTGAAATTGCCGCGGATGCGTTTTGCGCAGATGCTTGCGACCCTCTGATGCCCATTTGTCCTATTGTAGCATTACTCAACTTTAGTGCAAATTAGAAATTTGTTGCTAGCTGTACATTTAATATTTATGGTCCAGCATCGGCTTTGCTTGGGTTATTTCAGGTTTAATAACATTTAATTGTTATTTTTATGGTATGTAATTATGTGGAATTGCTTTGAAAGACCAAATCTTTATTACAAACTATCTTTCACATACTAAAAAAAATAATATTACTGCTACTACATCATCCTCTCTTACCCTAGAATGGAAGATGTAGTTACTAGTGGAAAAGTATGTTGAGATAATTTAGCCATATGGGTAAGATGAATGATAGTGATGAAACAAATGTATAGAGTGTATGTTTGTGATGGAAGGGTCGGTAAGGGGCGCCATAGATAAACATATGTGATCCAAATTGATGATTTTGAAAATTTATGACTGTCGATCCAACGAAAGATGTAAGGATTGTGCTAAGTGGAATTCTATATATGTTTCATACATAAACCTTTGGCTTTGGGAGAGTTAGGGAGGCTTGGGATAGAGCTTATTTATGTATATACGTATGAATTATTTTTATATCAATGCCCAATATTACTAATAAACACCAGGTTTGATATTTGCATTGGATAATGCAATGTTTTTACACAGCTTTTTTTTTGGGTAATCAAACAAGTTCTTTGACCTAAGACCTTCAAAGCCTACACTCTTGCCTTCCATATTGTAGTATTACAATACTTTCAAGACAGATTTAAATGCATTTACAGAACAGCACCAAAAATCTAGGTATGTTTTATTTGTGAATATTGGAATAATCTTACTAAATTCAGTTTAAGGTATTAGTTTTTTTGTTGTTGAAACTGCGATTTTTGAAGCAAATGGTCTTGACCAAAATTAACACATTATATATATATATTTTTTTTTTTTTTCAAAAATATAGACCTGTCTATACATTCTTAAAATAAAAAAAAAATCTGTAATTTTCTTAGTAATTTTATTCTTATAATTGATTATTTAAATATCCCTGTGACAACAACTGGACATATGTTTACCATTTACATTATCTTAAACTAAATAAAGTCATAATATTTTTATTGATTCATGACCATTACAATTTAATTTGACAGTGACCTTACCTCAATATGTTTTATTTAGTTTTACCTATTATTTTTTATTGTGGAAAGTAATAATCTCAACTGCTCAGATGATGTCATAGGGACAATCTCAACGTCAGATGAATTTTCTTAAATCGAACAGCGAATCCATAAATAGAAAAAAAAAGATTTTTTAAGAGATCACTCTAGAGCCTTATTCCTTTTAATTTTAATGATCATCAGCGCAACTTTAAAATTTTAATCCAAGCCCATTTAGGCCGGGTAAAAACTCACCTAAATCATTTCATACTTTTGTTGTACAAATATAATAATAATACCTGGGACATTCGACACAACGCCATCTGGTCCCAAACTAAGCAAGTATTATGCATTATGGGGTACTAGACAACTAGTATACATACTTAAAGTCTTTTTTTTTAAATAATATATAGATATATATACATACTTTTAACACTCAGAGACGGAACAAATAGACATGTTCATGCACATAAATATTAGGGTCTCTAATCACTCGGCCAAACTCTCAGTCACATATATATTATATAGTTATTTTAGCTAATATAACTAGTTACACAATTTCATTAGGTTATGATAGCTTCAAAAGTCATAATGAGATATTCATTTTTTGCGTTTTGAGTAAAAATAGTTCGAGTCACTGAAGATCTTTTAATTATAATGTGAAATTTTGTACAGTGCGTAAATGTGTAGCTTGAAACTGCAGTATTTAGTAGCAGTGGTGACGTTACTTAAACCACGCTAAATAGACATTTATTTATAACTAGCTTTCCGTCCGCGACTTCGCCCGCGTGAACTGCACAGTTGTGACGAGACCGCTAAAAAGACGCGATGCTCCAGGAAATTGTGACCATTCTTGTGATCATTAGACAACCGCTTAGCCTAGTGGGTAGCCACCCTGCCTACGAAGCTGGAGGTCCCGGGTTCGAATCCCAGGTCGGATCAGTATTTATATGATGAATATTGATACTGGTACCGGGTCTTGGTTGTTATATGTATGTGGTGTCTGTAAAAAAAAATATTTATATATGTATACATATATTATAAAGAATATTGAAGTATGTATATCAGCTGTCTAGTAACCCATAACACAAGCATAATACTTGCTTACTTTGGGACTAGATGGTGCTGTGTGGGAAGTCCCATGTATCATTATGTATTATTATTATATTCTAGTAAATATGGCCATGAAAAATTGCTGTCCCACAGAAACCGTGTATTTTTCCCGGATTTAATTTATCCTGCGTTAATATTATTTAGGTATAAAAGGTATACAATAATAATATATATAAAATAAATATATAATATTACTCCAACCCTTAAGATATGTTTGTTCTAAATTTCATCAAAATCTGTATAGCCGTTTTAGCATGAATAATAGTTATCCATTGCTTTGTTGCTGCGTAATTGACTGCCAAACATACAAACTATCACATTGATTGTAGGATTTTTAAAGCATTTATTAACTAAAAAAATGGGTAATAATAGATGAATCGCTAGAGGACATCGGCACTATATTTACTAGGAGACCTCAATAGTTTCAAAATGACTAGGTATATATGATCACCACAATAAATGTTTAGACCCCGTACACTTCTAACAAAAAATAATAAACAAAAAAAAAACAAAATTGTTTAACTGAACAAACCGTGGTATTGACAGTTTTTTTTTTTAATTTTATTTATCATCTAGATCAAGTTGGTCATATTTAACAAACAATATGACCAACAACGCTTATCTATTTACCTACTCATGGAATAGCTTTTTTTTAAAAGCAATGAGGATCAATTGAAGCAAATTAATAAACAAGCTAATTTTTGGAAAAATATGTTTTTTTTTGGAGGTAGATAAGTTAGAGTACAAAATGTTCAGAATTTTATTAAAATTTTATAATATAATAGAGTCAAGATTTTGTAGTTCATATACTGTTTTGGTAAACAATTATTTAGAGTCATTTAATAAAAAGAGACTAAATATTTGTAAACATTTTAAGTTCAAATGTGGTCTGTATTTTCATGGATATTTACTACTTTTGGTAATAAAACTTATTTAAAAATGCCTTTAAAAGCCTTTAAAAATGAACATTGGCAAGATTAAAATCATATCAAACTGGGTTGCCCTGCTCCAGTGTCTGTTGGGGGAATCTATAAATGATGTAATGAATACATTTGCTTAAGACAAACTGTCTTGGTACGCATGACTTCGAAAGACAATTTAAAACTATTTCCATTGGATGTCTAGCGTTGAGGAAGCTACGCAGCGTCTTTGAGTCTGAGACATATCAGTGTCTAAAGACCAAAGTATTCAAACAGTGCGTGTCACTAGTGATGACCAACTCAGACTCACTTATCGTGCCTTGGAGAGAGTACATTTGGAGTTTACCTGTGGGATAATTCATAATGAAGGAAAGCATAGAAGAACTGGAATGACCGACATAGCTTGTTAAAATGGCAATGATCGCCGCTTGAGAAAGGAAGGTTCTCAAGCGGCGACCACGTACGCGTGAGACGGCCCTCCACTAGGCAGACGCGACAGATCCGATTTCAGTCCAAAATTTGGGAGCGTTTCACATTGGCTCAAATGAAGTTGTAGTCTCAAGAGGCAACTTATAAATATTTTTTAATAAAACCAAAAAATCAAACATTTTCAATTAAGTACGTTGAGTGATTTCAATTTGCAATTTGTATATACTATGAAGTATGAATGCTTTTGGGGTCATGACCCTCATAACTCCTCTCGCCTTCGGGCCACTTCTGACTGACACCTATTAAAGATAGTAGATTACAAGTAGCCCAAGAATGTCATTACTATGATAATATCGGAAGGAGGCCTATGTCCAGCTGTGGGCATATAGCGGCTGAAATAATAGTGATGCCAAACTGGGTCATAGTAGCAATCGAGATAAAAAAATAAAGTTTAATAAAAAAAAATAGTAATATGTAATTACAACTATTTTTATCTGACTTGTTTAAATTTGTCAAAAATTGTGACATGCAAGATTGATCTTGTAACAGCGGAAAGTATTGTTTGTAAAACAAAAGCCATAGAAACTATTGTCCTTTATAGATACAATATCAAGCCTTTTTGGAGCTAGTAGAAAAAGGAAATTATCAACTTGTTTGTAACTGATAACCCTATCTTACATAGAAATAAAATGCAAATCAAATATATATTTTTCTTTAGTTTATAGACAAATTAATTATTTTGTTATTGTATGTATTGTTTATTTATGTACATATATTTGTTTGTACTGACAACTAACTCCTACGCCGAGCGAGGCGGCGCCCTTAAGGTACCGCTCAACAAAGGCAGCCACGCACCAAAGGATCCTCAATGCATCCAGTTAGTTAGACGACTGAAAGGCCGAGTGGTTAGAGACCCTAACTGCAGAGCCAATGGTAGCGGGTTCGATTCCCGCCCGGGACAAATATTTGTGTCCATGAACCTGTTTATTTCGTTCCGGGTCTGGGTGTATAATATTTATCTATGTATATATTATATATATTTAAAAAAAGTATTTAAGTATCTACATCAGTTGTTTAGTAACCCATAACACAAGCATAATACTTGCTTACTTTAGGACTAGATGGTGCTGTGTGGGTTGTCCCATGTATTATTATTATTAGTTAGTGCATTTAACACTGGTAGGTAAGAATTATGGGATAACCATATGTCTTTCAATTCTGATTTTTTTGACTGTAGAATTAGAGGATGTTCTGAGTTGATGTTATACAGGATATTCCAATGTGAGATCTTTATGTGTGTGCTTGTAAATATACAGATTGTTGTATGTGTGTGCATCAAGTCATATTTTTATCTACTTTAATACAGTTTGTAAACATTATCACATTAATATTGTAAGGGAAATAACAGTTTTTGATGTGCAAAATATTATTGTATCATTAAGCTTTAAATAATTTTCGGATTGAAAATGAATGTATTTTTTTTTCTTTTCTTTTTCAGTGGTGTACAACTGGCTCTTGGGACGATGTCAGTACTGAATCAAAGCGGAGAAGAGCAGGTTAAACCTTATTAATTTGTTTTCATCAAAACCACACACACTACATTCACGACGCTTTTGCTGTCACAAAAAAAAAGAAGTACCTATAGTATGTATGTAATTGTAACATTTCATCAATAATATTTTCAAAACCATGTTAGACTCTATTTTATAGGCATTGATTTAAAGCGACAGTTGTATATTGTAAAATTGGTAAGTTAAAAATTACAAAATGCATGTTTAATACCAACTTCAGCAGTAAAAACTGAGCAGTAAACTAAATAGAATTGATTAGTAAGAAATATTGAAATGGGCAGTTAAATATTGAGCAGTAATATGACTGAATGGGCAGTTATTAGTGGTCGGTTAACAAATCTGAATTAGTCAGTCAATAAGAAATCTCACTCTAAACAGTTCTTAAAAAAAAAGAGGTGGTAAAATGTACACCTTGTTTATTTCAGCGGGTATGTGTTAAGAATTTCCTAAATTAACTTTAGTAACGAGTGAAAATTCGATTTGCATGTTTTTATGTTCCTAGTGGGTTGGAACCGTCGATTGTTGGAACAGTAGTCGGAGTGCCCTTAATTCGGTTTCTATCATATTGTTTTTAAACTAACCTAAGTCCCGCCCCCTTTAACGGAAGATTGCCTCTCTTTTCAATTAAAGTGACATTCGGGTGTTATCGCTCACCTGAACTGCCGAACTATAAATCTAATTGCCCATTCCATCATTTTACTAGCCATTTATTTATTACACTGTTTGAATAATTTTTGAGCCTTAATTTTAGGATGAAATAACTGCCAAATTTTCTTTTTATTACTATTCATGTTTTACTGCTGTAGTTAATGTTTAAACAACAGTCGCAAAAATTATATCCATTTTTATATATTTTGAAAATATTACTGAAATGTTAAAGTTTACATACTTAATTTTTGTATTTTTGTGGCTTAAGCCTCTCTTCCGTTGAGCTACTAATTCACAAGGTGCTGTGTCAGTGCACTAAAAAGCCATCCAACATAACCAAACAAATCAAAATTGAAAGACACATTTAGAAGCATGTTTTATCTTTCCTTTTTTAAATGTTATTTTTTCATGTCACCACTTGTTTTGTCAGTCTTTCCAATGTGATGTCATTGGATTTATGGCATTGTATCATCTTTGATAATAGAAAATGTTGTAAAGAACATTTTCATTTTTAGTTTTTATATTTAATATTGTACTTATTACACTCTGTCTGAACTGAAATTTTGATTTTGTGTAATAATAATATAATTAATTATGAATTGTATTATTGTATACAAGTTGAAGGTATTTATAAAAAAAAAATTACACACATGTATGAAAGTAAGGCCAATCCATAAATTATGTCACTCAAATTTCATGATTTTTGGAGCCTCTTCTGTTCACATGTGATCACATTTGTGTGACGTCACATATTTTGCAATTTTAAGTATAAACCATTAACAACTACAGACCATTTGTAATTACATAAATACATTATTATTATTTTATACATTATATAGGTATTATTTAACTTAGGTACTAGGGAGACCCAACCTCAGATTCTACATTGGATCAAATAAATGCTTTTTTTTTGTCAGTCTACAAGACGGTTTTGATCTGTTGGCGTAAGTGAAAAAAGAACGGGGGGTGACACCGTATGCACACCGAGCATGAATTCGCGCGGCTGCCACGTGCTATAAAGTGATAAAAAACCTTATAATATTGAAGAGTTGACATTATCTTAATGTTTTTTGTTAGAGTTTAATACTTGATATATACATGACTAGCTTTCCGCCTACGGCTCCACTCGCGTGGATTACACAGTTGTACCGGGACCTCTTTTTCCGGTAAAAAAGTTACCTAGTCACTGTTCAGCTCATAAAGTATATCTACGCATAAAATCATGGCGGTCCCGGTACAACTGTGTAGTTCACGCGAGCGGAGCCGCGGGCGCAAAGCTAGTTTGAAAACAAAATGTAGCCCATGCTACTCGCTAATATTGTAGCTTTCTATAGGTGATAGAATTTTAAAAATCAGTGTGCAACTGTGTAGCCGAAGCGAAGAGAGTGAAGCCGTGGGTGGAAAGTTAGTATCCTTATGAATTAGAGCCTACGTGTTATTCTGATGTATAAGCTATATTATTGTAAAGTTTCGTTAAAATCCATTCAGTAATTTTTGCGTGAAAGAGTGACAAACATCCATACATTCATACCTACATACAAACTTTCGCGTTTATAATATTAGTAAGGATTGTGACGCCACGGAGCTTATGACTCGTCTCCCCTTGTCACACAATGTCACACTTTGTTGACTTCTTCCCTTACCCCCTTAACTTGTGACGTGTTTTATGGATGGCCCTTAAATGCTCGCAACGCGAAATGAAAATCAATAGCAGATTGATATTGCTCTGAAAATAGTACTGTTTACATAACATTATTGTGTCTTGTTTAAGCACGATTTTGCGTGTTGCTCCATATTTCGGTTTATTCTTAGGTTTAGCTATGAACCGGTGTTTTTTAAACAGATTATTTTTCAATATTATACCATTTTACTTGTTGTTAAAGAAATTATTTAATCAAAAGTAATGAGTTTGTTTGTCAAAAGGTAATCTCAGAAATTACGTAACTGGTTTTGATGAAATTTAACATAGATGTACCATGAAATCAAAAGTGCGTAAAGGATATATGTATTCCAAGGAAAGCTGGCACAAGCGATTTACTTACAAAAACGCTTACGTGTGCGTAAAAGAAACGAACGGTACCTTTTGTTTTATTCATCATCATCATCTCAGCCATAGGAACTCCACTGCTTGACATAGGCCTCTCCCATTTTCCATTGGGACCTACTGGTAGCGGCCTGCATCCAGCGTCGTCCCGCCGCTTTTACAAGGTCATCTTTCCACCTTGCGACTGGACGTCTTACGCTGCATTTGCCGTGGCGTGGTCTCCACTCCAGAACTTTTCGGCCTCATCGGCAAACGTTCTTTGTTTTATACGCGCATTAAAATACATGTGTTAGTAAATAACTTCTGTTAGCTTTCCTTGGAATATTTACAATTTACGTCAATCAAACGCACAGTTCCCGAGGTTCGCGTTCATAGATACATCTGTGGAACAGATGTGTGCTCACATCATACTAGTTGTTTAATTATTTATGTATTACATACTCCAACAACAGATAAACTTATAAGAAATACGTAAATACAGAAAACTTAGAAAACACAACAGAGGAGAATCTGTTGACCTTACTTACTATCTATGTATACACGACATTGGAAAATAGCACACAGTAATAAAAATGTAATAAACACAAAACGACGAAATGGTAAAGGGAAGAAAAAGTTTATAATTTGGATAAAGCTCTTTTAAATGCGATGTGAGTTTGGCGATATATGTCGGATGCATCATTCAGGGCATTATACATATAGCCTACAAAGCCTATGTATTGGACTATTGGAAGAGACCATTATTATTGGTGATTCCTTAATTGGTACGGTCGCTTACCACGCAAACGAGAGTTGTTGACTTTGAATTTGAGAGCATTCAACAGCTCGGCACCCAGACCATAGTTTTACGTCTGACCTGAAGTCTCTGAAGATGGAAGTATTTCGGGCGATCTCATATATTAGGAAGTCTTTTCCTAAGACCCAATTTTACGTTGAGACAGCGTAGAAAACGTGCTTGAACTGATTTGACTCGAATAACACAAACATGATAGATTGGACATCAAACAGAAGAACGATATTTCAGAAGGCTATGCACCAATAAGGTGTATATAGTATGAGGAAGAAACCAGTTCTTTTAAATGTTTGAACAACACGCAAAATGAACTCCAGCGTTGTGCAAGCCTTGCATCCCATCCACCCATAATGAGGTTTGAACGATAGCACACTATCAAACAATACCGCCAAATCACGAATCACACTGACGGCGTCCAGTAGAGATCCGTTTATACTGTACGGATAGTAAATTATTATCTTCTTCTTGGTGAACGATATATAGTGGCACTTTTTGATATTTAGGGACATTGGATTATTCTTGCATCAAGAGTGCAACAGATTTAATTTGTTTTGTAGTAAAAGAAAATAATTTCCAGAAAGTCATTAATAAACACTAAGAAAAGTAATGTTCTTAAATTAGAGCCTTGTGGAACCCCAGAGCTTGCTAAGGAAAAGGAAAGGAGTTGAAAAGGAAAAACGAAAAAGAAACTTTAAATACTTTTTATTCTTCCATGTTGCGTGATGAGTAGTGCCAGACTTGTAGGCGTATCGCAATAAATCCAAACGAGTTGATGTACCTTCGCGTGCGTAAACAAGAGTGTAGTTTGCAGTGTGTGCTATAAATGTAAAATATATTAGTGTGCAAATTGACAATAGTATTTCATATAACTTAAAAGTTATGTGACATTTCCAACGAATTTCTTTATTCCGTGCGATTATTAAAATGCAGTACATTGCGGACGAAATGGTGGGCGAATGCTAATAAATTATAAAATTTGTTTATAGGTGGAATGTCCACTTTGCATGGAGCCTCTGGAAGTGGACGACCTTCATTTCTACCCGTGCACATGTGGATATCAGGTAAGGCACAAGAACGGATGTTGTCGGTATTAAATATCAATTAGGCTTTGTAGTAGCTCCTATTTAGTTATTGTTCCCGTTTTTGCTTCTTTCTTCCTAGGAGCTGTCCACGGAATGCATTCACGTATATTTATACAGTATGTGCAACCGATTTGTGCAGCTCTGAATTTAGTCACAAAAACGTTGCAGTTACATAATCTCACGTTATCTCTTTGTGCGCCATTAAATGGCCACGCCGGCCTGGCCCGCCGATGTACTTGTAGTTTGTTAACTAAACCGCGGAGTGCGGTAGGCCTGAATTCTTACTACATCCAAAGCTAGTTGTCTTCCACTACTAAAATTTACTTCTTCATCTTCCTTTCCTTTTCTCGTTTTTCTCTCTTATTTTTATTACATTGTTTCCCACCCTACAATTAATTACTCTTGCAAGACTAAAGTAATAAATAACCCGCAGTAATCCACTAGCACTTTGTCGACGGAGCGACGGCCGCCATATAACCATCGCCCCGCAACCGCCGTTGCGGTTGCTTAAAATAATTAAAATGTAGCATTTAGCAATTCTGAGCGCATCTAAAGCCCGAGCTCTAGTCTCCTTTCCCACGGGATGTTTGTTTTCTCAATGGTTTCTTTCTCCGAAGAACTTAGAAGGAAAAGGTAGGAGGTTACTTTCCCGGTAAAGAGTAAGAGTTGGAACAAACAGCTCTAGAACTAAAGCTTAATGCACCCGTGTACCTACCTATAAAAATCTGATCAGAGATTGTCAAAGAAAAATTCTCTGAAGAATGTTTTTTAAACGTGTTGCAGATATGCAGATTCTGTTGGAACCGCATCCGCGAAGGCGAAAATGGGAGGTGTCCGGCGTGCCGCAAGGCTTACCCCGAAAACCCCGCCGACTTCACGCCGCTCAGCCAAGAACAGGTATGGACTTACTGGGAGCTCAATTAAGCAATGCAATTGAATATAACTTTCCTTATATTCTTTTGTAACTCGAGTAGGGGAGAGCTCAGTTTCATAAATCATAGGTGATCGTCGACCTTTGACTCTCGATTGTTTATTCTTCTCTTCTTTTTTTCTTCACTTTTCTGCCAGTTCTGTATAAAAAGAAACGGCCAGGAAAACAACGAAGATAGAAAAAGAATTCGATTCTGTGATATTTATGTGTCGCAATACAATTTTAAGACTACATAATAAAATGATTATTTTACTTGATAAATTACAATCTATACTAATATTATAAAGCTGAAGAGTTTGTTTGTTTGTTTGAACGCGCAAATCTCAGAAACTACTGGTTCAAATTGAAAAATTATTTTTGTGTTGGATAGTCTATTTATTGAGGAAGGCTATAGGCTATATGTATAAAATAATACTATTTGTCTGTCTGTCTATTCGAGCAAATCTCCAAAACGGCTAAATTGATTTTGATGAAACTTCACAGATATGGAAAAGAAGTAGTCAAAAGTGACATACACTACTTTTTGTATGTCTGTATGTACGTCCATTTGTCTATTCGAGCTAATCTCCAAAACGGATAAACCAATTTTAATGAAATTTTACGGGTATAAAAAGGAGGTAGTCAAAAGCGGCATACGCTACTTTTTGTCCGTCTATCTATTTGTACGTCTATGTGTCTATTCGAACTAATTTCCAAAATTGCTGAACAGATTTTAATGAAAAAAAGTTTTCAAGAATGACACCAGCTACTTTTTGGTGTCTGTCTGTCGTTTGTCCTCACTAACCTATCAACGTAAATAAGCCGAAACTACTAAGTCTAGGAAGCTGAAATTTAAAACAGAGCTTCATTTTATAACGTATTAACTTTTTTAAGAAAGGAATATTTGGAAATTTCAGATTTAAGGAGGGAGAGATGGAAGGGCTTTGTATGAGAGTCTTTGTTCTTTAAAGTTAGAAACATAAAAATTTTAACATAAATAAATAATGACGTGTTTCAGGCTTTTTGGGATTTGCACATTTTATGGGGGGAAAACGGGAGGTGCAAAGTATGGGAGTATCGGTTTTCTTAAAGGAGTGGGGAGAATGAAGATTGAAAGTTTGAATGGGTGTACCCAATATTAGTTTTAGCAAAAAGTACCTACGTATAAACCGTTTCGAATGTTAATACTACCTAAAACAGATATGTCTAGTCTACGCAAGCGAAGCTGCGGGCGGTCGCTAGTCTTTCATATTATTATATGTGCTTTACTCGTAATTGTGAGTTCTCTCTCTATCTTTCTAGTCATAAAAAAAATAACCACAAAGGTTATGGCAGTCACAGAGTGGCTCCAAATCTTTGGATGCAGATGATTAAAAAGAAAACTAAAAATGCAATTTTTTCAATCACACACGCCAAATTTTTTTTAGACTTTCATGTAAATATTACATTAAAAAAATAAATATGTTAAATTTTCAGTTTAAGATATTTTTTTCGGAAACAATTATCGATACGGAATAATTACTAAGTCAAACATGAATACTACGTATGAGAAAGATGCGACCGCGGGTGTAGCGGGGAAGAAAATCCCACCGGTGGCCGCTGACCGACGCAATTGTCAGACGCTCGCACATCGTCACGGTAATTCGTTACTGCGACATCATTTCTTAATATAGTACCGAATGATACTACAATTAAAAAAAAACACATATTTTTAGTATTTTCAACAAAGGTCATAAGAAATAGCTTGGTATATAACTATGTTATATGATGTAGGTGGCCGCTATCAAGATAGAGAAGCGAGCGCGAGAACAAAAAAGGCGCAACAAGACACTTGAATCGCGGCGAGCTTTGGCCAACGTGCGAGTTGTGCAGAAAAACCTCGTGTTCGTCGTCGGACTGCCCGTCCGGCTCGCCGACCCCGAGGTACGTACAATAGGGTAGATGACAATTTTTGAAGTGAAACTTCTTATGGCACGGGGTGAGCCTAAAACGACACGAAAATGCGTCACGCTAAATAATATAAGTGGGGAAGATATAAGGAACAATCAGCTTTCACACGAGAAGCCGGTTGTTCCTATATCCACACTACTAACTGCTGATTGTGGGGAGTAAGGCCAGAGCGTTACTCAGTTTCGTGTCGCTGGTAGCTGCGTTATATATCCCCACTACTAACTGCTGAGTGTGGGAAGTAAGGCTAGAGCGTTACTCAGTTTCGTGTCGCTGGCAGCTGCGTCATTGCTCGGAGTGTCAATAGATGTGAAAACCGTGAAAACTAGATTGATGTTGATAATTTTAATAACATTATGAAAATTCAAATTTTAATACTAAAAGTTCTAAGTTTTCACTTCTGTCGGCAGTTCCTTTAACTGCCAATCAGTTTTTTTTTTACATATAATTGTTTTTTAAATATATATCATATAGTTCGCCTCAAACTTTATGGCGGATCGGAATACAATGCTCTATGCGTGCTTGCGCAGGTACAGTCATATACCCCTCGCTCCACTGTGTCCCGCTACACCTAAAACTGGTAACTGCGACGCGACTTGTGCCTATGTTCATATCCGCCATAAAGTTTGATTGGAACTGTAACAACAAAATAATTTAAAAAATAAATAATTAATAACAAAGTTACAAATGTTTAAAATTTCCTGTTAGAAAAGGCAATACCGCACGGCGCCCTTAGCTGTGACGTCAAGCTATTTAAAATAATGTTAAATTACGTTTTGCAAGAAAAAAAACAGAGACAATATTTTAATAGCTTATAAGTTTCATATATTTTTTATTTTTATTTTTTTTATTATTTTATATTCTTCAAACGAATTTAATTTTGTTTATGAATTTTGTTATTTACTTATTTATGTATTTGTTATTGTATAAAGACTATTTTTATATTTTCTTGATAAATATAATATATATAATATACCACTTGGCCTAGTGGGTAGCGAACCTGCTTACGAAGCTGGCGGTCCCGGGTTCAAATCCCAGGTCAGGTCAGTACTTATGTAATAAATATTGATACTGATACCGGGTCTTGGTTGTTATATGTATGTGGTGTCTTCGCTTGGTACCCAAAACGCAAGCTAATGCTTAGTTTGTGGCTTAGACGTTGTTGTGATATATAAAGTTATTATATTATTATATTCAATATTAGTTGCATACCTTATTGTCTTTATATTATTGTTTTAGAAAGCATCCATAAACTAAGTGGTTGGATTTTAGCCTATTTTGAACCCATCTCCCAAACCCGAACCATCTCTTTGATACAGTCACTGTAAAAAGTGTGATACCAAAGTCTGGTTTTACTGTCTCTTGCGGTGGTAACTTCAACAAGTAACATCAACCCACATTAATAAATGTTCATTAACTTTTTGTGTTACAGATTCTAAAACGGCAGGAGTACTTTGGCAAATACGGCAAAATACATAAAGTAGTTATAAACCAAAGTACGACATACGCGGGGTCACAGGTATGTATTCTATTCACAATAGGTTCGTCTAGGACAAAACGCAAAAGTCAATTTGTAAAAACAGTGCTTATTTAGTGCCGGTTTTGTTGGTCAGGAGGGCAAGGATATTTTATGATATTGGAATAATTATGTATTGATTGAAATTAGACCGAGAAATTTTAAACTAACAACTAATTGTTTAAAAATCTGAATGTATCTAGTATCACGGTTACATAACGCAAAATATAATTAAAAAAAAAAACAAAGAGCAATAATTCTTCTGCGGTCATATTCCAAAAGTTTTATTTCACATGAGTTAATGTCATACATTTACAGGGTCCATCGGCGTCAGCGTACGTGACGTATATGTCGTCCGCGGACGCTCTAAGGGCCATACAGGGCGTGAACAACGTGGCGCTCGACGGCAGGGTGCTGAAAGGTTCCCTGGGTACGACTAAATACTGCGCCAATTTCATGAAGAACCAGCCCTGTCCGAAGCCGGACTGCATGTACTTGCACGAGTTAGGTGAGAGATTGAATTTTTTTTGTATCTTATATACCTAGACTTACTCTAGATGTTATACTTCTAGCCTCTCAACGAATAATTCGTTTCATCATCTGGTTTTCAAGCCTTTATTATTGGATTACAATCCTTCCTCGATATTGAGTTAACGAGTTGGGGCCATAAGCTCCCAACGCTGATCAGGTGCGGGTAGAGGCGTGTTTACCTCCCCCGTCACAAAAGTGACGATGTCGGTCGAACTGATGTCACTTATTTGACTTAAGTTTTATAAATACAAAAATAAATATTGGTCAACACGTCTATGGCAAAATGAACTCACAAACCTTTTGTGAAAAGCTTAGTGCTTAGCTTAAATACTCGGTCACCGAAGCTCTGATAATTCACCCGAAGCACTGCGAAATGGTAAAACACGCTTTGTTTCGAATTTCATCAATCAGAGGATCCTTAAGGGTAAAGAAGTTTCTGTAAAGGCAGACTTACAATTTCAAGTTGGCCAACTAAATCGCAGAGTATACTTATAGTCAAGTAAGTTAATGATAGCCCGCACATTTAATCCAACTAAATCGTCCAACTAATTAATCGTATACCGATCGTATTAGAACCGAGATTCCCTTCCGATTATGCACAATTAAAAAGTTGGCCAACTATCGGCCGACTGTTGTTCGATAGTTGGCCAACTTGAAATTGTAAGTCTGCGGTGTCTCTAACTGTGCTGTGCGCGCGCCCTTTGTAAGTCTATAGACGCAATTTGCATTTCGTTTTGTTTGGTCCGAAATTTGGACCAAAGTCCATCTGCTCGTCCCGCTTACGATTGGACCAAACGAAAAAAGCCGTAAAAGTGGTCCAGCGGTAGTGAAGGCAATAGTTAGTTCAAAACATGTATATAAAAATACTATTACCAACTCGCGAGTTCGCCAGTCATTGCTTTTTTATTTCCTTAAAAATACAATAGTGTGACACTATTAGGGCAACACGTCCTTACAACATATCGTCGTGTACATTAGGGCAACCGTTCGATTTTGAAATAAATTTTCAACTGATACCAAACTGTAACCCCCTCTCCTCGCCGCACCGCTACCTAAGGCGTGCTAACGACCAGCAAGCTGCCTATAATTATTCCACTTCGTATGTGTGTCATACTCTACTCAAATTGTGCCGTCATACTAGTTACTAAAATATATGTTCCAGTTAAGGTCGCAACCTGTAAAATTATCGAGGTCCATAGCTACTCGGTAAGCCGATATTGGCATGGAACCGCTCCATTTTGTTGCCATCACATATGTTGAATCACATCAAGTAATCTTATATGGCTACCTAGTATTCTAATATACTTTCAAGAATATCAACTGCCAATTTAATATTAAGTTTTATTTCTTTGACCCTCTATTGCTGGAAGCTGGATTTAAAACTATTTGCAAAAAAAAATTTAATGATAATAATATATAGAAAATATCAAGGAATTCGAATTATTTCCATATATGATTATTTTTTCCAAAGTCTATACTTGACTCTATTAATTGAAAATTGAAAAATTGTTTATTGATAATCTAGAGAAACAAAATAGTAACAGGTGTTGGGGCATTCTTATAAGTAAATATTATATTTGTGCTAGGATGTCCCGCTCCTCCACTTCCTATATTCGGTACAAAAATACGTAACTATACTATAGTTACGTATTTTTGTACCGTATATCCACATATATATATATAAATGATAAAGTACGAGTATTATACATACTAACGTTACAAAAAACAAAAAATACATATATTTTAGCACCCGAGACCAATAGCGCTAAAAGGCATGATGTGTGTGTGTGGCAAAAAGTGTGTTAGTATGTTTATTTAACAACTTTTAATAGTGTCTATTAGGACTTTCACAGTTGTTAAGGGAGGTTGTATATTTTATAGGTGACCCAGACGCCTCATTTACTAAAGAGGAGATGCACGCAGGCCTGCATCAGGCGTACGAGCGAAGGCTCCACGAACAATTGCTTGCGATAACGCAGCGGGAACAGGCCAGGGAGGCGGAGAAAGCTTCGGCACCACCCCCCGGGACGACAGGCGCGACCTCCAGTTCTGGGACGAGTGAGTACATTTGTCATGCCGCGTTCGAACATTGAAGTATCTCGTAAATGTCAGCGTGTTAAGTGTGCGCCAGTATGGGATCGTCAGTTAATCACGTGAGCACAAATAATCTTACTTAAAAATAAAAAGAAATCTATGTTTATTATAACTTATTTAAAAAAAAAATCCTAAACACTGTCAGCAATACAATTTTTTATTTTTAGAAAAAAAATATGTGTTATTTTTTTTTATTTGGGGCGGGAGATAGCCATGAACCAAAGAGGTGGGGTAAAAAAATGACCAGCAAAACCCTCACGTGATTATTGTACAATCCCCTATAAGTGGATAACGAACACGCTCATTGTTTTGGCCAGGAAATATATGGGTTGGAACACGATTGTAGTGCCTCCTGTTATGAATGGAATCTGCTCATCAAGTACATTATTTATTTACAAAATTTTTTTGGGATCAACGTTTAAAAAAATACTTTATTAGTAAATGTAAATTATGAAATGGTCAATGACCATAGAAATTTTTTTTAGATTTTCTTCTTTTTTACTAACCCTAACGTGATACGTTACGTTAGGTAGATACAAATATTTATTAGAAGCTGTACTTGAGCCAGTGTGATTTTAATGACCGCTTGACTTAGTGGGTAGCGACCCTGCCTATGAAGCTTGGGGTCCGGGTTTGAATCTCAGATCGAGTCATCATTTATATGAGGAATATTGATACTGCTACTGGGTCTTGGTTGTTATATGTATGTGGTATCTTCGCTTGGTACCCAAAAAACAAGCTAATGCTTAGTTCGGGGCTTAGACATTGTTGTGATGTGTATGTTATTATTATTATTATTAATATATGTTCAAATATCAATACATTATCTAGTCAACTAAATTATTTTGATTTTGTATATTGTAGAGCGGTTGTACGGTTCCTAGTTGTCCTTACAGACTATAAGCAGCCACAGGGGTCCTATATATTTTGTGCTAATTGCAACCCACGTATACATCCGTAAAGTCTCAATAACTGTTTTCTCGTTTTCGTTACCATATTACTTCTAGATCACTTCTTGGTTTCTACCCAGATATATTGTGCTAAGTACCCACTCGATATCTTGATAATAATTTAGAATCTTGATCAGTTTTATAACCGATTGAATCCCATTCAATTGAAACTTTCGAGCATGATGGAAGATAAGCCTTGGTATTACTCTCTGAACCTTGAAGTATCTCCATACAAAAAATTACGTCGTTTGGTTTTCCCGTGACACTCTAAGGAAATATCAATCAAACAAACATATTTCGTATTTATTGTATTAGTTGATCATAACTAACAAAAAAAATTTATTTACAGGCAATTTTAGTACGAACAGTGAAAAGAGTAGTTCTAAAGATGGTGAGTGTTTGAAAATATTAATTTTAATAATTTATATTAATTATATTATTAATTAATATTACCAATTTTAATATTTTATAAAGAAATGCTGTTACCACTAATTTCTGTATAATAATAATAATAATAATACATGGGACTTCCCACACAGCGCCATCTAGTCCCAAAGTAAGCAAGTAGTATGCTTGTGTTATGGGTTACTAGACAACTGATATACATACTTAAATATTCTTTATAATATATACTTATATAAATATTTTTTTTTTATATATATAACAACCAAGACCCGGTACCAGTATCAATATTCATCATATTAATGCTGACCCGACCTGGGATTCGAACCCGGGACCTCTAGCCCCGTAGGCAGGGTCGCTACCCACTAGGCTAAGCAGTCGTCAATTTCTGTATGATGCTTAATTAAACTCACGTCACTTCTTTCTTCGTGTCGTGATAGTCCGAGCGCAGCGAACCTGTTTCAAATCTATAAGGCTGTGGGGCCGTGGTTCGAATCCAGGCGTGTACCACTGAGTTTTTCTGACTTAAGTACATAACTATCACTGACTCCGCGTCTCGGAGAGCACGTTAAGCAGTCAGTCCCGGTTGCTGTCAATAGATGGCGGTCGTTACAATCAACCAACCCGCAGTGGAGCAGCGTGGTAGATTAAAGCTCTAAACCCCCGCACTCCGGGGGAAGGCCTTAGCCCCTGCAATGGGGTACAATGGGCTGATGGAATGAAGTGGAATGGAAGTTCTTTCTTCGTTTATTTCGTTTTGCTACAGTTAATGACGAAAGGAATACTTTAATCTTGATACCCACTCTTATAATCAAACTCCACGCGTCATTTTGATACTGACAACTTGTTTATCTCTTTAAAAAAATTTTTAATCATAAAACCCACCATCAGTTAAAATGTAGCAGGGAACTAAAATAAAAAGCGACTTGCTATCTATCCAAATGAGCTATCATCAGCTAACACTACATAGCTATTCGGTACGCTCGAAGCGGCACAGCGGCTTTAGAAGACCGGCAGTAGAGCTGTGAAACCCATGATGCAAGGCTTCACTAGAGGACACACTACAAATCAGGCTGTTACGGAACTCATCTGCACATAGTTTATTGGACTGATTGAAGATGTCATCATCATCATCATCATCAGCCCATTTTTACCCCACTGCAGGGGCTTAGGCCTCCCCCAGGGTGAGGTGGGGGGCTTGGAGCTTAAGTCCACCACGCTGCTCCACTGCGGGTTGGGAACTGTAACGACCGCCATCTATTGATAGCGTCCGGGACCGACTGCTTAACGTGCCCTCCGAAGCACGGTGATTGAAGATGTACCAAGTAGAAAATAAAATGTGGAAAATGGGAGCAGAAATTTGAATTTCATGATAAAACTCTAATTCGACCTGGAAACAACTCCAATTTCCTATAACAATGTTTCTAGTTGAAAACACTAAATTGAGTTGATTTTATTGGCTACTTTTGCAGAATTACGTGTCATAAATCTGTCTTCAATGTAATTTGTTTCTCTCTATACTTGATATCGTGTGTGCATTATCTGCCCATCTGCTTTTTGATAAGTGCATGTCAATGAATTTTTTTTTAAATAAATTATTATTTCATTTCATTACATATATTTAATTATAATATTTATTAAATTATGCAAATAATAAAAAAATTTTTGTTCACAGGCAATCAATCCAAGTTTATACCAACGACCATCATAACATCGTCTCACATAAATAATATAATAAATTCAACTTCTAAGTAAGTAGCTTTTTTTTCAATTTAAGTTATCGCAAATTTAAATATTTTTTTTTTTAAATACTTAGACCCTTAGTAATTATTATTTTTTAGAAGTTTTCTTATTTTGATTGGCGCAACAATGCTTATTAATATGCAATTAAATTAACTAAGGTCTATCCTTGTTAAGGAAAATGACATAACACATCCCGTTTTAAAATCAACCAATCACGTGACAGTAAAGCAAAGACAGCATATTTAGCTGGCACGTGATTGGTCAATTTGTAAATTGCCCTATGTCATAATAATGTAAATTCGTCGTTAGATCCGTATTTGGTTCTATTATAATACATTACGATTATGTCAGTTTTCTGTTATTGGATTAGTTTATAGAATATTTATAAATTATCGAATTGCTTTATTGTAACTTTATAAATATGCTATAAAATATGAAGATATGGTTTCGCGCTGCGCCATACTGGAGATAGTATTACAATAAGTTCGAGATAGTAAATCAGGAGCCAAATTTAACTCTCCTTTGACGTTCAAGATGTTTATAAAACGTTTTGTGGCACCTATCTCACTCTATCCCACGCCTATCTTCTATCCCATATATTGGTTTGTCGAACCTGCTGCGTGCTTCCCCTTGGAAATTGGCAGTTGTGTTTTAAAACAAAATTTATTTTATCCTCGGTTCAGTATTGCGCAGTGAAAAATATTTCATATTTCTACGATGCGAAATCAAAGAAACTTTCAAATGTTTATATGTTAATTAAAAACAAAAACATACTTCCAGATCAAAGAAAGAGTCTAGTGCAAGCAATAGCAACGGCAGCAACATGGGTAGTAGCAATAGTAGCATCAGTAATAGCAGTAGCAACGTGGTGGGGGGCAAGGAGGCGTGGCCTAGCCTCGGCTCCTCCCCCCCGGCGGACATGCCTCAAAGGAAATTACCCAGTCCAAGCCAAAATTCAAGTATGATAAATTATTTCAAAAATAATAAAAATTAAAGTTAATACACGGTGTACTTTCGTCAACGCGGCGGTCACAGTTACAATAATTTAGGTGAACAACATTTGTTGACCTCGTTTGACCTATGTGGTCGTAATGGTTACCGCAGTTATTTTAACATAAATTGTAAATATTTCGAAAACTATTGTCATGTTTAAATTTTTAAATGTTTCTTATATTTATTATGTGGGTCCGCAATAATAGTAATAATAATACCTGGGATACACCATACAGCGCCACAAAGTAAGAAAGTATTATGCTTGTGTTATGGGTTACTAGAAAACTGATACATAGTTAAATATTATTTATAATAAATACGTACATAATATTTTACACCCAGACACAAAACAAAATAAACATTTTCATGCACAAAAATATTTGTCCCGGGCCGGAATCAAACCCATACCTTCGACTCCGCAGTTAGCGTCTTTAACCACTCGACCATTCAATCAGTTAACGAAAGTACAGTGTGTATGTGATGTCTTTATTACATTACAAAATAGCGTAATATTTTAAAATACTATTTTAGCATTAACATTTCTATCAACTATAGTAGTAGTCAAATAATTTTGTGGGCTTTTAGTGTTATTCATTAAAACTATTTGATTATGTTTGTCGATAATTTCACACAAGCAAAATATATCTTTCTATATTTTTCATTATTCCTATAATATTATTATTATGCGTACACGAGTATAGACACGATGTTTTTTTTTTCAGTTAAGTCACAAGAAAACGGCACATCGAATGGTATTCACACACAACAGCAACTGGCTCAAACGAAAAATAATAAAGATAGTTATACGGACAAAACGAGCAGTAGTAGACATAACAAGGACAACGGCACCAATCATAATAATCACAGGAAAAACAAATCGGATAGCAAATACAGACAGAAACACAGCAACGGTATAAATGAAAACGAGATTAATGAAGGTAGACAAATATCGGACGCTGTACAACAGAATTCAGTTTTCGAAACCGATCTACAGAGCAGCTATTTATCAAACGAATTAAACGAATTAGAATCTGAACGCCACAGCCTACTAGAAACACACGATCTATTAGACAACAGCGACCATAGTTTACTCGAAGACGACAATAACCACAGTCTATTAGATGATGCCAATTCTGATGTCCTTATGATGCAAAGAAACAGGGAAATGTTGGCTGGATTAGTCGATAACAATCATATAATTAATCAAATGAAACCTGTTAACGGTTATATATTAGATAATAACATGTACCTAGGTAACGAAAGACAGCTTAGCCAAATGTACCCGAACATCGAGAAGGAATTAGCTCAGAGGGAACGTAATCGTGAAATGATGATGAGGCAAAATGAATTGATGGCAAGACAGAACGTTTTGTTAGACAAACACTACATGCCACAGTCTAGTATAGGAATGGAATCCGCCAATGATCTATTAGGTATGTGGAGTCTTTTTTTTAATTTTAAACCAGTATAATTGGTACAGTTCAAGGCAGATTTTGGATCTCTGTTTTCATAGTCAGTTTATAGTGGCCAAAAGAGTACATATGCGTCTTATCCTTCCCATTGTCGTTACGATCCCAAGATCCAAGTCTTGAACTGTATCTACATAGGTAAGTCGACACTTTGTTGGTATAAATTCCGTTCAGACACCGTGGGAGGAGCTGCCATGTATCACTGTTCTGCGGGCGCGCTCTGCTTCTTTCTCTAATTCTTGGTTAGATCGGTTTAAGTATTTAAAATATTTTTTTATAAGAGAGGACTCAGTGCATAGGAGACGTTTTAGTTGTTTAGATGCGTCCCCGTCGCATCGACGGTTTTTGAATACTCAAAAACACTTTAGAGCTAAAACCTGTCGCGCGCAAGGCGGGCGCTCGACTTATCGTCTGCATTTCACTCGCAATTCGCAATCTACGTAAAGTAGTTGCGGTACAGTGACGGCGCGGGAGAGGAGCGCTGACGAATTCAACCGATCGAGCCGTCTCCGTCTCTTATTTTTTCGCAGTCTAGTGCTAAAGAATTTGCATGCGTGCGTACCCGTGTGCGTTGGACTTGTAGCTCTTAAGTCTATTGTCCCTTGAAGCTGCACAAAATCAAGCTTCTAAATGAACCCAATAAAATATGGTCAATTATGCCTTATATTTAGACGCAAGTAAATCAACCACCCTAAATTGAGCTACAATACGCGCCACCGATGTAAAAGGCCGCCGGCTGTACACTTCTGATTTACCCGCATAGCGCTGCCTCTGGCAATTTTGAATTTTGAACTCGTCTCCTATCGGATAGTGTACAGCCGGTGGCCTTTTACATCGGTGGCGCGTATTGTACTCATCTCGAGGGGAGGCCTAACTCCTGCAATGGCGTATAATAGGCTGAAATAGTAAGTAAATCATTTAGATTTTCATTTAGATTTAGGCTACCCCCCGTTGACCTAATCATGAAATTCGGAATGAATAAAAGGTGTTGACAGCACAAATACAGGAATATATCCGAAAATCGTTAATTTATAGCTATGAAACGTTATAATTTTTTAAAATATTTTTGAATTGAAACATGCATTGCTGTGGCATTCTGTCAGCAAGTGATAAACATGTCAATATACGTTTATAACTAAGAGACTTTCAGGACTGGAGTCCGATTCATACTTGTTTGGTTTGTTTGTATAGCGTTACTTCCTAAGAATTCTTAAACTGAGAGAAAACAAACAGGCTCATTTGATGATGGGAGGGTTTAACAAATCTGCCGTATTACATTAGAAAAAACAACTTCTGCTTACTGTCTATCCGGAGTAAAGTTTTTATTTATTATTGACTTATTTAATAATAATATTTATTATAATAATAATTATTTATGTTTGAGGTAATTGTTTTTTCCTATAAGATACATTTAACCTTAAAAATTTATACTTTTAATAAGTTATTAACAATTTCCAGGTGCTAATTACCACAACAACGCGGGAATGCTCGCGTCGTTCGGTATGAGGGTAGGTAATGCGAGCGGCGCGATGGGCGTGGCTTCCGGAGGAACGCCCTACTCCTTACAGCCGCGACTTCTACCTCAACCACCGCTTATGAATGGCTACGACGCTACCTCTTTACAGGTGAGACAGTTAATCAGAACTACGGAACAAAAAAGAGACGACGCTATTAAATGTGACCAAAACGTTCACTACCGCCCTTTTAGTATTATGCCGATTTTAATGCCGACGCGAGACTTGTGGTTGTATCGCCACGAGTCGACCTAAAAATGCTTCAAAAGGAATCCTCGTTAAAATGCCTGCAGTAGTACATTAAGTTCCAAGTACGGTAAGCTGCATGTTATAGTCGAGCTGTTTATGTAAGTCGAGGTGTTATAATAAACTGATGACTATAATAGCCAGCTTACTGAGTACGAGCATCATACGAAGTTTTACAATACATGTGCAATTAAACTTGGTAGATACTTCACATGTAATAATGACGGAAGCAGGACTGCTTTTCGCGGTCTACGCATGTATTACAAACAGCGATGTGAAAATCAGCTATATTTTAAAAACTCGCTTAGGACTATAAGCTATAATATTTTAGCATGTTATTTTATATGCTATGCTATAGCATAACGAGCGAGGCAGCGCGCGGTGCGTTTAGCGCAAAAAAACGAAACACATCTTACAACGAGGCGTGATCGCGTGTGACTGACTAGTCTACTACGCTTTCGCGTCTCATTGCGTTTATAGAACGGTCAACGTGTTTCGCGGCGTTAGCGCTAGTCAGCGCGCTTTCGTGCTCGTTGGCAGGACGTGTTTCGTAGTGCTGAACGTATCGAAGTATTGGTAAGACGGGACTGCGGGATCGCGTGGTGCTATTTAATAGCACCAAGAGGCAACCAATATAATATGCTAAATCCGTTGGGCTGAAATAACGCGTTTAAAATTATGCTATATGTTATATTATCCACCACTAGTTACAAACAGAATGCTCGTTTATGATTAGTGTAAAGTAAAAAGGCCTAGTAATGTAAAATACAACATTTCGATCCAAGTTTTGATATCATAAATACCGTATTAATAGCAAATCTATTGAAAAAATATACGATTTATTATACAATATTTTGGTGTACCAAAATGTATCAATCTATTGAAAGAATATATGATTTATTATACAATATTTTTGTCTAAATTTATCTGCGAATGATTGAATGTGAAGAAATTAGACGGGTTTTTTATAGCGATAGCGATATTTGAGCGCTACCCCTAAAAGTTTCATCAGAAGCTCATATTCGGTCTAGTCCAGCTGCATCTATATGTCATATCGAGCAGTGGAACCACTTGGATTTCTTTTTGGTTCAATCTGTTCTTTCGTAGAACTAATAGTACGACTAATCGGACTAATCCACAGAAAACTACGTAATACGCGTACTTATACATCGGCCGTCGAGAGTTTGCGTTCCTGACAGGACGTAATCGGCATAGTAATCGGATGGTTGATGTAAATTTGTACCGTCGGACGATTCCCGTTTTCAAATATTATTGTCGTTTACATGCACGAATGACACAAAATTAAATTAAAAATTATATTATATCAACTCACACAAGAAATAGGATTTTATAGCTATAAATCTCATGTGTCAGGAACGCAAACTCTCGAAGGCCGATGTATAGTATCCTATCGGTTGAACCGATAACAAAGCTGTTAACAGTGCCGCTTAGTGACCATCGTCCTATGAATTTAACACATCGGCCGAACTGCTAAAGTCACCGAGTTTTGAACGTAGTGGACTAGAAGGCGCACGCTTTCTAAATTCAATGCCGACTTAGCAGACAACTTTGTCAACTATATTTTAAAATTTCTTTATCTGTATCTGCCTTTTATTTAATAGTATTTAAATGAGTTTCATTCACTATAATAATAATATCTGGGGCATCCCACACAGCGCCATCTAGTCCTAAAGTAAGCAAGTATTATGCTTATATTATGAAGTACTAGACAACTGATATATATACAAATTTTTTTTTCTTAATATATACATATATGGATACTTTTACACCCAGATATGAAACAAATAGACATGTTCATGCACAATATTTGTTCCGGGCGGGAATCGAACCCACGACCTTCGGTTCCGCAGTTAGGGTCTCCAACCACTCGGCCAACTGGTCAGTCACTTTTATTAACTTTTATTCGATAGTATGTAAACGAGTTTCATTCAATATAAGTTCCATACACGCGTCCTGCCCGTCTCCTTTCCTCGTCCTGTGCCTCAAATGTGATAACTTTGGTTCTCGAATAAATCGGCCAGCATTACTCTTCCATTGGACTAACTAAAAGGTGACTACAGTGGACGCGATGGGCCAGGAGTATCTGGTATTATTCAAACAAAAAATATTTAATGTATTTGTTATGCAAATCAAATGTTTACTAAATCGTCTAAGTCAAGATTCGGCTGTAAACGAGGTCAGATCATACACGAGCGCGATAGAAATAGTAATAATATCTGGGACAATCCATACAGCGCCATCTAGTCCCAAAGTAAGCAATTATTTTGCTCATATTATGGGGTACTAGACAACTTAAATATTCTTTATAACCCATATATAGATACTTTTACATCCAGATACGAAACAAATAAATATATTCATGCATAAAAATATTTGTCCCGTGCAGGAATCGAACCCGCGACTCTTGGCTTCGCAGTTAGGGTCTTTAGCCACTCGGTCTTGTCAGTCAGAGATGCACATATCGTGCATTTATATTGTGCTCGTGTATGAGTGATTGGACTTCGTTTGCAAGACTTGAAGCTGGATCGCGAATCGCTTTAGAACACAACTTATCACATAATTTCCTATAATTGTTTCCAGCAATCCGAAGGCCGTTATTTAGCAGAAAATATGGACAAATTTTTCACCGACTTCCACAAAACACAACAGATGAGGTTGCTATTGACTCGCGGCGGAGTGGGCGGGGCGAGCGGCGGCATGGTCGGAAGCGGCATGGGCGGAGTCACCGCCAGCCCCTCCCAACACGACGCGCGCCTGGACAGGCCACGGAACATGCTCAGCGCCGAGAGATTAGAGATGGATCACAAACAGAGGTAAGTTGTTATAAAAGTTGTATAATTTTAAATGTAATAAGTGGTTTTGAATGATAAACTACTCGAAATATAAAATTAAGAACTCTGGGTCCGCGCGCCTGTTGATTTGGGTTTGGTTGGGTTTACCACTCATATTAGAATTTCGTGTATGATTTGCCAGGGCAATGATGGCAAATGTCGCGATGGCTTGGCAACCAGGACTGTCTTGGCAAGTTTAATTTTTATGAGAACCCACAGCCGAATTTCTATCGCAAGACGCCCACCTCACACTAACTCACACCCGCAGAATCCAGTTATTCCATACTTCACCACACTCTCTATAATTGTAGGAGTTGCTGCTGCACAGCTTATCACGTAATGACTCAAAATATGTTCAAACAAGAAAGCATGGGTTCAGTTCAGATGCGTTAATTAGTATGCAGTAAATTAATTGCAGATGTATAGGGAAAGGTAGTAGTCAAATGAAAATTAAAAAAAAAAAAAATTAAAAATTAATAATAACCTGATTGCAAAACCATTTAACTGAAAAGAAAAAAAGTTATATTAACTGAAGTTAACTTCTATAGAATTTGGTTTGAACTACATAGAATATTATAAACAGTATATAATAAAAAACAATTCATTATAATATTTTTAATTGTTTTAGTCTAAACTAATATTAGAAAGACGAAAGATTAGATTTCTTGTATATTTGTGACCGATAAACTCAAAAACTAATTACCTGATTTAAAACACTTTGTATATAAAGCTACATTATTGCGTAACATAGGCAGTACTATATTTTCAAAAAAATTAGAAATCTCTACGAAAATTACAATAATTTAACCCAAGATATCAAATATCTACCCATAAAAGTCATTATTTGGCGTGCACTGCGAAAACTAAACATGTTTTTAGTACTCATCATTACTTACAAAAACATCCGCTAAGTCAGAATAACGGTTTTATGTTCAAATCAATCAAAACACGAATCGAATCGAAAGACGATGACATTCATATCATGATATTAAACCTTATCCAACTAAATAGTTTCATAATCAAGGTTGATTATGTACATGTAAATTCTTCTTTAAATTATTCGAATCGGACTTACCGTTTATAAGTTACAAGTATAGAAATTGGAATTGTCAATAAGGAATTATTGCTATCTTCTGTTTGTCCATACAAAGTACTAATTTATGATTCTATCTATCTACTCGCTCGAAGCCGGGGCGGGTCGCTAGTATTTAGAGAAACTAATTAATACTTTAATTATACTAAATGTTTGGTTGGTTTAATTTACTTTTGTAACGCGAATAACTCGTGCGCCCTCTATCGGTGTTGTCACCCAACGCACCGTTTTTCTACCGACAAATCAGTGCGAGCCACGCCATTTCAAAGATCGTACACGTCGTCGCTTGGCTCTCCGCTCGGTATATTATTTTGACTATTTACTTGTTCCATACGTCTTAAATTAGAAGAAGGGGTGTGATCGCAATATTTCTTATGTATAAAATTTGTGTTTACCGGGTGTTGTGTTTCAAATTATGCTATCCCCTGTCCATTCCATTCCATCAGCCCTTTTTATACACCACTGCAGGGGCTTAGGCCTCCCCTCAAGATGAAGGGGCTTGGAGCTTAAATCCACCACGCTACTCCAATGCGGGTTAGCGGATTGTAACGACCGCCATCTATTGACAGCAACCGGGACCGACTGCTTAACGTGCTCTCCGAGTCACGGAGTCAGTGATAGTTAATGTACTTAAGTCAGAAAAACTCATTGGTACACGCCCAAATTCGAACCACGGCCACATGTCCTTATAGATTTGAAACAGGTTCGCTGCGGCTCGGGTTATCACGATGCAAATCCCCTTACAGTTTTTTAATTCTATAAATGCCATGAACTGTATCTACTGATAACTCGTTCCTGCCCACCACGTGACAGGCTATGCCTGATGTGGGCAGCATTGATACTTTGTGTTGCATTATGTGAAATTTCGTCTCATGAATAAGATGATGAAAATGAAATGTGACGTGACAGAATCGGTTATGGCGGGAACACACGTTGCGGCGAAGCGGGCGGCGACGCAGACGACGACCTCGATTTCGATCCCTTCAAAGAGACGCAGAAGGCGTTGGCCGAGATGATCGAAAGCGAGATGATGCACAACAACACAGGCGCTGGAGTCGTCAGCGGCGGGTAATTTATACCTTCTACACATCCGTCCATCTTTTTCATTAGTTTCCTGAATGCATCTTAGCTCATCATCATCATCATCATCATCAGCCCATTTTACCCCACCGTAGAGGCTTAAGCCTCCCCCAGGGTGAGGAGGGGGTTTGGAGCTTAAATCTACCACGCTACTCCACTGCGTGTTAGGGATTGTAACGACCGCCATCTGTTGACAGCGTCTGAGCTCGGATGTAATAAAAGCTTTAATTCGATACCTACAGTTTATTACTGTTATATAGAGGGTCGTATGTAGCTAGGACTCCCGACACCCTCCTGACAAGGTTATGTAGTTTATAAACGATTCCTTAATTGTGCGAGTGTATATTCACTGACCGATTGACCGAGTGGTTAGAGACCTTAACTACGAAAACAAAGGTCGCGGGTTCGATTCCCGCCCGGGACAAATATTTGTGTCCATTCTGGGTGTAAGATATTTATATACGTATATATTATAAAGAATGTTTAAGTATGTATATCAGTTGTTTAGTAATTCATAACACAAGCGTAATATTTGCTTACTTTAGGACTAGATGGCGCTGTTTGGGATATCCATTGTATTGTTTTTACTTAGGGAAGTGAATTCAATAAACAAGAACCTTTTCTGTTTTTAATTTTTTTCGTACAATGTCTTAGTCGCTACTCGTTGGTCGCTTGTAATATGTGGACTGAGTGTAATAAGACACTTTCATGGGACAAGTTTTCAAATTAATATTGAAATGGATTTATGTAATTACTCTCTTTTCTATCTTAAGATAATAATAATAATATCTGGGACATCCCACACAGCGCCATTTAGCCCAAAGTAACCAAATATTATGCTTGTATTATGGGGTACTAGACAACTAAACAACATACTTGAATATTCTTTTTAATATATGCATAAATAGATGCCACCAATTTAGTGATACGTTTTGCTTATCAACAACCCTTTCATTCGTGACCGCTCCATACATTCAGAGCAGTATAATAAAATATGCATTTTGCGCAATATTTCAGTGACAACAACGCACACCGCTCTCGTCTGCCGCCGCCCGGGTTCACGCACATGAACGCATTTGGAGTTGGCCTGCCACGAGCAGCGGCCGCGTCACACCCACACACTGCACATCATCAAGGTTGGTTGACCCATTTACGAGCCAATCTAAATCTTTGGCACTAGAATAGATAATAACCATTTAGAGGCGACACATAACATATATAGGCGTTAGTTATTATCTAAGGACTCGAAAAATTAGGTATGTCTAATTTTCACAGTAAAATGTTTTTCCCGGAAGAATTTGAAATATGGCGTGATTACTAAATCTACAAACGATTGTTAGTCGCTCGCGCATCCCTACGGTAATAGTCAGCGCACTCCCTTTTAACTCCATGTCATTCTACTTGGTAACAAGAAGTCACGATGAGCAGAGGGCATTAAGCAGCCTCTGGCGCTGGACCACTGTCAAATAATACAGTCAAACTAATGAATGGGAATAAATCATGCTCTTTCGGATTACGCCAATCAGAACAATCTTATTTGCAACCGCCATTTAATAATAATAATACATGGGACCTCCCACACAGCGTCATCTAGTCCCAAAGTAAGCAAATATTATGCTTGTGTTATGGGTTACTAGACAACTGATATACATACTTAAATATTCTTTGTAATATATACATATATAAATATTTTTACGAAGACACCACACACATATAACAACCTAAACCCGGTATCAGTATCAATATTCATCATATTAATACTGACCCGACCTGGGATTCGAACCCGGGACCTCCAGCTTCGTAGGCAGGGTCGCTACCCACTAGGCCAAGCGTTATTTGTTATTTATTAGTCGCAATTTGCATTTACTTGCTCTGATTGGTCGAATCAATGTTTCTGGTACGATCCACGCAATATCGGAACAAACGTAAAACGCATTGGTGTGGTTCAGTTAAAGTAGCCGCTGTGTCTTGAATGCATTTTCACAAATTGATTTAAAATACCTTAATTAAAATTCAATATGTTTGTATGTCTTTCATACGTTACCCATATAAATTACTGTACTTAATAACATTCCTGTAATGCTAACAAAATTTGAAATTCAACATCAGTAGATATCTTTACCTGTCCCAGAAAGAGAATTATGTTTTTTTGTCAATATTGAAATTTTTTAAATCATTAACGCAATTTATATATAAAATTATATTTTTAATGTATTTAACACTTACAGGTTTCAACACACAAAACATGTACACAGATTGGACGGTACTGGACCCGGCGATTATGTCCACCTCAGTAAGCTTCCCGAAGACAGTGTCCACCGCTAACGTACACCCTCTCGCTCCACCGCACGGCGCTCTTAGTCAACAGCAACAAGAGATGTTCGCAAGATTCAACCAATTGAACGTCTCGGGCGTTTCGCCAGCCAATGGGATGGTCAAACCAACCAGCGGGCAGGCTATTGGCCCATGGGGCAGCAAATTGGGCTGGGCTGTGCCAGCTTATACCGGCATACCCCTTCCACCCGGCTTCGCTCCGCCCAAAACGTCTCAACGCCCGACAGAGTGCGTCGATGCCAACTAAGTGCAATCAAAAACCCGACGATCGGATCGTACATATATATTTTCTATCAGTAAAACAACAGTCTTTATTTTTTTTTTCTGTCTTTCCATTGGTGATGTGATCGATAAATCTTTGTATTAAGAAGATGATATTTTAACGAAAGAAATATGATAACAAAGGAATTTGTAAAATAAATTAACCTATTTGTTTTATTTTTAAAGTTGATGTTATTTTTTTTTTCTTTCTAGCGTTGCTTCTGTCTTTTTCCCTTTTCATGTCGTCTCTCTAAGGGTTCGTTTCTAATTTTTATTTCACATATTATATTTATTCCGATTCGATTTGTATAGTACTATCATATGTTGATATCGCATAGTATATTTTCTATTAAAAATCATAATTTCCATTAAATATTGCACTTATTTCTTATTATCATCCATCACGCTAGCTCTTTACCTGTTGATATTACGTAAACAAAACACAACCGTCTCTCGAAAATTATACAACGTAATAATTTTACCACTGAAGATCTATTTAGGGGTGGGTCAGCATAATATTTTCAACCCATTTTCACTCAGCTCCGCGATTATTTTATCTTGTAATGCGTATAAAGTGTAAAAAGTGTGAAATTATCAATTCGCGAGCAATACGTATTTATGTTTTTACTACAAAAAAGTTTAGCTTTACATCCAATTAAATAGAACATAGATAATTTAATGTTTTCGTGATTTTATTCGTTTTAATTACTTATTTTGTAGGACAGCTATTGATTGTTGGTGTACTGGACAAAAAAAAAACAGTATATTAAAATTGTCGGCGTACACAAAGTTGAACCTGTGATTAATAAACTTATTCATCATCAGCCCATTTTACCCCACTGCAAGGGCTTAGGCCTCCCCCAGGGTGAGGAGGGGGTTTGGAGCTTAAATCCACCACGCTACTCCACTGCGGGTTGGGGATTGTAACGACCGCCATCTATTGACAGCGTCCGGGACCGACTGCTTCACGTGCTCTACGAGGCACGGAGTCAGTGATAGTTAATGTACTTAAGTCAGAAAAACTCATTGGTACACGCCCGGATTCGAACCATGGCCCTATGGGGCCTTATAAATTTGAGACAGGTTCGTTGCGCTCTGGGCTATCACGACCCCTAAACTTATTACTTACTACATTAAATTATTATAGATAAATTTAATTTTTAGTATGAATATAAAAGGAATTTATTATTTATAATCAGCGCCAAGTCACTCCGGCGACACTACTGTTTGGGTTGCGTGTGAAGACTGCTGTTAATTTTATTGTACGAGTAAGTTTGCCCCACTGCCTAGCTATTGGATAACAAGAGGAAATTATCCTGCTCGCTCACGTGGTACAGGTCGTTTAGTTGCGAACGAGCAAGGATGTGTATTACTACGTAATTATCACTACATATAAAACAAAGTACCCCCGTCGCGTCTGTCTATATATCTGGCTATTGTGACTAGTTCTTCCCGCTCTGCACTCTTGCAAAAAGCCACTAGAATAAGAAGGGCAATTTTATTATACCCTAAAATAAACAGTCGTAACAAATGTATTTAGTAGACATTATTTTCAGTACAAAATATTTACGGTTCGATTCTCAGTTTTTGGTTTTCTCCATTTTTCAAAATAAGTAGCAATGAGGTTTGAGGTTTGAGAACTTTATTATACTCATAAAGAACAATGTTCACTTAAAATGAGTTATTGTGGTAGTTACAATTTTAAACTTAATTATTTGAGCGTGCTGACAGTACCCTAGTATATTGTATCATAGACAATTTTTTTCAGTTTTGACTTAAGTACTGTAATACATTTAATTTCCCGTATCTCAGGGGGTAAATTATTATAAATTTGTGCCCCCCCTATACATCAGACTATTCATGCAGCAATTAGTTCTAGGTTTAAATAGCTCGAGGTTGTTTATGTCTGGCAGCTCGTGTTTGAATATCCGTCTTTTTAAAGTTATTTGTGAGTGAATCGTTTGTTAATATAATACCAATGACACATTAAAATAAATATTAAAAAAAAAAAACAACAGAACAAGTTACACCCGTTGCGGATTATATTTACCATATCAGCGTCTTATGCCCCACTGCAGGGACTTAGACCTCCTCGGGATGAGGGTGCTTGAAGTTTTATTCACTACGCTGCTCCAGTGCAGGTTGGTGGATTTTGACGACTGCCATCCAGTGACGGTAATTGGAACCGACGGCTTAGCGTGCTCTCCTAGACACGGAGTCAGTGATAGTTGAATATTTAGAAAAAAACTCATTGGTACATGGTGGTTTCTGGAAATCGAACAACAACCTTCTAAACAAAAAGTGGTTTCGCCACCACTCGGCTATCATATCATTAAATGTACACTGGCCAGTAACAATGAATCTAAGATTTGTATCAATTCAAAATATCAACAAAACTGTCCCTATTATGGCACTATGATTCAGTGGTATGGTAGGGACTACAACTACATGCTATTCTACAGATAGGTTTGTCAGCAATAAAACCAAAAACTTTCTATGTCTCATACAGACTATGTACGTTCAATATGAAATGTTTTGTTGTGAGATGTAATATACAATGAGATGCAAAATTACTGACATACATATGTACTTTATTAATGATTCTCGACCATGGCTTGCCCGTGTGTACTACCAGGGTTGTACGACCAGTTGGTTCACGGGGATTTTTTTTACCCGTGGACCTACTATGTGCAACTGGTTGTACAATGGGACGTTTTTTATTTGTCCGTGGTACATCCAGTCTTGAGTTATTTGTAAATTGTAACAATCATTTATAGGTGAGGTTACGTTCATCATCATAATATAAAATTACATGCATAGTATGTCCCACGGCCATAGAACTACTTTGTTACAACTTTCAACTAACTCGAGACTCGGGAGTACCACGGACAAGTAAAAAATATCCCGTTGTACTACTAGTTGCACATAGTAGGTCCACGGGCAAAAAAAATCCCCTGTGGACCAACTGGTAGTGCCATAGGCAAGTCATGGATTTGACCATACGTTCCTAATTATTGCTAGTTAATCAACACTATCAAATCAACCGAGACTGCAAAAGTTTCCATCTAGTTTATGTAGGTGAAACTGTTCCAATTCGAGACACGCTTCTTAGTTCGAACACGTTACGTCATATTCCTATGACCTGTGAGACGAATCATTAAAGACATAGGTATTCTCCATTAGGCTGTTCTGCCGTCAATGTATATCCTAGGATCCTGTCCATGCCAGGGTACAGGTGTTCCGTCATGCCAAATGTATTCGCCAGAAAGATCGGACAGCGCGACGCTTATTGCCACACTAGCGCCTTTTGACGGTGGGACGTTACCAGCTCCATTCGTCATGTCTGTGCGGATGTATCCTGGATGGACGCAGTTAACTTTGACGTCTGTAAGTGTAAAAAAAACCGTTATGTGTCATTTGAAGAGAAGTAGGTATTATCGATAAGTAGGTGCCACTAACTCGATATTTTTTTTATACTTAGGGTGGGACCTCATCTACGTCATGTTATACTAAATGACAATGCCAATGGCGCCATATGCAATTTCACCCAAGTGATTATTACGTGACCATAATTTGCCTCAAACGAATTATGTTTGCGCCGATTAGTAGTGACATTTTGAAATGACACATCATCCCCCTCCTTGTTTACCCTATTCCGAAAATTGTTTCTACTCACACTCACTTTGCAAAAATCGCTTGCACTCAACACTCGCATCCTTGCCGCTTAGATATATAAAATTAAAATACGCATATATGCTCTGTTATTCATAAAATTTGTGAAAGACTCCAAGAAAGGTGAGAAAGCTGTAAATACCGACAAGGTCAGCGAATTGGAGCGACATATCAGGTGAGTCTTTTTTGATCCATTCCTGTTCGGTGTATTATTTCACGTATCACCATTTTTTTGGGCAAATATTCCGCTTTAGTCGTATCAGGGAATACCAGTGTCATACGCGCGTACAAATTGAAACATATGTCATTGAAAAGAGCATCCTTTTTGGAAGTAGGTTATGATATTTTCAAGAAAGCGGCGCTTCCGAGATATATATTAAAACTTTTAAATGTGACGCCATCTTACTATAATGTTACACATACTTAGATATTCTTGAAAGTTTCTTTATTTATAAATACTATACATATAAGTATGTATATCAGTTGTCTAGTGCCCATAATACAAGCGTAATACTTGCTTACTTTGGGACTGGATGGCGCTGTGGGATGTCGCAGGTATTACAAAAAAGCACTACCTGTGGTAAAGTTAGCAACTAGGTAATTCAATTTCAGTTTATTTCGCTGCGTATATTGGATGGTTGATCTAACCCATCGCAATTTCACTACTTGTTTTTCGGAGTGTATCAAAACCTGTGTATAGAAAGTCACAAAATGGAAAGTAAAGTTATTTTCGTGTAACTTTATTTTTGATACTGATTTCCTTAAGGGGCATTCTTTTTATTTTTAAACAAATAATAGTGTAGGTTAACACTGAACTTTGTTTTTTGATCAATTATACACCAATTTAGTCAGCTATAACTCGTAAACTAGTTGACACTAGACAGTCGTGATTATCTTCGTACTGAGTTCGTACTAAATACTAGTAGGTGTTATAATTTTTTTACCAGATTTCCGAACAATTAGAAAATTCGCAAGAGTTAGAAAGTGTACATGCAACTCACGTAAAAAGAACATTTTAAAGCTAAATACGATATTTCTTATAAAAGAATTTTGTATGACCGCCAAAGAACTTCACAGTGATTTTAAAATATTCGTGGTTATGTATTCTACGATACCCACCTAAAGCTTTGATTTATACACCGTGTTCGACTGAACGTAGTCCAAAGTTATAGGGCGTGTAGAACTTACCAAACAAAATTAAAAGTTTCAAGTGAGCAGGACGCAAACTAACGGTTACCAAGAAAAACATGTTTATAGTTTCATAACTTTAAAAATGTTTTTCCCGGTAATCGTTGGTATGTGCCATCTCCTCACTTTATGATTTTTTTATTACTTATCTTTTTTTTAAACTTATCGTTTAGTTTTGTAAGCTCTACACGCCCTATAAGTTTGGACTGCGTTCAGCCGAACACCCGGTATAATGGGATAGGGAGTTGGCGTAAAAAAACGTAGATAAAAATATGACCGAACTGTTCGGTTATAATTCACGTGCACAGAGACGGTTTGTACGTGGTTAGTATGGCTTAGTGAAAGTAATCTGTTGAGTCACACACACAAGTATATAAAAGTCAGCCTGTCATTTTTGTTGACATTGTATTACGAGGGTCCATCTAGACACATATAAGGGAAAGACAACCTACAAACTGTAATAATAATATATCGTACCTCGAGAAGCGAGTCTTCTGTGTAATATAAATGTATAAGCGTTTACTCCAACTTTAGACACCACATATGCAGAATCACCCCAAGTGTCAATTTCTTCCGAACTGTTCACAGCATCCAAATAATTCTGCATCAAAACTTTCAAATCTTGTACGCTTAAGTTTGCATCGCTAAGTTTTTTACGCAATTCTTTTGATGGTATTCTCGACAAATGTCCCGATGAACTAGATATATTTACGATTTTCCCGCCATTTCCTACTATAGGTAAAATCGTTTCACAAAAATCCACCAAACTTGAAAAATTCACTGATATAGTTTTTTCTGCTTGGTGTATTTTATTCTCTTTCGCATCTTTTCGGAATAAAATTCCAGCGTTGTTTATTAAAATATCGATTTCTTCATGCGTTTCTTTTATATATTTCATAAAGCTTTCTATACTTTGTTGGTTAGTGATATCCAATTGATGGAATTCTGGTTTCAGGCCTATATCTTGTAGTTTTTTACGAGCTTCTATACCTCTTGCTTTGTCTCTTGAAGTTAAATACACTATGCCGCCGTATTTTTGGCATAGAAGTTTAACTATTTCGAAGCCTAAGCCTTTATTGGCCCCAGTGACAATTGCTACTTTTTCTTTAGACATTTTAAGAGAATTGAGTTGAAAGAGTTCAGGGCTCTTGTTATAAAACTGATAAGCACTGATAAGAAGAGTCGCGTTGATAGTCACATATCACAGTTTGTACTGTGCGTAATTTATACTCGCTTGATAATTATATGTTCAGTAATTATAACGAGTGGTCGCCCAGTGGCCGAAATTCGACCGTATTCACTTTTTTGAAACCACCAACAATAATTAGGCGAGAGTAAGTCAGTCAAAATCGCATCAAACGACATACTATTATACTTGTATGGGGTCGTCAATTAATCATGTGAGGCTCGAAAGGGGGGGATGCCCCCTTAAAATTATTACGCCACAAAATAAATTCAGCGGTCCAACACCGAAGCGACATGGGTGATGTATTTAAACAAAGAAATATTTTAGTTTATTTTTATGTATATATATTCTTTACTTTTTTGAAATATTTGAAGTAGGTATTTTACATTTAAATCTAATCCACGTGTTCGACGCAACAAGCAGATGTGACACGACAGAAAAAAAAAATTGGCATATATGTTCTGCTACCCGTGAGAAGCTGGGAGGGGTGTTAGTACAAATATATTCGCGAAATATATTAGCTATTCTGTGTATTAGCCTCCAATCACTTTAACATATATCGGGTGTTCAGCTGAACGTAGTTCATCTTTGACGACCGCTTAGCATACTGGGTAGCGACCCTGCCTACGAAGCTGGAGGTCCCGGATTCCAATGCCAGATCGGGTCAGTATTTATATGATGAATATTGATAAATGCTAATGCTTAGTTTGGGGCCTAGACGTTGTTGTGATGTATACGTTATTATTATTATTATCTTATAGAGCATGTAGAGTTTCTCGAACTAAACAAAAGTATCCAGTGAGAAGAAGGCGCAAATCAACGATTACCGAGAAAAATATGTTTAACGCTGAACTACGTTCAACCCAACGTCCGTATATGATATACCGCGTGTTCGGCTGAACGTAATCGAAACTTATAGCGCGTGAAGAGTACTGTAGAGCTTACCGAACTAAAGAAAAAGTCTTAAGTCGGGAGATGGCACAAACTAACGTTAGCTGAGAAAAACCTATGTTTAATTTAAATATTTTTTTAAATTTTTTTTTTAGTTCGGTAAGCTCTACACGCTAGTGTGGACTACGTTCAGTCGACCACCATGCATTCCTTAAACATCATACGAGTGTAATCGGGTTAAAAGTGACTGTCGGACGACTATCCTAGCTGCCATGCCGTCATGACTTTTACCGTCATCTTCCTCGAGCCCATTAAGATATACATAATATATATACCAGCGATAAATGGGTCCTGACTTTCAATAAGTAGGTAAGTGAATACATCTTACATTGAATTTAAAAAAATATATGTACGCAAGAGCCAGCGATATGCTGCTTCTATGAACGGGCGCGCGATCACAGATTTCATAAATTGTACCGTTTCTACAAAAACACAGACAAGTCAACCTTATAGACCACGCTTTGACAGGAAGTAGCATTCGCCAAGGCTATGTAGTGACACTACATAACTACGTCACTAGTGAGCCGTCAGTTAGAAGCACGTCGGAAGCCATTAAATTGTCAATTTTGAACGAGCCAATGAAAACTAGCCGACCTCTCCCCGCACCCCGCCACTTTTTGGCGATTTCGTTTTCATACTGACGTTTATTAAAGCGTGGTCTATAGGTTGACTGGTCTGTGTACAAAAATCACTTGATCGATTTTTTTAAATTACCTTTGTTACTATCCAATGAATCACTTGACGATGATAGATAAGTCTGTACAGGTGTACAGTTTTATCTCTGACATTTATTATCTGTAATTAAGGGACCATTAAATCGATTACTAGATGTCAAGAAATCAACTACGACACTTGAGATTGTATTAAATAAATACACAATTTCGCTCATAGAAACAATGATCTTTTATAAATAGATGTGTCAGACACACACTGAGTACGCTTTAAAAATGATAATAAAAATTCTGTCCGAACCCATAGGGGAGTAGTTATAGACTCCAGTGCAGAAACCGAAAAAAAATGAAATAAAAATATTAAAAAAAAAACTATCGTCTTTCATACTAAGTACAATGTAATGTTTTTTTAATGAAAATATTTGTAGTATTCTTGGCTAAATATAAAAGGTCACACGAGTTTTTGCGGTTAATTTAAACCTACATATTTTCAAATATATGATTTTTCAAACAAAAAATAAGACGAATTTTATATGCCTTAATAATGAATCAAAATATAAAGTTGACAGCAGCTAGAGAAAGCGGTGTCTGTTTTAGCATGGAACGAGACCGACTTAATTTCGCTGGAGTGCAGGCAAATGCGTGGATAGTGACATGATCTCAGATTCAGGATCGTAATAACAGATGCCGTCATTTCGCCCGCACCAGACAACTAATTAAATCATGTATGAATGCTTGAACCGAGCGATTGATATGATGCTACTCTCAAAGAGTGTGCAGTAAGGTTTTAAAAATGATTCAATAAATGCAAATATGCGATATGAAAAACATTTTGTACAGGAACCGTAAGCTTTGAGCCAGCCACAGATAATCAGTTTATTTGAATGACAATCCATGCCTGTAACTTTTTTTTCTTCTAATAAATAAATAAATCCAAACAGCGCGGCGTGATCAACATATCCCAACCTGTTTGGTTCATCCGCCACCCACGGGAATGTCACAGGTAGTAATTGTGATCACACTATAAGGGGGCATGAAGTTACGCTAGCCAGTCTCGTAGGCCCTAAAGATAATGTTATTTTACACCAAACAGAGTGAGAACGTGCGTGAGTAAATGAACTCACAGATTAATCAACACTCACAGAACTCCAGGCAACGTCCAAAAAACGATCTTCGTTATGCATCTATAAATTAATTTCCATAAAATATCATAGTCGAAATGCCTAATTCAGGGAGCGGTGATCCGACTACACACACACACACACCGGTAAATTCAAGTTCAAGGTAAAAATCAAGACAGCTGACTGACTTACTCTGTGGACTGTGAATTTTTTTTAGTACACGCTTCGCCGGTGAACGAGAAGGTCAAGCATGTATTCTCAAAAACAGTTAAAATAAAATTCAAATAGTGTAAAATCGTAAAGGTGTGTTACGTTTTCATCGTGTTTATGTGAATTATTTAACGATTATTAAGATTTAATTAGATATTTCATTCATTGTTTACGTATTTTAGTTTCACGCTGATTTTGCAAATCGAGATGAAATGTGATTGCTAATGTTTATGTTGCCAACCGCATTTAAAATAAAATACTTCCGTATTTTTTTTTCTTTTAAGGTTTTTTAGGGAAGACATTTTGAAAAATGACTTTTTTATGTTTTAATAAAACTATATAACCCACGTGTTCCTCATGCTGTTTGTAGTGATTGTCTATTCCAAACGAGTTCAACGACCGTTGTTGATCCAGATTATTTCGTTAGTCGCCACCGCGCAGGTGACCAGACCACCCACCGTTGAGTTAATATTAACCATAAATTGTCTTTATTTCATATTTTATATATTACATTTATTCTATTTAATTTCATAGGCTATGTGGACGTGGTTCGAATCCGGGCACGTACCAATGAGTTTTTCTGACTTAAGTACATTAACTATCACTGACTCCGTGCCTCGGAGAGCACGTTAAGCAGTCGGTCCCGGTTGCTGTCAATAAACGGCGGTCGTTACAGTCCGCCAACCCGCATTGGAGCAGCGTGGTGGATTTAAGCTCCACGCCCTCTCATCTTCAGGGGAGGCCTAAGCCCCTGCAGTGGGGTATAAAAAGGGCTAATGGAAGTGGACGACTTTATTTCGAAAACAATTATATTGTTTTTCACACTTAATTATGTGCGGTTTTTTATAATATTTAATCTTAATCGTTAGTCGATACTCTACTTGTGTACTGCATATACCTAAAAACTATTATATTTTAGCTTCAATATGGACGTGAAAACTGAAAATTTAACAGAATACATCCTGGTTCATTACCGATGGGTTTTTGTTTTAATTCTGCTGCCCATGTCAGCTATATGGAAGGTGTACTCCATCATCAGAAACTACATGGTGTTTAAACTGAACAGCGCGCCAAAATTACACGAGAGGAAAGTCAAGGGCGTGCAAAAACAGGTTAGTATAATATGGGTTCACTATAGTTCTCCATTCATATGAAAATTTTACATAGTATATATTTATAAACCCACAGCATCCTGCCACTTCTCCTCGTGATAAAAGATCGTAATTCCAGTTCAATATACACAATAATAAAAAAAGAAATGAAAAAAAAACAATTTACTTATAAATCAATGTTTACCTACCTAAATAAATCAGCTAATAAAAACCAGTACAATTTCTTTAATATCGACACGAATCAATTTAAAGCATGGACGCGAACTCACTTTCACTGTTTAACAATTTTTCATACTACCTTCAGTAATTTATTTCATTATTGTGTCAATCTGTGTCAAGTATGTATCCCATCAAAAACAATACTTGTCAAAAAAACCAAGTCTCGCAACTCAGTTGTTCTGCGGTAAAAAGTTGTGAGATCCATGTAATACCAAGTCGGTTATTAATTTATTCGGTTATAAATATATTGAGACTTGGCCATCGCACTAAATAATTGAATTTACATGTGTTTTCAGGCGATTGAATTTACACGTGTTTTCAGGCGATGGCCAAGTCTCAATATATTTATATAAAACATTAAAGAATTTTTATATTGATATGCGTCACTATAAGATGCTGTTTATAAATTAATAACCGACTTGGTATTACATGGATCTCACAACTTTTTACCGCAGAACAACTGAGTTGCGAGACTTGGTTTTTTTGACAAGTATTGTTTTTGATGGGATCTCATTTCTTTTTGTATTTTGTAGACAGTTCTACTTTTTTCCTTTTCGGTACCTTCTACTTATTGTATATATGTATATCTACCAGCAACGAATTTTCTTAAAGCCCTCTCTCTGACTTATGAACTTTTCTTATTTTTGTATTATTTTCTTATTTTTTTCTTATGGGCTTAATTTTCTTTGCGGTCTTTTCTAGATTTTTTAGTTTTTCCTTGATTCATACATCAAACACTACTTATATTCCAAATTTGAAGCCTCTAGGTCTGCTAGAAGTGCCTTAGAATTTTGATGATCGGTGAGTCAGTGAGTGACAAAATTAAGAAATTTGACCCGTTATAATTTCTTAAAAATACTGATTCAAATTGAATGAAATTTGAAAATATGCTTATATAATATGCCTGCATGGTTACTGAAAATTTCAGTCTTCTAGGTTTATCCACAACGAAGTTACAGGGGGTCGAAAATGGTCTGAATTGCTTCGAGAAAAGGATGGTACGGCCGTGACGCTTTTTCGCTCGACTTGGTGGGGGCACGACCGTGCCCCCAGATATCATTTCTTGAGTTTTCTTTTTAAAATAACATCGATAACTTTTTACAAACGATGTCACGAGACTCACGAGTACATTGAATAAAAGTGTCTGGATGTACCCTGGCAATACAATGAGAACAAAATTGTCAGGCCAACTTTTACATACTTGTGTGTGCGATTCAACAGGCCACATACTCTCGCTATACCATATTAACCATGTACAATGCCTGCGTGAATTATAACCGAACAGTTAGGTGATATTTATATCTACGTTTTACGACGCTCTCGATCCAGACATTGTAGTATAATTAAAGCACGAGATAATTTATAATGTACCAAGCTACATTTTCTTATTTAATAATAATAATAACGTATGCATCACAACAACGTCTAGACCCCAAACTAAGCATTAACTTGTGTTTTGGGTACCAAGCAAGCACACCACATACATAAAACAACCAAGACCCGGTACCAGTATCAATATTCATCATATATAAATACTGATCCGACCTGGGATTCGAACTCGGGAGCTCCAGCTTCATAGGCAGGGTGGCTACGCCGTATTTATATTTCAATTAAATTGTTTAGTTGTTTATGAAAGGTGTTATCTGACTTTATCCAGATAAAGGCATGGCATGCATCAGGCCGAAAGACGAGGTTGTGTACCGCGCGACCAACGTGGCAAACAATGTCTTTCCGTCAAGGAATTTACAAGAAGAGTTTTACTAACATCAAAGTAAATTTGGTGGACGTGTTGGAAGTCAACAAAGAAAACATGGTAAGACATACTTTGTGTTTACATTTCGTCGGAGCTGGGGCAGGCGGATATAGGTATAAACGAGTAATCGGCGAGTGCAACCGCATCGAATCCTAATCGCCCAGCGAGTGTTTTCTGCGCCTATTAACATTTTATTTTGTCACGTACAAAAGTACAAAATACGTACAGGATTCCGATATCACCATAATGGCGTCAGTGTACCGATTTGGGTGCCCCAAAATTTGCCTTTGGTAGATCGCCGGTCGTATTCGATCGTGGTCGTGTCGTGATAGCCTTGAACGCAACGAACCTGTCGCAAATTTATAAGGCCATAGGGCCATGGTTCGAATCCGGGCGTGTACCAATGAGTTTTTCTGACTTAAGTACATTAACTATCACTGACTCCGTGCCTCGTAGAGCACGTTAAGCAGTCGGTCCCGGACGCTGTCAATAGATGGCGATCGTTACAATCCCAACCCGCAGGTAGGTAGGTAGCGTGGTGGATTTAAGCTCCAAACCACCTCCTTACCCTGGGGAAGGCCTAAGCCCCTGCAGTGGGGTAACATGGGCTGATGATGATGATGATGATTGAAAAAAGGTGCACATACCCCTCCCTGTAAGTTTTATTGGGCTTCCTTTTATTTATTAGTATCATACCTAAAATTTAATTTTAAATATGAAATTGGATATTAAAGTAAAATTAATATTGTTGGTAATGAGTTGAAAAAATCAATAAAAACAAGTAAAATCTTCATGTACTATGTATATATATATAAATTTTTCTTCTATTAATTCAATACCAAATATCCACAGCGCTGATACGGAATAATACAAACTCAAATAATGCAAATAAACGTTTATTGTTTTTAACCGACAGCCATATTGTCTACTTTCATCTTTATATAATTTCGCGATTTCATACGCAAGTTAACTTTTGGTGCTTCAGAAATCTAGAATTTTCTTAAATACTATGACTTTTTCTAGGAAATGAATAAGTTATTGTATGTCTACTACATGATGGCTACATAAAAACATCCATATTGTGATTTTTTTAGTATTTTCTTAATTTATGTAACTAAGTCAAAGGATGAGAAATTTATATGTTTAGTCCACTTTGTAAGTAAATCTTTGTTAAATCTGACTAAATCATTAAAGGCGTGTTATGTATTTTTTAATTTGCCTCATCAATACCTATCTATGGAACAACATGATGCCGAAATTGTGAATTAATTTTTTTTCTTTGTATCACATCTTCGGGGCAACCTGTAGGTAATTTTCGCCAAACCTGTACACCAAGTCTGCAGTAGCGAGCTGTTAACTGCAGGTGGTTATTCTGCGTTCATATATCGTTACCAGTTTCATTGAAATCGATTCAATATATCCTGAGATTCTACCTAGCTCTGAAGGGGCCCTTTTCGGTGTACCCGAGGTCCCACCAATTTGTACTATAAGCGAAGGGCTCTAAAAATATTCACAAAAGCGAATTAAACAAAAAAAAAACGTAGAAATTGCATGAATACATCTTTAATATCCAATAAATGTATCTCGTTTCAGACAGTCCGTTGTGAACCTTTAGTCACCATGGGTCAACTGTCCAGGACTTTGGCACCTTTGCGTTTGGCGCTGGCAGTCGTTCCGGAGTTAGATCAGCTCACCGTTGGCGGACTTGTCATGGGCACTGGCGTGGAAACTTCTTCGCATATCTTCGGATTATTCCAACATATATGCTTGGAATATGAACTCGTTTTGGCTGATGGCTCTGTAGTGAAGTGTAGCAAAGTTAGTATATTTTTACTTTGACTACTGGTTTTTGTTCGCGATTTTACCTATAAGATCATAGTATCACTTCTATAAAGAAGAACTCAAGTTCTACTCCGATTACTCTATGTTACAAGTTGAAGATTTTGCTCGTCGTTCATCGCAAATTTTGGTTAGTTTATTTATCCAATGGGAATCTTCGACCAGGGAACAAGTTAGGTTCCTCTGTGCTTTTTTGACCATCTCTGTACCTACAAGACAAGTAACTTTCTAAGCACATTTAGATATATTGTTCTTAACTTTCGAGATAACTGTATAAACTCCACAGGGCAGGTTATATAATTAAGAGGATCGGCTTATAAGCCCAGGAGATACGGTACCTATCACAGAGGACATAAAATTTATTTATTAATTATTTAATAACTTTCACGCATGTTAATTAAATGCAATTCCGCGTGCACATACGATGCATATGATTTTGTAGGCTATTGAAATGGGGGTTTTTTAGAAGATAAAAAGGGTGCAACTTCCCACACCTACACAGTAACCTACTCTTATTAGGCATATATTTAAATAACTAGTATTTATGTTTTAATAGTAATTTGTAATGCCCTTGGATTCAAGTCGCAACTGTTGTGTAGAGCGCGAAATCTGTGATTTTTTAAATATATTTTTTAAATGTTTTCAGAATGAGAACACGGATTTGTTCTACGCCGTGCCCTGGTCATACGGAACATTGGGATTTTTGACGTCCGTCGTCATAAAACTGGTAGCAACCAAGAAGTTCGTATATATTTTTTTAGGTTCTGAAAATCGCGTATTAAACAGTTTGTTATTATTAGTTGACAAAGGTGTTATATGAGAAAACGAAATAAATCGACTTTTTACATAGAATTAGATTTTAAATGATCATAAATCGACTGTGCTAATTTTGATTCGTGTCAAAAATGAAGATCTATAGCAAAGGTATTAACTGACAAACATGCATACATTTCAGGCTTGCAAATTTTATTTTTTATTTATTTTAATATTTTTAAGGATAACTTGCAGCTAATTACAACTTAAATATAAACATTAAGAAAAAAAAAGACGATGGATGTTGCAACAAGCGAAAACAAGTTTCCACAAATTGAGACTATGTAGCACCTACACATAACAATAAAGCAAACACACAAACCAAAACACAAAAAAAAAAACGGAAAAAAAGAACGAATACATGAAAACACAAATGTGGTAAGAAGCAACATAAAAACATTCATAACTCATTTTGAACTTTTTGTTAGTTAACACCTTTGTCCACTTACCCCAACAATTTTTTTTTTAAAGTTAATACATTTACTTAACCTTAGAGTATAAACCTATAGAGCAAATTAATTTGCCAGCAGTATTTGATAAAACCTAATACAAAATCATTTTTTTAAACCAAAAAACCCATATACAGGCTGTAGCATCATACCTGTAACATCGACTTCTTTGTGTAAGAAAAAAAAAAACAAAAAAAATTACAATACCTAATCAAAAACTTGGATAATATACTAACAATTATTCTAAATTAAAATCTAACTAAAAAAAGTAATATTACCTACAAATTAAAAACACTACCTAAATAATGATTACCAGGGAAAATTTAAATTTAAATCTAAAACTTATTTTGATTTTGTTACTGCATTACGTCTATTTTTATATTTTCTAGACAAATTAGTATTTTCTATATCAATTTATTACCATTAAAATCCATTAATGTCGTAAATGTCGTGATAGCCGAGTGGTAGCGAGCTCGCTTCTTGTTTAGAAGGCCGTAGTTCGAATCCCAGGGCATTTACCAATGTGGTACCAATGAGTTTTTTCTAGCTTACATGTACATAACTATCACTGACTCTGTACCTCGGAGAATACGTTAAGCTGTCAATCCCGGTTGCCAACAATAGATGACAGTTTTTAAAATCCAGCAACCTGCACTGGAGCAGCGTGATAGACTAAGCTTCAAGTCCACTCATTCCTAAGGGAAGCCTAAGCCAACAATTGATGACAGTTGTTAAAATCCACCAACCTGCACTGGAGCCAAGTCCCCTCATTCCTAAGTGAGGCCTAAGCCCCTACAGTGGGGCATTAATGGGCTGTTGAGTAAATCTATTACTAATGCAGTTGATTACATAAAAATCATAATTACAGATATGTTCGTTTGGAGTATCGTCCATACGCAAGTCTATCATCATTGACTGAAAATTTTACGAGGGAGTCCCTGAAACCAAAACCGCATCAGTTCGTAGAAGCATTGCTGTACAGTAAAGAAAGTGGGGTGTTGATGGTTGGCGACATGGTGGATGAAGCAGGAGATGATGGAAAGGTATACAAATAATAATAATAATAATAACTGAGATATCCCACACAGCGCCATCTTGTCCTAAATTAAGTAAAGCTTAGCTTAGCTCATGGATACTAAACGACTGATATACATACTTAAATATTCTTTATAATATATACACATATAGATATTTTACATCCAAACACGGAACTAATAGACGTGTTCATGCACATAAATATTTGTCACGGGCAGGAATTGAACCCGCGACGCTTAGCTCCGTAAATAAATGTCTTTATCCAAGAGCTTTATTTTGTCACGTCGACCCACAGTATTTTTTACATATTCGGACTTAATTCCTCTCATTATATATGTGTCAATATTGCGAAAATTTTAAAATAGCGCTGAAGCGCTGATAGTCATTAAAATTTAAAAGAATAATGTTCTAAAATAACCTTTCAATATATCAATTACTTCTATTTACGAATTTCCCAGATTGTTCGCGCCTCTTATCACAGTAACGTCACGCTGCATTCCTATCCCACTCATTTTATTTCCATGTATGTTACATAACCTTAGCTCACTACAAAATAATAAAATAGCGTGTTCGTTGGACAGCCGCTCGTAGAAGACGTACATTCGTTGTCGTCCGGTTTGTTCTCAAAGTCAAAATAATCAAATTGATACACATTTAGCGCTAATTGACGACCGCTTAGCCTAGTGGGTAGCGATCCTGCCTACGAAGCTGGAGGTCCCGGGTTCGAATCCCAGGTCGGGTCAGTATTTATATGATGAATATTGATACTGGTACCGGGTCTTGGTTGTTATATGTATGTGGTGTCTTCGCTTGGTACCCAAAATACAAGCTAATGCTTAGTTTGGGGCCTAGACGTTGTTGTGATGTATACATCATTATCATTATTAATTATTACGCATCCGTCGATCTCCAAAATACATATCGTCGAGTGTCACGGTGTCCACCAAAGTGGAGTGCGAAGGACTAGATCACGCTCCACGGTGCTGTGTCGTCGAAAGGTTAGTCCTTTTCCGTTCTCAAAATTATGATGTGCTGATTGCTGTGATACCGGTGGCATAGTTTTGGGGAAACATATAGGTAGCTGTAAACATATATATCGCTAGCACATTTGGCGTCTACACAGATATTTATGAAACTTTATTTGACGTAAAAATTGTTCCTGTGACGTCATCTGGGCAGTTGAGTTTATTGCACTGCTTTCCACAGTAAAAACCCGAAGCTAAAACTAAATAAAAAAATGAGGTAAGGTCACTACCTATGTCAAATGAAATAGTAATCGTAATGAATGGATACAAATACGATGACTTTATTTTAGTCTAAGACAATGCAAATAGTAAACATCTGTCCCGTTGACGTCACATGGATATTTCTAACCATTTTTTAGAATAAAATAATTTAGAAAATTGGACACTTAATTTATTTTAATTTTGAGGGGAAGGTATAATTAGTTTCTATTTCCGGAAAAAATATGAAAACTATGTGTTTAAAAACTCTATCCAAGCCCATAGGTACCAACCTCACGACCATGCTTGGCGTTGCGAAGTTGTGGCCCAAGTGAGCCAAACGACTCGCTTGCGTACTTTACGAGTAGACTTATCTTTCACAATCATCACCATCAGCCCGTGTCTCTCGACTGCAGGATATAGGCCTCTCCCAAAGCCCGCTACCATATACGGTCCTCCGCCTTTCGCATCTTTCACAACATTGATCTACAAAATGAGGACATTCTATACAACATCGTAAACAATGAGCAGTACCTAACACCAACCTGTGATGTAACGTGAGAATAAGAAATCAGCACTTTCACATTAGTTTTATTCGACCATTTGTTTAATATAGAATTACAACATTGAATCACCATTGAATATTATTTTCGTATCTAGGGAACAGAAGAAATTCCAAATCGTCTTTTTGAATATTTGATAGATGTCATAAGGTGTTAGGCACACAACTTTTTAGTAGACATAAGGTATAAAGATGTGAGTGCATTCCGAAAAACTAATTTTAGTTTAGATCAAATTTCAACAACCTGTATATTTTAGTGACTATTGATTGACCACTCTAAAGGCTTCTTATCACCACTGCGAAGAGCGAGCTAGGAGTACCCACGGACGACATATACTATATGAAATTCGTTAGACACACGTAAATTTCTGTGACTTTTAACATGAATACAGTTCCAATAAAACTTTATGGCGGATGTGAACATAGGCACGAGTCGCGTCGCAGTAACCAGTTTTAGGTGTAGCGGGACGCAGTGGAGCGAGGGGCATACGACTGAACCTGCGCAGGCACGCTTATAGCGTTGTATTCCGATCCGTCATAAAGTTTGACTGGAACTATACCTACCTACACAACAGAAAACAGTAACATTTGCCTACTACTTTACCTATTTGAAAATAATTTATTAAAAAACTATAAGAAATATTAAATAAATTTATTAAATATCCATCAAAAAACGGATACGGAATAAATAACAGCACAAAGTCGGCGGGTAAAAGTGTTTGAGCTACACGAGCGCGTGAGCCGCATGACGGACTAACCCTGTCTGCTGATTTGCTCCGCTGACACCCGCTATAGAGATCGACGGCGAGCGCCCTCTTCTGCCACACCGCACCGCTTCTACCCACTTGTGTCGCCTATTTATCGCGAAGATGGTCTACTTATAGAATATTAACCTAATTTTGTACGAGTATCTGGAGGGAGGCCTAAGCCTTTGCAGTGGAGTAGAAATGGGCTGGTGGAATGGCATGGAACAAGAGTGTGTCTAATGAACTAGGTTCACGTACTAAGAGTCCCGTCGACAATGCTTTATCGTGTCGTTTGACTGATAGGTACCCCTCGCGTTCCGCAGTGGGGATAGGGAGGTCGGACTCAAAGCGGTCTATCTATAGTTGCAATGCAGTGACGTGCGGTGATAGTGTCGTGATAGCCCAGAGCGCAAAGAACCTGTCTCAAATTCATAAGGCCCCATAGGGCCATGGTTCGAATCCGGGCGTGTACCAATGAGTTTTTCTGACTTAAGTACACAATATCACTGACACCGTGCTTCGGAGGGCACGTTAAGTAGTCGGTCCCGGACGCTGTCAATAGATGGCGGTCGTTACAGTTCCCAACCCGCAGTGGAGCAGTGTGGTGGACTTAAGCTCCAAGCCCCCCTCCTCACCCTGGGGGAGGCCTAAGCCCCTGCAGTGGGGTAAAAATGGGCTGATGATGATGATGACGTGCGGTGATCTATTAAAAGGTCAGGCAGTCGGGATAGGCTGGACAATGGACACATTGGACACCCTATTATTTATATTACGATAAAAGTCAGTATAAATATTACAGTAGACCATCACAAAACAAATGATAGGTTATCTGTCACCTAAATTACCGCGGCTAGTTTACCTTAATCAAGGTCACCGCACGGCACTGTTGGAGTCTCCAGGTCACAAAGAAATCATCACCAGCGCGTTACAATGCCGAATCGTAAACGGTCTCAATAACTTAAATTGGGTTGGGACCGCTTAGTCGGTCTTTGTGCCGTCGTGGGTTTCTGTTGGCAAAAGTACTTAGACATTGCACAAACTTATTATAAACGCCTTCAAACTATCCCAAGTTCAGTAAACATTAGAAACGACATTTCTTTTTTTAAATTAACGGTAAGTTGAAAATAATATTATTAATAATAATAATAACACATACAATCACAACAACGTCTAGGTCCCAAACTAAGCATTAGCTTGTATTTTGGGTACCAAGCGAAGACACCACATACACATAACAACCAAGACCCGGTACCAGTATTAATATTCATCATATAAATACTGACCCGACCTGGGATTCGAACCCGGGACCTCCAGCTTCGTAGGCAGGGTCGCTGCCCACTAGGCTAAGCGGTCGTCATATTAAACGTGTTGTCAATCAAAAACAATTAGGTATGTTTTTGAGTCATTCCATCTTTCGCAATACCTAATGCAAAATGACAGTAAAAAAAGTGCTTTGATCAGAGAATACTTTACGAAGTCAGCAACTGCAGTTTAATTAGAAACTATAAAAAGAAACCTGACATATACGTAATAATGGAAATACTTCTAATTACAGGTGAACCCGATAGGCGATTGGAGTGCGGAATGGTTCTTCAAGCAAGTGGAAAAGCATTTGAAAAAAAATCATATTAAGAAATCCATTATAGATTACATACCACTGAGGGATTATTACCATAGACATACAAGAAGTCTTTTTTGGGAATTACAGGTCAGATGTATTTCCTAAATACTTATAATAATACCTGAGACATAATATACAGCGCCATCTAGTCCGAAAGGAAGCAAGTATTATGCTTATATTATGGATAGGCTAGACAACTGATATAGGTACGTGAATGTTCTTTATAATATATACTTACATACATACATTTTACCTAGTAAATAATGGAATTTATTATTATTATTACATAGATATAAGTAAGCAGATCATAGAGACTCGAAACAAATGCGTGTTTTATGTTTGATAGGTAGGTACGTGTCTTTGAAAAGACAATCCTGCGCCTTTACAGAAGGAATCTTCGGGTAAAAATCTAGTTATTTACGTGAAGATAATCAATGGTGCAGGTACTATAATCAAATCCTTTTGACTCATTAGGACTACTTACCAAAACTTTAACTTCGCATGAGTTCCAAGTGAACCCAATAGGACAATACCCAAAAGGACTACGTCTCAAAATGTCCACTTCGCTTAGGGACCTCTTCTGAAAAAGACAATTCCCAAAACAAAACTTTCCGAAAAGGACAACTTCCCATAAGGTCCACTTTCCAAAAGGACAACTTCCTAGGAGGATAAATTTATACAAAAAGATAAAGAAATGAAAATCATTATTTTTATTCTTTAACAACTTTTTTGTTGAATTTAGATTCAAAATTAGAGTAAAGGCAAAGAAAGATATTCGTCACTACATATGATTGTCACCCACAGACCAGTCAACCTATAGACCACGCTTTAATAAACGTCAGTACGAAAACGAAATCGCCAAAAAGTGGCGGGATGCGGGGAGAGGTCGGCTAGTTTTCACTGGCTCGTTCAAAATTGACAATTTAATGGCTTCCGACGTGCTTCCAACTGACCGCTCACAAGAGACGTAGTTATGTAGTGTCACTACATAGCCTTGGCGAATGCTACTCCCTGTCAAAGCGTGGTCTATAAGGTTGACTTGTCTGTGTTGTCACCACAGCTAGGTATGAACCAAATTTAATTCAAACAAAAACAAAAACAAAGAAAGGCTACCAAAAACATTATTATAGTCAATGGAATATGTGACGATTCGTCACAAAATCTGCAGACCATGTGCGACTATGGTGTTCACGCATCCATGTAATAATACGTCAATGAGTGAAAGCCGTAGCAGGATTTTCTTGGGGAAGCAGCCCTTTCTTCAAATATATTCCTTATAATATCATTATATAGTGAAAATATTTGCTTTTTCTAAGGCTGCTTGGGTGTTATTTATCTGATTTTTTTTTGGAGCGATTGTAGACTCGTCACCTGTGCTTAAATTACTTACCTAATACTTTCCATGTAAAAAAATCAAAATAATCAATTTAGCACAATAATATTGTATTCAAGCAAATATGTAATAGTTAGTCCGTAAGAAAATGGTGCGGGCGCTGTCAACAGATCACGGTCGTTACAATCCCCAACTCGCAGTGGAGCAGCGTGGTGGATTTAAGCTCAAACCCTCCTCCCCTAACCCTGGAGGAGGCCTAAGCCCCTGCAGTGGGGTAAAAATGGGCTGATGAAGTAAAGAAGAAAATGGTGTTGATATGTACTATTTTGGGTTTAATAAACTATTATTATAATTAATGTATTCATTTTAAAATGTTTTTAATGTGTTGCGAGTGCGAGCAACGGCAGTTGCATTGCAAGGTTGCGATGTCTACGGTATTTTCTTTGACGATTACTCCCCAAAGGCCTTGAATTGGTATAATTTTCAAACTTCTCTAGTTAGTACATCAAATGACGACCGCTTAGCCTAGTGGGTAGTGACCCTGCTTACGAAGCTGGAGGTCCCAGGTTCGAATCCCAGGCCGGGTCAGTATTTATATGATGAATATTTATACTGGTATACCCGGTCTTGGTTGTTATTTGTACCTATGTGGTGTCTTCACTTGGCACCCAAAACACAAGCTAATGCTTCGTTTGGGGCCTAGACGTTGTTGTGATGTATACGTTATAAAAATAAAAAAAAATGTCAAAATAATAATATGTAATATTTACAAAACATAATTCTCCATTGAATAAGACACTAACAAAATGTATTAATGAAATAGATAGGTATATAATTGCAATTTCTATATATACCAGACATTAAACTTATCTAGATGTCAATGTCGAACTATATAACATTGAATCTTGTTGTACGTTGTTTGTTTTCCGCATATCATTTGTTGCAAACATGTTGCAATACCTACTATTAGAAATAAGATAATATTTTCAGTCTTACGGTTGCCTTTTGTCATTGGAAATGTTGTCATTGGAAATGACTTTCTTTTCGTTGGAGTATAGAGGGTCATTTGGGAGTTTTGTGAGACAGGCAGATTGCACAAAGAGTTTTCGATATATCGGGATGAACGTAGTGTCAAAAGACGCAGCTCGGCGAGCTCTACAAGATGGCAAAAGACAATTTGAAAAAAGTTCAAATACAAAGAAAATATCGGCAAAAAACGAAAAAAATCGCAATTTTTTTTCCCGATTTTCATTTTGGGAGCCCGGTATCTCTAGAACTAGGTCCGAATAAGAAAGAAATAAAAAAAGCGGCTCGGGGTAATTAGACGGGTGATCGATTGAGGCTAAAATTGTTAGAATCGGGGAACCGGAAGTAGTGGTTAAGGGTGCCCTTAGTTGGAAGTTACATTTCGTACTAATTCGGTTTGTTCGATCGAAATATCGTAAAGAATGTTATATTTTGAAGTTTTAAGCTTATTCAGATACAGTTGTGTTATTTTTTTTTGCGAATAAAATTTATTAAATAATAAAATTTATTATTTTTACGTAAAATACTATCCAAAATATGTGTGTTTACTTTATTCCGTTAGGTTCATTTCCAATGTCGTAAGAAATTCGTGCGAAAGCCGGAGATCTGTTGATTTTTCTGCTCACTTCCATATTTCTATGTTTAGAGACAAAGACCAAACATATTTTAATTAAAACACTGTTATTAAACGTTCATGAAGTATTTTAGTATAAAATCGATTGCAAAATTTTAATTATTGCGTATATACCTGATTTCGAAGGTCAAGTCAGGCTTGTACGTGAATCCATTGCTTGAATCCTCAGCTTTTTTGCTTTCCGGCTCTTTTGCTTGGAAACTATTTTTCCCATAGTTCACTTGAATAAACCATGCTAAACATTTTTTTAAAATGTTCACTGGGTGGGTCGAGAATGGGCAATGAAAGCTTGGCTTCATCTGACTTGTTCTATTTTACAGGATATTATCCCTTTCGGAAACCATCCGCTGTTCAGGCACACCTTGGGCTGGTTAATGCCTCCAGAGGTGTCTCTTTTGAAACTTACTCAGCCAGAAGCTGTGGGCAAGCTGTACGATCGTTGTCATGTAATTCAAGATATGCTGATACCTGTTGAAAAAATGAAAGATGCTATTGAAATCTTCGATCGGGAATTGCAGGTTAGAATTTTTGAGATTTGTTGCACCGTGCATATAAGCGAAATGTATTTGTATCCAATTTCGATTATTCTACTTAGAAAAAGATTGTATATTACCTGACATACGTTAGTAAAAATATTATGGTTTAAATATTAAATTTATATTAACGTAATTCTTTATATTGTGTACGTATAAATTTGAAAAGAAAACAAGTAAGATTTATTTGACACAGGAAAAGATTTCATCATAGTCTGGATCACGTTTTCGCCATTTTTTGAATGCCAATAGAAGTTTATGTGTTTTTGTATATTGCGTAGGGATTGCATATAAATAGCAATTTTTATTTTTAACTAACCAACAAATAAAGTTAGTGTAAATTACACTAGTTTGTTTAAAATATAAACACAGAAATTATATGAATATGAGATTGTTAAACTGACTGAGAAGTCATTGTAGTTATAGTCAATATTTTATTAATTTAAAAAAAAAAATTATAATAATAACTATAATAATAATAATAATAATAACACACACAATCACAACAACGTCTTGGCCCCAAACTAAGCATTAGCTTGTATTTTGGGTACCAAGCGAAGACACCACATACATATAACAACCAAGACCCGGTGCCAGTATTAATATTCATCATATGAATACTGACCCGACCTGGGATTCGAACCCGGGACCTCCAGCTTAGCAGGCAGGGTCGCTGCCCACTAGGCTAAGCGGTCGTCAAAACTGTAATAATTTAGTACAAAATGGTACGAATTGTAAGACATACTGCTATTCTATACCTACCGCGCCCCGCCACGATAGTTACGCCCCACCACCCTACACCACATCACACCGAACCACCATATAAGAACGACACCAAACCATAGGTACCACGGCACAACTGACAATCACGTACTATACCACAAATATACCACACCAAATCATACCACACCTACCGCACTAAATCATACCATATCACACAATAGGTTCAGTTCCAATCAACCTTTATGGCGGATGTGAACATAGGCACAAGTCGCGTCGCAGTAACCAGTTTTAGGTGTAGCGGGACGCAGTGAAGCGAGGGGCATAGGACTGAATCTGCGCAAGCGTGCCTATAGCGTTGTATTCCGATCCGCCATAAAGTTTGATTGGAACTATATGTAATATTGAATTCTAAAACAACAAAACACATATTTATTCATGAGTTTTTTAAATAATTACTTTCCTACAATGCAGGTGTACCCTATGTGGTTATGTCCATTCAAAGTGTTCAACCAGCCAGGACAGCTGAAGATTACTTCTGGTGAATGGCAGATGTTCGTGGACATCGGGGTGTATGGAGTCCCGAAAGCCGAAGGATTTGAAACGGTACCTAATTAGACTTCAGTGTGTCATAGTTTTGTATTCTTGAACGCTTTGTAACATTTCGGCGGTTCTTTGAATGTACATGTCACTGTGAATGTCCGAAATGTTGCGTATCTTAAAATTCTCTAGTTGGTGCATTTTACATCCACTGAAGCTTGCTGGTGACTCGTTTCTTTTGCTGTTTAAGGTCATTTCGGTCTCGTATACACTAGGGAATGTTTAAACAATTTTGTTAAACTTATGGATAGGCTAGAAAAGAGCAAAGTGATTAACTATCCAGAAAGCCTTTTGAACAATTTGCAATTTAGTCAATATAAGTTGATGGTTCACTTTTTCTAAATTAGTATATTAGGCATAAAAGTACGAATTGACTAGAAGCCCTCTTCTGCGTTTACCGTTTAACCACTCATACTATAGCTAGTTTGTGTATGATGGCGAGTTTTAGTCCGAGTTTCAGTGCGTAAGGTCCCTAAGGGCTTGAACCCCCATGAAATCTCCGCGCGCCAGTCTTCAACTCCGAAAAATTGCGAGTCATTATTCTGAGGTTTGTTTATGGTTTGTTTATATGCATCTTCAGAACGAAAGTGACTTAACTAAACAATGAAGAATTTTGAATGTTAGTAACAAAACGACTTTAAAAAGGATCTTTCAGCATATCCGTTAAATTCTGTCTTTTTAAAGACCTAAACATGTCGCCTTATTTTAATGTTGCTTTTTATAACGATAGTAGGACAGATACTTTTTTTCTTAAATTTTTTATTACTAAAAGTCAAAAACCCAATGTAGTTAGATCACTTTTGTTTTAAAGGTGCGTATGTCAAAACGAGGAGCGAAGCGAGACGGAGCGAGAAACCACCCAAAAACCTATAGTTTTTTTTAAACTTTTCAATTAGTTTTATTAATAATTAAAATAAATGATAGCCATATTATTAAGGTTTCTGAACTAGCATTGGAGAATTTCAGGAAAACATGTTTTCTGAATTTTCAAACATGAAATGATTTTAATTCAATCACTGGGTAATGGGATCACGGGGAAAAAAATCCCCGTGGATCCGTTTATGGGTCAACTCATTGGGACCGCGGCGAAGTGCTCGAAAAACCAAAAAATCCGCTGCTTTTTACTATCTTAATAAAACTACTCACTATATAAAGAGAGTATAATAATAATTTGTAAATTTCAGGTGTCCTCCACTCGTCGCATCGAAAATTTCGTAATAGAAAATAAAGGCTTCCAAATGCTTTACGCCGACACTTATACGAGTAAAGAAGAGTTCAGGCGTATGTTTGACCACACCCTGTATGATAAAGTGAGGAACTCTTTGCCATACTGTACCGAAGCTTTCCCAGAAATATATGGTAAAGTGAACAGAAGTGTACGTAAATGAGGCTGAAAATAAAAATAGACAATAAATAATTTTTCAAGAAGTTTTTTTTTTCATCCACACATCTTATAGAACCTTTATTGATGCACTGAGAAATCAATCCGCGTGATGTTAGTGATTATAGTGTTGTTTTGACATCATGAGGATTCTGGAAAAATTTAAGTTAGTACAAGTTAAGTTTTTCATACAAAAAAAGGATTCGGCCCGTGTCTAATCCTTGCTGTAATTCTCTATCAATATTTAAAGAAAATATAAATATATATAATAGGAGAATTACTGTCACAGGGCGATATGTTTTCGTTTTTTTGATATCTTGTTTAGTTGTTAAAGAATAAATTCCGGAAAACATTATTTCCGCCGGTTCAACGTTTTTGAAAATAATGAGGCGTAAATTTGATATTAATCCGCATTTAAAAAAATAAATATGTACCGCTCTAGGGACATTCTTTCTTAATGACCCTGCAAATTATGCTTCCAATTCATACACATTTCAGGGGCGGAAACAGTCACGGTCCGCAAGCTGTTTTGACGGCTATTTTATAGGTATTTTTGGGAATTTGCTTTTGTCATTTCTGTCACTCAGGAATAAGTCAGGGAACAGAGATTGTAACGGAGATAGCGTTGCGAATTCGAAGCGGCGGAGATAAAGACTATCCCCTTAAAAAACTCTACTTTCACAAAATAGCATTTTACTAAAATGTACGAATCCCTTTAAATACGCTGCTGTAAAATCTATTTACTATATGCTTTAAATAAAGCAACCGGATTTAGAAAAATCAGTACAGACGCCTGCACTCGAATCTGAACACTTTGTATTTTGGGTACTTTCGAATAGCAGCTAAAATCGTGAAAAGAGACTTAAACTACGCGTGCGAGCCCCTACGGTAAGGTGGGGGGAGAGCGTTTAGGAGAGGGACTCCGTTTATCTGCTGCAACTAGCGTGCATGCAGAATGGTAGACTTGTGATGCACTTCTCTGTTGGCCTCTCGACCGTTTTTGACGGTGCTCAGATATGAGAACAGGCGTCTGTAAAGTATATCCATTATTTTAATCCACACCCTTTGAGACGCCGCCAAAGCACTCAGAAAAAAATTCACAAAGAAAACCGCCGCTCGTGCCGGCCGTAACAAAGAAAACGACCGCTGCACTTGCGGCGTACAGTTTCAGCGAAAATTTATCAGTTAATACCGACGCTTCACGGAGTAAGTAAATGACAAAATAGAACGTTTTATTATAAACACAGGTGGTGATTCGAAGGATACGTCGAGTGATGAAGAATGTCACAAGTTTTTGTTGCGTGTGCAGCAAATGTGATAACTTTTTGTTTCCTCTAAATAAATATATTTTAATTTGTCCATTTCATTCCTGCTTTGCCTTTCGGTGTACCGAGGTCTAATATAACGGATAGACTTAACATGTGTGTATTTAGATCTTAACGTTAATAGGATTCCCTAACAACATAGAACAATGTTCCGCTGGAACGAATATTCCTTCTGACCCAAATAATTATAAAACCTGGATGAAGTCGACAGCGTGATAGTTTTTCATACTAAATAACAAGTAAAACCATATTCTCGTAACTCTGTGTACAGTTCCAATCAAACTTTATGGCGGATGTGAACATAGGCACAAGACGCGTCGCAGTAACCAGTTTTAGGTGTAGCAGGACGCAGTGGAGCGAGGGGCATATGACTGAACCTGCGCAAGCACGCATAAAGCGTTGTATTCCGATCCGCCATAAAGTTTGATTGGAACTATGCGAGAGGGTTAAAGATGAGCGTCCCGATGGCCTATAGAATCGAATATCTACTTCTGAAGACACCGTTAGCGACACTCTTTTGCAAATATGTGTGAGTGACTTGTCCAGCCCTGAAAACATTAACTCCGTAGTGTGATAATACATAAACTTAGACATTAGTGGCGCATATGTATGTATAGTTTATTATGCAGCCCACATACTAATTTCTTATCATTTCCGAGACGAACGTCTAAGGGCGTACGTACGTCTTATTTTTTTTTTTCGTTGTTCTTACAATAATATTCAAATTAAATAATTAACTATAAAATTGTGTAAGTAAATCAAAGAGAAATGAATAAATTAGTGATTTTGGAAATTATTTTGTGTGTGACGTTAAGAAGTTTGGTTTTTGGTGAGTGTTTATAATTTGATTGAACTTTTCCGGATATTGTTCGTTACAATGCTTACTAAACACAAATATAAAATTAAGAGAGTTTTAAAGTAGACAAAAACGAATAGCTTTACATTTTTAAAGTAATACAACCAACAGGAACCCGACAAATTAACTGCGATTAAAAATGTATACCTACGTCTAATTTTCTAAACATAATCGGACTTTTATTGAAAATATATAATGAATTAGTACCTACTACGTTAATATGAAACAGAATAAAAGTTTTATTTTATAAAATTATCTTCTAAAAACACGATGTAATTTTCATACACTACATTAAAATATAAACAGAAATAGTTAAATGCATTTTATTGCAAAACACAGTAAACTAGTACACGAAATCAGCCACCGAAGTGAAAACAACACCTAAACAAGTCACTGGATTCCCGCGATTTATCATCCGACTGCAGAGGATACTGTTTTTCGAGCGTCTGTATGTATGTGTGTATGTATGTAGACATATGTATGTTTGTAGGTCTATTTCTTTGGCACGATCTATAGCCTAAAGGGCTTTAGAAGTGTATTTAAATATGGCGTTGTTGGTGAATCAAAAAAGAGAGGGGATAATTCCTCTCTCTTTTTTGAGCTTTTTTGAGAAAAGAAGGGACAGGAACGTCAATACAAACGCTCTTAAATGATTACGTCGTTAATATGATACTTCACTTCTTCACTTCACTTCATCAACCCATTTTCACCCCACTGCAGGGGCTTAGGCCTCCCCCTGGATGAGGGGGGGCTTGGAGCTTAAATCCACCACGCTGCTCCACTGCGGAATACGATACTATTAATTTAAATTTTTTACTGAAATTATAGTCTCATTTGAATTAGAACTAGGTTTGTATAGAGCCAAAACATTGAAATTTCAATAAATTTCCTAGTTACAGAGATTTAGTTAAATACATATTTTCACGCGTCTTGCCCCTAATTAAAAATAAAGGTGTTAGAACAATATGGTATGAAATGAAAACTAGTGAATAAGCAATTCCAAACATATATATTTCGAATTATTTATTTGCACCATTATTTATACTACTATTTAGATACAAACTACAAATAAACATTACTTAGTTTTAACGTAAGGACACTAAAAACCACTATAACATACCACACTAGCAGCGACTTGCACCAAAAGAATTATATCAGTCATTTATGTCTATGATCAAAGTATACATATAAAATAAAAATACACTTTGATCAGAACCATGATGACTTTGATGTCAGCACTTTATTGTACCAGACATGGAAGTAATCATAGTTCCAATCAAAGTATAGCTGTCAGTTTTGTCGTTGAAAATGACTATCAAATCCATTTCACGGGAGACGCATTTTTAGCCATAACTCCGAGGGTATGGGGTCTAGCCAAGATTTTAAGGTCTTAAAAGATCAATAATTTAGTTGCACGTCGTATGACACTAAAATTTTGGAAATCGGTTTGGTAGTTTTTGAAAAAAATTTAAAAATGTAAAAAAATCGGGATTTTTGCGGATTTTTTTTTACTAAATCCAAAATATTTCGAGAACGGGGACCGATATCGAAAAAAAAACAGTATCTCAACCGTTAACGTAGCTACGGTTTGAGACCAAGTTTTTGGAAATCGGTGGGTAATTGTAAGAGAAATTATTTCCGAAAGATGAGTTTTTTGGTCGATTGCAGGTGTTTGCGGATATAAGTTACTATATTTCAGAGGGTATTCGTCGAATTGCTTCGAAATGTTATACTAAAGGTCAGAAGGCGTCGGTAGCTACAGTTTGAGACCAAAATTTTGGAAATCAGTTGGAAATCGAACAAGAACTTTGACATCACATGTTAGATTTTATGGACGTTCGGGAACTTGTTAACATTACGGTCATCGCCTTTCGGCCTGTATTCGTTCGAATGCTTCATTATCGAGTTCAAAATTTTTTCGTTGATTTATTTCCGAGTTTAAAGAGTTGATTACGTGGCAATGCCACGATTTCGTGGCAATAAAATATAATAATCTGTGAAAATCGGATTTGGGTATGTTCATTTTCAATGAAACCGATGGATGCGGGGACTGCAAGATCTGTGGATTTTTACTTTATGTAATATACGTTTACGTGATTTCTTTTGGTGCAACTCGCTGTAGGTCTGTCCGTTGTAAATCTTAGATGTCTTAAATGACAAACTTAAAAAGAATCAAGCCTATGTAGCCCAAAGCCGAGTAAAAATACTGGAGAAATTTAGTTTTTTAATTTTAAAAAAGAAATAAATATTAAGTAATTAAAAAATATTTAAAATACGACTGTGCAAAAAATTATAAATTGAAATAAAAATCTATACACATTTTTTTTAAACTATAGTTACATAATTGATTACTTTATTTTTTACATTCGGATAATCTATAGTTAATAGCGAATTCACAGTAGTCCAATTGGTTTATTTGATTTTGTAATACACGTTGTAAAGAGACTGCAGGACGTATACAGAATATGAGTATGAATTTAAAATTGAAAAAAACATTTTTTTCCATCAGATCTACCGTTTTTAGGAAAAATCGTCTCTGAAATGTCGCTAAAAATGTTTTAGCTGATGACAGATACCAAATAAATAGCTACGTGCCATTTATAGGCATATAATGCACGTGTTTTCATAGACATAGTAGATACCTACGTAGGTGTATTTGCGCGGTACAGCGCTTTAAAGGTTCCCTGCAGGCTAAAAATAATAAAATTGAAAAATAAACAGCATTTCATAAAAAAATGCGACATTCCGACTATTTCTCGTTAATATTGTCTTAGTACAGCGGGTGCATACTGACACTGCGATTACTAGAACTATAATCCAGGCCAAAACAAGTAAATGACTGAAAACACTATAGTGAGCTACTTACTACCGCGCCGATACCCTCGCCGTACTGCAACAATATTAACCACAAATAGTAGATTTTTTTAAATTTTTCAGTCACGGTTCATTCAACTTTATAATACTTAATAATGTAGTGTAACTTGGGTTAAATAACCTTAGCGGATTTAAACCTCAAAGCCATATAAGTGCCACTTGACACAGTTTGACATTTGAATTGTGATACATAAGAAAGTTCAACGTCTTTATTAACCTCTTAGGATTTAGAAAAAACCGGCTAAGTGCGAGTTGGACTCGCACGCAAAGAGTTCCGTACCACCGTACAATATTAAAAAAAAACGTGTTTCTTGTATGGGGACCCCTTTAATTTTTAACTTCATCTTACTTTTATTATTTGTTAAAACGATCATTATAGCACCTAATGATGTATTTACTATTATGCCCGCTGTTACAAAATTAACTTAACTAATCAATTAACTTTTCAATAATAGGAAGAACAAAATTTCTGGAACTGGCCACTTACAATAATAAAATAGAAAGCCATTTATGAAATTTGAAAATTGAACTCTCTGGGAACACGTTACTTTTTAAATTGCGAGATAGTCATTTGTTTCTTGATTGGTGGGTGGGGTCGGTTGGAAAATTGTGTGTCGGAATTACAATAAACTTATATTTTAATATTTTATTTTTTAATAAAATTTGGCTACCTTCTACTTACATACGATATACGGGGCATGGGGCATGTGGGCGGGGCGCGTGCTAGTGCACTGGCGCCCACGTGAATGGTGACTAGTATATTGGTAGTTTTGGGAAAGGTTTACGTAGTCTTAACTGAATATTTTCCTATTGAACGACACTAAAAAGGAACAAGACGGCCAACGGATTTTTATCAAGGGTCATTATATTAAGGCTGGTCATTAAAACCTCATCCTGCATCATTATTCAACACGCGTCGCGTCGTGTCCAATTTCATTACGTAATCCAATCCAATCCAATAAGCTTTTCAAATTCGGTTTTATACAAAAATTTAGCTCTATGGGAATTTTGGCAAGCTGAAATGGCTATTTTGACTGGATTAGTAGTAAAAATTCTGTTTTGGAGTTTCAGTATAGTGGATATTATTCCTTTATTTTGGATGTTCTGCGTATTAGACTTAGACATCTTGCGTGTAGGACATTTTGCTATTGAACAGTCAGCGATTTTGACATTCTGCGTATTGGACCAATGTCGAAGATTGGATAAAAAACGTATTAAACATGACGCGTGTTGAACAATATGCGTCGAGGCGATATAGTATATCAAAAGGATGCTGTGTAAAATTAAATAGTATGCATTAGATATACTTTAAATATTTGTATACATATAAAACTCGAGTGTTGTTCCGAGAACGGCTATCGCTGACTCGGCCTTGAACCGCGTTTCACAAATCGAGTGTCGTGTTTGTGATATCATTGGAGAAGTAAGTAAACTGATTTCAAACATGTTGACTGATGTGTAACTAATTAAAGTAAGAAACTTTATACTCCAAAATGCTATATCATATAAATAGGTTGGCTCTATAGAAAGTCAGGTTTTTAAGTATTCATTTATTATTTAAACGGAAATCAGTTTTCATTTAAATTACTAGCCCGCACACAACTACGTGATCGTGTCGTGATAGCCGAGTGGTAGGGAACCCGCTTCTTGTTTACCGTGGTTTGAATCCCAGGACATTTACCTAGGAGTTTTTCTGACTTTATACATAACTCTTACTGACTCCGTGCCTCGCACTTCCATCTATAGGTAGTCGTTAAAATCCACCAACGGGCAATAGAACAGCGTGGTGGATTAAGCTCCAACCCCCCTCACCCCAAGAGGCAGAGAGGAGGAGGCCTAAGTCCTTGCAGTGATGCATTTATGGGCTGATGGTATGGTAAACACTACGCCATGGATACGCTGCTGTGTATACGCCTTGGTAGACCACTTATTTGTCCGGAAATGGAACGAATCATCATGAATGCGAGATCGCATCCATGATTGAATCTCAATAAACTTAACTCCAATAAATTATAAAAAAATGTGGCGAATTTGCAAGAAATAAAAACTTTTAATATATGATTTTCTATGACAATATAATCTTTCATGTCCATTTTTTTTTCCAATAAAAATGGGAAAATATAAACTAAAAATTAAAAAAATACTATAACTAATTCTTAAAAATGATAATGAAATAAAACTAATCTAATAATCCACCCCTAATAATAAATTATTTTATTATATCTTGTTAGGCTACGTGTTGTACGTTCTCAAAATTTAGAATCTGACGTTATCGGCGCATATAATTTCCAGTGCGCAGATGGAAAATTAGTTTTGCCTGTTTGGTTCTGGTATTTGTATGACGGATCGATTTATTTTTAATTTAATTAATTTACTTTTAATTTATTTATTAGTTTTTAACCTAATATCTTTATTTGTAATAATAATAATACAACCTGGGACACCCCACACAGCGCCATCTAAAAAAATGTTTCTTAAACCAAGAAAATATGATTTCATATATAAGGAAAAGAACATTCTCTCAAAATAAAGATGTAAATGTATTGTTGTTGCAAGATATTTTTTGTTGATCTGAAGAAATATTTACTTATTTTAAGAGAATATTCTTATATATTAAAATAAGATTATGTATGATTTCATTTCAGATATGATTTCATATTATGAAATCATATTTTCTTTGTTTAAGAAACATTTTTTTCTGTGTAGTCCCAAACTAAGAAGAGCTTGTATTATGGGTCCCAGACAACTGAATACATACTTAAATATTGTTTATAATTTTACGTAGGTATATAGATATTTTTCACCAAAACACGGAATAAATAGACATGTTGAAGCACACAAATGTTTGTCCCGGGCGAAAATCGAACCCGCGAACCTTGGCTCCGCAGTTAGAGTCTCTAACCACTTGACCAATCGGTCAGTCAATCTACCTTAATAATATATACCTTAGTTATAATATATTATAATATATTATCAGTTACATAATCATGTCAAAAACCATTCACCTTTATTACTTCACTTTGTTATGCCCAGCTATGAGAGTTGAACCACTACAAATAATATTATTTTGAAGCCAAGCGGATGATTATCATACCATGCATAGTGTGCGCATTGTTACCGTGGAATTGTTCTAGTATGTTTGTTACCCCATCACAGCCAAACCGCTGAATAGATCTTGAAGATACTTGGCATGAAGATTGCCCTTAGTCTCCCATCGATTCTACGAGGCTTTCGGGATGGGTTGTAGCGATAGTGATTTTTTAACGTTACGGTATTTCTACTAAGAATGTTCTAGTTTTTTTCTAGAAAGTGTCAGAATTTTCTAGAAAGTTTCACAATGTCTTTGGAGGTCCCTTTAGCGGTAACAGTACCAACGTGTAGTCCACGTGGACGAATTTACGGGCGAAAAGCGAGAAAGAACATTCTAATTATTATTACAATTCTCATTAATAAATAGTAATTATTATATGTGTCGTGATAGCCCGAACGCAGGGAACCATTTTCAAATCTATAAGGCCACGTGGCCGTGGTTCGAATCCGGGCGTGTACCAATGAGTTTTTCTGACTTAAGTACATTAACTATCACTGACTCCGTGCCTCGGAGAGCACGTTAAGCAGTCGGTCCCGGTTGCTGTCAATAGATGGCGGATTGCGATACATTCCGCAAACCCGCATTGGAGCAGCGTGGTGGATTTAAGCTACAAGCCCCCTCATCTTGAGGAAAGGCCTAGGCCCCTGCAGCGGGGTATAAAAAAAGGGCTGATGGAATAGAAATTATTATATTACTATTCATTATGTATATTAATGGTAAACTTAGCATAATACAGATAAAGTTCTCCTGTTTCCTCAATCAAGACATGTTGATTTATTCGCACGTTGTCATAATCTAGACCTCTGTATTGACCCACAATAATTATTATTTACCTACTTTAATCGACTGCACAGCGTTCTTATCAATGATTGTGACTGTGGCCACATTCCAGTTACATATTTTATCATTATGATGGGTAGAATTCAGACTCCGATTCCTCCGCAATCAGTGAAGAATATGACAGAAGTTCTAATTCATATGACGGTGGAGTGTGCTCGGACCAAGAAGAAGGAGAATTTATTTATTTATTTATTTATTTCAATAACAGTATCCACAGCTCTTAAAAATACGTAAATATAAACGTATATAATGTTGTCCTACTTACAAGAATAAGAAAAATAATAGTATCAAGTTGCATAGTGCGTGTGATAGTTCCAATCAAACTTTATGAATACCGCAAAGCGCTGAAAGCGGCTGCAAATTTGGAAAGAAGAACGCACACCAAAGACCTTTACGAAATGTTGGATCAGGACTCATGGCTCACCCGAGCTCATGACTTGCACGCTAACATGATAGACAAAATGACGGCACTCGGAATTGAATATGCTTCAGGCCCCCAACCCGTGTATACCAGAACGAGACATTTCAATCCCTCACTATGTATCAGTAGAGTAGGTCAAATTGAATATATCAAAAACAAAAAAGAAAGGGCAAAACCTCTCAGCAAGCGAAAGGCCCCCTTCGATCAGCTTAGGTTGTATTAACTTAACTCCAAATAAATAGAGCTCCACTCTGAATAATTCGCATTAGGTGAATTTTGATCATGTACTGTTATATAACTGTACCTACCTCTGATGAAAACTATTCAATAAAAATGAAAGAACATGCAAATGTCAAACCATTTTTACTAATATACAAAATCAAATAGATCATATGTTTACTATATTGTAATAACTTATGTGTACAAATTCAATGAATAAATGTTTTCTATTCTATTCTATTCTATTCTATTCTATTCTATTCTATTCTATTCTATTCTATTCTATTCTATTCTATTCTATTCTATTCTATTCTATTCTATTCTATTCTATTCTATTCTATTCTATTCTATTCTATTCGGAATACAACGCTATAAGCGTGCTTGCGCAGGTTCAGTCATATGCCCCTCGCTCCACTGCGTCCAGCTACACCTAAAACTGGTTACTGCGACGCTACTTGTGCCTATATTCACATCCGCCATAAGGTTTGATTGGAACTGTAATAATTATAAGAAGGGGCTCGCGTTACGGCGGCGTTTGGAATTTTTGAATTATTGTCTCATTTGGGTTAGAACTAGGTTTCTATAAACATCCAAGTTATATGTTCGAATATTTCTATAACTATTATGAAATTTCTATATCTAGAAAGTTTATAGAAATTTCGAAGTTTTGGCTCTATACAAACCTTTTACGGTTATGAACCACCAGGGGGTGCTACAGTAGATGTCTTGCTTTAAAACTGATAGACCGATATTGATATGGATTTTTGCATCACACAGGGTATCACTTTAAAGCAAATTATTTGATTAAATAAATATACTAAACATATAAACACAAATACAAACTTTTCCCGTTGATAGTTACGAGTACCACTTTTACACGATAAAATCGAAAGACGCCGAGCGAAGCTCGGACGCCTAGGCAGCAAAGAAACATTTCAAGTCAACAAAAACTAAGTTTATACCTACGTTTTTAATTTTTTAAATATTTTGATACATCATAAAGAAAAAAAAACTTAAATGTACGGATTTTTTTCCAAATCGTTTAATTTTTCACAACATAGGTATTGAACATGAAACTAATTGCATTGAAAAATAAAACAATTTCGAAATGTGGCAAAATGGAACAATTTGCAAAAAAATGCCCGTGCTAATATAAAAAAATGTATGGTGCAATATAATCAACTAAACCTAACCTAACTAAACTTTTTTACAGCGTACACTTCAGAAGAAGACTTCGACGTTGACCAGTGTTGTGCAGAAGGAGAAAACTTCGCAAGATTTTTGGGGAAAAGTAACAAAGAATGTTCTAGCACTGACCCTCCAGACGACGTTAGACCAGAAAATCCTAAATCAGAGAAGCTATGCTTATCTGCTTACAAGGGATGCTGTGCAGACTATTACAAGTTATTACTTTTGACAGTTCCTTTAACCACATTGATTACGTTATAATACACCCACATTAATGTGGACACCGTTTTACGTTAACTACATAATAATTTTTTATTTACAGACAAAAAGAAAACTGTGACTTCGGTATAAGTTTGGCAGCTAATAAACAATGTAGAGCGGCGAACGTTGATATTGGAAAGGTAACATACTAGCTTTCGCACCTAACTCCAGTACTTCCTGCGTGGACATAACGTCTCTGTGACTATAGCAAAGTAGGTTTAGGATTCTATAAGTAGAACATCTTCGCGATAAATAGGCGGCGCAAGTGGGAAGAAGCGGTGCGGTGAGGTAGGGGACGCTTCCCGGCAATCACAATCGCGAGCGTCGGGAGAGCAAACAAAAAATATATTTGTTCGTAGCTTCGCATATATATCTATGCTATTAAACACACATAAACTCCTGTGACATATTATTACTTTTTTGTAAACTAACTAAACCCTTTTTGTTTGCTCTCCCGGCGCTCGCGGTAGTGACCGCCGGGAAGCGTCCTCTACCCCACCGCACCGCTTCTTCCCACTTACGCCGCCTATTTATCGCGAAGATGTTCTACTACGCTATGTAGACATCCCTACCAGTGTGTTTCGCGCTCGTTGGTCATTAGTGAACCGGCGCTAGTACAGAAGATGAATTACTTACTCGGGGCAGCGCGTTCCAAGTACTTTGACTAAAGTACTTTTCCACACCTTTCTCGCAGCTGTATTTCTTCTCTAAGTGGTTACTAAACTTCATAGTACTTGAATTTTTCTCCTACCACTAATCCCGTACTTATTCTATTATATATCCGACATTTTGTTTGTGTCTTCTTGTTTGGATATATTAATTTCCAGTCAATTATAACAATAATACCTGGGATATCTCATACACGACCATATAGGGCCAAAGAGTCAAAGCCTTGTGCTATGGGTACTGGACAACTGATATACATACTTAGATATTTTTTTATGTATACATATACCTACTTTAGACCCAGACACAGAATAAACAGACCTGTTCATGCACACAAATATTTGCCCCGGGCAGGAACCGATCCCGCGGCCGATGGTTCTGAGTTAGGGTGTCTAACCACTTGACCAATCGGTCAGTCAATTATGCAAAACAATCAAAAATTTCCACTAGAATAAAATTATATATAGCCTATATTGAAAGTCGGGTACGTTTAAGCTGTCTTTTTTTGAACTCTTTGTTTTTGTTTTTTATGGGATGCGCTATAACAAACAGACAAGTGATAAAAATAATGTCTAGGTAACCAAAGCAATGCTTTTATACAATCCTATATCCATATTTTGTTTCAGACCTGTTGCGAGGAATGTTCCTTCGGGAAACTGACTGGAGAATCTCAAGGGGAAAAGGCGTGTGGAGATGCAGCAGGGGACGACGTCAGCGCCACTTCTGCTTTCCGAAAAAACGCTTTCAGACAATGTTGTTTGGTTAGAACACGAAATTGGATGCCTGGCTTACTTAGCTATTAGTAACTGCATGCCGAAGCTATAAAGCCGATTATAATAAAAAGGATTATAAAGAGTCACTGTTTGTAAAAAGGCCATTTTATGTAGATATGTCATTTTGTGTAAAAAGGGAGAGGGATTTGAACTTTTTTATTAGGTACAGACCTTATCCTAAAAATAAGACACACTCAGAGACAAGACATCCCTTTTATATTTTTCAGGAAGCTGCCAGAGTAGAAACTACAACCGTAGAAATGACTACCACGCAAAAAACTACCACAGAGACTTTAGACGTCTGCAAAAGTAATCCTTGTGATCATATTTGTCAGAACGATGATGGACGAGCCAAATGCTCATGCAATTCTGGATACCGTTTGGGAGCAGATAATAAATCTTGTAGAGGTAATTCCCAATTATTTTGCCCCTATTCATTCCCAGCCAGCGTACAAGCTGAAGAAATACTTGAGACTCTCTTCGAAGACGAATCTTGCTCATGCGACCTGTCGAGAGAAGCCTGGATCAATTTAAATGGCAGTAGTTTGAGAGCATTTCGGTGGCCTATGTTATCTATGATAATGTACAGTCAAACTTGAGTCTAAAATAACTAATAGTAGTAGTAGTAATCTTTATTTTCTCTCTCACACAGAATACAATAGTAATAATAAAATACAAGTGACTAATCTATGTGAGAGTAACTGAAACCGGCAAAGACTCATCGTATTGTTAGTGAGCTCTTGAGAACTTGGGATTTATTGTTATACACCGTGTTCGGCTTAACGTAGTACCAACTTAAAGAAAACGTATAGCTTAACGAACTGCACAAAAGGTTTCAAGTATCAGGTGGCGCAAACTGACGGTTACCGAGATTAACATTAATAAACCTTTATAAAACGTTTATTAGGTTACCATATTTACTTTATTATTTTTAAAGGGTTCAGCTTATATAGGATTCAAATGAAGACATCACCCTTTTCTTAATATTGCGTTTAATTCGTAAATTATTGAAAATGTAATATGACTTATAAATGTATTTCCAACCAGCTTCAAAAATGCTACAAACGTTTTTTTTTCGTTTTCCTCTGTTAAAATAAAAGAAAACCGTGTATCCCTAACACAAGTCCCTGGTTTGGCTCTACATTGCTTCCTACTGGATTCGTACCTGGTTTCAGTAAAATGCCAGTGTTTTGTAAATGTCAACTAAATACGGTTTTGGCAGAAGCCAAGCCGGAGTCGCCAGGCTTGTGAACTTCGGACCTGGGGTAAGTTCAGTTGGACAATATGGGTAGTTCCAAACTAGCACACAAGGTAGACCATAATTTAGTTACAATCTGTGGTTGAAGTCATGGATGTACATGAGCTACTGGGTCGAGACAAAAATGTGCCAAAAAACATACGCCACATACTGAATATACGCTACTTGACGTTTTGACATAGATATTTACTGTGAATTAGAATTGAGTGTGACGCATAGGTATGTAAAATAAAATTCATATTGGAAAAGCGAATAAAGATTCTGAAATTACACATAATGTGTCATTTAATAAAATGTTTAAACAATGATAATCACCTGTGCTCCGTCTAATCTTTGAGTCTTTTATTTGGCTCGAATTTTCAAACATTTGGGAGTATTAGATACTCTATCTTAATGATTGTACTATCTAAGGTTATAACAATAAGTTTCATAAGTTTCGTGCCTATAAATTCTCTATAACACCAAGTTTTAAAAGTAAATGGCAAAGTGTATAATAACTAAACTAGGTGTAAATCAACGTTTCTGAACTCTTTTCTGCAGCCACTGTATCGCTTGTAATCTTTTCTACAGGTATTATACCTGGGTGTTAGGCCGAACGTATTCCAAACATACAGAGCGTGTAGAGCTTACCGAACTAAACAAAAAGTTACCAAAAAATATAAAATCAATCCTACTAATATTATAAACGCGAAAGTTTGTATGTAAAATATAAAACTACCGAATGGATTTCAATGAAACTTTACAATAATATAGATTATACAACAGTTATAACACATAGGCTATAATTTATAAAGACACTAGCTGCCCGCGGCTTCGCTCGCGTTGACTTACACAGTTTAAAAATTCTTTCACATATAGAAAGCTACATTGTCAGCGAGTAACATGAGTGGAAAGGAAGAGGGGTGGTGGAGGGTATGGAAAGGGGAACGTTTGTGTAGTCTACCCGGGCGGAGCCGGGTACGACCGCTAGTGATCGAATAAAGTATGAAACTTTTAACATGTTCATTTGTGCCATCTACTCCCTTGAAACTTTTGCCAATGACCCGTTATAGCGATTAGGTAATCTTGACCATAGCTAAAATTGTCATTAATATGCTTGATGCTTTTAGACATCAACGAGTGCGCAGAATCAGACGCGAATCTATGTACTATAGATAATACGGTGTGCCATAACACGCTGGGTAGTTACAAGTGTGTGCCGTTGAAGAAAAGGGATGTAAGCCTCAGCTGCCCTCCTGGATTCAAAAGGAATCTTCGGAACCAAGTTTGCGATGGTTGGTGATTTTAGTATTTAGTAACTGCCCTTTCTTAAAAATTTACTAAATTAAATATCTTTATTTATTTATAATCTGGAAATACGTCATAAAAGTGAATTTACTATGTACTTTGTGAATAAAGCGTCACCACAAAGGCGCATTCAAAGAAGTGCTGGTTCCTCTCAGAACAACACGCAAGAAACTGATGGAAACTGATGAAAAAAAAGTCATATAAACAATTGTTTTTGACGTTTTAACAAACTCTTCACAATAAGTCCATAAACTGATATTATCGAAACAAACTGATGGGCGAGCGCTCAACACGCATAGATTTTCTTGTCGTATAACTCTTCCGTGCATCCGAACAAGTGCAACAGCCTCTATGGGGATTTGATTCAATAGTAGATTTTATTTTGGTCAATATCTGGACGCGCCAGGAAATGGAGTATCTATTAATCATTTGTTGCAACCTTTCCAGACATAAACGAATGTCAGCTACCCAGACCACCGTGTCCGAAATATCTTTGCGAGAACACGATCGGCGCCTATAAATGCGCAGGGAAATTGGGCACCCCGGCACCAGAAGACGGAGTCAGCGCGTCTACGGTATCCACTGGATCTAGTACCACACCTTCGACAAAAGATGACATGTGTCCGCCTGGGTTCCGTGCTGGTCCTGACGACGAATGCGTTGGTTAGTTTTCCAAAGCAGTATCACTTCCTTGTTCTGAGTTGAACATCGGTCGTTTGAATAGAACGATCTTTGGTGTCGATATCTCCATGGATATGCTTCCTTGGTCCACACCTCTTTTGCTTCTTATTGTTGCGAAGTAATTTTTTTTTATATATTCCTAGGAGTTAAAATTTCTAACTTTTTCTGAACGCAGTTAATCGCCGTGAGCATGAATTCAAAAATTTACCGATTTACTTAATTTAATTTACCGATGACAATACAATAATATTAGAATTCTGTCCTAATATCCAAACCACGATTTTCAAGATAGAAATAATCGATTTTTTTAGGTTAATGTTACTTAACAAACGTGACAGCTAAAAGCGAGTCTCGTTAAAACTATTAATATATAAATTGATTTCGTGTCAAGACAAAAAAAAAATAATTATAGTTTAAAAAAAAATACACGCTTTAATAGCAAACCGAACTATAAAAAATAATGATTTTTGATTAAATTAAAATAGAAAAGTTTAAAAAAAAACGTGTGGGTACTTTTAATTTTACTTTTTAACACTTTACTTTTAAATAAAAATAGCAATGAAATATTTATAAGAATTGATAGCAAACAACTCACGGTTTTTTACAAGAAAAATGTTTTTTTTTATTCATCTTTACTTTTATTATTTTTATTATTATTATTATTACCAACTTATGAACGCTTTTTCAGATATAGACGAATGCACAGAACATCTGGACGACTGTCAGCGTCTGTCGCAGCACTGTATTAACACGCACGGTACTTTCTTCTGCCAGGATCACGTCTCCAAGAGATGTGCTCCAGGTTTCAAAGTCAACGCAGCCACTGGCATATGTGAAGGTTGTGTGCTTTTAATATAGTCACTAGTACTAGTTTTCTTAGATTTGGTTTTCTCAAAGCCATTCATTCACAATTGTTGTTATCCATTTTTCTCTAATTGCACATTAAAATACTAAGAAAGCGCAAAAATATTACCAAAAGAGAAATAATCGTGACACATATGCCCAGATTCCAAAGAGCACTGGGTAGAGTACGTAGCGACAGAAATGTATGTTTGCTAGCTTTTTTTGTACTGGTTGTACCGAGACCCTCTTTCCGAGATAAAAAGTAATCTATGTCACTCTTCAGCTTATAAACGATGTGTAGTCAAAAAATTATAACGGTCACAGTACAACTGTGTAGTCCGCGTGAGCGGAGCCGCAGGTGGAAAGCTAGTTTGAAAATTAAATATAGCCCATTTTACTCTCTGACAAAGTAAGTTTAAACAAGAACTGAAATTTTTTTTAAAATAATATTATTAAAGATAATAATTATACTATTTTTATCTCACAGATATAGACGAATGCGAAGAAAGTGCAGAAGTCTGCAAACGGAACGAAGTGTGCGTGAATTTACCTGGAGCATATAACTGCAAATCGAAGATCAGCACTTTGCCCAGGTAAAATTAAAATATAAAGATTGTAATTATTTAAATTCATTCTGTTCATAATAACGCGTTTGTTTGTTTGTCCTTTTTTCACGTGTCCTGACGATGTAATGAACGACTTGATTTCTTACAAGCAGACGTGGAAGGGGGGATAATTTATCCTGTCAGTTTATCTTGGACCAAAGTTTGGGTTAGGTAACAAAATTACTCAAAATTATGATTCGAATTGAAAGATCAGCAAAGCTTGGAATTGTAAAATAGAATAGTAGTGGAAGTAAAACATAAATAAAATACAAATAAAAAGTAAAACTAAAAGTATTTACAAATTAAAAAATACAAATAAGAACTGGTCCACGCTAGCAGCGGTGCGGTGGACGAAAGCTGGTTTGGGTTTGTTTTTAATAAGTTTTTACAGCTAACTTGTCTTTGACGTTTGATAGACAGGTAAGTTGGAACCAAAAGGATAGAGTATGTGTGGAAATAAAAATACCATAAAGATTTTTTTAAATTCGGGGCTTCTTGAAATAGGTATCAAATGAGAGGGATGGGCAATGAATGCGACGTTAGTTGGTAAGAGAGGAAAGAGAAAGGGGAGAAGTATACATACACGTATGCGATGCCACTTTTTTAATGAAATTTTTTTTATTCTGATCACTCCTTGACATCGATATCAAACGAGAGGGATTGGCGAATAAAATACAAAAATTGGTAAGTAGAATACAAAAAAATTATGTAATTGATGCGTTTACAGCGTGTACAAAGTAAAAATGTTGACCACGCGCTAAAAAATTGTATAAAATAATGACAGCTCAGTACATGCGTGCGTTCGTTCACGTGGACGGACATATCCTCTATTTAATCAAAGTTTACGATTGGAAGTTAAAGAATTTTTCACGTTCCTTCTACTTTATTTACTAAATAGAGTTGCGGCCAGATAAGATGTGCACAGACACTGCGCTCGTGCAGTATACCCCTGTTCCCAGCACCTCAATCCCATCTAGGCCTCCTCCAGTTCACTATATCAAGCAGTCTTGAGTACCTACTGCATCCAGTTCTTGAGTTCAGACTTGTCTCGTGCTCATATATTTGCGTGCGGCGTTGTATCCTAAGATCCCATGGGAGCAGGATCATGAGAGCCAAGTGGACGGAGGGCTGCTTGCGTGCGGTCTCCATTCGGACACGTCTCGCTAATCGACATGCTGTTCTTTTTGACCCATTTCGTAACGGTTACGATGTTTCTTGTTTTGTTTCTGAAATATTCATTTCCCTTTCGATCCTGGAGGTCGATTAACGTTGCATTATCACACGATTATCGCTAGCATTTTTCATCTATCTAGCAAGGGAAAATGCAAAATGTCTCTTCTGACCGTTTGTATTACTAGCGATCGCAAGCCACACACAGATATTGAAAAATATACGACAATCGCTAATATGCGAATGGAACACAAATCGGCTTTTTGAATTTTTCTGCCTGTTTCTTCGTAACTGAAATAGTTTTGGCACCATCACTGAGAATCAACTCTACCCACAGCTAACATGAACCTGGTCGCCAAATGCAAATACCGACCTTTCCAAGGAATATTTCTGTGTATGCACGAAAAGGGGCCCAGGCGTTGTGTGATGCAGCCATAAAAGTAAGAATTGACTAGAAGCCCACGTTCTGCGTTCTTCGTTTGGACCGCTTTTCTGCGTTTATCGTTAAACCACTCATACTCTAGCTAGTTGATGCAAGATGGTGAGTTTCAGTTCGCAAGGTCTCCGTGCGCCGGTCTTCACCCCCCCAAAATTATGTTTAACATTTTCGACATTATGAAGTGACATTTCTGACTTTATTAAAACCGATTAAAACCAAACGCTGCTGTCAAATTTAGTTACTCTATGGATGCAGCCGTTCCACTCCAGCTGTCTAATTTTCGCCTCCCAGTATGACCGCTATGTACCTACGTTACGTACATTCATATACAAATCTCCACCTGGAGATCATATCAGTCATCTAGAATGTAGCTCATTATCTTTGTTTTAGATTTGTATAAATTTTAGGCCTATTTTGACAGACTGGGTTTTGTTGTGATTTTGTACTCTTTAATCATCGTTTCCATTTTGTCCTATCAGATAGAAGTGGTAACCTTAATTATGCCAGTATTTTTTTTTCAATTTGGCAATTGAATTGGCATTTAGCCGTTGAAAGACATACCTATACGAGAGCTAAAGAAGAGAAACGTTATTACGATAATAGAAGAGAAGTTCAATTGCCTTTCTATATTAGAGGGGCGTGGAATTTAGTTCTATGCATTGTTCTATCACTAATTACATGATATAACCTTTTCAGGCTTGCTACAAAGAATTGCCAAGAAGGAACTAGAATGCGACCAGGCGGAAGTACTTGTGAAGGTAATTTTGGAAATAAAGAAATAATAGTAATACTGTAGCACACAGCAGCATCTAGTCTCAAACTAAGCAAGTATGCTTGTATTATGGGGTACTAGATAACTTATATACTTACTAAAATATTCTTTATAATATACATAGAACAGATATACATGTTCATGCACACAAATATTTGTCCCGGGCGGAAATCGAACCTGCCACCCTTGGCTCCGCCGTTAGGGTCTCTAACCCACGGACTCTAACCACTCAGCCAGTCGGCCAGTCAAATGTATATTCAGATACTGCTCGATTTTGTTTAGATGAATTACATTACTTATTACATTATTATTATTTAATCTCTTGGGAGAGGGGATGGGTCCATGAAAAGAATAGCATCGTTTACTAAATTTTGTGAAAATTGTGACTTGTGACTTGTGTTCTTTCTCGGTTAACCATTTCATATAGGGTAGATATAGTATTGATATATTGTGTATAACTTAGTAAATTTTTACAATTTGATGTTGATTTGTAGTTTGTTTTAATTTTGACTGTTATAAAGTAAGTGTTTTACTAACAAATGAGTCCTTGATACTTGATATGAAATAATAATAAATAAATAAATTACGATCCTATTCCATTTATCAAACTCGTGATTTTTTATTGGATACAAACGTACACTCATCACTGACGTATGCTGCAGAACTGACAACCATTGGTGTAAAAGATTCTCGAATGTTTATTATTAATTAGATACCACGTATCAGCGAACAAACTGTTGAGCGCCTGAAGCTATACCAAAGATAAAAGTAATGGAAATCCATTGAATGTAGGTAGATGTAAACCGCATGAGGTGGCGGGGTACTTTATGAAAAGCCTGTTATGCTCAGGAGTAGATAAAGTCAGACCGAATAATGACTATAAACTAACATCTAATTTCAAATCTTTCACAATAGTCTACGCGCCACAAGGCTGGCAGACATTTGTAACGGTAACAATAGGATGATTTATACGTGTAGGTTTTAAATTAAAATGATTTTTAACGATACGCCGCAATCGATAGTAAAATGAAATTGTAAAACCTAGGCTGTCGTCGTCGGGTTTGAAAAAAAAAATAATAATAACACAATCACAACAACATCTAGGTCCCAAACTAAGCATTAGCTTGTATTTTGGGTACCAAGCGAAGACACCACATACATATAACAACCAAGACCCGGTGCCAGTATTAATATTCATCATATAAATACTGACCCGACCTGGGATTCGAACCCGGGACCTCCAGATTCGCAGGCAGGGTCGCTGCCCACTAGGCTAAGCGGTCGTCAAAAATGTTTTGTTATGAATTTGATTAGTATATTGGACATAACTATTTAATAAAAACTTGAAAAATCATATCGATTTTGTTTCTATTGTTTCTTCAGACATGAGTGCAAATGTTTTTGCGTAAAAGCGTACCGCACTATGTTTTTGCGAACATTTGCACACATATATGGATTGTTATAGAGCTTGATGACGAACTGTTTTTCTTCTGCAGACATTGATGAATGCCGTGAAGGCACTCACTTGTGCGACCAGTTCCAGAACTGCATCAACACTTTCGGTGGCCACGAATGCCGTTGCAAGAATGGGTTCGAACTTGACTCCAGTTCGGGCTCCTGCACTGGTTAGTGTGACACTTTCAATGTACTATTGCGATCATTCCCGCCCCGCCGGAGGCCTATAAAGCGCTGCACATATACTGCGATATACATATACAGATACTGCTTCGTGACGACGAAAATGTGACCATAAAATATACTCCACAGACAAAACATACGCCACTTGATGTTTAGACATGACATATTCATTAAGTAGAATTTAGTGTGTCGCACTTGTGAAATTCGAAAAGCAAATAAACATTGTGAAATTATATTTAAAACAAACAATGATCGTGTCGTATGGGCTATTCAATATCTGGTATGACATTTTGTTCACGTTTTTTATTGTTTCAAAATATAAGGCACTCCACCTTGATGTGTTTATAATGCGTATAATATATAAATGTATAATGTAACATAATATTTAAATATGTTTATAATGCGTATGTTTCTTGATAGCACGAGCGCAGCGAACCTATTTCAAATTTATCAGGCCGTCGTTCGAAGCCGGGCGTGTGCCAATGAGTTTTTCTGACTTAAGTACATATTAACTATAACCGGTCTCTGACTATCACTGACTCCGTGCCTCGGAGAGCACGTTAAGCAGTCGGTCCCGGTTGCTGTCAATAGATGGCGGTCGTTACAATCCACCAACACGCACTGGACCAGCGTGGTGGATTTAGGCTTCAAGCCCTTTCACCCTGAGGGGAGACTTAAGCCCTTGCAGTGGAATATAATGGGCTGAGAAAAAAAAATAATGCGTATAACCACTTTAAAGTCCTCAACTTTATTTTTTTCCATTACAGATATCGATGAATGCGCTATGAAGTTAGACAACTGCGCTCCAGGAATGTTTTGTCTCAACGTTTTAGGATCGTTCACTTGCACTCGACAACAAGTGACAACTTCTACCACTCTGTCACCTTACGAATACGAAGAATATGATTCAGAGCAAGTATCTTAGTTTATATTTTATGATGGACAGTTGGGATGGAATGAGGTGAGAAAAATAACTGAGGCACTATAAGAAAAAGGAAAGGCCAAAACATCTCTCATTTTGTAACAATTAGTTATTATCGGCAACGCGGCAAGTATACTTGACACCCTGGACTCGTTGTCTCTTTAAAACTTTCTCGTTTATCATTATTTAGATAGTATTTTTAATATGTAGGTATTTAAATTTATTTAAATTAGATTTTAATTCAGAGTATATTATCTAAGCTTTTTAAGTATGTTTTGTTTTCTTACAGGTTTATTAATTTTCAAACGATATAGTATTAGATAAACTTTAAGTTGATTTAGTTTCATAATTTCAGAATAATAACAAAGGACAAAAATATCGATCGATCATCATCGATAAACATAGCCGGATTTTGTTGTTGTTTAGTTCACTTTTTTTTCGTTCTAACAAATCCAAATTAATTTTTCAATACATTTGCTATGTATTAATACGGTCTTTATGACATCGAAAGCTCTACAATTATGTTTTATTTTCGCGAAGCGAAGCGTTGGACGCCCCCCAGCCAAGTGGATAGATGACCTGAAGCACCATACCGAGGGTAGTTGGATCCGAAAGGCGGAGGACCGTGTGTGGTGGCGAGCCTTGGGAGAGGCCTATATCCTGTAATGGAAAGACTTTGTGTCTTTCCATTCCATTCTGATGATTATGATGAATGTTTTATTTTACAGTACTAGGCCTTTTTACTTCACGCCAATCACAAACGGGTATTCTGTTTGTGACGCATGCGTAAACCGCGAAAAGCAACCGCTCGCGCCCTTAGTTCCAGCCATTATTGCATTTGATTATTGTATTATTTTAATAATTTTAATCGCAAATGTATTGTAAAACGTCGTATGATGCTCGTACTCAGTAAGCTGGCTATTATAGTCTCGGTTTATTATAAGCATTCGGCTTCGCCTCGTACCTATACACACCTCGACTATAATATCCAACTTACCGAACTTGAATCATAATGTACTATTACAAATCATTTAAAATATTTTTTTGTTTATATAATTCAGTTACTTCACAGGGAGGAAGTTCCGGAGAACAATACTAATTTCGAAAGGACGCCAGAAGATCGTACTCCAGTTACAGAAAGGCAGACAACACCAAAACCTGCACCGACTACCACTATAAGAAGAATAACTACAAGGAGACCTGTTACGACTCCAAGAATTACTACACCGATAGCGACTACAAGTACAACAAGGAGACTGACCACTACTAGAAGACCAACAGTTACAAGTAGACTGACAACTACAAGTGAAACAACAACAATTAAACCAACAACTATCAGGACGAAACCTACAAGAAGGCCATATAGACCAGAAGTTGTAACTCGTCCAACGGAAAAGCCATTAAGTGTTACGACAGAACGTAGATATACGCCGTTCACGACCAAACCTACAACTCCTAGAATTGATGATAGACCATCTTATCGTCCTGTGGCCACAACTCCTATTTCAACCACAGAAACGATAAACAGACAACCGAATGCTCCTCCCGTACCTGGGACAGATAAAGACTTCAATCCTAATTTGTTGCATTGCTTGGATGGATATGAAAGGAACGAAAATGGTGACTGCGTGGGTACGTTACGTTTGTTTGAGATGTTTTTGTAGCAGAAAATGATCCACCGTTTGAGTTTGTATGTTGACTCTGTGACTGTGATTTATGCAGGACCAAATTTTATTCGTATATGACCTTATTTTAAGGGTTCCGTTAAAGAAACCCTTATGGAATCATTTCGTTGTTCGTCCGTCTGCCCGTTTATACAGGATGAAATTTTAACAACCATCCAGAAAATTTCTAGATGTTTCTATATCAGCAATAGATTTCATTACGTAAATAATAAATATAAGTTACATTTTCATAATAAATTATTTTATGTACAGTGTTATTTTATAATGTTTGGTTGTCTTCTTTTTCACGACGCGCCCCATACCTTGAGACCGAAGCGGGTCAAAGCGTGCAGCGGCCGTGAACGGTGACTAGAGTTATTGGTTTTTTCGGGAAAAGTTTGTATAGTCATATCTCAATATTTTACTATTGAACGATACTTAAAGGAAACAAGACGGCCATCGGTTTTTTACCAAAGATCATTATATTAAAACTTGGATGGTTGTTAAACTTTCACCTTGAATACATGCTGAAATATTTAACACCATTCAAATTTTAATACTATGATCTTTAGTGAAGAATGAAACATTAATTTTTCTTTTACAAAATTACTCTCAAGTCACTCAGTAATTACGTCGATCAGCGGCCGCCGGCTGAATACCTTTCTCCTTTACTCCCGCAATTGCACCTTTCTCATTCATATTTAACTTAATAACCACGCTGTATGTGAAAATAATCTAAACTACCTTTTATTCTAAACTTGAGTCTTTAGATGATACCTAAAGCCTAGGAAAAAATTGGCTATTGATTAAAAAATTACTTGGTATCAAGATATTTTATTTAAATTTTCGAGTAGGTTTATTCACTAATAAAAAATTATATATTATTATATATGGCCAATATAAGAGTGGGCTTAAATATGCCGCGGGAAGGGCAACCAGGCAGGGTGGGGCGACTGCACCGGGACGGACAGCCAGGTTGACCATATTTCTCGAAATATCGCAAGACGACTTGATATCCTATTAATATTTGAATTTTATTTATATTATGACTGTATTTCTTGGGAACTTTCGACCAGGATAACCTATCTCCTTGCAATAAATTACATTTTGTTGTCAAAAATCAAGTACGATTTCACAACCCTTTTTCAGATACCAACGAATGCACCAAGAACAAGTATATCTGCGGGTCAACCGAGGTATGCAAGAACTATCGCGGTGGATACGCTTGTGAGTGCGCGCCAGACTACCAAAGGGACGCAACTGGATGGTGCACCTCTATTACAACTACAAGTTCCACTACAACATCTACGCCACGTGTACCTGAGGACACAGACCGTGAGAAGAATTATTTATTTTATGGTTCTGGACAATATTTGCGGGCAATTCGAAGAGTTTATATTCTTTTGATTCTTTGGAAGCTTATAAAAATAAAGTTTATGAAGCACGTGCTCCTTGTTCAAAATTACATCATTTAGAACTAGAAAAAACCATATCACTTCTGTGATGCCTATTTATATCTTATTAAAAAAATATTAAATATACTAATATATGATATATTTATCAAATAGATACAATTGAAATGTATTATTATTAAAATAAAAACTTTAATTTTAATCAAAACTAAATCTGGGGTATGGTTGCATGCTCTGCCCTCTCCGCACGTGGGTACTCTCCTCGATGATGAGTCTCTTCGTGTAGCAGTGGCACTGCGATTGGGTTGTAAGGTGTGTGAAGCTCACCAGTGCTCGTGTGGTGCCATGGTGAAAGGCAACGGTCACCACGCCCTGAGCTGTAATAGATGCTCGGACAGGTTTCCACGTCACCACACACTTAATGATATCATTCGTCGCGCCCTCATTTCGGCCAATGTGCCCTGTGTTACCGAACCACGGGGTCTTAGTCGCACGGACGGAAAGAGGCCTGATGGGTTGACCCTGGTGCCTTGGGAAAAAGGGAGGTGCTTATTATGGGCCGCAACTTGCGTCAGCACTCTCGCTCTCTCCCACTTCAACTCAACAATACGTATGGCAGGGGCTGCCGCTGAGTCCGCGGCCCCTCTGAAACAATAAATACATAAACTTGGAAAAATCCTGTATCTTCGTTCCTTTTGCTGTGGAGACCACGGGCTGGACTGTGAGCCTCGAGGCCAGAAATTTGATTAGGAGCATCGGTCGCCGACTTAATAAGATGGGGTGTGACCCCCGCTCGGGGTCGTTTCTGATGCAGAGGCTCGCCATAGCGATCTAGCGCGGTAATGCCGCGAGCGTTATGGGTATCTTTGCATCAGGTTCGCCAGGGACTGCTTATTTTTAGCTTTTAAGATTGTATATATAGACTTTATATATGTAGATTGCTTCCATAGTTTTTAATTAGATTTTAATAGACTGTTAAATTCGTATTATATTTTAATATTATATTAATCTATTAAAAACTAAAATAAACCACTTATAAAAATATACAGTATAAGCTACAAATATAAAGCCAAATATACAATCCTAAAAGCTAAAAATAACCAGTCCCTGGCGAATCCGATACAAAGGTACCCATAACACTCGCGGCGTTACCGCGTTGGATCGCTATGGCGAGCCTCTGCATCAGAAACGACCCCGAGCGGAGGTCACACCCCCTCTCCTTAAGTTGGCGACCGATGCTCCTAATTAAATTTCTGGCCTCGAGGCTCCAACAGCCCGTCGTCTCCACAGTAAAAGGAACGAAGATATAGGATTTTGCCAAATTAATAAAATTATAACCTTTGAATAAAATTTAATAAAATCTAATTAATAACTAAAATTATAGGTCGGGTCATGTAAAAATAACGCTGGAAGAAAGTGGATGCGGTGTACACTCGCCCACGAAAGTACTAGGCCTATTGTTTTATTTTTGAACTAGCCTTTCGCTCACGACTTCCTATATTGGTTATTGGTACTGAAAAATATATTACAATATCATTAAATCGCCTAATACGCAGCTTGACCACCAACCTTTTTTTGTTAGATGACGCGACATGTAACTAAATTAGAAATTCTTCAAATCCAGCTAGACCCGACTTCTGTTAAACTCGTAGTGTCCGCTTTACTTTTCATTTCACTCGCATAAGCATATATTTTTTAAATATTATTCAGGTATTTAAAAATTATACAAAAAATTTTAAATAAAATTAATTTGAAATGCGTTTGCGTGGAAATAAACCACCTCAAATTGGCAAATCTCCGAACGTAGTGAAAAGAAAAAAAAACTTATGATGATAACCAATAACTGAATTAATAACAGGTCTTGTTCAACATCTTGTTCCTTCTGATGTTGGTGTGGGTGTGGTTTTGAGCAGGTGCGGGCCTGCTTTCGCCCCGTTGATACCCATTTTTCCTATTGCGAAGTAACTAGCTTCGATTTCAGAGCGAACAAGAAGTTTGGTGAGAGCTGGCCAACGCCTGAAAAAACATCTTCTAAATTCAAATCCGCATGCGACCTCCAGCAAGCGTCCAGGCACGGCATTCATTTTGTATACAAAAATCTGTTGTCGTTTCATCACATAAGGATGCTTGTATATAAAATATATGTAAAAGGATTGAAAACGATGTGGTTCATGTCGGACGTCGCATGCGGCATAGTTACTATGAGTCTCAAGTGTACTCACTCGCTAGCGACGACGTGAAACATTTGTATGTGATGTTATTTCTTCTAAGTATAGTTCGCCTCAAACTTTATGGCGGATCGGAATTCAACACTATATGCGTGCTTGCACTGGTACAGTCATGTGCCCCTCACTCCACTGCGTCCCGTTACACCTAAAACTTGTTATTGCGACGCGATTTATGCCTATGTTCACATCCGCCATAAAGTTTGATTGAAACTGTATTGCTAGAGGCACTGTACAAGTTCACAATGCAAATGTTTTACGCCGTCGCTAGCGAGTAAACCATTTGATTTCATTTGATCACATTTGATTTTATGTACTGTTCTAGCAATGACGTCTCCAGAGTGGAACTATTCACCGACCACGCCGTCCAGGCCGTACACTCCTCCTCTGATATGCGAATTAGGATACCGTTTCGATATAACTCGAGGAAGATGTGTAGGTAAGATTTACTAACGATCGCCCGCCCGTTTCATAGGGAACAAGATGTTTGGCACGACCTGTAATTTCACTTGACAATATGAATTTAACATTAAATAATGCGGGATCTGTTACGTACTATTTCTTATCTTATTAACTTTATTACTAATCTTCACTTCACTTCATCAGCCCATTTTTACCCCACTGCAGGGGTTTAGGCCTCCCCTGGGGTGACGGAGCTTGGATCTTAAATCCACCACGCTGCTCCACTGCGGGTTGGGGATTGTAACGACCACCATCTATTGACAGCGTCCGGGACCGACTGCTTAACGTACTCTCCGAGGCACGGAGTCAGTGATAGTTATGTACTTAAGTCAGAAAAAAAACCCGTGCGTGTCAACTCCGACGCGCGATAGGAGTTTACTCGAATGATTCGATTTTAGTAATTTATATATCAGACAACTTACTAATTTCACTACGAAACGACGTTTTCTATATTTGTTGTTTACATTATATGGTTCATAATATACAGAAATTTCAAATTCCTACTTGGTTTAGAGATAGACCCCGTAAATCATTTTATTCCGATCCCCTCCACTTTCTACCCGCTGTCGGGCCTTTCACAGCTAGTACGCTTATACCTGCCCCCTCTTTCTTCGCTCCGCCGTTACCCCCGCCAAGACGCACTTAACGCTTCAACGCTCGCTTTCTCGATTTTACTCTCCATAAAATTTCGATACCGGGCCCTTTATATCGTTTCTTAAGGAGTAAACTCCAAAAACTCATTAGTACACGTCTGGATTCGAACTATGGCCTATGGCCTTATAAATTTGAGACAGGTTCGTTCCGCTTTGGGCTATCACGACTCTATTACTAATCTATGGTGATACTATATTTAGGGATATTTTGTCTCTCACAGTATTAATTCTTTACATGCAGTATAGTTTAACAGTTTAAGACTTATTCCAGATATAGATGAATGTGCAACTGGTCGAGCCAACTGCGGGCCAGACGAGCGATGCGTGAACACGGGCGGCGGATATCGATGCGCGTGCATGAAGCAAAGATGTATGCCTGCACCCGAAACTTATACCCCAAGTTATGGTACGTAGCTATTAGGTGCACATGCAACATAACTTTGAATTATGTTATAAATTATAACTAAGCTGGTGTTCACTGAAAAGGCGAACGCACGTACAGCCGAGACAAGTAGTACTTAAGAGTTTTTTTTTCAAAATGGCGTACGCGTTAGCGTTCTATTTTCTGGCGACATTTTGAAGAAATTCCATAAAAACCGTACACCTGTTCACTGACCGTACAACGTTGCCTTTTTTGTTATTTTCGAATAAAAATAGTTTTATAAACGTTTGAACTGAAATCACCATCGCCTAGGCTATGGCACATTGCGTAACCCAGCAGAACACGCCATAATTAAAAAGAAGAAGAAGTAGTAGTACCTACTTACAGAACTTGATGGCATAATTTCGCTTCTTTACCACGCGAACATCGGTATTATTTCATATTCTTATGAACCCAGTCGCACTTTTCGCTGTCGTTTTAGGTTCTGCTATCTCATTTAAATAGTGTATATTTGACAGTTTCTTCGCGATAGTCATAAAAGTTGACTAGAAAAATTGACTAGAAGACCTCGTCCGCGTTTATCGTCTAACCACTCATACTTTAGCTAGCTGGTGGAAAATGGCGAGTTTCGGTCCGCTAGGTCCACGCACGCCGGCCTTCACCCCGTGAAATCCCCGCGCGCCCGTCTTCACCCCCGCAAAATTGCGTTTGACATTTTCGATACTGTGAAGTGACATTTCTGACTCAATTAAAACTAAAACTAAATGTGCTGTAAAATTTATGTCAATTTACTTTCAGTGTTGCCCCAGCCGAGCACAAATCTCCAACCAAACGTGATAACAGTCGGGTCGCAGTACGGCCAGCGGGGGCCTAGGTACTTGAGACCTAGTTTTTCTAGAGTCACCAACGGCGCCGTGATGGCCACGTGCTCTTGGGGTTACAAGCTGACGAACGATGAACGATGCCAAGGTATTTTTTACCTACTTAGTCATTCTAAAAGAAGAATGGTGTTGCTCTTTAATAGTCAAGGGCGATTGTGAATGAAAACAGCGTTTGATCTGTGGTCCAGATATACAGGATGCACGAAAACACCGACTTAGTTGTACTTATACTTTATTAAAAAACAAAATCACAAACTATTTTAAAAAAAATTGTGATTTGTGTGAATCAAAAACCACTTTTATTTCACTTGCAGTTCGCACTTAACTTTCCAAGTTAAGAGACTAGACTAGCATTGCGTCGGGCTCCTTCGAAGGGGAGCCATCGAAATTCCGTCGTCGTCTGTGGTCAAACATCGGCGCCCAATTTTCTTTGAGTAAAAACTGCCTCTAAAATTTAATTTATTTGCTGATTTATTTTTATCATGGAATTTCTCGATATTTCTGTAATCGGTCGATGTGTTTCTGAAGCCACGCGATCTTTCGAGTACTTTCTATAACACATACTTATGCTTATACATATGGATGTCACAATATCCCACTGTAATTATTCGATGGACAGCTACATCGCTCGCAGAATTAATAAATCTTGCGGAAAAACGGGTCCTCATTAAATCCGACCTCGTAAAAGTGGCGAGCCACCGTTGCTTACAGGAGCCCCAAGACCGTTTATCGAGGAGATCTAAGAAAGTACCTAGAATAAGAATAAGAAATAACTTTTGAATAAACGCCTTTTATGGCCGTGTCCTGATAACCCAGAGCGCAACTAACCTGTCTCATAAGGCCATAGGGCTATGGTTCGAATCCGGGCGTGTACCAATGAGTTTTTCTGACTTAAGTACATTAACTATCACTGACTCCGTGCCTCGGAGAGCACGTTAAGCAGTCGGTCCCGGACGCTGTCAATAGATGGCGGCCGTTACGATCCCCAACCCGCAGTGGAGTAGCGTGGTGGATTTAAGCTCCAAACCCCCTCCTCACCCTGGCAGGAGGGTAAAATGGGCTGATGATGATGATGATTGCATTGTGTTGCCCGACGGAAGGTAGTATAGGTATACTTGCATTAGAAATCTATATTCGAAGCATATTTTTGCTGGATGCTATTACTGTACCTACTTAATAACGTCTTTGTCAACAGATATAGATGAATGTTCGTCGGGATCTTCGGCTTGCGGTCCAGACCAGAGATGTGAGAATTTCTATGGAGGGTATTCGTGTCAGTGCCCGGCTGGACATCGTCTAGATGGGGACAGATGTGTGGATGTTGATGAGTGTACTATCGGACAGGTATAGAATTTGTTATTCAAGAAGGAGCTGTACGTGTGAACGTCCATACAAACGCTCTTAAACTATTACGTCTTTAATACGCATATCAATCTTGTTTTTTTTTTTAATTGTAGTCTCACTTGATTTAGAACTAGGTTTGTGTAGAGCCAAAACTTTGAAATTTCTATAAAGATCTTTGTTACAGAAATTTCGTATATATGTGTATATATTGCGAAATTCCTATAACTAGGAAGTTTACTTACTAGGTTAATGTTGGCTCTATATAAGCCTAGTTCTAACTGAAGTGAGAATATAATTTTAAAAAACTACGTATTAACGACGTACTCGTTTAAGAGCGTTTGTTTGGACGTTCACGCGTCCCGCCTCTTCTTAAGTCCTCAAGACTTACTAGTGGTTCAAACTCCCAGTAATTCGTTATTGTAAAATTATTGACTTAACTATTGCAGTGTTAAAATTCAATTAACATCCCTTAACTGTAAAACACAAACTTTACGTAAATAAATTAAAAAAATCCAAAATTAATTATTCCTCGTAGTTTCGTTTCAGTGACTGGTTTCGTAAACTAGATTATACTGTGTTATCAAATAAAATGCAATGAGCTATTTGTGTTATGTTTTGTGCTCTTGTACTGAAACTACGCCATGTTTTTTTTTTTTTTAATATTACAATAACTATGTTTTTATATAAAAAGTATTCTGAAACATCTTACGATTTATTTATTATGAAACTACAAAAAAAAATTCCCACAAATAAATTCTACCACATATACGACCTCCAGAGAATCGGTTCTTTATTTGCCTACAAATCACGTATTTTAAAGAATCTATTCTCTAACTGGACTAGTTTTCAATCAATTGTAGTAATTCAATCAGTTAATTTAGTAAATTTTCCAGCCATGTTCGATCCACGGCCGATGTCACAACACAGTGGGTTCTTATCGTTGCGAATGTGGCAAAGGGTTCCGCAACGCTCCAGCCAACGACAAAGTGTGTGTGGACATAGACGAATGCACGGAAAAGCCGGATACATGCCAACAGGGTTGTATCAATGTTTGGGGCGCTTTCAGGTGTACTTGCGAAAGGGGTTATCGTCTACACTCTGACAACAGGTGAGATGTTTTCGATTATTCTCGATTTGACGCTTCATTTTTTGTTTTTTTGTTTTTTTTTGTTACTACAAAATAATTTTAATTTACAATACATTAGGATAAAACAAGATTGATATTAATGATTCGTTGTTATATATAGATGGGAACTTTGGTAAGTTATGTATCTGTCTAGACACATATTTATGTATGAGTATTTTTAGCATGATGATTTTAATAAACTAGGTAAAGTCTATCCATTATAATAGACCTCAGACGCCGGCGTTGGTATCCTTTGAAGCGGCAGCCAAGTGCCGGCGGCTTTCTTTGTAAACTTTTGTCGGTATGCGGTGTCCAGGTGTCAAAGGGTGTGGGTTAATATAATGGACAAACTATATGCATCCTGCAGGTATTTAGTTACAACGGTAGTTTTAAATCTATGTACAAATAGGGGTCAATTTTATTTAGGGTATAAATCAGATTTATCACAAGTTTATCTAGGTGCAAACTGTAATTATCAATTGGTGTAAACTATATTTATCACAAGTTTATCTATGGGTGTAATTTGTAACTATCCATTAGTGTAAACCAGACTTATGACAAGTTTACCTATTGGTGTAAACCATGAATTATCAATTGGTGTAAACCAGATTCATTGCTACAAGGATGCAAACTGTTTTATCAATAGTTGTGAACCTTGTTTGTTAATATACGTGAGTTTAACAATTAGTGTAAGATTTCTCTTTATTTCGTATGGCTTTAATTTCTTATTGAGTATTTCGTGTACCACATCAGGGTTACAAACAGAGAAACAGAACTGTATAATAATGAAAACGTGATAATTTACAGACTGCTAAACACTCTTTGTTATAGAACCTGCGCAGACATAGATGAATGCAGCGAATGGAACTCCCGCCGGGGGCGCCTGTGTATAGGAGAATGTGTTAATGTCGCTGGCTCATTCAAATGTGATTGCCCGACCGGTTACCGGTTAGCTGAAGACGGAAGGAGTTGCGTCGGTAAGAAGATAACGACTTTTCTACTGCAATTTTTTAAGCTCTTTGATTTTTAGTGAGCAAATAAAGGGCTGAAGCACCATACCGGGGTAATTGGATGCGGAAGGCGTAGGACCGTGTATGGTGGCGAGCCTTGGGAGAGACCTATAACCTGCAGTGAAGAGACACGGGCTGATGATAATGATGATGATGAAAAAAAGGGTTGGCCGTGTCTCCGCCACGGCTTGATGACAAGACGATACATCAGTGCGTTCAGCGTGAAATCCTAGCACAGACGCATAGCTATATTTACGTTCTCATCGAGTAATTGCCACAGACCCACAAGCAAAAGTTCGTGACTCGCGTTACCTTAACGTCTCAGTAGAATGGAGCGTCGAGCGTTTGGCGGGGCGTGTTAACGTGCTTGCATGATAAATGTAAATAAACGATAGCGTCCGGGCGTCCTAGTAAAGCGGTGGTGGACAGGCGTGCACGCCACTTCTCTACCTGCGCGCCCCGTAAAACGCTACGCCTTACTTGGTTCAAGGCGTTACATTTTCTAAGAAGCTGAGGTGTAAAACGTTGTCACGTGTCAATTTCAAAATAGTATCTTAGTTGTTTTTCCACAGACATAGACGAATGCGAAACTGGTACAGCCAGCTGCGCAGGCGGCGATCCTGCGGTGGTGTGCCAGAACACACGCGGAAGCTACCACTGCCACAGAATAACTTGTCCCCAAGGGTATAGGCTGGAACACAGACAGTTAGTATGACATTATTTTAGTGTGGTTCTCGTGAAATAAGTGAAACGAGGTTTAAAATTTTGATGCAGTTATTTAAATAATGTGAAAAATCATCAATAAGATGGTTTAATTATTTTGCGTCAATTGCAGAAATGGCTACATATGGGATTATTATGTCACAACTGCTGTTCGTGGGACGTGTTTGAGGCACTTATTCTCTACTTAATATAATACAGCTGAAGGTTTTTTTTGTTTGTACTCGCTAATCTCTGACACTACCAGTCAGATATGAGAAATTCTTTGTACAATAGAAAGTCCATTTCTTGACCGATTTTGATGAAACTTTGCAGGCACAAAAAAAACGTCACGAGTGACATAAGCTACTTTTTCTTTGTCTGTCTATCTATCTATTTGTTTCAATTAATCCCCAAAACGGTCGAACCGATTTTAGTGGAACTTCGCAGATATAAAGAGAAAGCAGTCAGGAGTGACATAAGCTACTTTTTGTTTGTCTGTGTGTTCGTCCATCTGTATGTTTGAATTAATCTCCAAAACTATTGAACTTATTTAAGTGAAACTTGGCAGATATAAAAAGAAAGCAGTCAGGAATGTTATACTCAATTTTTTGTCTGTCTGTTTGCCTGGGGTAGTCTCGGAAATGGCCGAACTCTATTTCTTGCAAAATTCGAATTCCTTATTATTAATTTTTAATTGATAATATGAGAACTATTGATCCTAAAGAGTTTATTTTACAATTAAATTATAACTAAATAACTGCTTTATAACTTAATTCCTGATGGCTTTCCTCGTAGAGTGAGTATTTCAGACAATATTTTGTTCGAAAGTCTAGCAAACTACAAATTTATAACTTTTTGAAAAAAACATTCTGTTTTTGAAGTGTTGAATCTCAAGATCTGTTAGACATATAAAGCTGTAGATATGCTCAAATTATTGCTAATTTTGTGTTCTTTAGAAATGTCATAAAAGACTTTGCTATGAACTGCATATTTTAGAAGTTGTAAGCCAAAAACTGAAAAAATTGTGAAAATTCCGAGGTTTTTCGAGCACCACGAAGTTAGCCCAGGTCTTTCGAGGTTGCAAATTTGGTTTTACACTATTGGTATCAATTCTAACAACATCCTGGTCTAGAACTGTAAATGTAAATCCTGTAGTCCACACGGGTGAAGCCGTGGGCAGCAGCTAGTACAATATAAAATATTTTGTCCTCACTAGTCTATCAACGCACAACCTAAATTACTAAATCTATAAAGCTAAAATTTAGAAAATAAGTTTATTTTATAACGTTAACATCCAGCAAGAGAGAATTTTTTGGAAATTTCAACTTTAAAGGGGGAAATGGTGAGAGGAACTTTGTATAAAAGACTTTGTTCTTTGCAGTTCGAAAATCAATTATTACTGAACATGAATAAATGACACGGTTCATAGGGTTTTTGTATTTCCACATTTTAAGGATAGGAAACGAAGGTGAAAGTTTGTATGGGAGTTTTAGTTTTTTTAAACTTAGAAACTTGAAAATTGTAATGGTAGCTACTCATCATAAATAAATAATGACGGGGTTCAGGGTGTGTTCAGAGTGTTAAGATTTTTACATTTTAAGGGTGGGAAACGTGGGTGAAAGTATGTATGTTAGTAACCAAAAGTGATTCCAACGAAAAAGAATACAGAAACTATCTCGAATGTCGTCGTCACGATCATCTTGTAAAATTAATTCAACTATGAAGAAACTAAGACTCGACCGTTGTCAAACTTACGCATTCAGAGACAATATACATGTGCAAACACACACACAATTATGGTCAACCCGCTTTCACGAGATAGAACACCTGTATCGAAGTTAGGGTGTCACCTTCACTTGCACGCGACGACGAGTTGTAGGGAAAAATTGTAACATGGTGGCCGAGAGGTTAAACCGAACCTTTGATAGAAAGAACACGGATTGGATGTCCGCCATAGTGTTATTGATTTTTTAATTATATAAAAACTTAAATCAAATAAGTGACGACGTATGTATGTCAACATGTTAAAGGGGTAGGCTTTTCATACAAAAAAGAGGGTTCTGCCCGTGTCTAATCCTCGCTGTATTTCTGTATCAATATTTACAGAAAAAATATATATAACAGAAAAAATACTGTCACAGGGCGGTATGGTTTAGTTTTTTTGATATCTTGTTTAGTCGTTTTAGAATACATTCCTGAAAAACATGATTTTTGTTTTTTAAAATAAAGAGCCGTAAATTTGAAATTAATGCGAATTAAAAAATAAATTAATCGGTTGACGGTTGACCCTGCAGGCCATCCCTGAAACTTCCCGCTATTTTCGAGATAAAAGCGCTCGAAAGTATTCCTATTAGAAAGCTATTGAGCTTGAAAGCTCCGATTCGAAAAATATCGATTTTCATGGTTTTTTGAGATCTTCGAGCTCACAATATTCATTTTCTAAAGTCTCCCAGTTCAAAAATAGAATTTCTATAAATGTAGAGTTCTTCGAGCTCAAAAACCAGGGACATATTCAAAGAGAACGTTATTTTGGAAATTTTTGAACTACGATATCTTTTGAACGCTCCGTTTGATTTCAATGCAATTTACGGCATTCTATGCAATTTTGTAAGCATAAAATTTTTGTATAAAGTCAACATGCTTTCTTAATGACCCTGCAAATTTTTGTTCTAATTCATACACGTTTCAGGGGTGGAAACTTATTTCTCTGTGGTGGAAACAGTCACGGCCCGCAAGCTGGTTTGATGGGTATTTTATAGGTATTTATGGGAATTCGCTCATGTCATATCTGTCACTCAGGAATAGGTAGGGGAAGAGAAATTGAAACGGAGATAGAGATGCGACTTCGAAGCTGCCGTGGTGAACTTATGGCCTTATGGTCTAAACGACTTAATCTTGAGGAAGAGTTCCAACAATATACGCGTGATAAAATATGTATTATTTTATTGGTACAGCCGCTGCGTTCGCATCCAGCGCTCGTGTCCATACAACGACTGGAGCTGTCTGAGACAAGCTGGTACCTACAGTTACAATTTCATCACGTTCGTGTCAAATTTGTATCTGCCTTCGGGGACTGTGAGTATACTCCAATTTGTATGATCATCTTTTAGGTCATTATCCTCTGTAACTGAATTTCTGCTATTTAGAGCTAAATAAGCTACTGAAAGTTAACTTAACGATTGATCTAGTGGTCAAATACGCCGACTGTAGGCCTTAACGTTGCGGGTTTGACTCTCATCCGGAACATGTCTATTTGTTGCGTACCTGGCTGTAAATATCTATATGCTTAGATATTATAAAAACATTTAAGTATGTACCTACACCAGTTGTTTAGTATCCATAATACAAGCTAATTTGGATGACCTAGTGTAAGATATTCCATGTATTTATTATATTACTAGCTTCCGTTCGCGGCTTGGCCAGCGCGGACAGACGTCGTTACGCCCTTGCAGTTGGTTTCCGCTCTCACCACTGTTCACGTTCCCTCTCACACTTTTACCGCATCTAACTCCTGCTTCCTCATGCGTCTCTCTGTTATAATATGTGCTGATTCTTTCCCGCTCTCATTTTCACTCGCATTACCATTTCACCATATATCCTATAGCATCCCGCCCCGGTTCCGCCCGGCTTTTTCCCTCCCCTCCCCGTCCTAAAATTCCCACATCCCCCGCTTCTTACATTTTTTTGCAGAACAAAGATTGTTTAAATGTTTCCCTTTCTAGAGGCCTTTCCCTAGAACCATGGCCAAAAGAGCACAATATTGCCGTTAAATGCCATATGACAGTTGCTATGAAAGTATCTACAATAATCCAGCTTCGCTGTAGGCACATCGGTGATTTTTCTTATTTGGTTGATTGCAAAAACAGCAGAGCTCAGTTTACCAGTCAGTCCAGCCACCCCAACATGTGCACCCCATTGTAAAACTAAACGATAAGCAAATAAAATTATCACTTTGGGGGAAAAGTATACAATTAAAAACAATTCTCAAGTACCTACTTATGTCATGGTTCATATCAAAACGAAAGTGCTCATTATGAGATATAGATATATTTTTCATGATGTTTATAATTAAATTACATAATAACATTAATGGTTAAGTTCGATAATGTCGCGCTCGTTTTTTTATATTGTATGGTGGTACTGAACCCTTCGTGTGCGAGTTCGATTCGCACTTGGACAGTTTTTATGTTTCACGTGTTCAATTCCTGGGTGGCTCAAGCGTTTAACAAAAATCTTTGAGTGTAGTTTTACTTATCCTTGAAAGTAATATTGCCTTTCAGTTCAATTAGCTATCATTATTTACGGTAATTTCCCTCAAAATCCCGTCTTTTATTTTCACTCATAGGTATATTCATTTTTATGCTACCATTTTAACACAAACTGCAATATAAAGCACCACACTCATACCACACTGGAACGTTTCATTGTGGATATTAGCCATATACCTATTAGCTCCATAGACATAATTAGCTCACATACCTACCTATCGTGGAAACTTTCAAACAATCGGGCTTGTGTAATTCTCGGGTAATTCTAACCGAAGTAAAAACGCTAGAAAACTCACTTTATAGAGAAGTTAGTTAGTTAGTTAGTTAGTTTTTAGTTTAAGGGAAAATGAATCAGTGTACCTACCTACCTACCTTTTATTAAAAAAAAAGCCGGCTGCGTAAACAATAATAAACAATAAACTGTAAAGGCAAAAACAAGCACTTTATTCTATTGAATTTGAATAAAATATACTAAGTAGATATATTATTATAGATTAAGTTGAATTCTGATGTCACAAATTGTGACTGATTTAAGTTACGAGTCACACTTCATAATTAGGTACCAAAAACATTATAATTACCTATATACCTACTGACATTGCATTATATTTAGGTACCTACCTACAACAACATTCGTTAAAATCGGTTAAATCTGTCTAGAAATAATTAGAACGAATCAAAAAAGGTACACCTACATAGTGATCCACTCCAAATAAATTCAAGTAACAATATAAGTACCATAATACTACCTATGTAAGTGAAGCTACGTCATTCAATACGAAAAGGGGGTCAGTAGTTCATTATGGCAGTTCACAATAACGCATGTAGAGATAGCGACATGTTTCCAATACACCCGTCTCTTTCGCCCATGTCTCATTGAACGCGTGTCGACAAGGTCAACAGCTGTTCTAGAACTGATAAGAATATTCGAGGAATTGGTTGGACGTTGCGCGTTGGGTTGGGGGGCCCGGGCGGTGTGGCCATAGTAAAGAATTTATTCCCCTAAATACTTTTAGTGATTCATTCTTTGAAATTAAAATACATTAATAAAATATAATTCTAACACAATCTTGTTATGAGATTTACTGACTGAAAAAAACATTAATATTGTATTCTCAGACCGATTTATTTAAATTTTTTAAGTAATGGCCTTTTTAAACAATACTCTGTTTCACGACACACGATATTTATTTTTTTAAACTTTAAGTCACAGAAAACACATTTTGAGAATTATTAGGTGCGGAAAACTAAACTTTATTAAATTAAATTGAATTTTTTACCTATTTAGAAGTAATTTTGCTCTGGGAAAGAGATGAACGCGGACGCTTTCACTTTTCGAGGTATCTTTAAAACAGTCATATTATTTACACAAATCTCTCTGTTTGTACACAACTTATCATAGAAGCATATTAATTTGCCAAAAATAAGTGTCATTTAAACAAATGCAATAAAATTTTCATATTTCTCATATTTTACAGGAATATATTTATTTTTATGGTAACTTTTGATTTTAAAAACAACTAATCAAAAATATTGTGAAAATCATATTCCCCAACATTAAAGGAAAAATATTTTTTTTATGTTTGGAACCCTAATATATTTCTGCTTCCCTCTAACAACGATATTCTTTCTCTATCTAACTCACGGTCGGCATCGATCCACGAACTGTAACTCGAACTTTCGCGAACATTCCGCTCGCGAAACGTCTAGATTGGTCGGTCGATATCGTTCTAGGCGGGGATTGGCTGCTGGCCGGGGAGTATATAAAGGACGCACGAGGCGCGAGAACTCAGTCTAATTTGAAAATACAAAGAAAAAAGTTGAAGTGAAGGAGAGTGGTGGAAACACCAAACGAACGAACGAATATTACGAATAATAAAATAAATAAATCAGCAAAAATGGTAGCAATTGGAATTGACCTCGGTACAACGTACTCCTGTGTGGGTGTGTGGCAACACGGCAACGTGGAGATCATCGCCAATGACCAAGGCAACCGCACTACACCGTCATACGTAGCGTTCACGGACACGGAACGGCTGGTGGGCGATGCCGCTAAGAACCAGGTGGCGCTCAACCCCAGCAACACCGTGTTCGACGCAAAGCGCCTCATCGGTAGGAAATTCGACGACCCCAAAATCCAGCAAGACATGAAGCACTGGCCGTTCAAGGTGGTTAACGACTGTAGCAAGCCCAAGATTGAGGTGCAATACAAGGGTGAGACGAAACGGTTTGCACCTGAAGAGATCAGTAGCATGGTGCTTGTCAAAATGAAGGAGACGGCGGAGGCGTACCTCGGCAGCACAGTACGCGATGCGGTAATTACTGTGCCGGCCTACTTCAACGACGCCCAGCGACAAGCCACTAAGGACGCGGGAGCTATCGCCGGACTCAACGTCCTGCGCATCATCAACGAGCCTACAGCTGCTGCCCTTGCTTACGGCCTCGAAAAGCAGGGCGAGCGCAACGTACTCATCTTCGATCTAGGCGGTGGCACCTTCGATGTCAGTGTGCTCACTATCGATGAAGGCTCCTTGTTCGAAGTGAAATCCACAGCCGGAGACACACATCTCGGAGGTGAAGATTTTGATAACCGATTAGTGAACCATCTAGCCACAGAGTTCCAACGAAAGTACCGCAAAGACATACGCGGCAATGCGCGCGCCCTACGGCGACTTCGCACAGCAGCCGAGCGCGCTAAACGAACCTTATCGTCCAGCACTGAGGCGACTATTGAGATAGACGCGCTGCACGAGGGCATCGACTTCTACACGCGTGTATCGCGGGCACGATTTGAGGAGTTGAATGCGGACCTGTTTCGTGGCACACTTGAACCCGTGGAGAAGGCATTGCGCGACGCCAAGCTTGACAAAGGTCAGATTCATGAAGTGGTGCTCGTCGGCGGCTCCACGCGCATACCTAAGATCCAGAAGATGCTAAGCGATTACTTCTGCGGCAAGCGACTCAACCTGTCGATCAACCCAGACGAAGCGGTGGCGTACGGCGCGGCAGTGCAAGCCGCCATCCTCACGGGATCCGGTGATTCACGTATCCGCGACGTGCTCCTAGTCGACGTTGCCCCATTGTCGCTCGGCATCGAAACCGCTGGCGGTGTCATGACCAAAATCGTAGAACGTAATTCGAAGATTCCATGCAAACGTTCGCAGACTTTCACAACGTATTCGGACAACCAGCCAGCAGTCACGATCCAGGTTTACGAGGGCGAGCGCGCCATGACCAAGGATAACAACCTGCTCGGCCGCTTTGACCTAACTGGTATCCCACCGGCGCCACGTGGTGTGCCCCAGATCGACGTCACTTTTGATCTTGACGCGAACGGCATCCTGAATGTATCAGCCAAGGAGAACAGCACCGGCCGCAGTAAGAACATAGTAATCAAGAACGACCGCGGTCGGCTTTCTCAGGCCGAAATCGAGCGCATGCTGGCCGAGGCCGAACAATATAAGGAAGAGGATGAACGACAGCGCCAGCGAGTTGCAGCTCGAAACCAGCTCGAGTCTTACGTGTTCAATGTACGACAGGCGCTCGACGAAGCCGGTTCGAAGCTCAGCGAACAAGACTTGGCGATGGGAAAACGGGAATGCGAGGACACGTTACGCTGGCTTGAAAACAACACACTCGCTGAGAAAGAAGAGTTCGAACACCGGCTGAAAGAGACACAACGTGTCTGCTCACCACTCATGGCCAAAATACACAGTGCTGGAGCCAGGAACGAAGCTGGTGGCATGCCTGAAGGCATGTCAGGAGGCGAAATGCCTGGAAGAATGCCCGGAAGTATGGGTGGCATGCCCGGAGGTATGGGTGGCATGCCCGGAGGTATGGGTGGCATGCCCGGAGGTATGGGTGGCATGCCCGGAGGTATGGGTGGCATGCCCGGAGGTATGGGTGGAATGCCCGGAGGTATGGGTGGAATGCCCGGAGGTATGGGTGGAATGCCCGGAGGTATGGGTGGAATGCCCGGAGGTATGGGTGGAATGCCCAGAGGTATGGGTGGAATGCCCGGAGGTATGGGTGGAATGCCCGGAGGTATGGGTGGAATGCCCGGAGGTATGGGTGGAATGCCCGGAGGTATGGGTGGAATGCCTGGAGCAATGGGCGGTATGTTCGGCGGAATGCCAAGGCACCAGCAACAGAGTAGTAACCAGGGACCCACAATAGAAGAAGCAGACTGAACGGCGTCGACATAGACATTCTTATTTGATACTAGTCATTTATTGAATTCACAAGACTGATTAGTTTTAAAATTGATATTTATTTCTTGACTGTGATATGTTTGTTGACTAAATATAGAAAGCGAAATATTACATTTCTTTTTTTTTTATAATATCCCGACCTTGTAAATTTCAAAAATCGTAATAGACATGAAGAGCGAACGGCCAAATGTGTCCAAACAGGTACAATTAGTAAGGATCCGTATCCGAGTAGTGGAGTAAATTACTTCGATTAGTCTAGAACTACACTGAATACTGGAAATCTTTTCATTGAACATTTAAATTGTGATTCAAATGAATACTACTCCACCAGATTTTTCGTACATTCTATATCAATTTTTATTGCTTTCATTTAGTTTTGGATAAAGCCGATTCGGGAATGCGCATGACCCAATTATTGGAAACTAGTGAAAAAGGATACAACTCAAAATACCTACTTTATAGGAGAATCAAATTTAATTATGAAGTCGTTTCGTTTTAAGATTATCCTTTTTAACATTTCTTATCTTCATATCCATAACTATTAAACTTAGCTTGATTTAATTCGACCAATGGAAGCGGAATGTTTTCTATATTCTATCACAACAAAATTGCAAAAGTGTACAATTCTATTTGTACCCTTCTTCACCAGATAAGTAGTTATTTTTCAGTATGTCATTGGACATTGTAGTGTCGTGATAGCCGAGAGGTAGCGAGCCCGCTTCTTGTTTAAAAGGCCGTGGTTTGAATCCCAGAACAAGTACTAAGAAGTTTTTTCTAACTGGGAGTACATAACTATCAGACTATGAGATCACGTTAAGCCGTCGATCCCGGTTGTCATTAATAGATGACAGTCGTTAAAATCCACCAACCCGCACTGGAGCAGCGTGGTGGATTAAGGTCCAAATCCCCTTATCCCGAGGGGAGGGCTAATCCCCTGCAGTCGAGCATTATTGGGCTGATGCTATGGTATGTCATTGGACCAATCGTTTCTCCTCGAAGTGTTAATGAAGTAAAGCAATTTAAAATTATTCTGACAGACCCTGCGTGCAAGAACTACAAAAATTTGAAACGCATAAAAATAGAGAACAAATATATTATGGGAAAAATTAAGTTTTTGTTAGGTAATATCTCGAAACATAGAGTAGTAGGTAAGCAAAAAGGCACTTAACATTTTAATTTAATACGATATAAACAATAATAATACATGGGCCGTCGTACACAGCGCCATCTAATCTCAAAGAAAGCAAGTATTATGCTTGTATTATGGGCTAATAGACAACCGATATACAATTTAAACATTCTTTATAATATATACATATATACGTAATTTACACCCAGAGACGGAACAAATAGACATGTTCATGCACACAAATACATGTTTGTCCCGGGTGGGAATAAAACCCGTGACACATGGTTTTGCAATTGGAGTCTCTAATCAATCGGCCAGTTGGTCAGTCTAATAAATGTTTTGCAATCGCATATTATGTCAAAACAGATTTTCTATCTGCGCACTAGAAACTATATGCACCAATAACGTTAAAAAGTGGTTAAACATGGGTTAAACATTAATTTGTGAGAAAGTGCAAGCAGGAATCAGGTCATCAACACCGCTAGAAACCCTAGAAAGTATAATTTCTTCTTCTTCTTTTTTTAGATATTGGCCACTATCTTGATTTAGATTAATTTGCCAGTGTCTAGTAATAAAGAGGTATTATGTTTGTATTTTTAATAAAAAATAAGAAAAATAAGCAACGTAGTTGGTACCGTTCATATGAAGCTTTTTCAAAATATCGCCAGAAACGGCAGAAACCATGACGTTCCACGTGTGCCATTTTGAAAAAAACTCCAAAAGTATAATTTCTATTAACCAATCATATGACAACAAACATCTTTAAAATTATTAAGGGTGGGTTTCCTGAACTTTAAGCAGTCTTCTTGCAACTTGAGCATGAGCATTCCTAGTTTAAAAGACACCTACTTATGGCAATCTTATAGACTGCAGCAAAAAATCCCAAGCGACACTACCGGGTGCTATTGGTTTTTTTTCTGCGAATTTTTATGAAATACATTTTGACCTTGTTAAAATGCCCATGCGGACAATTGAAATACGCGGACGCGGCACGTCGCAACTGCGCTGCGTCCTCAGCATTCAAACATTATTCTTGCAAAAGTCTCGAATCCCAAAACCCAATTTTTTAATAGACTCACGACAATATTTTTATGGTGTACGATTTATGTATACAATAGGCATGATGACAGATTTTGAAAAACTGTTCCAAAGTGTTCGGAAACGTATATTACTTACAATGAATAACATATTTCTACTTATAATAAAGATCTAGGAGGAAAAAATAACATTTTAGTTTTTAGATTTAAAATTCGCGCCAAAACGTCACGTTTGAGTAAACTTCGAGTAAACAAAACCCAACAAAACGTATTTGTAAACACTGACGCTCCTTATACGTTCATTGAATAATTTAGTTTATTAAATATGAATTCTAAAGTGTACAGGTGGTGTGCGGTCCCTCAGTGTGATAACATATCAATAAAAACGCCTGATAAGTTATTCCTGTTCGTTCCACAAAAGAAAACGATACGAGACAAGTGGCTTAAACTGGCAAGGCGAGATCCAACAGCAATGTTGCCTAGTACTCACCTTCATTTTTGTGAAGATCATTTCGACGTATTTCATTTACTTTGAAGATTCTAGAATAGTATATATCTTGTTTGAGGCCTAAAATTAAAATAAAAACAATCTTTTTCGAGGTTAGGTTTAACCTTGCACCACTACTGTTATCTTAATAGGTATTTTATTTACATTTTAAATTATTCGGTATGTTTGTTAAATAATAATGTACATAAAGGTTTTGACGTTTCTAAATTCTGCTGAACAAAAATCTTTATTTGATGCTAAAAATTCTCCCAGTATTAACACGTCAATTTTAGGCAAATTATCACTGTTTGCCTTATTAAATCCTTGTTGATCCTTGACTCGCGTTATTTCACTTTCATTTGGTTTAAATAATACGAACGGAATAAACAAAATTGAATATTAAGTGAAAAAACACAGCGTTCATTCGAGTTCGTTTACTTGTTTACTCAAAAGTGACGTCATTCGCTCTGATTGGTGTTCAAAATATCATGGCGGTCTTTCGTATTTCGTAGTTTCATTTCATCAAAATAATTATTAATCTCGCTATTAATAGAAAAATAAATGCGTGTTTCGTATTCCATGACTCAAGTTTCATTAAATAAATATATAATTTCAGTGATTTTCAATTACTGTCATCATGCCTATTATTCTAAAGGTAACCCTTCGACAAGCGTAGAGTGGTTTCTAGTGTTCGAATCCAAATCACATTTAATGCATTTAATTTGAATATTTGCATGTCTACATCATGTCTACATAGATATTTGGCGTCAAAAAACGTAAAATATTACGTAACATCCCGATTTAATTTACACACACTAGACTGTTAGAGTGATGTGAGGGGAGTGTAAAATATTATAGCCACACACACAAGTATGTGAACGCTGGCTCTTTATTTTTTTCCCATTGTATCGCGTGGTTATGTAAATAATCAAAGTGTTTGGCTTGGTTGTTTAATTCTCGTGATGTTCAAAATATCACGAAATGACCATGAAAATATAATAAATAAATAAATTATTTATTCATTTCAGAAATCTGCTCTCATATTTGGACACTATCCTATCCAAAATGTAGGGTTTATGTCTTTTTTCACGATTTAAGCTGCTTTAAAGTGATCAAAATACATAATGTTCAGTTTTGATCGCAGGCGTTTCTACAACATACAATGGATGTGAGTTATCAATTAGGTGCGATTTGGTTGTAGGAAAATGAGTCGTTAAAGATAAATCCATCACCCATTCTTAATCTGAGTGGTTAGCCTGTGCTAAAGAAGTTGGTGATTTCAATATTGATTGAAATGGCCAACTGTGATGAAAATACCGAAGATGACTGGGTTCGTCTGCTGTCGGAACAATTCTGGACACAGCCGTAAAGCTTTAACCGGGATCTGCAGTTACTTTATAATACCTAATAAAAATAAATAATACCTGGGCCATCCCACACAGCGCCATCTAGTTCCAAACTATGCAAAGCTTGTATTATGGGTGTCAGACAACTGATTTACATACTAAAATATTGTTTATAATATATAAATATATAGATATTTTACACCCTGACACACGGAACAAATAAACATATGTATGCATACACATATTTGTCCCGGGCGGGAATCGAAACCCCGACCCTTGGCTCAGCAGTTAGGGTCTCTAACCACTTGGCTAATCGGTCAGTCAATTATAGTTTTGCATGAGATAGGATGTCGCATCTAAGACATGGATTTGTATACTATTACTGTTTTTTTTTTCATCATCATCGTATGTATATTACCGTAAGTCTGATCTGCAGGTTGACCTCTTTACGATGCACGGCCCGTCATGGAGCGACTCAGTGACGAACTTCGAGCTGTCCATGGTGGATGTGAAGGCACCGGCGCATGTAAAGCCAGCTGACATCTCGTGCTTTGAGTAAGCGAAAGTATACATATATTGCTACGAAAGGCCAACTCTAAAACGGGCAAACCGTTTATCTTTAAATGCACCCTTCAAAAAGGTGATCTTGTCAGTCCACTATCGCCATCTCATCTCTCTCATGCGACCTACCGAGAGAATATCGTGTGTCGGTCGAAATAGCAATAAGTAAATAGTTGGAGATAATACCAAAACTGTTCTTACAATACAAAAACTGTTCTTGAACATTTGCAACCAGAAATTCAATTAAATGAAATTAATATAGACTATACAATTGCGTTTATTAAAAATTAACTATTGATTAAAAAAGGCCGTGCCCGTAAACACCTGGCCCAAATGTAGCCATCACACTGGCCGCGTTTCCGCGTTGGGTTGCCAGTGAGATGCGCTGGACCATGTATGTTTGGGAACGAGCGTCGCAACCAGCGTCCGGGTCCCTTAGGCGGCGGCCCAGCTCTCCTGTTTCAACCGCAGATGGAACGAAATTATAAGTGGCATCTAATGAGGTATATTTGTAACCTATTGTGAATTTTTTTGTCTTCAGCGTACGCTCCGGGGGCAGTTCGTGTGCCGTGTCTCTCCGTTGCTCGCTGCAAGGGCCACAGGTCGCCGAATTGGAACTCACAATGACCCTACACAGAAGGGAACAGTTCGCAGGCAGCGCGGTCGCCAGACTCATCCTTATAGTTTCGCAATATGATTTCTAAATATTCCATTTTCAACGCAAACACCCAGTCTATTACCATATGAGCAGATGATAACTACGAAAGCTGACACTAACGTCACATAGTCCAACTCTAATCGTATTTCGTTTTTGGATAAATCAATGGGCTTGGACTACTATTTTTATTGTATTGACACTACATACTGACTCAAACCGAAAACTATCTAAAAACATTTACATTTTGAATTATTAAAATTTTGTTTTTTATTAAATTAATACTAGGTACATATATGTCGGTGACTAGGTACGTAGAATTTTTGGCTTGAGCCTGTGCTTATGAAACATCCTGTATATTAATTAGCCAATATAATGAGCAGTTTTTTTAAAGGATTTCATTATTAATCAATTGAAATACGGAAACTTGCATAATCTGAATTAAATCAAAAGTGTGCTAATGTTACTATGGATTATCTACTGTTTACCGTTCCTAATTGGGGGTTCCTATATCAGTTTCTATGCACTAAAATTTATTTAAAGCAACTGTTAATTTAGTGGTTTTATAAATTTTTTTTTATTGCAAATAGTATGTCTGCCTAATAGGTTACATAGATTCTAATTTATTGTGTAATAATATAATTATTGTTAAGTTTACATTAAATTTTGTTTTTTGTTTTGTTTAATTGTTTTATTTCATTTTTGTTACATCTAAATACTTAACTAATAAATGATGAACTTCTTAGGGTTTCAGGAACATCTAAAAGATTTATAACAATAGTTTCATATAAAATCTTCTTCTTCCTACAATAAATTTGTTAAAAATGGAAGAACGGAAAAACGGTTAAGACGGAATGACTGAAAAATATTTCTAGGGTGCCATCTATACATGTAAAATTAGGGTACTTACAAAAAATTTTGCTTACCATTCGATTGGGGTATCGTTAAATAGCTATTTTAAAATTATAAATGCTTGAATGAATGAATGAAATGAATGCTTTAAAATTGAAAGCTTTCTGTAACTTTTGACCAACTGTTCCGAAAAATCTGAATATGTACCTACTACTACATAGTTCATAAAGCATTCATGATTTCCCATATGCCTAATTATTTTGATGAATTTTTTATGTCTTACGATATTTTACACTTCAATATTAATACTAAAGTACCTAGTTAAGCAACTTTCAAAGTTTGGTAGGTAATTTGTTATGATATAAACTAAATATTAATTTGCGCCTTTAAAAATAAATAAATTATAATAACAATAGCCGAGTGGTTAGAGACCCTAACTGCAGAGCCAACGGTCACAGATTCGATTCCCGCCCGGGACGAATATTTGTGTGCATGAACATGTCTATTTGTTCCGTGTCTGGGTGTAACATATCTACATATATGTATATATTATAAAGAATATTTAAGTATGCAGGTATGTCAGTTGTCTCATGATACAAGCGTTGCTTAGTTTGGGACTAGATGCCTCCGTGTGGCATGTCCGATATAGTTATATTATTATTATCAATTTCAATACGCATCGACCGTAGAAATGTGTAGACTTCAAGGCTGCCTGACGATTTGAAAAAGTAAAAGCAAGCCTTTAGTTTTATATTGAATATACCTACGCTAGTTCTCTGTACCGTACCTAGGCAGTAGGTAGATACCTACCTGTACCTACGCAAGTCACACTATCATTGTATTAAACTATGGTGGATGGTGGACTGTACCTAATTATTATTAATTCCTTTTCATTGATTGTACAAACCACAACATATTATAGCGCAATGGATTGAACACGATTTCTCAAACTTATTTTTATAATTGTACCTACCTACTTACTGCCTATGCTAAGTGAATATAAATATGAATACGGTTTAATGAATTGGTTTCATAATAGGTAGTTATTTATACGATCAAGGTCTTTAGAAATACAGTAAACAATTAGATAACAGCGCGCAGCGCGTGACTGTTTACCTACCTACCTCTGCTACCTCATAATAAAACATAACAAGAACCGTCTATTTATAAATTCAGTTATCACAAAAGTACGTAACAACAACAGCTGCTCGAAATAAGATTACAAATATTTTTAATTTATCGTTGTTGGAAGTTCTCCAGAACGTTCTGGGATGTTCTAGTCTTGTCTGTCCTTAGTGTCCTTGTCCGTCATTCCACCCAACAATCTCGAAATAACTCGAAGCTCGAAGCAGTGTGGCCATACCTTATAAATTTTCTACCCGAAAATCGAATTTCTTTCCCATAAAAGGAATTTATTGACGCGGCTAGGTACATTCATGATAGTTAATAAAATTATTAAGATTTCTATATGTAAAACATAGACATAAATAAAGGACCGGCCGAACAACGCGTCTCAATGTCTCCACGTTAAGTGTCCTAATTTCCAGTTTTAGGACACTCGTCAACTCAGTCACGCTCGGAACATCGTCGCGTGCACGTCGTTGTTAATTCGTAAAAATGCCAAATTAAGTTGTGTTAGGTTGCACAAACTATGATAGGAAGGTCAATAAACAAAAAAAATTACATTTCTTATCATCGGTGAGAAAAAATTATGTACAAATAGTACCCTCTTAACTAGTTATTGATTAAATACCATTTTCGAGTTTTATCGTTCGCCATAGCACAGTAAGCCTACTCCGAACGAATTTTTTGTTCGTCCGTTAGGCGTCCATCTCTTTCACACATGCAGTACACGTTACATGTGTGAAAGAGATGTAGGAAACTTATCTCGACAAAAAATATGTTCGGTCAGAGAACCACTGTACAGCCACGCACCGCGCGTCTACACTGCATACGGTTTAACCTTGTAAGGGCGTCTCGTCCATGTATGTAGTTAGGAATAAAGATTTGAACTAATAGGTACATATTATAGTGAACATTACAAAAATCTAAAGAACTAGTTTTGTTTGACGGCTAATGATAACACACTATAATATTTTCTTTTGTAATAAAAAATCATAATATACGTATTTTTCATTCTAAAATTAAGTTCTTTCTGGTTTCTTATCGTACTTATATGAAGAAAAAATCATACCTAGATAACCTATCATTAATAATATTGAATATAATATAATAATATAAATAATAATCGTTTATATTAATTTTGATAAAATTTTATGGATTAACAAATTTTATGGAAAAAAAATTATAAAATATAAAGTCGCTCTATAAGGTGATTGCAGATATGTGACAGTTTTGTTTGTCATTCTATATACCACCATTTTCATGTCAGAGTGTTTTAATTGTTTAACTTAAAAAACATTTTGTGCGGCTACAAAACATGCCAGATTGCTGGAATTCGTAGTAAAACTTGTTAATTTCCTTGATTATGTATTTTTGAAGTACTGTACGATGTCCTAGCCCAGATGCCCATACACTGTGAAACGTTTCCTTTAATGTTAGTACATAATTATGTATGTAGACGTTTACATTCAATTAAATACGTCCCGACAAGGATACATCGATGTCTCAATAATAGGTTGATTGCTAACCGACTACGTAGTTCTAATGAATAATAACAGATGGCGTTATGTAACAATTACGATCTGAGGCCGCCGTTCGTATTGTGAAATGTTCTATACGGCCTGTCCTGACTTTATGTCTATGATGTAAAATATTAACAGTAAAATCTTAATACGTACAGATAAAATAGGTATATAGATAGCTAATTAAAATTACAATAATGACATCAACTTAACTATAGCTATAACTATATAACACACGCGCACACGCAAGCGACATGTACACAATACACACATTCATAATCAATTCCCAAATTACACATCTTATTTAAGTAGGTACTTTCTTATATGTTTGCAAATTGCTATTTTTAAATTTTCTGCTCATTCATCGCTTTGTATAAAATGTAATTTGCGTAAGCTAAAAAAACGTAATTGGCTTAATAGACAAATATTCCGAAGACTTTAAATCTCGCTTGTGCAGCTGTAACTTTGTTTTGAATAAATAAATAAATAAAATGAAATAGCGCAACAAATCAAAGATTTTGATGTAATAAAATACAAAAGAGTCTAAATTAATTGTTCATATCAATGAAACAATTAAAATAGTTGTTTAAAGACTTGGTTTTCTAAAACGTGCTTTATAAGCATTTTACAAGATTTTAAACATAGACCAGAGTAATATAACAGTAGGTACGTGTCGTTTAGACTTTTTGGGCGTTACCTACCTGGAACTCATTTCAAAATGAACCGTCGCTTAAATTGTCAATTTTTAAATCACATTTAGCTACGACCATTTGAGAATATCTTTTTTCAACATATAAACACCCTTAAAAACCGCTGCACGATCTTCGCCCTCATATTTATATCTCTTAAATAACCTACAATTAAACTAAGCCAAAGTTCAAAATATAAAAAAAAAACAAATGATAGCAAACATTGTTACTAAAAGACCGCCCATAGTAGGTACCAAACTTAGTTATAAGAGAGACTTTGTTTAATCTTGTTTAAATGACTTTTGGTGTACAATAAAGAATATTATTATATTATATAAACAACGCCGAGCTAAGTTGAACGGCTTCGCTCGGATTAATTCACACCGCTTCTTCAAACGTAGACCAAGACCTACCAAGGCAACTTCGAGACAAAACCAAGCCATTCGGCTCCATACAGCACAAAATGACAAACCAAGCCAAATCGACCCTCCGACGCTGGTATTTGCGCTGATACCCTTTGTATGGTTAGCAAAATTAATTCGGAAAAGATTCCTTGAAATTCAGGGAAAAAATTTTTTAATGACCATGCAACACAAATTATTTGCTTTTCTTTCTAACGGTGTATTTCTTTCTCTGTTACTCCTATTGGTTGTATCGATCCATGCATTGTTTTGAAGGCTAGTGAACTCTCTCGAACCTGAATCTCGAACATTCCACCAGGAAAACGACTAGATTGGTCGGTCGATATCGTTCTAAGCGGGGATTGGCTGCTGACCGGGGAGTATATAAAGGACGCACGAGGCGCGAGAACTCAGTCTAATTTGAAAATACAAAGAAAAAAGTTGAAGTGAAGGAGAGTGGTGGAAACACCAAACGAACGAACGAATATTACGAATAATAAAATAAATAAATCAGCAAAAATGGTAGCAATTGGAATTGACCTCGGTACAACGTACTCCTGTGTGGGTGTGTGGCAACATGGCAACGTGGAGATCATCGCCAATGACCAAGGCAACCGCACTACACCGTCATACGTAGCGTTCACGGACACGGAACGGCTGGTGGGCGATGCCGCTAAGAACCAGGTGGCGCTCAACCCCAGCAACACCGTGTTCGACGCAAAGCGCCTCATCGGTAGGAAATTCGACGACCCCAAAATCCAGCAAGACATGAAACACTGGCCTTTCAAGGTGGTTAACGACTGTAGCAAGCCCAAGATCGAGGTGCAATACAAGGGTGAGACGAAACGGTTTGCACCTGAAGAGATCAGTAGCATGGTGCTTGTCAAAATGAAGGAGACGGCGGAGGCGTACCTCGGCAGCACAGTACGCGATGCGGTAATTACTGTGCCGGCCTACTTCAACGACGCCCAGCGACAAGCCACTAAGGACGCGGGAGCTATCGCCGGACTCAACGTCCTGCGCATCATCAACGAGCCTACAGCTGCTGCCCTTGCTTACGGCCTCGAAAAGCAGGGCGAGCGCAACGTACTCATCTTCGATCTAGGCGGCGGCACCTTCGATGTCAGTGTGCTCACTATCGATGAAGGCTCCTTGTTCGAAGTGAAATCCACAGCCGGAGACACACATCTCGGAGGTGAAGATTTTGATAACCGATTAGTAAACCATCTCGCTACAGAGTTCCAACGAAAGTACGGCAAAGATATCCGCGACAACGCGCGTGCCCTACGGCGACTTCGCACAGCAGCCGAGCGCGCTAAACGAACCTTATCGTCCAGCACTGAGGCGACTATTGAGATAGATGCGCTGCACGAGGGCATCGACTTCTACACGCGTGTATCGCGGGCACGATTTGAGGAGTTGAATGCGGACCTGTTTCGCGGCACTCTTGAACCCGTGGAGAAGGCATTGCGCGACGCCAAGCTTGACAAAGGTCAGATTCATGAAGTGGTGCTCGTCGGCGGCTCCACGCGCATACCTAAGATCCAGAAGATGCTAAGCGATTACTTCTGCGGCAAGCGACTCAACCTGTCGATCAACCCAGACGAAGCGGTGGCGTACGGCGCGGCAGTGCAAGCCGCCATCCTCACGGGATCCGGTGATTCACGTATCCGCGACGTGCTCCTAGTCGACGTTGCCCCATTGTCGCTCGGCATCGAAACCGCTGGCGGTGTCATGACCAAAATCGTAGAACGTAATTCGAAGATTCCATGCAAACGTTCGCAGACTTTCACAACGTATTCGGACAACCAGCCAGCAGTCACGATCCAGGTGTACGAGGGCGAGCGCGCCATGACCAAGGATAACAACCTGCTCGGCCGCTTTGACCTAACTGGAATCCCACCGGCACCACGCGGTGTGCCCCAGATCGACGTCACTTTTGATCTTGACGCGAACGGCATCCTGAATGTATCAGCCAAGGAGAACAGCACCGGCCGCAGTAAGAACATAGTAATCAAGAACGACCGTGGCCGGCTTTCTCAAGTCGAGATTGAGCGCATGCTAGCCGAGGCCGAGCAATACAAGGAGGAGGATGAACGACAGCGCCAGCGAGTTGCAGCCCGCAACCAACTCGAATCCTATGTGTTCAGTGTGCAACAGGCGCTCGACGAGGCCGGTTCGAAGCTCAGCGAACAAGACTTGGCAACGGGAAAACAGGAATGCGAAAACACACTACGTTGGCTTGAAAACAACACACTCGCGGAACAAGAAGAGTTCGAACACCGGCTGAAAGAAGTGCAGCGTGTCTGCACACCACTCATGAGCAAAATACACGGCGCTGGGACCAGAAATGAAGCTGGTGGTATGCCTGATGGAATGTCAAACGGAGGGATGCCTGGCGGCATGCCAGGTGGGGGTATGTACGGAGGGATGCCGCAAGGTGGAATGCCAAGGTACCAAGAACAGAGTGACCGTCAAGGGCCTACGATAGAAGAAGTGGACTAAACGAAACGGGTAGTAAACAAGCGTGAAACGCAAATACTCAATTCCAGGCATATTAAATTGCTAGTCATTTTATAAGACTGATAGCTGTAAGATAGTCAATTTGTTGTATGATCAACTGCAGTGGCATACCTACAAATAAATAATATTATATTTAATGTTAAAAATTTGTTTTATTTCGTAGGTACCAATTTTTTTGATATATACCGCTGTTTGGCAATATGTACGAGCACAGTGCGTCTGTTCAAATGGTTTGCAGTACACCCGCAGGGTATTTCGAAAACTATCTAAAAATAAATATATTATTTAATCAGTTACCACCTCATTTCTTTCTTTTACTCCAAATAGGTACTTTAATGGAAATCTGGATACTCTAAATCATTTCAGACTTTTTAAATGTTATTTTTGTGGCGGTGGCTTTTTAAATTTTTAATTTCATTTTTTATAGTTACGTCGAGTACGACAACCATATTTTCTACATGTCTTGTCCGTCAGTCTATCCGTCCATTACAGAGTAATTTTACTTGCAGGGACACCACCGCTACCTACTATAAATAGAATAATATAATCTTCTAAAATAGTCTTTGGATGAGCTGAGCTATAAGCTATTCGGTAGTTCAATTCGTTTAAAATTTCAATTTCCAAGTTGGACACTTTACTGTCATATGTACGTCATAAAGTTAAGTATAGGCAGGTTCGTCGGCGACCACTCTAAGAACACTCATAGATTAATACGCCATAGAACAATGTAATAAAGGTACTAGGGGTTTTTTTTAGCTACAAACTATTGTCTTAAAAATTAAGTGGAGTAGAGCAATTTAATCCCAAGCATTTTTATTATTCATATATTCTTTTAAATAATAATAGGAATCTATGTTTTAGACAGAAGCTGTCTTCTTCTTCTCAGTTAATGGCGTTTTCTGCTAACAGCAATTTGACCATATAATTTGTCGTTTTACATATTTCTTGAATTTATTGACAAAATACTGACAAATCTATAATATACCGCTTGGAATTTTAAAATCTTACACAATTACGGATCGCGTCAAAGTTTATGGTGATTTGACTGAATACAACGCAATAAGTGTGCTGGCGCAGCAATTGCGCAGGTACAGTCATATGCCTCTCGAATACTCTCGATCAATTGCGTCCCGCTACACCTAAAATTAGTTACTGCGACGCGACTTTTGCCTACTTTAGATCCGCTATAAAGTTTGATTGTACTGTACCTACCTTTGAATGAATTTCTTATTTCATGGAGTAGTCTTAGGATACCATATCTGTGTCTATCTGTATTGAGTGGGCAGATTCTATTGGTCTATTGGTTGAGCGGCAGGTGTCACAAATAAACCGACGAAATTTGGTAGTTAAATTATGTTTCCAAAAGACCAGGGGTAGCTCTCGATATACAAAACTGAGGGTGTAAGTAGTTTTTTTTTTCACGCGCCTTTCATGTACATGGCGTAGGGTTGGACCATTGAGTTCCGAATTAGTTAAATAGAGAAGTAATTCTGGCCGTTTAGTTCGAGAACCTTAGAAATGAGGAATAGAGACGGGAGGGATGCGTGTATGATCCACGCGATTGCTTATCTAGAGGTTTGTGTTGTCTAGATCTTTCTGTATTGCCCGTCACAACTAGTTACATTCGGTGGTTGCATTCTATTGAATGAAAGGCAGATAGTAACAAAAAAAGTCTTTAACGTAGTTCACAAAAAGTCGGTTTTCAGTCGTTGATTATAAGGGCGCGTGTGCGCCTTCTAATCTGCTACATTTGAAGTTCGGTGCGTTGGACATTTGAATATAAAGGGTGACTGAGTTAATTTACGTGACTGTTCTGCAAGATACGAGCTTCTGAAGTTGTAAGTGCCTAGCTTTCTCTTCTAGCTTCTCTAGCTTTGTATTCAAATGAAAACTTTAAAAAAATCAAATAAGTAGCATTTAGCACTTACCGTTGAATGTTAATTTTAATATAAAAGACTGGTTACAAAATGCTGACCGGTGATAAAATGTGTTTATTTTTCTGTTACCTGTCATAAATACTAAATTATATTCTCAATTTACAGTCCACTGCCACTAAATTACATTAATTACTATTTTATTGACTTGCAACCAAAATTGTTTTGAACAAGATAGACCACATACTCGTAGACCTTTACAAGTTTTTGTAAGGCTAAGTCTCACTTGCTTCACCCGTAAAGCCGCCATTGGTTTTTTGTTATAGAGAAATAATATTTAGGTAGGTACTTTAGAATGTAGGCTATATTTTTTATTACTATTGATCCCATATACCACATATCACAGCAGGGAAAATCCCATCTCTATTGAGTTACAAATTTTGAATGGAATAGCCACTCACAGCTATGAATTTGACAGCCTTTATGTGCTCTTAAAGTTCTGATTTTTGGACCATCTTGATATAATAATAATAATAACGTATACATCAGAACAGCGTCTAGGCCCCGAACTAAACATTAGCTTGCGTTTTGGGTACCAAGCGAAGACACCACATGTAACAACCAAGACTCGGAACCCAGTATTAATATTCATCATATAAACCGTGCCCGACCTGGGATTCAAACCCGGGACCACCAGCTTCGTAGGCAGGGTCGCCATCCACTAGGCCAAGCGGTCGTCGATAGATATATATACAGTTTCCAGCTTTCCACCGTAAGGGATGGGTCGCGTGAGTAGCATATGTACAAATATCAAATGGTATTTGTTTGTATTCTGAAATAAAATTACAAAATTAAATTGTAATAATTATGCTCTTTATTAAGCAGAAGCACTCATTTACATCCTGCTTATGTAATTAATTATAGCGAATATTTAATTAAAACACAGATTAGAATCACAAAAATCTAAAATTAATACAAGCAGAATTAATTTTGCCTCTGGTCCCTTAACAATAGCATCATATTAGACCATATATTGATTACATTAAAAAATGTCATAGTAAAAAAAGTCTACTGCGAGTCGGAACTCGCGCGCATCGAGATTTCCGTACCACCACGGAACTATGTAAAGAATTTGTACAGTGTATTTTACCAAAAAAAGTTTTTTTCTTTCATTCAGTCCGCGATCCTTAGCGTGAGCCCCACTCACACCACTTTATCGGTTTATAAATATATATATATATATATATGTTTTTTTTTTCTTTAGAAATTGCACTATAGCCAATGTAATGTATGACAATTGTATTACCGTTTTTACGATAGAGAAAAAAAAGCACTCCAAAAATTACTTTTTTCGTACTTTGGGGCGATTTAATTACTAGAATTAATTAACTAAATCATTGGAAAACAAATTTTAAAACAACAACTTTGAACATTTAATAACAATAAGTCTTAAACTAAGAACGGTTGGAGCAATAAAAGTTGGCAGAAGAATGGGGTGTACCTTTGGGGGCTACATAAAATGCTTGCTATCTCTCTCATACTCGTAGTGGTTTAGGTCCATCAGAATTAGTTCCGTTCCTTGCTACCGCAATGTTATAATGAGAAGAGATGGTCATATGTTCAAGACATTTAATTTTGAGGCATTAATATGTAGTTGTTTTTAAGATTTTGAAATATTTAACGGATTTAAAGTTGTAAAATTGGAATAGTGCACGGCTGCCTTTTGCATTATATACCTACAGTAAACTAAAAACTATATGGAAAATTTTAATATTGGAAACTTTTTATATGATATGGCATATAAATTCGTATTATATAAACTGTGTTCGCTTCTTAAAAATAACAGCCCGCGTTTTCAGAAGCTTTTAGGGTGCGTTCCAAAATACACACCTAAACATCATTTTAACTTAATTTTCAATGTATATGATGCGACGTCAATCTAAATAAAATCGCGACCGGTTGACTGACAGTTTAAGCTTAAATCACCATTGACCATACCAAAATGTCAAGATGTAAAATTGTATTAATACGACCTCCTTCGGTTCATCGCCGCTGTCTATGCACACATAACAAATTATGGTACTAGGTATACATCGGCCGTCGAGAGGTTGCGTTCCTGACAGGTCGTAATCGGCATAGTAATCGGATGGTTAATGTAAATTTGTACCGTCGGATTCCCGTTTTCAAATATAATTGTCGTTTACATGCACGAATGACACAAAATTAAAATTTATATTATATGTCAATGCACAACAAACATTATGTTAAAGCTATAAATCTCATGTGTCAGGAACGCTAACTCTCGACGGCCGATTTATAGTGAAAAAGAATTAAGATGTTTTTGTGAATGAGATTCAAAATTGAAAACTCGAAACAGGTGTCGCTACTGTTGAGTGGTCCTAAATTCTGCCATTTTACTTTTTAGTCACTAGTCAGCGTTTAATAAATTAAATTTCTAAAGATAATAATAAAAATATAAGACCTAAAACGCTTACCAGTACAAAAAGGATGATTTTTCATCCCATCGTGTGAGATATCGTTGGGCAGTTCTTTAAAAACTCAAAAAATACTCTTTAGTGACTTTTTATTTATGTAGATATTTTGCGAGATGTGAACTGCTGAGTTCATCACCAATTTACAAAATTATAGAATTCGACAAACACTTTCAAGGAAATTTTTTTCAATCAAGACGTTTACAAGCCTTTAAGATACCCGCAATTCTCGGTTGTGAATGCTTGTAGTGCATTCTATTGCACAAAATCGGTCTAAAACACTAAGTCATGTTTGATATAAATAATTTGGCCAATACTTTAACGGAATCGAACAGCGCTACTTTTAACTCTTGACATTTTAATAGTCTATGTATATCGTTAAACATTCGCAAAAGATACGATCGCAAATCGTAATTCGTCGCTTTTAAGACACTAATTGGAATTCACAATATAAATATGTATCTTTGTAAGGGCGTGAACAGACGGACGCCATTTTTGTTATCGTATGAGAAACTTTTGAAAAATATTGACCGTCTATTTGTGCCCGTTGAACGGATCACACTATTTGCTTAAATAAAAAAATACTCTATTAAAATACTATTGTTCTATTTTTAAATTGTAATTGCTAGAACGTTTAGTAACAACTCAGAGTACATTTTAATAATACAGTTTTACTTTCATAAATACAAGCTGGAAATGGTATTATTTAAATAAAATTCAAATAATCACAAATTTATTAATTAATTTTACTGTTTTAATAGACAAACACAATGCGATAAACACAAAATAATCAATAAAATCAGTTAAAGTTTTTAATACACACTGTATCTTTCATGTGAGACCAAACTGATAAAGATAAAGTATTTATGGTTAATATTGTCTTCGGACGCGGGTGGACGTCGGCGCGGAAATAATAATCAGCACTGTTATTTAAGTCGAACGAGGTCGTACCGCATTAACCTACTTTTGTGTGCTAGTTACCACCGCGCTGGCGTTCACCCGTCGTACAAATACAATATTAACTATACATGGTTGTAATTTTGAAGAAAAATTAAGCCAATTTTTATTTTATTTACAATATATTTTTTATAATTGTTTATATACCGTGATATTAATTAATTTGATCCAACATAAAGGATAGGCCGGGTATATGCCAGTTTCTATTGACTATTTCATTGTATGAAAAAAAGCCGTTATTACAGTCATTTTACTCTTACTTCTATATGTTGATATATGATAAATTATTATAAAATTGTATAATGGTGCCTTCATAAGAAATTATTCATAGAATTTTTCAATATATATTATTTTTATATGGAACTGTATCCGATAGATTCATTCTTAAAACTAGTTATGTACATTTTTTTTAACAATAAAAATTTAGAGAAATATCTTATAATATAAATTAAACAAAAATAATTTCAACGAATTCCGAACCATGATTACCTAATATTACAATATCGCTCAACGAAACAAAAACATGCCACAGTGTAGAAAATAACAGTGGTATGACACCTAGAAAGAACGTCTAAAAGAGTTTAAGACATCCGCTCACATACTATTTATGACATCACTATAATAACATTAGTAAAGGCGAGGGCACATTTGCGGCGATAAACTAATAGCGATTTACCAGGATTTTACAACTATATATCCAAGGGAGCCTACACACCTGTCGATCTATGTCTTTTTAGTGCAATAATGATTGACGTCGATTGAAAAAAAAACGAGTTGCCTTAAAACAATTCTAATTACTTTTCTAAATTCCCAACCCGTCAAGCTACCTTCGACAAAATATATTACTAAGGCGTCATGTTTTAGACGTCAATCAGTGGATGCGTTTAGAACTCCAATGAAATCTCCAGCGGGGTGATTCTGAAGCATCGCTATACATACCACAAGCTCGTAGCGTTTCACTGAACGTATAAACATAGAAAAAACTCACATTCTGCAGAAATAAACCTTTTCAATACATTTGCTATTAATATTGTCTTTATGACATCTAAACTTGTACCGTAAAGTTGTATTTTACAGTACTAGGCCTTTTTACTTTACACCAATCACAAACGAGCATTCTGCTTGTGACGCATGCGTAAACCGCGAAAAGCAACCCGCTCGCTCTCCTTGTTTCCGCCATTATTACGTTTGAAGTATTATTTTAATCGTAAATGTATTGCAAAAAGTCGTATGATGCTCGTACTCAGTAAGCTGGATATTATTTATAGTCGAGGTGTTTATAGGCACGAGGCGAATAGACTTTTCGTTTTATCGTTTACGATAAGTAACTAACATTAGTTCGGAGCAGTCCGCGGATTAATAAGACGCAAGTATGCGGAGGACGAGTACATCAGGTATTTCGCGACAATTCGTCTAGCTGGGACGGCGAGTTCAAATAACATCATGAGATATCAATTTGATGCTTTTTTTTCATTCCATCAAATCATTATACCCCACTGCAGGGGCTTAGGCTTCCCCCCAGCGAGAGGGACTTGGAGCTTAAATCCACCACGCGGCTGCACTGCGGGTTGGTGGACTGTAACGACCGCCATCTGACGCTTCACTTCACTTCATAAGCCCATATTTACCCCACTTCAGGGGCTTAGGCCTCCCCCAGGGTGAGGAGGGGGCTTGGAGCTTAAATCCACCACGCTGCACCACTGCGGTTTGGGGACTGTAACGACCGCCATCTATTGACAGCGTCCGGGACCGACTGCTTAACGTGCTCAACGAGGCACGGAGTCACTGATAGTTATGTACTCAAGTCAGAAAAACTAATAGGTACACGCCCGGATTCGAACCATGGCCCTATGGGGCCTTATAAATTTGAGACAGGTTCGTTGCGCTTTAGGCTATCACGACACATCTGACGCCTATATAAGCCTATTTCGTCAAATAGATTACTGAACGTTCGCGAAGCTTGCATAGATCGATTATTGATAATTGATCTTTGTAAAACAGGTGTGTAGCAAATAACTATATTACCCTTAAATAAATTAAACTTACATCGTCAAATGAGTCTTTATCCTCATATCCATAGAAATAGCGAAACGCGCCCGCCCCTCTCCCTATTAGAATCACAATACGCTATCTAAAGGCCGACCACTCATACATCCCGTTAGTAGTGTATGCCTACCACCGGCCGTTAATCATAAAATTTAGATAAATATATTTTTCATCGCAAAAGCGTCGAATTTTGCAGTGAAATGTTGTAAAAACACGACCACAAACAAAACACAACATTAAGTGGTGTAAGTTTTCAAGTGTAAGTATAAAATCGTGTGGACGCTTCCCCCCGCAAACGTATCACACTAGACGTGTGTCGGTCATGAATGATCGTATCATTTTGACCAAATCACTTTAAAGTATTGGTGATTGCAATTAAAATCTTACAACTCAATCGTTCATTCTAGTTCGGTCAATCACGATCATAACCGGATACCAAATCAATGTTCATTTGAACGAACGAATAATACTTGAACGATCGAATCATCATAAATGAACGATTGGCACACTCCCACCCTACTGAATGGAACGTTTCATTTCGTACAGTAAATGTCATACCGTGTCTCTAGTGGGGAGACGACGGGGAGCTCCGCTTTCTCTATGCTCATATCTCACAAACACTTTCATAATTAAAAACAAAAAGAAGAATGGAAGTACTCATCAAGTCAAAATATTGCATTAAAATGTAAAAAAAGCACATATTAATATTAGAAATACTATGATTAAATCGCAAAACACAACAATAGCTATCACTTATTTATCTACAACTAGAAAAATATATTCTTATATTTATAAGATAAATCGTAGAGTGGTTTGTTTTCATTTGATATATTTTTTATTAAGTCACATTTAATTGCATACACATATAGGAGGGGTTAAAACCTTTTTTTTTCTAGTTTAGTACAAGTCAATGAAAACTTAATTCAGATAAAAACAAATCTCTTTTCATTTCAACACTATAGAACCTCGTTTTCCTTTTTATAGTATTCTATTAAAGCTGCCACTTTCAATAGCATTATTTATCCATGATTGACTAAATACCACAACAAAATCGAAATAAAACTTACAAATAACTCTGTTATTACTATGAAAATGACATTTCGGTTGAACTCTCGGTTCAGTGGCGCCGCGTGGCGGCAGAAATAATACTTTTGCCTCGTACTATAAGATAATATTAAAAAGAATCTATTTATAAATAACATTGGAGCATTGATTAAACCTTTGCCTCAATTTTTTAAAGAATATGGCAATAAAAAAATTAAACCTTTCAACTAAGTTACATAATAATTATATTCATAATGCACTTTAGTTTTTATTGACATACAACATTGCTTTATATAATTTTCTGCTTCCGGTAATTTTATTCAATTTATACAATTAATTGCAATAATACTACAGATATATATGACGTATATTTCATTTAATATTGTGGATACGCCATTTTTTTTTTATTAACAATGGTGTTTTGTTGTCAATAGAAAAGAAAATCTGTGTTCATAGGAATAATTCTCAAAATCCAATTATCTGACATAAATTCTTTGAAGTAAAATTTAGAAGATATTGAATTTCACTTTACATCCAAATACTTAATAATCTTGGATACAATATTAAAAAAAAAAAAACCTAGTAATTATAACCACATTTTTAAACTTCTCAATTACAAACCATTATTCATAAATACAATATGAAACTAGTAAAATTACATAGCAACATTTATGTAATATACATATTTTTATATACATATAGTTATAGTTGGAATCATAAAAAAAATATGATGTTTCTAATAGTTATTGGTTCAATATATTTATTGGTAATCCTCTTGTATAAGCATTAGAATATATTTTTAATTTTCAAAGACTCTAGAATATAGCCTTTGACTCAGGAAAACATTCTAAATTTCTTCACATATCACTTTTCTACAATGGTTTCCAAACGCAAAGGGTACCGATGGCACCAGTGGCGACCCGACTGTCATGTCAATCGACTAACTGCCAATGATTTCGTTAGTGTTTTTTATTGAAGTATTTTTAGTCCTCACTGTCAAATCCTGCTAATTCACGAATCGTACCAGGTATTCAATATGGAATTCAAAAGATTTGAAAGTTGAATTAAAAAGAAGGCGTGCAATTCAGTGTAGAAGAAGGAAAGCGGACCTTGTTGACAGGTATGGACTGTTGGATGACAAATTTACATGGTATTCTTTAAAAACAGTAGAGCAGGTGGATTAATATATACACCTGTGTTGTTCACTAAATAATAAATTAAATAATGCACAATCAACATAGGTTTAAAATTGTATGCTCGATTGACACACATGATATAACGTCATGTCAACAATATAAAAATAAACAATATATAAAACAAGGAAAATACAACAAAACTATTTTTATTACAATGTTACCCATTATTTGACTTAGCGATTCCATAAATGAATATCAAAAATATATTTGACATTTAAGAATATTCCTAATATTATGGGAAAAATTTATTACGTTATTTAGATATATTTTATATTTGCATGGACGTGCATAAACATACTGTGTCGTGACCACAGATAGCAAACAAAAAAAAAAAAATACGCCACTTTATGTTTTGACATATTCACTGTGAAGTCGAATTTATTGTGACGCACATGCGAAATTCATACTAAAAAAACAAAGATTATAAAATTACATTTCATATGTAATTTAACGAAATGTTTAAATCAAACAATGACAATGATGCTTTCTGATTTCGGTGAAGTTTAACATTTTGTTCACGTTTTCGATCGATCGTTTATGTAATTATATTTATATTTCGCGAATTATAAATGAAATAGATACCGCATGTACTATTCGCGTACCTTAAAATGTTACAAATGATACATATATTGGTACCCTTGTCTATGGTATATACAATTTAATCAAATGCAATAAAATGACAGCTTGTGGGTTGCCAGTTTTTACACGCTTTTTAACATTTTTTTTATATATTACTTTTTATAGCATATCTACCGGCAGTTCACTAATGCACTGTTTTGCTGTTATAAACAGTGTGCGTGTGGTATTTCTATGGTTTTCATTTCTTTTATTTAAACTGTGTTTCTTTTACAATTAACGGCACACGTCATCTGTTATTCAAAATAGAAAGCTTATTCTTATTGTTTGAAATGATACCGAAAAGCGGCTTTACTTTTCAACTACCCAAGAAACTAATGAAGTAAAACCTTAGATGAAATGATTCGTTCTATGGTATAAATTAAAAATGAAACAATACCATTGGGTGTGAAATATCTATATATTATAAGGAATATTTAAGTATTTATATCAGTTGTCTGGTATCCATAGTAAGCTTAGTTTGGAATTAGATGCCGCTGCGTGGGATGTCCGAGGTATTATTATATAAAGGTGTGATTTCATAAATGTATACCTGGTGTTCAGCAAGTTCTACTAGCTCTATAAGTTTGAACTATGCGATGTTTTTCTCGATAACCGTTAGTTTGCGCCATTTGCTCACTTGAATCTTTTTGTTTAGTTCGGTAAGTTCTACACCCTCTATAAGTTTGGACTACGTTCGGACACGCCATATAATCAAATTTTGCATTTTGATCTGTCATTTTCCTGCATGTAATTAAATTTTAAACTCTAAAAAATATTTCGTTCGAAACAATTAGAGTTATTATTGATAAATATTCTGTTAAGTAATTTTTATATTTGTTGAATTTAAGAATGATCCCAGCAATTTAGAAGAATTTAAATATATTTTCAGAACGAGTTTCGGGGGTTTTATTCTATTGTGTATTTTATTCATGATGCAAATATATATCATTTAAAATAAGTCTATGGGTTGTGATGCCAGAATATGTCACATAAAACATCACTATCACATCATATATACAATATATTATGTTTTAATTTTATTACGTCAAACTTCATGAAATATATCTTCGAAGTCCAAAGTAAATCCTAAACGAAAGTGGGAATGATAATCATAATTTCTTATTTATTTTTTGATATTGGAAATAATGTTAGAAAATTCAAAATTTTATATAATATATAACAAAATTTATATCGGGGCGCGGCCGTAAAGACTATATTCTTATTGCAATGCGGGGCTTGTCCGACTGATAACCCGAATCGAGTGAGCCCGAACGGTTACGTACCAACGACGAAAGCAAACGTTTGGAGATCATTCTTGAATAAGCCGTCGACTCGAACGGCCGCAAGCTTCAAGCTTTTAGTTACATAGGGACTGTGTAACAATATTATTAATTTTAACAAATCATTTAAAAGCTTTTTATAACACTTATAAAACAAACTTTTGCTAGTTGAGGTGTTATCGATCGATGAAACTCGTCAATCCTAAAAATCGATCATATGGCATAATTTTTTACTGTATCGAGGATACAGTTTCAACAATTCTAACTCGTCCTGGAATATTTTACTGCCTGAGAACTTGGTCAATGCATAAAAACAAAACGCCACATTATATGTATAATCCGCGCAAATAAAAAACAATTTGAATATGGCGGCCGTCGTATTTGCCTATGTGAACAGTTAAACGTGCGAGCAAGACGGAACGACTTTCTATATAACGGCCGTCATTCTCATTTCCTTGCATGTAAACCAAATCTAGATCTTAAAGGTCATCGGAAGACACGCGGACGGACACTACCACTACTAAAAATACCATGTTGGAATTTCCCGCGTATCCCATTGGCAGCTTTGGGAGGTACTTTGTAGTAAGCCTATACGAAAATTGAAAGTTACATAATATACATTAAAGGTACGTTCTACGTTTTTAATTTTAAATATGGAACAATAAAAATAATTTAATAACTAGCTAATCGATTTAAGTGAGTCTCAGCCTCACTTGCTTCAACCGCGAAGCCGCCACTGGCGTGTTCTTATTTCTTACGAATACAGATACAGCTAAACGTTATGTCCACTTTGAACACGAAGCGTACGCAAGTTTGCGGCGGCACAGCAACCCCCTTCACACCTAAATTTTGCTACTGCGACAATACACGGCGTTACGTGCAGATCGACCATAAAGTTGGAGTCTATAATAGACTAGCGTACATCAACATTCCCACATCCCAGCTTTTCATATGGCCGCAGCAAACAACACAGCATTCGTGCTAAGTGAATTGTCTCCGTGGACAATTCGGAGACGCGGTTCGTTGTTTTAGTATGCCATATCCATCCTTGCGTCTTCCGATGGTCCGTAGCACTATAACGACCTTAATTAAAAGCGTTGTACGCACTAGAGCACGCTCACACGAATGAGCCGCTCAGCAATGTGAGCGCGCTCAGGAGATGCTCAGTGTATTTTTAAAATAAGTTGAGGGGCTCAGTCCTCAGTGGCGATCCGTGCCTCAAGATGCCTGAGCGTGAGCATATAGCTGCTCCCGCATTTATTTGAATTTATTTTAAAAGAAAGATATCGTTGTCGGAGACAACATTCAGTTAATTTGATCCGGGAACTAATGTTTCAAGGAAACAATGAACCATTTCATAATTTTACCCGCATAGCGAAAGTTGACTTCGAATATTTACTTTCATTAGTACGGCCAAAAATCGTAAAGAAGAACACAAAAATTCGAGACGCTATTCCGGCACATGATAAATTAATGGATACTTTAAGATTTTTAGCCACAGGTGATTCCTATGCAAGCCTGCAGCATTTGTTTACAGTATCTAAACAAAATATCAGTGAGTGTGTCCCAGAAGTTTAGGTGGTAGCATACACTGGGCTTCGCTCGTGAGCCATCTTGATTCAGCCGTCCACACTGAGCGCTGAACGAGTACTGGCTCGCCTTTGAGCACGGCAGAAAATCGACACGATGGCGGCTTGCCCTGAGCGTGCTCAGACTTGCTCGGGGCGAGCGAGCTCAGATGTCCGCACTTGAATGGCTCGGGCAAATGAGCGGCTCATTCGTGGAAGCGTGCTCTAGCGCGTACTAGGCTAAACACTAAAATTCTATTACACCGATTTACATATCGTGCTATGCACAAAACCACATATTCGCTTATCACTAACATCTATTCAACCTTTGCCGAGATCATTTCTTTTTTACGTTACTAGAGCCCCCCGCTCGCGTTTGGACGCCATCTTTTTTCAATAGACCGACACCGAAATTGGGGCATTTCTTCCTTAGAGCCTTTATTCTGTACAGTTTGTTACCTTGGGAGTTTGTGGACTCTTCAATGTTTTCTGGGGTGACATCTGACGTTAGGACAGAATTGGAGACGCACTCCATCGGTTCGGGACTGCTGGATTTGTCCCTTTTCCTCCTGAACCTGAAGGGTGTCTCTAAAGAATCTGTGGATATGTTAGTTACGTTCGTGTCACTCGACGAAAGATCCGTAGATTGATCTAAGCCAGTTTTAATGTTGTTTTTTGGTAACTTCTTTCGAGGGTTAGAGTTGGAACGCCCTATTAATTTTTTTCTCGAGTTGGCAGGTGCGATTTTACTCTGCGACTGAATAGTTTTTAAATTCGGTTCGGATGGTAAACGGTTTTTACCGTTCAGATGACAGTTTTCGGTTAGCGCTGATAGTGTAGACGTTACGTTGGTCAGCGTTGTAGATACGGCCGTTTCTTGAGTGCAGGTGAATCTGAAATAATACATTTATATTAACGTTACGTTGTGACCTCGTAGGTTTCGTGTGATTAGTAAAACGCACGACGCAGTCATCACTCGTTTGTTTTATTAACCGAACAACACAGCGAAATAAAATCACTATTTTTCACAAAATTTGTTACGTGATTGCCAATATCCGATTCCTCATCACCTGATTCAATAGGATAGGATTTCAAAGGTTTCAAAGTGAACAGTATAATAAATAAATATAATAAAAAAAAAACATATATACGGTCGAATTGAGAAACCTCCTTCTTTTTTGAAGTCGCTTAAAAAAGTATGAAATATTTTTCTGTTCATCTGACATTTCATTTGAAACTGTTCACTTTTGATACCTTTGAAATCCTATCTGTCAAACATGCTGACTGGTCATGAAGAAACCAATATCGGTAATCGCGTAACAATGTAGTTTGACTGAAAACCTATACGGAATTCAAGTCACCCGAGGTTCGCCGAGGAAATACGAAATATCCTACTACACACCCAACTTCGTGTAACTTCGGCTGAATTCGCGTGTAGTGTGGAGTATCTCAAAAGAAAATTAAGTCGCAGAATGCTTTTTGAGAATACGGTTCTTTTCGTTCGTTCAAGAAAGACATGGAGAAATAAGAGCTACATTATTCTGTCGATAAAAATAATCTGAACATTTGGACCTTTTTTGATGCGGTTCGCAACTAGCGCCCTTTAGCTACTGCGTACACCTTGTCTGTCTTAAAGGTCAGGTAGATAGCTATGATAGTCTTTCTATAATAAAATTTAAATAATCGTAATTTATTTACTGTTGTGTATATATATATATATATATATATATATATATATATATATATATATATATATATATCTTATGTGCGTGTAGCGGGTGGCCGCGTCTACCCGCCGATTATTATAATAAATCAGTGGGCAGTTAGCCGGCGTTTCACTCACCCGCATATATAACAATATTACTGAATTTTAAGTGCATTTCCTATCTTACTTTTTACGAGTATCCCACGATACAGGCAACACAACAAAATATAATCAGATGTCACGCTCAAGCCGACAATCCGTGCGTGCGCCTTTAATTTTCATTTCAATCTGAAAGTGGTAGTACGCGCGCATTCGGCTTTATGTCGATTTGTTTATTTTTTTTGTCAGTTTAAAACAGATTGGCCATATCGCTGGGTTAGCGGGATCAAAGGGCAACACATTTCTTGGGTATTGATTGAGCATCAAGACTAAGACCTCAGAACGATCTACAAATCACGAATAAATTCTACTAAACGGTAGGCAATAGCGAGTACGGAAAATTAAAAAATCTTACGAATTACTCTTTAAGAAGGAGCTGCACGCGTGAACACCCATACAAACGTTGTTAATACGCCTTTTAATCTTGACGTGTTTTGAATTAGTCCTATTTGGATTAGAACTAGGTTTGTATACAGCCAAAAATTTGTAATTTCTATAAACATCCTAATTATAGGATGTCGTAATTTGTACTAGAGTATTTGCATGGACGTCCACGTGCGCAGCCTCTTATAAATCATCCTAACCCAAACTAATAAAAAAGTACGAGTGTGTAACTGTTTTTTGCTTACGTCGTCGTAACGGAGCAACGAAGTGAAGTTTGCACATAGATAGTCGAAGAGGCAGACAGTGTCCTATGGGAACCTATGTTACTACATAGGTTACTGTTTATAATATCCGAAGTTTCCCGTAGAACACGAAACTAATCAAGATACTAAATGAATGATGAGCATAGCTCGTAATATGGATTAGAACTAAAGAAGTGGGGTAAAAGTGATACGACTGCTGGAATGGGTAACACATTTATGGAATGTCATTTATATAAAAAAAGCTAATAAGAAATACACTAGATTACAGTTCGAGGCACTGATCTTGAGGTTTGAAGATTAACTGTGAAAAAATCTATTTTCGAAACTGTTTGGCGGTAAGAAGGCGCTCGCGTTTCACTGATTCGCCATATTAGTTGCAGCGGGCTGGCGCGACACACGTACGCTTTCACCGATTGGTCAGTTTACAAATGTCGAAAGCGTGCACATGCGCCTCTTAACCCCCACCACTATCCCTCAGACCTCAACATTCGTGTCTGCGCTGTATCACCGAATGGTTTAAATAGATATTAGAAAATACCTGCTGTTTCCATTTGGAGTCTTCCTCACGAACGTTTTAAGAGGACTGGAGCCATGCTGATGATGGGCTAAAGCCGGTCGAGCCAAATTCGCTCGCTGACCATGGAAGCTGCTTTTGCCCGTAAACTGTGGTTTATTTACCGCCAGTTTACTACTCTGGAACCCAGAATTCCTAGTTGGCGGGAAAGTTGACGTCTTCGCTGCGTACGATTTGCTCGTATTCAAAATCCTTGGCTGTAGTTTCAGGTTTGTGTTGTTAGCATTCCTTATATTGTTGGTTGGCAGCATGTATTTCGGGATGAAGGTTTTAGTTGGAGCTGGGTTGGGGATGGGGCAGGTCTTGTATTTCGCGATGACGCTGGTGACGTTGTTGTCGGAATCTGTCATGTTGGCGTTTAAGACGTTAGCGTTGACTTTGTCCAACTGAAAAGATAAAATTACTTAATGAGAGACATACCTAATGTAAAATGTCCAAAATATTATTATTACTTATATTGTAGATAATAAAATGGAACATTTGCCTGTCTGTCTGTGATACGGCCAATCATAACTCGAGTTACAACGGACCAATTTTAACTTCTGTCTAGAAAGTGCTTATCCCAGAAGGTTTTTGTATAAAAATCAATTGTTTGAAAATACGGTAAATAGTAAGAGAAATTAACATTAAACTTTCTTCTTCTTCTAATTCATGTACTCTAACCAGAGTTCGCTATGATTTCGAAGTGGAGTCATCTCCGCCCAAGGCGGCCCCTTTTTGAAATTGATTGATCTTTTACACAACCCGAAATAAAACAAGTATGCAAACAGAGTAGAGTATAATTAAAAGTTTAATCCATGTTTGGCTTTATTCAGGATTAAACTTGATTGTGTAATATTTAACTGTAACGCTGTAGGATTACCAAATAAAATAACTACTTGCTTCTAGACAAGTCGATATAAGATTCCTGAAAGTTCTCACTTGTGAGGAACATTCTAGATGATTTGAGAAAATTATTTTAGGTAACTTATCAAGTCAATAATGATAACGAACTTTTTACCTATGTTCTAATATTGACTCTTATCAAAATTTCGAGAGGACTGAGTAAGTACCTGATCCACCTACTCCTGAAAATTCCAAGAAATCCCAGTAAGATCGGCAACTTATAGGTACAGTGGAAAAATATTTTTTTTTTGGAAAAGAACAAAAGATGTAGGTAGAAATGCAGTTAATATTTAGTCAGCGGGGGCGAAGCTGCGGGCGGCCGCTAGTACTGAATATTTTCATGGATTATCGGAAAACAGCTAGATATGGCGTGCCGAAACAACAAAGCGTGTCTTTGAATCGTCTATGATCATAATTAGACATGATATATGCCTGGTGTTCGGCTGAACGTAGTACAAACTTATAGGGCATCTAGAGCTTACCAAACTAAACAAAAAGTTTCAAGTCAACAAAAGGGGCAAACTAACGATTACTGAAAGTTTCAAGTGAGCAGATGGCGCAAACTAACGGTTACCGAGAATAACATGTTTAAAGTTTCATTTATTTACCTTTTTTAAACTTTTTGTTTAATTCGGCAAGCCTTACACGCTCTCTAATTTTGGACTACGTTCAGCCGATCATCAGTTATATAAACTTATTTTACGCTAAAGCCAAGAACGTTTTAAAGCATTTTATTAAAATACACTATTTTAATAGTTACTCATTAATGATCTGACATCCTCAATCTAAAATTTGAAATATATGTAGGCTCAGTATTTTCTGAATGGGTAAATTGTATACTGGGAATAGGTTTTTAAAATAACCCATGGCATAAAAAAAATTTCACCCATATAACGTCCTGATTACCTTGGCGCTTGTGTGCTTGTCGCGAGGATACAGAAGGTAATCTTGATTGTGCACTAATTAGGGTAAGACTCGCTGGATTTTTTGAAGAAAGCACATCTAGCAGCGGAACGTCTGTCCGTGCGTATTGTGATACGTGAAGACATATAAACACACACTTAACTCTCTTTCACAGTTAACTTCAGTGTTAACTTATTGTTGCATGGTGTGCGGGCATTTTGTTACACAATAACATCCGCTACAGCACAAAGAAGCACCACTTCGTACAAAAGTGTTTCTAACATAAAAACAAGGAATTATTACCTTATTCTTTGATATCTGATCGTTGTCGTTCAATATTGTAGACAGCGAAACCGGTTTGTCGGGCGGCTCCGGGGGCAGATCGCTGTATATACCCCGAGTAAATACCGGCAATGAAGTCATGTTGTTTCTTCGCCTGTATGACTCCCCTTCCGCGTGCATGCGTGTTTGCACACTGGAATATTATCATTTAAATTTCATTACAATTAGATTTTCCCCTGAAACGTCCGCTGACTTCTTACATCTATAGTAACTAGTAATCGCACAGTGGTCAAAATTCGACTTTATCCACATTTTAGATACCACCAATAACAATTAGGCAAGAGCTGAGGGCAAGAGTAAGTCAATTCTAATTGCAACAAACGACAGCTGGCGTTGTAACAAAGGGTTATGACATGGACAGTATTTGAAACAGATTATATATTCCATTTCACCAGCCCGTTTATTGCCCACTGCAGGGGCTTAGGCCTCCCCTCAAGGTGAAGGGGTATGGAGCTTAATCCACCATGGTGGTACAGTATGGGTTGGTGGGTTTTAACGACCACCATCTGTTGATGACAACCGGGACTGATAGCTTACCGTGCTCTCCGAGGCACGGAGTCAGTGACAGTTATATACTTAAGTCAGAAAAAACTCATTGGTGCACGCCTGGATTCGAACCACGGTCGCACGACCTTCTCAACTCGAAACAGGTTCACTGCGCTCGGGCAATCACGACGCACGAGATTATATATTCATCATCATCATCACCCATGTCTCTCCAATGCAGGATATAGGCCTCTCCCAAGGCTCGCCACCACACACGGTCCTCCGCCTTCCGCATCCAAATCCCCCCGGTATGGTGCTTCAGGTCATCAGTCCACCGTGCTGGGGGGCGTCCAACGCTTCGCTTCCTAATACGTGGCCTCCACTCGAGAACCCGTCTACCCCATCGGTTGTCGGTTCTACGGCAAATGTGACTGGCCTATTGCCACTTCAGCTTGCTAATCACTTCGGCTATGTCGACAACTTTAGTTCTTCGACGGATTTCAGTATTCCTGATATTGTCCATCAAGGAAATGCCGAGCATAGCCCGCTCCATAGCGCGCTGATCGACTTTAAATTTGTGGACCAGTTCTGCCGTGAGAGTCCATGTTTCGGCACCGTATGTGATTGTAAGCAGGACGCATTGGTTGAAGACCTTGGTCTTCAGACATTGTGGTAGTGGCGACGAGAACAGACGACGGAGCTTCCCGAAAGCAGCCCAGCCCAGCCCAGCTGAATTTTTCGGTCGGCCCCTTTGTTGAAGTTGTGTTTGCCTAACTGGACAGTCTGTCCTAGATAGACATAGTCTTGCACGTAGATTATATTAGTCGTAGCTTTTTGCACTGCTTCATACAAACTTTAACTATGCCAAATTTCACACTCCTCCGGGAGTGCAATATGTTTAGAAAGGGATACAAAGTTTTCTATTCACATATTAATATATAGATATCAGAGAAATCTCACGGTCATCTAGCCCTAAACTAGCCAGAGCTTGTACTATGGATATTAGACAACTTGACAAGACAACTGCCATAACTGGTAACTTTTTTGGGAACTCAAATTCGGTAACTTGTTTCGATTTCCTAGATGAAATCTGTCTTTTAAAAGTTACACAAACATATAATGTATGTTTAAAAATCAGGCATTTATAAGAGATATAATTTGTTAAAAAATTTTAAACCTATAAAACTAATAAACAGTTACAGTCCTAGTTCAACTTATAAGAATTAAATTAAATTGGCCATACAGTTCAAGAACGGATGCGCCCGCGTATACTTCCAAGTGACGGCACGATGCAAGATCGAAGTCTATCAGTCAGCGTATGTTAAAGGTTGCGATGCACATGACAATAATAATAACACCTCGGACACCTCACATAGCGCCATCTAGTCCCAAAGTAAGCAAGTATTATGCTTGTATTATTATTCCTTACACGAAGGTTCCACTCACTTCTCAAGAAACCACTGCTGGTGCCCTATAACAGACCCCGGTCTGCAAATACGCAGCCACGCGATCGCTTCCCTCGCCGTGAAACCGTGGTGTTTCATCATATAGCATGCTATCAACGTCCCAGTACGACCTAGGCCAGCTGAAAAGGTAAGAAATTAAAGTTAATATTTATATTCTATTCATAGGAAAAACTAATATTTCATTCATTGGCGGTGACGACGATTGGCACCTGGGTGAATACGGGAAAAAACAATTTCCCAAGTACCAATAGAATGTTCTTAAAGCAACGTATTGCTAAATTGTGGACCACCTGATTTTTTTAACGTTCAAAGAAACGTAACTATGGTAAGCAATATAATTATAAAGAATACTTTTACAGACCATAAAAACCACTCCTAATAAATATTAACAATTGTTTATTAATAAGTGCCAATAAACTTATCACTTTGTTTTTTCCAAAAAAGGCTTTTGTATCATTGTTTAAACAAGCTTTAAAGAATTTAGTTTTGGGGCACGATATTGTTTTTCACAAATCAAGGATTCAACAGCGCCGGGTAAACAGTTGAAAGTAAATGAATGACAGATTCGCAGACATCGCAGAAAATTGGAGTAAATATAAAATTCCAATCCGGAATAGTCTTCCAGAACCTTCAAGAGTAAACTACCGATGAAGCCGCGCCCACTCGTAAATTGAGTCTATTTTAGAAGTCAAAACAAAGCAAATCTCTAGCGAACCAAGCAAAAATAAGTAGCACAGTAAGTCATTTAATGTAAGACCTAAAAATAGAGACAGTGGTCGGCCTGCATTTGGGTTTCATTTTAGAGGTGTAAAACAGGGAAGAACTTTACGCGCAAATAATAGTCTCTTCTCTGTGATGGTAGAAGCGCTTCCGTGAAGTCTATTTCAGTCGCGTATTCAGTTCGATATACCATTTGCGTAATCGCATCCCTCGATCGACAGTCGATCGTCGCATAGAGGAATGCAAAGACGTTTCGCCACCGTGAGCCGTACCGTACGCATCGATTACATAAATCGATCGTAACGTGATATGACAATAAAGCATTTTATTTAAGTACTACTGTACAACTATAATTGACTGGTCGAGTGGTTAGACCCTAACTGTATAACCAAACGTCGCAGGTTGGATTCCTGCCCGGGCAAATATATATGTATAATAATACCTGGGACATTTCACATAGCGCCCTTCAGTCCTAAACTAAGCAGAACTTGTATTATGGATACTAGACAACTGATGTACACACTTAAATATCTTATATCTTATCTGTATAATATAATAAATAATAGCTATTTTACTCCTATGCACGGAACAAATAGACATGTTCATGTACGTATTATAAAAAAACAAATATCTATGTATATCAATTGTTCAGTACCCATAATACAGAGCGCTTAGTTAGAGACTAGATAGCATTGTGTGGGATGTCCCAGCTATTATTATTATATGACGACAGAGGCTGCGTGTTTGGGCCTTTGTGAAAAGAATTAGTACTAACTAACTAACACTTGTTAATCACCTTTACAATGCACAGCGACCGCTCCCTTAGCCGCTTCGGCGATACGTATGAACCTGTTAACAATCAGATCCGATGGCACGGAGCCGTCCACGAAAAATAAGTCTCGATGTTCGAAACCATGCGCAGTAAACTGACGGGCGTCGTACGATTTTTTGTTCAACCTGAAATATTCACCGCAGTATTATTACGCAGCTACAGCTCGACAATTATAAAATTACGGCGACTATACCATTGCGGGGTGCAAGGAGCGTTAGCATCGACCAATCGAAGCGTTTTAAATTTACGATCAGTCAATTTGAAAAGCGCTCATTGGCCGATAATATCCTAATTGCTCCGCGCAACGACACAGGGCCGCAAGTTTATATAGTTGGCGATCTGTAGCTATGTATGGGAGATATCTTAATTTTTGGACTATGAGTGATAGGCTTTATAAATCAAGGAAACTAAACTGACATGAACAGGGGGGGGGGGCGGGGGTGAAACGTAATTTGGTATTCTCAAAAGGCATATAAAACATTACAATTTTCGAAAATCATACGAGATGTACCAACTTTCATGATACAAAATTACGTTTTGACTAGAAACAAAATATGTTCCATGGACAATGTCTCATGAGACATAAAGTCAAGTGGTATGAGAATCACCCCCTTGGTAGACTTCTGCAAGGCAATTGGTTATAGTTTCTTAAAATTGTTTTCTTCTTCGGAAAAAAAATTATAAAGGACTCTAAGTCAAGGACGTTATGAGGCCTGATCACCCTCCTGTATCGATTGGCGTCCCTGAAGATAAATAATAATAAACTGAGAAGGCTAATGGGGAATTACTAATCTATGCTATTCTACTGTAAAGAAATTATATTTGTATTTGAAAAATATTATTAGGAATTTTATTATAATTGACTAATTAGTCACATCTTTACCTGAAATAAGCATTAAAAAATTTCTTTGTCTGTTTATTTGTATGCTTATAATTTAAAAAAAAAAACAAGTAAACCAACTTTGATGAAACCTCCATATTTAAACTGATAATATTATAATTCAACATATTATAGGATAGACACTGCTATTTTTATGAGCTGACGAGTAAAAAGAAAAGTGATGAAGAAGCGTGTTTTTAAAAATATGATCAAATGTATAAAAAAAATGAAGGTTCCGTACAGTTACGAACGTATATTGACGTGTTTATCGCTTGTTGTCGCCAAAATGCCAAATAACCTCATACGTCCTCAGTACGAGTTGGCACTGCGTGGCGGTAACCGGCACAATAATCTACGCCGATCGAGGTCAACGGACGTGTTGTTATTAGTCTCATTACAAGTAGAATTTTGCGAAAATAATTCACATGATATGCCATAACATCCCTTCCCCCGGCCGTGATCGATCGGATGCTATGGGCACTTTCCGCCCCCCACTCCCCCCCTCTCTATTTCCTCCCCTCTAGCGTATGGCGGATTTTACCTGACAATAGTAGTGACATGGTGAGTCCTAAAATATTCATGATAATGTTCCGGACTGTGCAACGGGTAGCCGCGGTCCAGCCGCGACCTGTGATGTGGACCGGAGAAAGCGAGCATCTTCTGCGGAATTATCCAGTTCAGATCGCCGTTTTCCACTTTCTGGGGAATAAATAGGTCAAATTTTATATACGCAAGGGATATTTTCATGTTCCGAAATAGCTAAATCGATTGATCATAGGTAACAGATCTGAAAGCGTAAAGCCAAACTATGTTAAAACTAAACCACCTGAAATAGCGGTGAATATTGTCACATTGCTGTCAATAGATGGCGGTCGTTACAGTCCTCAACCCGCAGTGGAGCAGCGTCGTGGATTTAAGCTCCAAGCCCCCCTCCTCACCCTGGGGGAGGCCTAGGCCCCTGCAGTGGGGTAAAAAAAAATGGGCTGGTGAAGTGAAGATTGTCACATTGATGACAAATCTGTTTTGAATCATTCAGAAGTGTACAAACATATTTTTGTACAAAATATTTATATTACTGTGCACAAATGACGTACTTTTTCACTTTAAGATAATCTCTTAAAAGAAAGCGGGGAGATTAGCAGCCGCATACAAATAAATTTGTGTTTTTTTTTTTGTGTTTGTCTTTGCTGTATTGTTGAAAATATAACACGAAAGCTGTACAGTTATGCTGCTTGGCAAGCAATATCATAATTGACTAAAGTGGTGGTGCATCGTTACGATCCGCGACCGCCACAGCCTACTGACCTAAGCGGGGAGAAAAAATAATCGAAACTGGTCAGTAGAAGAACAATCTCAATTAGAGGTGCACCGAATGTGGGTTCTGCCGAAGTTCGGCTTCGGCCGAATGTTCGGTTTAAACATGTGCCGAAGCCGAAGTTCAGCCGAACTTCGGTTTAAATTGGCGCACTTTTAACCGATGAACTTGTCGGTTCGTGTTCGTTCCGTCGGTTGCCATGCCACCCGCCCGTCACCTGCGATCACCCTGCCGCTTCTCATTTGACGATTTGTTATCACAATTTTTAGATAAATTTTTTTTTTCAATCTCAATTTTTAAATAAAGCGTAGAAATTGATTGGTTTTATTCTTTTTACCTTCAAAATACAATACTCCATTAGTAAAATAGTAACTAAACAAGTAGAACTGAGTATTTAAATGTAGTTATGCTGATAATTGGAGTTACCGAAGTTCGGCCGACATTCGGTATATCCTGGCATATCCAACCGAAATTCGGCCGGAGACGAAGTATAGGTGAAACCTGCCGAACTTCGGCAGTACCGAGTGTGAACCGAATTTTGGTGCAACTCTAAACTCAATACACATACCTCATAGTACAGATACTGTTCCTCATCGAAATGCTCAAAATCGAAAAACCTAGCTTCGTGAGCAACTTTCACAGCTTGCAAAACGTCAGCTAGCGGCACATCAAACAACGGTGGACCACCTGATGCATCACGGAAACTCATCAACGACCATTCACCTTCCGTTAACTTCCTATGCACTGATATCGGACATGCGTTCAAATAGATTATCTGAAATAATAAAAAGAAAAATTCATAAGATTTGAAAATTTTAGCATACTCGGAAAAGATTGGAAATGTAGGTACCTACTCTATTTAAGTTTTCAAGATATAGACCAAATGTACAATTTGAAATTGTTTTTTCTATTTTATTATAGGTTTTGAAGATATGTTGTTGCGAGATATATTATTTTCTAGGCTATTTCAATTATGATATAATTCGTACAATAACGATAAAACCCTAGAATAAACAAAAGACGTCTGTAACAAAACTGACATAGAACTAAAAACAACGTATCTGAAAGTATTTTGAATATTTCTTATTTTAAATTTAATATTTAACATTCTGTGTCGTGATAGCCCAGAGCGCATCGAACCTGTCTCAAATTTATAAGGCCATAGAGCCATGGTTTGAATACGGGCGTGTACCAATGAGTTTTTCTGACTTAAGTACATTAACTATCACTGACTCCGTGCCTCGGAGAGCATATTAAGCAGTCGGTCCCGGACGCTGTCAATAGATGGCGGTCGTTACAATCCCCGATCCGCAGTGGTGTAGCGTGGTGGATTTAAGCTCCAAACCACCTCCTCACCGTGGGGGAGGCCTAAGCCCCTGCAGTGGGCTAAAATGGGCTGATGATGATGATTTAACATTTTACTAACGTCATTTAGTTAAAACAAACATCGAGGTTAAGCAACGATATGCGCGGTCATAATTGTATGGATGACCAAATCTTTTTTATTATACAGTGGTATGGAACTACAGAACTTTTCGTATGCAAGTCCGACTCGCACTTGGCAGGTTTTTTTTACAATTAATAGGTTGATAGGTACTAATGACACAAAGTGTATTCATACAAATCGGATTTAGGGTTGAAAGTAAAGTACTGAAAAACAAAAAACCTAGATCTATTGATTTGAATCATATAACCGCCTGCGTCCGATTTTAACCAAAGAGTAGGTGTATACCCTTAATAATTTGCTCATTGTTTAGTAACAATCGAAATTTACTTGAATAATAATTCCATTGTTATTCGTAAGTATCTGTTGTCATTTAAGACAAATCGAACTCACTCTGCACTTTAGGTGCGTAAATAAACCTATAGCTGCAAGTTCCAAATCAGGTGGTTGCCGCGAGCTCAACCAATACTAAGGTAAAACGCGTTCGTGGGCGTGTCGCCAGAATATGCGAGGTTCGAAACCAATATTTACCTGATAACTACCAATAAGGTATGCGGCATTCAAACGCAAAGTTTCATTGTCACTGGTATAGAAAACAATTTTCTTCTTCTGATTCTTTTCCAGTTCTAAGTTTAACTTCTTGCAGAACTGGTACAAATGGCAGAGATGATAAGGGCCAAAATCTAGGTAAAAATTCTCGTAGACTATGTCGTCCTCTATGTGGAAATATTTGCTGTTTCGAGTGCTTTTGGGTTTGTATCCAGTCTTCAGGGTAGCGAAGTACAGTCGGTCTGCAAAATAAACATTGAATAATAAATATAAAAGGTTAAATAAAAATTGGTAATTTAAATAAATAAGGTAAATAATGCTGATATGTTTAAAAAAAATCGATCGTACAAGAATTTATAAATACAAAAAGGGTAAAAGAAATACAATTTTACAGTAGAGACATAAAACTAAATAATATCAATATAATAAACCCTGAAACATCACATACAGCGCCATCTAGTCCCAAACTAAGCAAAGCTTGTATTGTAAGTACTAGACAATTGATATACAAAAATTTTCTTTATAATATATACATATATATAAATAATTTACACCCAGCCAGGTAACAAGTAGACAAGTTCATGCACACAAATATTTGTCCCGGGCGGGAATCGAACCCGCTACCCATGGTTTCGCAGTTAGGGTCTCTAACCACTCGGCCAATCGGTCCGTCAAATAACTATGAAGTCAAAAAAGTTTTCGAACTTTTATATTTTTTAATACATTTGGCGTAAAAGTCTAGTACATAAACAACGATCTATTAATAATACCTTCCACAATGCAAATTCAATATATTTGGGAAAACGTTACCTTTTCACACTTACTTTTTATCGTATAACAGTTTTCGACTATACTTAAAAGAAATTGTCAAGTGCGAGCCGGATTGGCAACCTGAAGTTTCCGTAGTTATGTAATAGTAGATTGTTACACAAGGGGTGAAAGTGATCTATTTAGGCACGAGATGGTTTGGCGCACAAGCGTAGCGAGGGCGCTAATAGTTCGAGTGTCTAAATAAGTCTTTCACCCGAGGTAAGCACTCTGCTTTTCATTACGAATATGAGGAACGTAAAAAAAGCGTTAAATCCATATATGAATCTGATGAACTCATTTTATAGAAATATCTATGTTTTTTTTTGTGGCATTCTACACAGCCAGTATTTTTTATCATTGATGATGGTAAATATTTACGTCAAATCTATATAAATTAAATGTAGATTTAGTTAAAAGATTATTACCTATTTTTTTGAATTCCGTCACAGATGCACAACAGATTAATATCCCGCCAATTTATGTCGACTTTTTAAATTTTAAATATGGAAGGCATCGCGTAAATTGTTGCGGCTTATTCCGCTCAAAGAAGTTTGCGCTAAGTTCACACTGGCTGTTTAGAAACTCAGATGGCCGCGGCATTTTTTTTAATTAGTTTTTTTTTACATAAAACTCTTTCACAGCTGACAGCAGTTCTATTTTTAAAGTTCATTCCGGCCCTTAGGTGGAAAGTAATTTATATGAGTTTTTCCCACTCTAGGGAAGGAAGCAACATTTTCTACCCAATAATCAGATCAAAACAACACTACTTTCCGAGTATGAGAAATGAAATAGTAGATTGTTACACAAGGGGTGAAAGTGATCTATTTAGGCACGAGATGGTTTGGCGCACAAGCGTAGCGAGGGCGCTAATAGTTCGAGTGTCTAAATAAGTCTTTCACCCGAGGTAAGCACTCTGCTTTTCATTACGAATATGAGGAACGTAAAAAAAGCGTTAAATCCATATATGAATCTGATGAACTCATTTTATAGAAATATCTATGTTTTTTTTTTGTGGCATTCTACACAGCCAGTATTTTTTATCATTGATGATGGTAAATATTTATGTCAAATCTATATAAATTAAATGTAAATTTAGTTAAAAGATTATTGCCTATTTTTTTGAATTCCGTCACAGATGCACAACAGATTAATATCCCGCCAATTTATGTCGACTTTTTAAATTTTAAATATGGAACGCATCGCGTAAATTGTTGCGGCTTATTCACACTGGCTCACACTGGCTGTTTAGAAACTCAGATGGCCGCAGCATTTTTTTTAGGTAGTTTTTTTTTTTACATAAAACTCTTCACAGCTGACAGCAGTTCTATTTTTAAAGTTCATTCCGGCCCTTAGGTGGAAAGTAATTTATATGAATTTTTCCCACTCTAGGGAAGGAAGCAGCATTTTCTACCCAATAATCAGATCAAAACAACACTACTTTCCGAGTATGAGAAATGAAAATAACTTTACTTTATCTATCGCTACTTACCGCTACATCACCCGAAAATATACATGGTGATTTAAAAATATTTTAAAAAATCATATAAAATAAGACGTAGATGATATTCAGATTTTCCCTTTTATTTGTACTAAGAGACCTTTTCTGCCAAATATTAAGATTCTACGTCAACAGGAAGTAAGTACCCTATAGGTTTTGATGAGACGAGAAAATACGGATTTCAAAAAAAGAAATTCATATTCACTCTCGGTTTTTTTGAAGACGAAAGTTGCTGACTGTACCATTTTTTCAATATCAATCCTGTCTTATGGGGATCAAAAGACTTTGTAGCACCAACTAGGTGTCAAGGTATTAGAAACGTGAGAGATTTAAAAAAAAAAACTCCTATACTTTTAAAAATGTTTCGATTCCTGATTCCGATCGATTTCTGATAGTTTTATTTGGTTTTATTGCTGTAACTTCAGATAGTCCTTAATGAGAAACAGGAACGACTGACAGCACAAAAAAACGTTAGAATCGTCCCTTTTTTTACTGAATGCTATTTTTTTGAAAATCTGTAGTATATATCCACTTATAACCCCAAAAGTTAATGACAAACGTTTTTTTATAGCTACATGCTTCAGTTTTACTACTATTTTTATTCCTTTTGTAGGCTTGAACAGCCTAAAGCAACAGGTGCAGGATCGTTCCATTTCGCTTTCGACGAGTAAAATAATAATAATAATAATACATGGGACTTCCCACACAGCGTCATCTAGTCCCAAAGTAAGCAAGTATTATACTTGTATTATGGGTTACTAGACAACTGATATACATACTTAAATATTCTTTATAATATATACATATATAAATATTTTTGCAAAGACGCCACACACATATAACAACCAAGACCCGGTACCAGTATCAATATTCATCATATTAATACTGACCCGACCTGGGATTCGAACCCGGGACCTCCAGCTTCGTTGGCAGGGTCGCTACCCACTAGGCTAAGCGGTCGTCTGCATGCAATGTCTTTTAGAATATTACACGTACAAATGACGTAAGCAAAAACCTCGCCAGCTTAATCTTATTAAACACGTCATAAGAAGTTTTTAGCGTATACAGACATGCGATATGTCGTTTCAAAGAGCGTTTCTTGTGTATATTGAATGTACAAGGAGGGAATAAAAGACGTGAGAGAAAGTATCCAAAATACTGATGATAGCAAATTTAATTATAAGGAAACATTCCTTTATTTTGAAAAATAAGTATAACTGCCTTCAAAGATTTTTGATAAATAGCCTGCTAACCATAACGGGTCGGCTTTACATAGAGGGAAGAAGACTACAATATTATAGTAAACTGAAAAAAATACGAATGCATTGCATGGGCTAATCTCTAAAACAGCTGAACAGATTTGAATAAACTTTGCAGACATGAAAATGAATTTGCTAGGAGGGATAAAGAATACTTTTATCTGTCTGTCTGTTTGTCTGGGCTAATATCTAAAATGACTGTATCCATTTTAATAAAACTTCGCAGACGTGAAAAGTAGATTTCTAGCAGGGACAAACGCTACTTTTATCTGTCTGTCTGTTTGTCTGGGCTAATCTCTAAAATGACTGTATCCATTTTAATGAAATTTCGTAGACATGGAAAGTAGGTTTCTAGGAGGGACAAACGCTACTTTTATCTGTCTGTCTGTTTGTCTGGGCTAATCTAAAAAAGGGCTCAATCATTTCAATGAAACTTAGTAGACATAAAAAGTAGATTTCTAGCAGGCACAAACGCTACTTTTCATCTGTCTGTCTGTCAGTATCTTTGTCCAGGCTAATCTTTGAAACGGATGAATTATTTACTATTTTCGTTCTGAAAGTATCTATAATTCCTGCGTAAACCTTCGAAATGCAAAGAAAAAAAAGTAAAAATCTTGAAAACAACGCGAACACAGTCGCTGACGGTCGCTAGTTATTTCTATGATGCCAAATTATAAAGCAATGAAATAAACAGTAGCATATGGTACAATGGAGATCCGAGTCTTTTTTTAACCCCCGGCGTAGGAAACGTGGGGTGGTGTAAGTCAGAGACCTATATCTGTATGTGTCTGTCTGTGGCATCGCAAACTCCTGAACGCATAGACCGATTTTGAACGAATTTATCATCGCGACACGATCCTGGCTGCCATCCCGTCATGACAGCTGATATCCGCCTTCAACTTGCTCGCGCCTGACAACACATGCAAAAATTGTGTATGAGTGGAAGCTCTGAGCGAGCGAGCACGATCAACATGGAATTACGAACTCAACGCGTCCATTATGGAACGTGCCTATAGAATATTCTGTTACAGGTAATATAAGTCCTTGAAAACATCTAGCTGTCGGCCCATCCCGGTGGAAGTTGCAGTTAACTGAAACTGTAATTGCTTCGATAAAGCTCGCGTGCATTTAACGGCTGATGAAACCATGGCCCACAGACAGCGGGCGCATAAGCGTATATAACGGTATCAAATTTTGGATATCGTAAAGTGACGTGCGCTTCCTTGACATCCATTATTGGCATTTCCCCATCACTAGTTCCGTTTTAGAAAATTCATTAAAAAAGAAGACACGAATAATTTTTCTACGAATTAAACTTTAATAGCAGAATCATCAAAATGAAGTGACGCATATTTCAAAATGACCATACGTCATTATCATTGTTTTTTGTTATCATTTTATGTTTACATTGCGTATTGGATTTAATTTAAAAGCATTGAGTAAATTAATTTGACAGCAGCGTTTGGTTTTAATCTCAGAACAATTGTTTTAATAGTGTCATAAATGTCACAGTACAGATCGCGTCAAACTTTATGGCGGATCTGCATACAACTCTTGCGTAGCTTACGCAGGTTACCGTCATATACCCCTAGCTTCACTGCGTCCCGCTACACCTAAAACTGGTTACTGCCACGGGATTTGTACCTACTTTCGGGTCCGCCATAAAATTTGATTGTAACTGTATCTAAAATGTCAAACGCAATTTCGCGGGAAAGAAGACCGACGCGCGGAGACCTCGCGCACTGAAACTCGGACTGAAACTCGCCATCTTACACGAGGTAGCTGGAGTATGGAGTAGACAGTAAACGCAGAAGAGGGCTTCTATAGTCAATTCGTACTTTATGTTTAAAAGTACTTCAATAAACCTGCCAATGTACAAACTTCGAATTGTTCGCTCGTCGCTCCGCTTATCGCTCAACTCGTGTTTGAAATCGCGTGCGGGTTATGTAACAGCAAGGTCGCGTCTGACACTTGTACCTACTAAACACGCTCGACGCTTCCACTTAGAAAGGCCAAGAAAGTGGATTGAAGACATAAACTATTTTATAACTTGTACTACGATATAATGAATTAAGTATTTTATTTTAAGTTGTCCAGAAAAAGAACTTTTTGAAAGAAACATCAAAGGCATATTTCTGGTTAAGTACTTGGATCTACATCTCCAAGAATTGTGGTGGTCGGGTGGCGAAGCACCGCGCCTTACAATCAAAGGTCGTGGGTTCAATTCCCGCCATAGATTGACTAACGGGTTATTAATTTATAAAACCAACTCTAACTATAATCTTTAAAGATCTCCCTATAGGTACCCCACATTTAATGCTAGCTGAAATTCTTTTTGTCCCTGAGTAAAATATATGACGAACACTAAAAAAATATTTTCTTTCGTTTCTCGGTACTCCATTATACAGCGGACTAGCGGTCCGTAGATTACACCTACCTTCCAAAGGATGATGCCAATCCTGGGCTAGGAAAAATACTTGAGATAAGAACCATAAATGTCGATACTCTTAGTAAATCAGCATTTTTTAACTACTTCATTATTTTTCTAAAAGTACGTGAAAAATAGAAATGACTTTTGAAAATAATGTTGAAGTTGTATTTTGAACGCATCTATAAAGCATTTATAATAGTTTATAATGAATGCATCCATTTGCAATGTTTATTACTCAAATTGGGGTTACCATTTATGAGGATTTTCCCATCGCACGTAATTCTGGACCGAATACGAAAGGAAAGAAAGGTTTTTTTTTTGGAAAGTAATTAAATAAATATATTTAACTTACGTACAATAGAATTTTTTTTAAATATTAATATTACGCAGGTATACTTTAAAAATGACTTTTTAATGATGAAACTATTGTTTATGTTAGCAGACTTATAATTATAATCGAAAATTGACAAAATACTTAAACATCGTATTTTGAATGACGTTTTTTTTAGTTTTACTAAAAACAATTTAAATTCTGAAAATAAGTTTATTGGGGATTAATAATTTTCGATAATGGCATATTTTCATTGCTGTCAACATTGACATTTGTGACTGTCATTCCCGGTTATTCAGGTCACATGACAGACAAGTTGTGACCACAGTATATTTTGATAAGTGTTAATATTTCTTCTTATAGGTTTGGCACTATGTCTATGGTTTGGCAACTATCTTGTGCTCTAGACAGTTTTGCCAGTGTCATGTTGTACTATATTACTTATTTGCATTCAAAAAGCTGTATGTACGATTTATAGAGTTTTTATTTGTAAAATGACGCCAGAAGTTATTCTGTGTGTTATTTTAAATAAAACCGAACTTCTAACTCAGTATTATCTCTTTATCATATAATAGAGGAGTTGCGTTTGTTTAACCTTTCATAACTTGATGCCAGTCCATTTCCAGCATTAAAAAAATATGTCTATATCATAAGGCTTCATATACCAATGTGAATCACACCATATGCACAAAATTCAAAGTACCCATTATTTTTTGTACGGCCCATGTTTGTATGGGAGATGGGCGTCCTTATTTTACAATCAAACTTTACGGCGGATCCGAACATAGGCACAAGTCACGTCGCAGTAACCAGTTTTAGGTGTAACGGATGCAGTGGGGCAAGGGGTACATGACTGTACCTGCGCAAGCACGATTTAAGCGTTGTATTCCGATCCGCCATAAAGTTGAAAATCACAAGAAGGGGAAATAGAGCGTCAGAGTTATCGACATTATCGTATCATATTATTATATAAAGAAAAGAAATTATTATATAAAGAAAATTTAAACATATATATCAGTTGTCTAGTACCCCATAATACAAGCATAATATTTACTTACTTCCGGACTAGATGGCGTTGTGTGGGATGTCCCATTTATTATTATTATATAACGCACACTCCATCACAAATACAACAGTAAAGTAATCCCAGAAGGTCATACTGTTTCTGTTCATTGAAGCAAATAAAATCAACAGGCATATTACTTGGTACCTATAACATTAAATAGCATAATGGCCGCGGATTTAACAATGATATCATCTACATTGTGTATTAGAGGTGCACAATGTAGTGACCAATAAAATGTGTATTAAGGTGGGACGCTGCCTGTCTAGTACAGCTATTTAATAATAGATGGAGCTACCATTCAAAGGAATTGTTTTTATTTTTTTATGGTCACATTTCTACGTTTAAGTTGATAGAAATGAACATGCGACTCTAAAAATTATCCTTTTTAATATTTTCAATTGACAATGCATTTGGTGGTTTCAACGAAGTTCCGAAGCATTCGTCCAAAAATCTAAAATTAGTGGAAAATAAGGTTTTTCTACAAATGCTTCCAAAACTATTGAAACAAGTAATATCAGTCAGTCAATCAGCTTATCTTCCATATGAAAATTGTATTTCAATTGTAATTGGAAAATTAAAATTCCCATTTTAGTTAACATGGGTCCCAATAAATTAAATTAAAGACATCAGGCGCATTTAATTCATTGCCGCTCAAAAAAAAAAGTTGACAGCCAGATCTAGTACTTCTGGTATAATTTATAATTTTCTATATACAAATATCAATATTCCCAAAAAAATATACTTAGTCATAAACAATTCTTGAAAAAATAAAATGTAAAGATTTACTTAAAAAAGCATCTTTTGCAACCACATACTGCCTTTCTGTCACAATGTCATCTACTACTTCTTTTATTAGTAGACAATATTGATTTGCAAGAGAAGATTCTATACCTAGTGTTCAGCTGAACATATTCCAAACATATAGAGCATATAGAACTTACTGAACTAAACAAAAAGTTTAAAAAATAAAATGTATTAAAAATTATTAAAAAACAATGAAACTTTAAAGGTTTACACTTAGTTCAGCCAAACATGCAGTGCAATATATATGAGGTGTTCGGCTGAACATCGTTCAATTTTAAGCATGTTTCTATCGTAACTGTTAGTTTGCACCGTCTGCTCACTCAAAACTTTTTGTTCAGTTTGGTAAGCTCTACATGCTCTATAAGTTTGGCCTACGTTCAGCCTAACACCGGTGTATGCTGTATGAAAAACAAACAATTACCTGTGATAGCTTATAACAGCACATATTGACTTGCATCATTTCTTTTTGAAATTTCTTTATTTTTATTGATGGGCCATTTATATATAAATTACCTTTCATTTTAATTATTTTGTAGTAAAACTTATTGTAAAGTAAAAATGTTCTATCATCAAAAGTGGCTAGCTGCATTTCATTTACATACTGTATACCTCCTACTCAATATTTAAAATCATTAAAACTCACCTTTTATTATCTCCGTTGAGGATATTATTACATCGCTTTCATCCATTCTTGCTTTGTGGCACAAAATTTTGACTTTTTTTATTATAATGTGCTCTTATTAATCTAAATGATTTAGGTATATCTTATTTTAAATTTCTACATAATTTTCAATGATATAAATATAAAAAGATATACAGACATGTATCTTCATTATTCCAGATATGTAGTACCTAAAACAGACAAAGAAAAATATAGACTAAGTACAATGAATTACAAAAAAGTTTAGATAGGTATATTAACCATTCTGGTTAGAAGTCACCAAAGAGTGTTGGTGAGCCTATGAATAAGTAAATAAATAAAATAAAAAATCTTCGTTATTTAAGTTTATTCTTCTAAAAAGAAAGCTTTCAACTATTGACCATATAAAGGAACTTTTGTCTCTATTCTAAAATATAAAGTATAATTTTTTACACATATGTAAATGTATACCTAGGTATGTGTTAATGGATTGCTTGTTCCAGGTTTCTGTAGAATACCTGTACCTACACAATAGGCGACTAAATTTTGAACAAACTTATTGTTTGTATAAAATTTACTGATGTGACCACATAGATCTCGCTAAAACATGAAGTTTGAGTATAGGCATTCCAAGAAAAGTTGGCACAAGTGAAATATAGTACAGCGCTACCTAAAATGTCTCTTCTAAAATCGTTGGCATAAATTCATTGTATTATTTACACGATTTTATTCTTGAGGTTTACAACATTGATAACTAATAGGTACACGTTAATATTTTAAATTAATGGGAAAATATGAATAGAAAATTTAAGGTGGTTGATTATCCTTACCAAACTCAGTAGTATCCTTCATTTAAACTTTACATGGCAATTAGATAGACATTGGGAAGACCATGGCCATAGGATTTTAGTCTGAACACAATAACGCCCAAAAATCGCAAAGTAGGTAAACTTTTTGGATGGGCTGAACATTTAAACGTATCCTCCCTCATTGTTAGTTTATTGTATGAAAACGCAATTCACATCGTCCAGTAGCGTAGGTGTTATTTTATTATGCAGCGTGGGTCGATTTTGGCCGTAAGGTCGAATCACATTGTTGAAACCTTTGATAAATAGAAAATTATAATGCGATTTACATTCTATTTTTAAAATCTATGCACTTAGTTATGTCAACTGATAAAACATGTAAACAAAACTTGTATTGGCAGAAATGCAAGGTCGCGTTTACACCGGTTATAAAATACGAAATAATTCGATTCTATTGTAATATAAAATGAATGACGTTTATTTGCCGGAGCCGCTGGAAGTTAGAACCAGTTAGTTAGAACTGTTTGGATTGGAAATTGGAACTGTTGGCAACTCAGTCACTTTCATCTTACTTCACTATGGTGCAGGTTGGAGGTTGGCAACAATGTTGCTACTTTTAAAAATGGCTATACCCTAGAAGTAATTTTTAATTCTGTATTGGTATAATAATAATACTCTTTGGGTCAATTTACTCTAAAAATAGAATGAACGCCCTAAAAGTAATAGAGTGTATCTATACTGCGGTATACCCCTAAAGGATGATGCCCATCCTGGGCTAGGAAAAGTACTTGAGATAAGAACTATAAATGTCGATACTCTTAGTAAAGCAGCAATAAAGCAATATTCAAAATATTTGCTAAAATATTTGTGGCGACATGGCCACACCTCTACTCACAACGGCAATACCTGAAGCTGTACTGGCACTCTGGCAGTCAACACGACTCAACGCAAACACTGTCAGAGGCTGGCTAACAACAAACCGTGGACCAGACGAAGATATCATCGAACCTAGTTTCAAATTCAAATGATTCCTTCGATGAAGCCCTGCCTCGAGGAGACGAAACACAGATCGATACGAAGACTTCAAGCTCTCGGTGCGCTCATACAAACGCGATTCCCTGTAGCCATTTTGTTTCGTATTTTCACGCTGTAATTCTTTAATAAATTAGTGATTTTGGGACTCCCGACGTTTCTCACAGTGCACGCGATTTCCTGATAATTCACTATCTCGGAACCTCGCGTAAAACAAACGAACGTCGTTTGCGTAAAAATCTGCTCAATAGCCCGTGATCGTGTTCCTGAGTATTTTCTATTCTTAGCCACGAATCCTAAATATTATTTAAGGTTTCAGATGTTTTTCACAACAATCAAAACAACATTTTATTTCCAAATATTATTTTTTATATTCAAAACTATTGTACCTACAATAAAAATTAATTTTTAATAATTATAATTATAACTCGCCAATTTTAAATTAAACCAATTAATAATTTGGTTGAATTTACATTTGTTACTTTGCATTGTAACCATAAAACTCAAGCATACCTGGATACTTTACGGATAATTCCCGACTGTTAATAACATTCCCATATATTTAAGTCACAGGTAAAGTGAGGTTTATTTTTTATTCTATAAAATTATTCCAATACACGTATATGGGAGTTTTTCATTGTTACATGAGTTAGAGATCACGTCAAACTTTTTGGCGAATCTGATTACAACGCTATAACCCGGTCCCACCCATTTGGCAAACATACCAAACATTGACCATTCACGCACGGGAGGCTATTCGTATTCGGTAATGCCTTGTGCGGCAAACATTTGTTATCCGTGATAGTGTGTCGGTTTTCTTGCGCACTTCAAAGTGGCCGTACGAAAAAGAAACATTTACGAAGTAGTGTAGGAGCACAATTTCGCCAAACATTTGTCAATTATTTACACGGAAAAGATTTGCTCATTTTAAGGCCAAATGTTTGTTAAGCAAGCTTGCGTGGGTACACTCATATCATATGCTCCTCGCTTCACTGCGTCCCGCTGCACCTAAAACCACAGATTCCTACTGGTTAATTACAACGCGACTTGTGCCTACTTTCGGATCCGCCATAAAGTTTGATTGTAAGTGTACCACCTTACGGTGTCGCGACGAACAGTCGCCAAGTGAACGCCATCGTGAAGTGACATGACATCGAACACTCTGGCAACACTAAACAGGAAGTTGATATATAGTATAGTAATATAGTGTAGAAATATAGTATAGTATGGTAAATTGGTAGTAAACCAAGGTGTATAAAAGGGGCTCAAAATGGAGGCTAGTATTACTTTTGCGTCACCTCTCAGTGGAAACAGACGAGAGCTTATAGTGAAGTAACCTATAGGTATTAACTTAAATTTATAACATGCTTATATTTGCTTTTCATCATCATCATCAGCCCATTTTTACCCCACTGCAGGGGCTTAGGCCTCCCCCAGGGAACTTCGTGACATACGGCAATGAAGTTGCTGTGTTATTAGTTATTAATAACTAGCTACCCGCTCCGGCTTCACACGGGTAGCAGAGCATATAAACCGTAAGGTTTTTTTCTGTCGTAGTGTCATCTCAGCTTGTTGCGTCGAACATGTGGATTAGGTTTATTTACATTTAAATGTGCCGTAAGTTTATCCTACTTGAAGTATTTTCAAAGTATTTTATTTCCAATTCTATACATATTTGAAAAAAATAAAGAATAAATACAAATAATCTAACCTAACCTAACTGGGTGTGTCGCATTGTCCCGTATGGCCGGCCAGCGCGGCGCGGAACCGGGCTGGTGGTGCGATATTTATATTTCGCGGTAGCTCCTAAGATATTAATTTAAATTGTATAGTGTAAAGGGCAATCATAATGTACATGAAATGCTGAAGGTATATAACGTATTTGATTTAATAACAATTAATACTGTATCCATATAAATTGCTTTCCAATTACCTAATCATATGACACCATTTTTTAAGCATTAAAATAGGTACAGTAAGCTATCTATAAAAGATATGCTATCGCTGACTTTTCTTTAGTCCTATAAAAAAAACACAATTCCTCCATAGATTATTTTGTTATATCTCAAAAGGATTAGGCAGCGTTTTCGATGAAAGCTCCCAGCCGGCTTGATTTTTTTCCGACTTTTTCAACAATAATCGTCATATTTCAACAAATTTCCACAAAATATTAATAAATTATACACGTAAACCTTCCTCTTATAATAATGTTATAATAATCTACCAATCCGTTCGGCAGTTTTTGAGTTTATCGCGTTCAGACCAGACAGACAGACGCAGCGGGAGACTTTATTTTATAATATGTAGTGATAACAATCACAAACAATAGTAATATGCTATGTGATCTCCACATGATGATCTCTATCTAGTTTGCACGCGAAAAATATCGTTTTGTAAGTGGCTCTACTGGGACGTCTCTAATCACCCGGTCACGCCGCGCCGCCAGTCGTTGGAACCCCTGGAACATGGGCAACTCCTAGGGTTGCCAAGCATACTGTTTAAAACAGTATTATACTTGTTTTTGGCCTTTAATACTGTTTTCTGTTCACTAAAAATAAAGTATCCAAAATACTGTTTTCACAAAACATTCAAAAATTCAAAAGTCCAAATCCAAAATCATCCAAACCACAGAGAAATTTGCAACCACGTTGAACCAACCGCAACGCAGTCGTTAAGTTCTGAACATGCTCGAACAGCAGAACACTTTATACGTCAAGTTGATATTGCTAATATTGACTACACTATTGTTGTAACCTTATAACGTAAAGCTTCACCGGAGGCCCGCGCCAACGGAATTATTTCGCCTCGAGTAACCCTTAGGGGTTACCCGACAACTTCGCGCCGGCAACACCCTAGTGTGCCGCCTGGCCGCTCTGATGAAGTCGTTAGAGCTTTCTGGCTAACGACACGCGTCCTTATTCTGCTTCAGGCGGTTGTTTAGTGGGTGCAACTCCCACATACTCCGCGCGCCCGAGCGCGGAGTAGAGTTTAATCCGCCTTCCCATCGCAAGGGTATAACAAAAAAAATGTTGTAACCTAGAGAAATAACGCTGAATAACGCATAGCGACGCTGTAGAGTGAAGACCGTGAAGACCTCGTATGTCCAAAGTGTCCAAACAACTTACATAAACGAGATTATCTCACAAATTGCGCAAGGTTCATTTATATACGTGCTTTCCATGGCCACCGCTGGTTGGCCTGAAATTAAAAAATTGAAAAACGGTTTCGTTACGAACATGCTCTACGAGTTATTCTTTGTAACAAAGCAAAGAAAAATTAAAATTAAAAAATAACATATGAGGTTTTCACTCTACAGCGTCGATAGAGAAAACGTCTGGTCGCAATACAACGTCAAAAAATTGACTGGCCAACTTTGACGAATTACTAATAAATAGTTTCTAATATTCGGGGAAATTTATATGAAGTATAATTTATATATGAGTTATATAAATTGGTGGTAAAAATAATATTATAATCTATACTAATAATTTAAAAAGCTGAAGAGTTTGTTTGTTAGTTAGTTAGTTTGTTTGTTTGTTTGTTTGGATGCGCTGATCTCTGGAACTACCAGTCGAATTTAAAAAATACTTTTTGTATTTAATAGCCCAAATTTTGGTGAAGGTTTATATTTATAAAATCGTACAGTATGTCTGTCTGTTTCAGTTAATCTCCAAAATGGCTGAACCGATTGCAATGAAACTTCACACATATGTAAAGGAAGTGATCAAAAGTTACATAGGTACGTTACTTTCTTTCTGCCTGTATGTCTATATGTCTATTCGGACTAATCTCCAAAATGGCTATACAGAATTAGATGAAACTTAACAGATATGAAAAAGAAGTGATCAAAAAGACATATGCAACTTTTTGTCTGTATGTACGTCTGTCTGTCTATTCGCGCTAATCTCCAAAACGGCTAAACATATTTTAATGAAACTTCACAAATATGAAAAGGAGGTGGTCAAAAATTACATACACTACTTTCTTGCTTTTAAAATGGATATCCAAGTGTCCTGTAGACTCCGAGCACGAATTTGTGATTAAAATAGAAAAAAGTTACCGCAATTTTGAACTTTGTAGTTACTGGACCGATCGCTTCCAAAATCGAGACCTAAGAGTCCGCGTGGACTCCGAACACGATTCTGTGATCAAAATTGAAAAAAGGCCGCCATTTTGAAATTTTTAGTTACTAGACCGATTGTTTTCTAAATCGATATCTAACGGTACGTGGACTCCTAACACAAATCTGTGATCGAAATTGAAAAAAGTGGCACTACTTTATTGCTTTTAAAATCGATATCCAAGTGTCCTGTAGACTCCGAGCACGAATTTGTGATTAAGATAGAAAAAAGTTACCGCAATTTTGAACTTTTTAGTTACTGGACCGATTGCTTTCAAAATCGAGACCTAAGAGTCCGCGTGGACTCCGAACACGATTCTGTGATCAAAATTGAAAAAAGGACGCCATTTTGAAATTTTTAGTTACTAGACCGATTGTTTTCTAAATCGATATCTAACGGTACGTGGACTCCTAACACAAATCTGTGATCTAAATTGAAAAAAGTGGCCACCGTTTTGAACTTTTTAGTTACTGAACCGATTACTTTCAAAATCGATATCTAACGGTCCACGTGGACTCCGAACACGAATCTGTGATCAAAATTGAAAGAGAGGTGGCCGCCAATTTGAACTTAATCATCTTATAGTTAGTAAAATATAAGAAGTATAAGTTTATTCGAATTGATTTCCGAAAGGGCTGAACTGATTTCAATGAAACTTCAAAGATGTGAGTAAAATATTGTCAGGAGTGACATACCTACAATACTTTTTCTTTGCCTGTCTGTCCGTCTGTCCGTCTGTTCGAGCTAAACTCTAAAACAGTTAAACCGATTTTAATAAAACTTCCCAGACGTAAAAAAAAGTGTGAGAAGTGACATACGCTACTTTTTGTTTGTCTATCTGTATATTCGAGCTAAACTTTTAAAATTTTTAATGAAACTATGCATATATTAAAATAGGCTGTCAGGAATGATATAAGTAGGAACTTTTTGTCCGTGTGGTTGTCTGTGTTTTTGTTCCGGTTAATCCCCAAAACGACTAAACCATTTCAATGAATCTTCGCAGACATAAAATTTGGTTATCAAGAGTGACATAAATTTATTTTTTCTGTGTGTTTGTCTGTCTGTTTGTTCAGGCTAATCGTCGAACCGCCTGATCCGATTTTGCTGAAATTGTGCAAACATAAAGAGGGCGTTGTCAGGAGTGAAAAGCAATTTTTTTATATACATATAAAAAATCTTAGTGTCTATTAGTCTGTCTGTCTGTCTGTCTGTTCCGGTTAATTTCGAAAACGGCTGACCAATGCATGGTATAGCTATTCTTCATGCTAAAATGATTAAATGGATTTTGATGAAATTAGGTACCTATATAGATTTCTTAGGTAGTTAAATTGCAGAATTTTCTAAAAATTGTTACAATATTCTAGAGCGTATTTAGCTGTGTCGGTACAACTGTGTAGTCCACGTGGGCGAAGCCCCGGGCGGAAAGTTAGTACGATAATAAAATTCATAAATAAAATTATATTCGGTTGAAGAATATGGAACTTATTATCACCTATTAAAATTTTATCTTTGTCTCTGTCTTACAAAACGAAATACATTATTTTAAAAGGCCTGACGTCACACCTAAGTGAAACCTCATAGTAAGCTCAAGGTCACTCAACGAGCGATGGAGAAGACTATGCTCGAAATCTTTCTGCGAGATCGAATCAAATATGAGGAGATACGTAAACGAATGAAAGTCACCGACGTAGCCCAGCGGATTAGCAAGTTGAAGTGGCAGTGGGCAGGTTGCATAGCATGCAGACCTGATGACAGCTGGCAGAATAGGTCCTATTAGAAATCAATGAAAGAGGCCTATGTCCAGCAGTGGACTTCCTACGGCAGATGATGATGATGAGATCTCCATGTTTGATAACAGTTTTAACTATTCTAACTATATATATTCTAGGTCGATACCAGCTATTCTTGAGAAAAAGGGCATTTGTTAGACATACAGACGGACAAGAAATGATCCTATTATGAGGGTTTCGTTTTTCCTTTTGATTTGGGTGTCGCGCTGTGTCTGTTGACAGGGGATCCTATGTGCAAGGAATACTTTGTTCAGAGGATCAGTGTCGCAATACAGCGCGGCAACGCGGCAAGCATCCTTGGTACCCTGAACCCATCGTCTTTTTAAAATTTTGTCATTTATCATAATTAGAAATATAATACAAATAATTAAAATGACGTCATTTTTTTCTTCAAAACAACGACTAAGTATTTATAATCAATATTGTCTCAGTAGGTCGGGCCGACCTGCATCGGAGCAGCGTGGTGGATTTAAGCTCCAAGCTCGCTCATCTTGAGGGAGGCCTACGCCCCTGCAGTAAAAAATGGTATAAAAAGGGCTGATGGGATGGGAGGTCGGGTAGACGCTGACGTGGAGGTCTACTTTATCGTGCTAATTATTACTACAGCATCGGTGTCCGTGCGCCCTATTTTCAAAGAAAAATCATGTCGACTGTTGTTATTATATTTTTAAAATATTTCTTTATTAAATGTACCAGGGAACAGAGGCTTACACTGGCTTACACCAAGAGAACTTTTGTGGTGTTAATAAAAAAAACCGTTGTTAATTTTCGGTTGTCCGCTGGCTCTAATATTACTCTAATTTTTTTCACTAACGTTAAATAAATAATCGCGTTCATTTTATTGAAAATTTTTATAAACTTAAGATTCTTTAGGACAGTGTCGTAGGTTTATGAATTCTTTCAGTTGAGTTGCTTGCTGACCACTTTGCACCTCTCTGTTGCAGAACTCACAGCACCGACTATAGCGGCTCGGAAACCTGAAACGAAAGCGTAATAACTAAATGAAATTATTTTGGTCGTATAAAGTTCGCGGGTTCGATTCCGTAATATTAGTGTGTATGAACGAGAACATGTCCATTTGTATATGTATTTGTACCGTGCCTGCGTGTAAAATATATTATAATAAATAAATAGATATATAAGTATGTATATCAGTTATTTAGTACACATAATACAAGCTCTGCATTGTTTGGGACTAGATGGCGCTGTGTGGGATGTCTTAGGCATTATTATTTCATGACATTAATACCACGTATACTTACGTATACAAGCGGACTAAATCGCAGGCAGATGCTATTTCCAAATAAGTGTAAAATATATTATATGTGTATATATGTATTTATATGTATTATAAAAAATATGTAGGAATTTATATCAGTTGTCTAGTACCCGTAGTACAGGCTCTGTCTATTTTGGGACTAAATGACCGTGTGTGAGATATCCCGGATATATTAACACTATTATTTCCATAGTACGATCGGCTGGAATTGAAACAACCCCAGGCCCGACTTACACAAGCCTAGAGCGGCCTCCGGCTAGGCTCCGCACCAAGACCTTATACTAAGTTTACTTCGAAGATTAAGACGCCATATGCAAGCAAGCAGCGCCCCTACGCACTATCTGTCTTGTAGCTACAACATACCTCAAGTAATGTTTACAATTCATTTTGTAAGCAATTTAACGACTATTTTATTACAACTAGTTATATTGTAATTATAAACAAACTATTTGTTTAAGCTGTACAAAACAATCCACAACGTACGCGATACAATTCATTTTGTAAATAAAACCTCAATTTTTGTAGTTCTTAACAACTAACTAATGATAAAGTAATTGTAACTAAACAACTATTTACTATCTCGTGCTGGTGTTCGTTACAAAATGATTGGTAGACATAAACATATTTTTAGTTTTGTCAAACAAATCCTTGTAAACATTACAGGACTTTCTTCAACCCAGACGTTTTGTAGTATTGTAAACCAAAATTTCATTCCGTGCAGCATCTTGTCAATGTCAAAACTTAGAGTTGCGTATATCTTATTGATATTTTCAACTGCACTTTAATTAATCTAAAGAAACTGGTCTTGACAGTTTTGTCGAATGGGAATAGCAGTCAGCAGTACCTAACTGTTTAATTTGTATTACACTATTTTATTATATTTAGTTCAAATGCGGGATGTTAACGTTAATTTTTTGTTGGATGCACCTTTATTTATATTTTTTATATAATCTATTTTATGTAATAAGATATGAGGCTCTAGGTCTATAAGAAATTAAATGTTTATATGTAAGATATGTAAAAGACTGTTTGTCTCTAATAAATAAAAATAAATAAATAAATAATACTCGAAATCGAATTAATACACTACGAGTGCATTAATAGATTGTACAAGAAATGCCGCATCAGTCAAAAATCTCATCATCACACACGGGAGTATTGCTGTATGTATAAAGACTAATCTGTCTAACGTATGAACGTGGAACGTGGATCACGATGTCTAAAAATCATATCTTTCTTTTTAATGTACCTATCCGAGAACCAAATCACAACAAAATTGTAGGTAGGTGTCTATCCCAGGAAATTTAGCACAAGTTATTAGCCAAAATATACCGTTTTGTTCTAGATGGTATGTGCCTTCGGCAGTCGATCCAGCAGGACTCGTAACGTTGTCTCTAAGTTGTGCGGGATGTGCTCCGTCTTTTACCATGGCAGCTGACCCCAGCGTAGTTTGTGCTGCCAATTTCAGAGCTAGGTCTCTTGGAAGACCACAACGCACTCCACCATCGGCCAGGGACTCTATCATCATGTATACCTTTTGGGAAAAGAAATCGGAGAATGAACTTTGGATTTTGACAAGGCCGAAATTTGAAATGCCTATATAGTGATAGTGCCAATATGTATAGGTTCTGTGAAAAGTTTTATGGATTTCTATTGCAAAGTTGTATTTGGACTTCAAGGCAGAAACTAAATATGTTGTGTTTTAAGATTTTTTGTTTAACCCTTAAGACAGCAAAACATGAGATGAACGTTTATAATTATAATAGGGCTTCCGACTGCAGTTATGTTAGAATAAAATTTCAAGTTGTTTTGAAGAAGCTTGTAGACAGTATACCTGATAGACTGATAGACGTACGTACTGAAGATTAAGGGGAAGTGTATCAAATATTCATTAAAATAAAATGAATAAAGATAGGTTTGTAATTTTTCTCAAGATGTGAGGCATATCGAGGACCACGAATTAATTTTTTTTTATTATAAAAAATAAGCAAATACTCATGAATTCTTATGTTATAATGTCCATTGTAATGACTGATATACCAGTATTGGTGTACCTATACTTACAAACTTTTAAAGTAAAGTTCTATATCACGCACACTTACACATGCACACACTCATCATATACGCATGCATCAAATACGTATAGCTATAATGGACAACTCTACTAAGTACATGTAGTTGCACACTTATGGTTGTACTGTGGAATCTGTGGGGTGGAGGGATCAATGGGTCCACCCAGTCCAACCCAGGCCTCCAGGCCTGGATCTCTATAACACAGGTTTTCCAAGTTTGGAAAATAGTCTTCCACTACAGCTTACTATTAATTTGTAATAAGTTTTACAATGTACATATAATTCTTTAAGCTTGTGGGAGAAAATAAATAAATAAAAAATAAATATCTACCTCCTTTTTCCTCAACACTATACGTCATTGCTGATAAATTATTTTCGAACATCGTGCAGTATCATAATCATAATGATGATTATGATACTGCACGCGCCCCATGTAATGACATGGGGCGCAATCAGGAGATTTCGGCTTGCAGAGAAAATTATCTAGAACCGCCACTGTTCGTCACATACTAACATAAGCAGGTCCACTGCCGCTAAGTGCAGTTACAGCATCCATTTGATATTCAGGCACTTCGTCACAAGTCCCAACGGCGCGGAACAAACGGGCAGTTAGTTCAGCGTCTTCTTCTGTAGCGCGGGCACCACGACTCAGCACTGCAGCACCCTGCTTGACTAGAGCTGGCGTATTCGGCATAACTCTAATGACTCGAGCTTCCGTTGGTAAGTTCTGTTAAAAAAATAAATTATATAGGTCAGAGTTTTTCAATATTTCTGAGTACACAACCCCTTTAGAAGTAAAAGGACCGATGGTCACCGTCGATGCGGCTCAGCACGCCACTCGAGAATAAAAGCCACCGCGTGGTTCTCAGCACCACACCACTTTTCATGAATATATAATATTTTGAAGGCCTAACAAATAATCACTCAAGTGAAACAGGTTCAACACAATGCAACGTTCAGCGAGTCCAAGCTATCTAACACGGCCAATTTTGGTGTGGCTCATCGGGCGTTGGAACAAGACGCCGAGAACATATTATATCTACAGGCCAGTACAGAGTTCAAGTGAAATTATCCTTAAAATGTCCAACAGTTTCTGGTCTCGTGTACCACTATATCTTCAACATAATTTGGTTGCCGTGAGAAAGAATCCGCTACAACCTACAACCTTTGCTTTTATTTCACCTTTGTTTGTGGCAATGACCTCGTGAGACACAGGTTGAAGAACACTGGTTTGGAAGTATGATTCTGCGGGTTCGAGTCTAACTCCAATGAGATATTTATTAATATTAATTGAATGAGATTAATAAAATAAAAATAAGTCATTAGACTTTCAATTTTAAAATACAATATAACAGCTAGATTAGCAATTTTATCTGTTTATGACCTATCCAAACATAATAAACTAATTGTTGGTAAAATAAATTTACGTGTTACTACATAGGCGCAATGGAACAGTCATGTTTATATCTAAAGTAGCAAACGAGCCAAATAGGCTACGCAGTATTGTAGATAGATAAGAGTCCAAAGGTCGAACGGTTCCGTAATATCTGAGCGCCTGTGTGCTACTAAACCTACGCGGGAAATATGTCTAAGAACTTTTGGGACATAGGCGTTATCTTAGGGATGTTTTGAACTCTTATTGATTGGTATCATCAGAAATGAAATCATTGCTTACCTTCTCAACAGTAGCGATACTGACACCCATAGCAACGCAGATAAACAGTTTCTGTTTACTAGCTGCTAAACCCTTGATTTCTGAAAGCGCTGGACCAACTACTTCAGGTTTCACGGAAACTATCACTACTTCTGAACGTTCAACCACTGGTTTATTTTCGAAGAAAGCCGTCGCTCCTAGACTCTGAAAAAAGAGGCAAAGTTAGTTATCGTCATGTTAGTTTAATTAGGTCAACCATGATCATAAGAAGGATATTGACTTTTTTAATAGCATAGAAGTTGGATTAATGACCGCACAGTTTTCTACTATGAAGAAGCCATTAAAAAAATGTCATACGTTATTTGAAAACCTAACTATCTAATTTGAAACAGGATTTCAGGGAAGTACTTAAGTTAAAGTGGTTAGAAAACATTAAAAACCAAAAAGTGAATTTCCGTGAATGAAAAAATTTACATGTAAGAATAAGAAATAAGGCAGTGAAATTCATTCAATTTGTTATGCTTAATAATCTGATGAAAGTTTAGAAAACACAATTATTTATAGTTGTTTTCGTTGCAATAATTTTATATTCCTAGCATCAAAATAAATATTTCAAACCTTAAATGCTTCCGCGCTGATTTTGTCAAGTGGATGGCAGCTGGCTGTTATTTCTTCTGGTTTCGCCAGACCTAAAAAAAATAAAACCTACGTAATAGGTAAGTATCTAATGACCCCACTCCTTATTGCCTAACAGACCCTGAGATGAACCCTTGATTGCGGATGTAAACGCCAGCATTCTTAAGTCATGCCGCTTACAGTACAATGAGTACCTAACTTATAATAAGTGTAGAGGGAATGGAGCTCCACAGACCTGCCTACCCATAAGGGAAATAGGCGACTGCTTGAACATGCATACAGCGTAAAAATATTTACCAGCTGATATAAACCCGTTGGCTAGAGCGAAGGCTAACCTTCCGCCACCAATGAATCCGATCTTCATGGCTTCTGTTATGGATACTGAAAAAAAAAAACGTAAAAAAGTTACGAAAATCCATTGAAAACTCATGAAAACTGGCCAAGAGCGGGTCAGACTTGCACACGTAGAGTTCTGTACCACCGCACAAGATAAGTTTCATGAATGGGGAACCCCTTTAATTTTTAACTTTATTTTATAATAATAATAATGCCTGGGACATCCCACACAGCGCCATATTTAACACCCAGACACCCAGATATTTTTATTATTTAAAATTTCAACTGTTAGCAATCATTTCACAACGTCGTAGCTCATAACCACCAATCTTTGTTGGTATAACGTCGAAGAAAACATGTTTCTTGTATGGAGACCCTTATTAATTCTTAACTGTATTTAATTTTTATTATTCGTTTTTGTAGCGACCATAGTAATATGATTACTTAATGCGCTTCAACATATCTAGCACATCATCATCATCATCATGAGCCCATTTTTACCCCACTGCAGGGGCTTAGACCTCCCCCAGGGTGAGGAGGGGGGCTTGGAGCTTAAGTCCACCACGCTGCTCCACTGCGGGTTGGGAACTGTAACGACCGCCATCTATTGACAGCGTCCGGGACCGACTGCTTAACGTGCCCTCCGAAGCACGGTGTCGGTGATATTATGTACTTAAGTCAGAAAAACTCATTGGTACAAGCCCGGATTCGAACCATGGCCCTATGGGGCCTTATAAATTTGAGACAGGTTCGTTGCGCTCTGGGCTATCACGACCTCTGGGCTATCACGACTAATCTAATCTAATCTAATACATACTCTGTAAACATTTCAAGTGTCTACCTTTTACGGTTCAATACAGATATGTGACAGACGGACGAACGGACGAACGGAAAGCGGAGGTTTAATAAGGTTTTATTGAGATTAACATTCATGGTTATAATTCAACGAATACATTTAAAAAGAAATTTCTCAAAACTAGTAAACGTATTTTTCTTGAAAGCCTTTTTTAAGTCTAGTAACTGATTTTTTTTCAGAAATTTGCATTCCATAGTTGAAAAGGTAAAGATACACATTTAAAAATTTAAATATAAAGGTCATTTTAACATAAAGTCACATAAACATAAGGGTCTTGGTTGTTATATGTATGTGGTGTCTTCGCTTGGTATCCAAAACACAAGCTAATGCTTAGTTTGGGACCTAGAGGTTGTTGTGATTGTGTGTGTTATTATTATTATTATATTATTTTAAAACCTCTGTATCATTTTAAAGACCTATCTAAAGACTTTACATAATAATGTGCGCGGGAAATATTTTTTCGTCGCTCATTGACATGTGTAGCGACTTTTACACAATTTTATAACGGTTAAGAGAATCAGTCCTAAATTTCAAATTTCATCTAAGCAGTGCAAATAGTTTAAAAAATAAAATAAAAACCGACTTCAAAAACATAAACTAAAAAGTTAAAAATAAAATTTTCACTTTAAAGAAAGGAGCATTAACAGGCGGCATATAGTTAATGAAGTCGGTGCCTACTCACTCAGACACTTTAAATTGTGTTCTATTTTTGTTATAGTTACAAATATATCATTGTTGTAATTGTTATTACCTGGTAAGTACCCATTTAAAGTGTCTGAGTTGGCACCGACTTCATTAACTATATGCCGCCTGTTAATGCTCCTTTCTTTAAAGTGAAAATTTTATTTTTAACTTTTTAGTTTATGTTTTTGAAGTCGGTTTTTATTTTTTTTTTGAAAATTATTTTATTTTTCAATTTTTAGTTGAACGCATTTGTAACTTGTTTGTATATTTAGTATAAATGGGGCTTCTAAACGCGCTACTCTAATGAGACAGCACCGCGGTTACGCAACGTAAATTCCGTGTCAAATTGACGCATCAGCATGCCTAGTAGGTAGTGGTATTCCTATGTAAAACTTATATCTTAATTATTATTTTTGTGCGAACTGAACATTTTGGCATATTCAACCGTATGACGGAAGCCCAACAAAAGGTAACTGCTGTAAATCGTTGAGGAATTCCCTCGACTGTTTATGGTCTTCATCATCAGACCTTTAATGGCACTTATAACCCATATGAGTGCAAAGTTCTCTTCAATAGAAATGAATTAAGTCCAAACACCAGGTAATTGCTGTAAATCGTTAAGGAGTTCCCTCGATTGTGTATGGTCTCCATCATCAGATCTGTAATGGTACTAATAACCCATATGGGTGCAAAGTTCTCATTAGTATAAATGAATTAAGTCCATACACCAGGTAATCGCTGTAAATCGTTAAAGAGTTCCTTCGACTGTGTATGGTCTCCATCATCAGACCTGTAATGGTACTTATAACCCATATGGGTGCAAAGTTCTCATTAACAGAAATGAATTAAGTCCAAACACCAGGTAATTGCTGTAAATCGTTGAGAAGTTTCCTCGATTGTGTATGGTCTCCATCATCAGACGTGTAATGGCACTTATAATCCATATGGGTGCAAAGATCTCATCAATAGAAATGAATCAAGTCCAAACAGCAGGTAATTGCTATAAATCGTTAAGGAGTTCCTTCGACTGTGTATGGTCTCCATCATCAGACCTGTAATGGTACTTATAACCCATATAGGTGCAAAGTTCTCATTAATATAAATGAATTAAGTCCAAACATCAGGTAATTGCTGTAAATCGTTAAGGAGTTTCTTCGACTGTGTATGGTCTCCATCATCAGACCTGTAATGGCACTTATAACCCATATGGGTGCAAAGATCTCATCAATAGCAATGAATCAAGTCCAAACACCAGGTAATTGCTGTAAGTCGTTGAGGAGTTCCCTCGACTGTCTTTTAGCTCCATCATCAGATCGACTCCCGACCTTCATTAAGTTGTACTAGTAGTAGTACTTTATCAAAATACTTAAAATACGATACTAATACGATTTTCGAAGGTTGCCCTCGATTTCTCTGGGATGCCATCATCAGATCCTGGTTTCCTTATCATGGTACCATTTCGGAGATATCTCCCTTTCACAAAAAAAAAATCATCCAATTCGGTTCATAAACAACGAAGTTATTTCTGAACACACATAAAATTAAAAAAAAAAAAAAACATACGGTCGAATTGAGTAACCTTCTTCTTTTTTGAAGTCGCTTAAAAATGGCTGTAGATAACAGATGGACAGACAGACGACAGGACGAAATTTTAATGGTTCCGTTTTTTGCCCTTTCACTTTTTTTTTTCATAATTCGTACGTTTTCAGGGTTCTCGTCTGTCTGCTGTATCGTCCAAACCGTAATATGAACACTTAAAATGTTCATTCACTAATTATACATTCCTATGACTGCTATAACAACTAATAATAGAAATTAAATAAATTTAAAAATATGTAAGTTTCTTGTATGGGGGTTCCCATACAAAAAAAAGTGGTTTTTTTACGTCTATGGTGATTAGTGTTTGTGAGATCATATAAGTATTTTGAACAAAGTGTTTTCCCAAAAATTAATAAAAATACTTTTTTTTTCATGATTTTTTTCTATTATACGAAATAAACGTAAATACGTTTTTTTGAGTTTCCAATGAAAAAAGAAATGTCTAAACTTAAATTCCCTAAACGCATATAATCATTGAAGCACCGACTTGCACATATATGCCGGTGCATTGAAGCAATATTTTAAAAAAAATGTTTGTGTGTAAACAGTCATATGTCGGTGCATTGAAGCAATATTTAAAAAAAAAATTGTGTGTAAACAGTCATATTAGAAGTGGTGACAGAACCTACGACACGAATCTGTTTCGCACTTAACTGTTTTTGTAAATTCTACATTCCGTGACTCTACTCTACATAGATCGGCAGAAGCATAAGTACCTACTCTATCTAATATGGCTTTTATTTAAGTCGTTAGCAAATTATTTCCACGCACTTATTCTATGAAGGTCTCATTTTTAGCTTCGAAGATACGTACAATAAATAAAAGTACTTGATTATGATATTAGACAATGTTCTATTAGTCATTAATTAAAAAAAATATTAAAATAATTCTTAAAGTAAAGTTTATATTAAATTAAATAACTGATGATAATTAACAAATTAATTTATATTTTAAAATTATAACTACGAGTACATACCCGTGTAATACAGACAGCTATCTGTTTAAGTACTGAAAGAGTTATACAAATATGGATGGCGACCGCAGGGTTAACTTTTATCTTCAAGATAAGGAATATTATTATCTAATATTATGGTGATGAAAACACAAATATTCTTCTACATATGTAAGTCGCGCGTTTTAGGAAAACGTTTATCGTATAATAATCAACTGTCATTATTTACAACTTTTTTGGTTGCGCGTGAGCACCAGTCTATTTAGGCACATTACTTTTAGCGTCTTTTTACCCCTTCTTGATACGTCACGGCTGCAACTTATTTCTTCTGAGTCTTCCTCTATCTTTGCTTCCTTCGACTTTTTCTTCTAGAACTGTTTAAAGTAACTGTCGTGTCGCACCAATAAACTAAAACTGTAGAGTCTGTATATACCAGAAATTGTGTTTTATCTATATAGTGTCGCTATTTAATTTCTTATAATTATTTATATTCTTCCTTAGGAATCCTTTTTTTTTGTAATTGTGTTTTATTTCTTCTGAGTCTTCCTCTATCTTTGCTTCCTTCGACTTTTTCTTCTAAAACTGTTTAAAGTAACTGTCGTGTCGCACCAATAAACTAAAACTGTAGAGTCTGTATATACCAGAAATTGTGTTTTCTCTATATAGTGTCGCTATTTCATTTCTTATAATTTTTTATATTCTTCCTTAGGAATCCCTTTTTTTGTAATTGTGTTTTGCTTTACAGTTGAAATTTCTAATACCCAACGCACATTGTCTGCACAAAAGACTAACTTGGGCGTTAGTCGGGCATATCATACAATAAATCACTTGCGCATAGGCAAATCGGAAATAAGTAATAATAGACTGAGAATTGATCCATAAAAATTTCTGCATGTATTCTCATATCGATAGACAGTACCAATCATAAGGAACGGATGCTTTAACGAAAAAGTGTGCAGACGCCTAAGCTCAAATCTGAACACTTTCAAGTATTCTGATCAGTTTCAATTAGTAGTTAGAATCGCGAAAAAAAAAAAACACATAAACCGCGCGTATGTGCCTTACAGTAAGGTCGAGAAAACTGTTAACCTGCTAAAAATAGTGAGCAGGGCAAGAATGGTAGACTTGTCATGTATTTCTCTGATTCGCCCATCGATCTTTTTGGACGGTGTTCAGATATGAGAGCGGGCGTCTGAATCAAAAGGCTGTACGAAGAGATTTCAATAACGCTGACAGGTTAAACAATCTATTGCATCGATTTAATTTTTAGACTCGCAATCTTGAATGATCAAAAATAAAGCTAAAATGGATCTATAGACATATACTTTTCTGTGCAGTGTGTACTTTGCATATAATGATTTAGTGATTTGACCGACAAGGGCGTCCTGACCGTTATCGAACTAATATTGACGTTTATAGATAAAACAGTTCTATTATTACTACCACAAAATAAAATCTGTCTGTCCATTTCGTATCAATTTCAGTTCAAATGTCGTGTAGCCCGTCCAGCTTGTTTTATCCTGGATCAGCTACGTAGCCATCCTTCGTAGATCTCCACAACAACGTTAAAGTTCGTTTTTAGTAACTCAAGAACTTTTTTACCTATTTTATCCCAGTAGTTAGGGGTTCTGCGAGCCCATATTGCTATCAACTTGTTGATTCTGTAATATCAAGGACTCCGGTTCTTACGCAGATGTCTTCGCCAAGGATTCTTTTTTGTAGCAACGGTGAAGTACAGCTCTTTGCTTATAGTGACACCAGTTAGCGAAAAAAAGTTCCAGGTACCAGCGCCAAATTTTAGTATGTTGTTAAACATGATGTCATGTCTACAAAAGTACCGCGAGACAGTCTGTCAAGGTTCAGGATCTTCTGTAATGACTTTGAGAAAATGGCGGCCGCCGCGTTTGAAAGTCTGCATATAACTCCGATATTATAAGTTTGAAATGCATATCGACGACCGCTTAGCCTAGTGGGCAGCAACCCTGCCTGCGAAGCTGGAGGTCCCGGGTTCGAATCCCAGGTCGAGTCAGTATTTATATGATGAATATTAATACTGGCACCGGGTCTTGGTTGTTATATGTATGTGTTCTCTTCGCTTTGTACCCAAAATACAAGCTAATGCTTAGTTTGGGACCTAGGCGTTGTTGTGATTGTGTGCGTTATTATTATATATGATTAGTATCGATGTATCAAGTTAAGGAAGACTTATTGGTCTACAATATTGCTTCTACAACAAACCTTCTAAATATATCTGATAAAAATCAAGAAAAATGTTAGGTTTTTTCATACAGTTACTTAACTAGGCATACAATAGTAAATTAATGTAAGAAAGAATAATTACTGTGTTTATAACCTATTTAGGCCACTTTGAATTGTAAAAAGCGGTTAAGAAATAAAGGAAATATAAAGGACTAGCGACCGCCCGCAGCTTCGCTTGCGTAGACTACACATTCCTGTTTTAGGTAGTATTAACATTCTAAATAGTTTATACGTACTTTTTGCTGAAACTAATATTGGGTACACCCATTCAAACTTTCAATCTTCACTCTCCCCACTCCTTTAAGAAAACCGATACTCTCATACTTTTCACCTCCCGTTTCCCACCCTTAAAATGTGGAAATCCAAAAACCCTGAAACACGTCATTATTTATTTATGGTAAAATTTTTATGTTTCTAACTTTAAAGAACAAAGACTCTCATACGAAGCCCCTCCATCCCTCCCTCCTTAAATTTTAAATTGCCAAATATTCTTTTCTTAAAAATTAATACTCACTTTATAAAATAAAAACTGTTTCAAATTTTGGCTTCCTAGACTTAGTAGTTTCGGCTTTATCTACGCCGATAGATCAGTGATGACAAACGACAGACAGCCACAAAAAGTAGCTGATGTCACTCTTGACAACCTTCTTTCACGTCTGCAAAGTTTCATTAAAATCTGTTCAGCCATTTTGGAGATTAGTTCGAATAGACACACACATAGACGTACAGACAGACAGACGAACAAAAATTAGCGTATGTCACTTTTAAACACCTCCTTTTCATACCCGTGAAATTTCATTAAAATCGGTTAAGCCATTTTGGAGATTAGCTCGAATAGACAGATAGACGTACATACATACATACAAAAAGTAGTTTGTGTCAGTTTTGAACACATTCTTTCCATATCTGTGAAGTTTCATCAAAATCAGAATTGCCGTTTTGGAGATTTGCTCGAATAGACAGACAGACAGATCGTATTATTTTATACATATAGCCTATAGCCTTCCTCAATAAATAAACTATCCAACACAAAAAGAATTTTTCAATTCGAACCAGTAGTTCCTGAGATTTGCGCGTTCAAACAAACAAACAAACAAACAAACTCTTCAGCTTTATATATATAGTATAGATAGTATAGATAGTATAGATTTTGTTTCTTGCGGACGCCGCCGCCGCCGCAACGCGCTTTAACTGCCGCTGGGGCTACTGAAAAAGCATCAGAATTCTGATATGAAACGTAGTTAAATGGACTATAATATTGTATGTTACATGTTATTGTAAGTTTTAAAGAAATATAAATTACTTTAAAAAACTTGTTTTTGTTCTGTATTTATTTTTATAACATGAAAACTGTCCGTTTTTGCACCACATTATGTATGATCGAAATAAAGCTGCATCGATAGGAGAAAAATAAAAAATAAAACATTTATTTTTCGTCTATAGAAAATATTTTTAAGCACTTTTAATCACACGAAAAATTGAAAAAAAAACTAGTGACTATCATGCGGGTACTAAATTAGTTCTGATGGTACTGTTACGTAAATAACACATAAAACAAATATCAATTATTATAAAATTATATAAAATTGTTTTATGACTTATTGATACATTTTGAAGCAAAGAAAATTGTATACCATTAGCCGTACCTGATATTACTTATTTCTATAAAGAGCACAACTCTATTAAAAAGCAATAAATATTTAGTATCGGCAATAAATACAGAATACGTTGGTAGGTAAGTAGGCGACTCGAGTTGTATGGCTAGTTTGCAAATGTTGCCTTGAAGTCAATATATGCAATTGCATCCACTTGCTAAACGCTTGAGCTCGACCGGCGCTAAGCGAAGAATTGTAATTATAGTAGCTATTAGGTACATTTATTATATTTATTCCTCAGGCACGAGTGAAGGAAAACCTACTGTAATCGTATTTATATTTTCCCATTTTCTTTTTGTAGGGCATTGCATTATAATTTAGAATATATTATTCCCGAGCGGAATCTCTGTTTTTCTTATTTGGTAAAAACAAAAGTATTACTAATGTGTGGTATGACAAGAAATATCTAATACATATAGATAAACTCCCAAACGTTGGAGCACCTAAAAACAAATGTGAGAAAAATGTCATAAAAAATTACCGCGAAAGAATCGATTATATCTTGTAAAAAGGAAAATTGATCGATTTTTTTAAATATATAAAATGAAATAAGTAGTCGATTAATAAAAGAATATCTGAAGACGATTTCCTTAGTTTAAATTAAATTAAATTAGTTAGATATTTTTCTTAAAGTAATTCGGAAACTGAAGTAGCATCACTTGTTATGTATAAACTAATTATGTAATAGGTACATGGATGTATAAATTAATGATAGTTTAAAGATAGTTCAGAGGGATATACCTACTTACAGTTTTATCGATTCGTATTAGGTATTTACATAGTCTTGGCAACGTAATGAGAAGCGATTTCGATATTAAATTTAATATTTTTTTCCCGAGAGTAAAAAAAGAATAATCTCTAATTTACATAGAGTAATTTTATGATCATTTACATATAGGTAGTACTAACCGACACCTGGCGGCGAATCCTTTCAAATTCAATAAATTCTTATCCACAATGTTGATTTAGTAATTTTAAATTTCACTTGACTACGTAGAAAGTGAGAGAAGGATAACAAAACAGTAAGAAGGATGTGGGATAAGACTTGGAATGCGCTAATTATATAAAATTGGTTGTGGATATAAAAATTTTGTTTTAGAATCTATTGTAAAAATATACGCACCTTAATGAAAATTCTAAAATACACTAAAATAGAAATCGTTATAGTTAACGAGGATGAAGATGGTTACATTGAATTATTCGAGTGATTTGTAATAAAACCGATAATTCTTGGTATAAAGGAATACATACATTTCATAATTTTCGAGGCCATTAAGAACTCAATTCCAAGTTCAAACACTTTAAAATACGTCCCTTTATTAATATTTTTCAATTAATTAACAGATATTAAAATATTAATACAATTCACAGTTATATTTTATTAACAAGTGTAACTCACAGTGACACTAGCATAAATGGACGCAGGACATACCGTATCTATGTAAACCTAATATTATTATAGGGATAAAGTGCACAGTTAAATACTCGATACCGAAAGGACTTTAATTCTCAGATACGTCGACATTTGTCATCACGTCGTGGCCAGATACGATTATATGCGTGGGACACACTGAAACTTTCTGGATTCCTGTAAATAAGACCTGATATTTTACTTATGATACATATACAGGGTAAGCCAGAATGTTATGCAGGTTTTCAAAAAATTATTATGTGAAATATAATGAACATATAATATTGTGAGATATACCTACTGTGTGAAAGGTAAACTCTCAAAGTTTAGTTTAGTGTAGTTTTTTTAAAAAAACACATCACAGGTGTTCTATGTGAGCGCCTTTTGTTACACGACAGACATCAAGCCGATATTCAATCTCCTGCCAAACTTTCTGCAGCATATCGCGGTCGATATCAGCAATGGCCTCTGTGATGCGAGCACGCAGTTCATCCAGTGTTGTTGGAAGTGGTGGTACGTAAGCACGATCCTTTACAAAACCCCACAAGAAGAAATCACACGGGGTTAGACCGGGTGAACGAGGGACTAGTCGACGGACGGCCAGCTGATTTTCGTTTACAGATGCAGCCTGCATCCCTAAATTGTGTGTACCACTTACGAATGGACCTCCCATCTGGCGGGTCTCTTTGATATTTGGTACGAAAATGTCGTTGAACAGTAATCACGGAGTTGCTAACATGGTAATCAAGCACACGACTTCTGCTCGCCAGTCAGCGCCATTTTCTTTAACTGCTCTCCTGCTGACATCTTGCAGGCGAACGCGGAATCAGTTTCAGGAAACTAAACTTTGAGAGTTTACCTTTCATACACATACAGCGTTTCTCACAATATTATATGTTCATTATATTTCACATAATAAATTTTTGAAAACCTGCATAACATTCTGGTTTAGTTACCCTGTATTGTTTTTCAAAGTAAGTATATGCCGCCATAATTTTCGGAAACAAAAAGAAGTCGCATGGTGCGAAGTCTGGACCGTATAGCGATTGCGTCATCAGTTTTACATTTGAACCCTTCAAATACTTAACACTTTCTAGAACATTCTAAAACTTAACTACCTAAGAAATCTCTATACCTATAAAAATCCATTTACCCATTTAGCACGAAGAATAGCTATCCCATAAGTCGGTCCCAAAATCAGTCAGCCGTTTTGGAGATTAACCGGAACAGACAGACAGACAAACACACAGACAAAAACAAACTTATGTCACTCCTGATAACCTTCTTTTTATGGCTGCGAAGATTCATAAAAATGGTTTAGTCATTTTGGAGATTACCCGGAACAAAAAGACAGACAGACATACCTATATCCTGACAACCTATTTTTAATGTCTGCGTAGTTTAATTAAAATCTTTAAAAGTTTAGCTCGAACATACATATATACAGACAGACAGACAGACAAACAAACAAGAAGTAGCGCATATCACTCTCTACACCCGTTTTTTCACGTCTGTAAAGTTTCATTAAAATTGATTGAAATGTTTTAGAGTTTAGCTTGAACTGACAGAGAGACGGCCAAACAGACAAATAAAAAGTATTGTAAGTCAGTCCTGACAATCTTCTAATTACATCTGTGAAGTTTCAATGAAATAAGTTAAATCGTTTCGGAGATCAGCTCGAACGGACTGATAGACGGACAGACAGACAAAAAGTAGCGTAAGTCACCTTCGATAATGCCCTCTGCACATCTGCAAAATTTCATGGAAATCAGTTCAGCCGTTTCGGAGATTAGCCGGAACAGACAGACACTACAATTTTATGAATATAAAAGATTATTTCTATTTCAATACCTGTTGCTATACCACGAAATACTCTACCACATTGACGACGATAATAAGTACTTATGCAATCACATTACTTTGTGACTTTTATTGCGTTTTGGATATTTGACAATACAGCAATGAACACAAAATATATAAAAACTATTAAAATTATATGGTCGACAACGACGGTGACATTATCACTTACTCCCGTATTACAGAATTGCACCATACACTTACTTGTACCGTTGGTTTTTGATAAGTTATCATTGTGTGCACGTACTTTAGACAGACAAAACAAAATGCTAGAAGTTGTAACAATTTTATATATTGCTATAATAACGCGTGATCCTTACCGTAAGAGGTAGATTTGTTTTCGAATTAAATATATACCTAATTAGTTGGTCAAGTGAATTATCTTATGGTCTTTATGAATTCGTTCTTTTACCAGTAAAATTATTAATTCAATTAATCACTACAGGAACTAAATCAAAATCGCATCAAATACGTCTCGACATACGCGAAAGGAAGGTCCTATTAATTTTATTCCTTACTAGCGGTCCGTCCCGGCTTCGCACGGGTAGTTTAATATTCGTTCATCATGAGAATCACTTTTTATATCTCAGTCTTAACTCATTCCCGTTCATCCTTTCCCGTTTTCGTTCCCATCGCAAAAATACTTTATTGTTTCTGTTCTTGGCCTTGGTGTCGGTTCGTTTTCGTTTCTATTCTTGTCAAGAATAACTTTCTATCTCAGTCTTAACTCATTCCCGTTCATCCATTCCCCGTTTTCGTTCCCGCGACACAAATGCTTTATCGCCTCAATTTCTGTCTGTCGTAACTCATTCCCGTTCTTACCCTTCCCGTTAATTAAATGAATTACACTTTCGCGCCGTACATATTTATATAATATAGCGGACCCGACAGACTTCTATCTGCCAAAAAGATTTGGAATGTGGCAGTTTGTTGTTCCTACCTATTTTATAGTTTGCTCAAAAAAATCTCCTGAACAGAACCGTCACCCTGATGATAGAACTTTGGCCACCCTTCTGTGACTCACTATATCTATGGACCCACTAAAAAACCCCGACTGGGATGTCTGCTAGAGGACTTTCAAACTAGAGGCGAACTTAGGGTTCAAACCTGATTGGAAAATAATCTAAAGGGACAGTGGGAACCTAAAGGTGACAAATATTTAGAAATTGTGTGCCTCAACCATGCCTCAACGACATAACATAGAGATAGAGATAGACGGGTTATTAAACACGCACATTGTTTTGATAGATATGATTGAATTTGAACTTTGTCCAACGAAAATAAAGCGCAAATTGACTTTTTGACGTTAGGAACACACCTACATTGCTTAGACAACAGTGAGTGCTTGTAATTTAATATGAACTTTATTGAAAAGTAATAAAGTTCAAATTTACTCTACATTTTAGTTAGAAAACGTTTGTATGGGAAAAAGAAAAGGGCTGTTTTTAGGGTTTTCCCGGAAATCATTCGAATTTTTCTCGCCGTAAAAACCATCCTTGGACTTCAACGAACATTTAAAAAAAAAGAATTGGTAGAATTTGTCCAGGCGTTGTTGAGTTATGCGCTTACCAACACATTTTGCGATTCGTTTTTATATTATAGATAGGTTGATTTTTTGACTTACGTGGATAACCAATAGGATAGTCACAACCTGCCCTGTTTAGAGTAGGTACCACCGACAAACAGAAGTTATTTCGAAGAACCTTGCTTCATTAGATGTTTCTTGTATCCTCAGCCGTTGAAGTAGGAGTAGATTTTTTTATTGCGCTTTTGTGTGGACGTTTTCCCACAAAGTAATAAATGCACCTTTGTGATATATTTTACTATTAGATATTTTACAATAACTACGAAACACAGATATTAAACGAAACTAAATGCTATAAAAAAAAAACATTAATTTATGTGACTGGCTACTTTTTACCATTATTATTATTATTGATAGTTTTTCTAAGGTAGGAGGTACTCAACAACATGTTGTTCGGGATGTATGCCTACCAAATAAATTAAAGAAAAAATACCTTGACTTCTATAACAAGCTAGTAGGTAATAGGAAAGGGTCGATCAATATCGACACTTTCCTATTACTAGCATTGTTGTAGGAAGTACCTAGGTAAAAACAGACGACGAACATTTAATTTCGATAAAATTTTCCCAAAAAGCGCTAGAAGGTAAGAAAAAACTAACAAATTGTTAAAATGTTCACTTTATGGTGACGTATATGGAAACCCAATTATTATTTTTTAGACTTTCGGTGTTTTATTTACCTCACCTACCTTTTGAAATAACACTAGCAATCGCCCGCGGCTTCGCCGCTGCTTTTGAAATCGGATGAGTAGGTAATTTCGGAGATTACCTCATATACCTACCCTCCATCTAAACAAACTAACCACCTTTACCTCTTTATAATACTTACCTATTAGCGCAGATTCGATTCGAAAAAGTTGGAAAATATATTTAAAAAAAAAATTAAAGTACCTACCTAGGATTTTTTTTCTTTTTGATAAAGGAAATACATATCTAACTATATTTTTCGTATATCTACCATAACTTATTACCCCAAACGCATTTGTCGACAACGAACGTCAGCTCAGTAAGTCAAGTTTATGGGCATAAATGCCCACAATTACAAGATAACGTGCATGCATTGATTCGTGCATGTACTTTGGCCCTTAGGTACCTATTTTTATGCTTGTTAATGAAAGTGAACTAAGATATGTTTGAACTAGCACTCGGTTGATACCGTGCTCAACACAAGCGCTCAAGATGTTCTTGAGTATGATTTATTCATTGTTACATTTTTATATAATTTATTTTAATTTTTAAAAGAACGTAGTGTCCGGAGCCGCCGGAGCGTGGATAAAATGAGACATGTTAGTTGGTCAAAGACTGTATTGTGATTGTGACTGCTCTTACTTATACTTACTAACATGCATACATATGCTACTTATACCTATGCTTATACTTATGATGACGCTACGTACTACAACTGATAAACTATTTTGAAAGCCTCAACAAATCCTCGGTAGTATAGTGGTAAGTATCCCCGCCTGTCACGCGGGAGACCGGGGTTCGATTCCCCGCCGGGGAGGCTTTTTTTTGTAATGATTTTCAGAAGGAACATAGAATCATTCAGCAGAGGTGCATACATCGATGATGAATATATGAGGATCTTTTACGGGCTCTCTTTACTTTTATGTGATTATTTTCGGAACAGACCGCAGTAGCATTTAGCGGATGCAATGAAAACTATACTATTTTGATAAAATATAAAGCGATCATTTGCAGAAAAACTTGTATGTAGAAAAAACGTCGATAGGAAAACATGGTTTTTCGATAAATGCCTCGAAACAATGCTCGAAACCTTTGAATCATTTCTTGCTTGAAACCATTCTTCGAAACACGCTCGAAACCATAAAAACAATCAAGCAATCAAGAAACGATCAAGAGTGTCAGTTGAAGGCATTAAAACAGCATTAAAATTAAAGAATATCATTTTTTAATTTCGTATTCTAATGAGACGGCCATCGAATAAGGCGCCATCTATTCTGCTATGGCCCACGCCACGGCTATAGCTTAACGACACATAATGAAACAATGAACAAAAATTTACTTTTCAATATAGTGCCATCTATTAGGCTACAAGAACACTAGATGAAGGAATTGTTTTAAATAATTCGTCACTAGTTTACACGTGCTATGAAAGAACGAGATACTGATATGTGAACTTTACTGCGTAAGAAAGAGATGGAAAAAAAACATCAACGCGAGGTCTTCTGTATGTTTTATTTTCAGTTGTTAATAATGACTTACTGGTGAAATGTGATGCCAACTTTCGTGAGACTAGAAGTTGCACTACACTTTCCACACCATTTCACTGCACAATACGGCATTATAACAGTTTATTTTAATTTTTCTTTGGGAATACGGTATTTTGTGGAATACGGCGACTATCTTTGCATTGACTCTCGCCGGCGGAATATATATATAATATAATATATATATACTGTATTATCTATGGAATGAGGAACGAAAAGGGGCGGGGCCTGGCTGTCTATAGTGTCTATAAGGTTTAATGTGACCAGGTTTTATTACCAGATGCAACAAACGATGAGATCTTAAAAAATCCCAATGGAAAAAAATCATAAGACAGTGCAAACCACAACGCCACTTGTGAGAGTTGGTGTTTGAGAGGTATTTGCATAGAGTAATGGTATTCGTATGTGAAAACATTATGAAGTCTAATTGAAAAACTAAAGATAGAATAATAAACTAAGTGTCACAAGTAAAGAACGTTAGCCAAGCCTCATGTGCTAACAACCTTTTTGAAAATGGCGCCAAATAACGTCATTCCACGTGCGCCATTCCAAAAAACTCAACAGTTACTAATCAGCCAGTCAGCGGCATAAAATTTATTTTAACTCTATACCTACTCTAAATTCAAGCGTAAACATGTCGTCATAGCCGATCTTGCCAATTACCATTTAGAAAAATTAATATAGGTATATTTTTTTTTAAATACAAACAAGGAAATTAGTTTTTTTTTATGTACCATATTTTCGAAATAATCGACGGATAAGTATAGACACCAGAAGAGTGATCCTTCATTGGTTCCGTTTTTTCAAATCGGATGTATGGACTCCTAAAAATTATAAATTACATTGCCTTAATTTTTTGGTTTACTTAATTGTTTCTTTATAATTTATTCACCACTAGTTTGTTTGTTTCGTAAATGTTGATCGCGCAGTTATTAGTAACTCTAACTTAGGTTCTGGTTTCGAACCTCAGTCTATCATATATTTTTTGAATATTTGTGCCGGGTCATAATCAATCAGTGTATGTGTTGTCGTTTGTACCCATAATACTTATTACTAATATACCGTACCATGATCCTTATTGGAAACGATAATACTGTACAAGTTTAAAGAAATAAACTTACGTATATATTTTATTACCTACTACAATCAATAGAAATATTTAACTTTAAATATATCGATAACGTTAATTGTTGGCAACGCACTATTTACCTTCATCGTTTGGGGGCTACGTTCGGATCATAAGCAGCAATGATTTTGTATCAGCTATCTTTTTCTTTCTAATGCTTTATTCTACATGTTAGAACAAGTTAAACATATGTAAAATTTACATTCCTTCTAGTACTTTAGTAATGATCCTGAGCACCTCACCGCACGATTGCTCTGTTTAGTTAGACCATAGAGCAACACGGTGCACCGCACCACAGTTTAGACATCTGACTGTATGGGGATCACTAGACTTGTGACTAGACTGTGGTAATACCTTGCAAACATACGTTGCCGCTAGGAGTAATTGGGAGTAATATTACATTCTCTTACACTGGCCTTTTGGCTTGTGAAAGTTGGGAATAATTATAGTGCTCTAATCTTTGGGTCTAAAATCTGACAGTAGTTGTCTATGGTCGTTCAATCATCCCATTCAGAATTAGTTCACTCACGTTTTATCTTAGATTATTAATTCATTCATTCGCGGTTGCGGCGCTTGTATCGAAGCGACGTGTTGTCTATGGGACTTACCGAATTGTGTTTCTATAGTTATTGTGACGAATTACCTATGATCAGTGAAAAACGGGAAAACCGAGATTTTCTCGCATGACAGTGAATAAAAGATATATCTGAAAATGGCGTTGGAGGGTGTGAAAAGTGATAAGAGTGACGAGAACAACGGAAACCTGCAAGACGGCAAAGCAAACGGGACCGACAACAGAAGTAAACAGGTACCTTGGCTTTTGATTCTTTATTTAAATTTCAGTACTTTTCGATTAAAAAAAGAACTTATTATTATTCTACATTTAATCTACGTTATCATCTCGTTTTGTTGTAAAATCTTATAATAAATCGATATAATATGCAAGCTAGCAAATAGCCGCAAAGTGTTTAAAAACACAATTTTCGCGCAGAACCACCACTGTCCGTCTAAACGTGGATATGACCTATTTTGAGCGTGGGGAGTTTATAGCTGCAATGTGTGCCAATGCTTGATTTCATCGTTTAAAAATATTATTTTGATAAACCTACATTAAACATACAAAATCGTCAATGACCCAAATCCATATATTCGTTCCATATTTACGATAGGTAAATTCAAATAGATATGAAGTACTTCATACAAAGTTACGGTTCACCTAAACCCATTCCTAAACGTCATAATATTTAATTGATCAAAAAATCCCTATTCACAGGATAAGCTATTGAATTCCTATTGGAAATCATTTGAATTAATTGGCCATATATCAGATAGTGGTTAGTGTATATTTTTTATTGAGGTGTACTGATGAAGTATGTAATACAACTCGCGCCAAACTTCTAGTTCGCTCTGAAGTAGTCGCGGGTGCGTTCAGCGCAGTGCGGGGTTCACTCCCGACCCTACGCTACACGCTTTGACTTCAGAGGGGTGTAGAAGTTTGGCGCGAGCTGGAAATTATTAGATACCCACTCAGCCCTGAATAACTAAGTACGTGTGTTTTTAAATTTTTTTTATATTATTATTTAATATACATATATAAAACACATTTAATTTGGTACGGTTTTTCAAAACTACCACCCTAGACGCGTAATAATAATTTAGGGGATGGAAGGACGAGGACAGAAAACCAACTTTCAGAATTTTCAGGAATGCGGAAATGTAAAAGAAACCAAAAATAAAAACTGAAAACTACGTACCCATTACCACCGACATGAATTTGTTCTTTGTATTAACATAATCAAAGGATCGACTATTGAAGGAGAGAATAGACTTCAACATTAAAATAAATTGAAAACATCCATCATATATTCGGTTTTATTGTATATGTTTTTAAACTAATCTAACCTATCTACGGTAACTTACGAAATAGCGGGAAAGCAACCTACCTTAACCGAATTTTTTTAAACGTTCTTTTATGTAGGTACTGAATCTAAATAGTTGATACTTATTAGAAGAGTAACTGGCCATTTAGAATTAGTTTCAAGTGTTTTGAGTTTAAGGGTTATCAATAATGTCTTAGTAGCAGGTATGTATTACTCATTTTTAATTTCGCCTTTTTTCGTATTTTCGCATTTTTAAAAATTCTAAAATTGGGTTTATTCTTTTCACCTCGCTCCCTTCTTTCTTATTATTAATACCCTTAGGGTGGTAGTTTTGGAAAGCCAACCCTTTAATTTAACAGCAACGCGATATCCCACAAACGTCCAGTCTTATTGTAAATTTGTTGTTTTTATAAATTCTGTTTAACCCCACGAGGAGTGACTTTTTCCACTCATTCTTCTAGCTTTATAAATAAATCTGTCCTTCAGTTTTTTTGCGTGTTCACAAAGCTGCTGAAACATTACCAGTATTGTTATTACTTTATTATAATTATTATTACAAGTGTTACCAGGCGGCTCCTGAAACATGTGAAATTAAGTATATTATGTAGGATGTGTGTAGGTAGGTAAATTGATGTCATAATCTAACTTAGATTTTTTCGCTGACGTAATTTTTCAGTGCATCCACTGCATGAATAAGTTTGTCGTTCCAAACGTTATGAAGAGCTGCTCACATAACACTTTGTAATATCTAGTCACCCAACCATAAATTTATAATTACCTAGCATTCTGCGTTACCACTTAGATGCACTTGGTCCGCGAACCAGCGCAAAACGCACATGCTATAATTCCAATCAAAGTGGACAAAAAGTTCGTTGCGAGCTGTATACGTATCTGCCAAATTCATACTAGTGTTTGCTTTCGGTAGGTAGGCACGTACTTGCGTTTTTTTTTGCCATTCTTATTTTTTACATACGTGTAGTTAGTGAAAATAATGAATATATTAAACATTATAAAGGCTTTGTTATTTCTCATGTAAACGACAAAAAAAACGGGAAAAACATTTTTTTGCTTAAAATCTCAGATCTCGAAATTCTAATAAATAACTTAGAAAGACCATGGCAAAGACTTCCAAACGTGACCAAAATCAAATAGGTTTAGAATGCTGTCCGTAGTCAGATTTGGTGACAACCACAGACCAGGCAACCTTTAGACCACGCTTTAATAAACGTCAGTACGAAAACGAAATCGCCAAAAAGTGGCGGGGTGCGGGGAGAGGTCGGCTAGTTTTCATTGGCTCGTTCAAAATTGACAATTTAATGGCCTCCGACGTGCTTCCAACTGACGGCTCACTAGTGACGTAGTTATGTAGTGTCACTACATAGCCTTGGCGAATGCTACTCCCTGTCAAAGCGTGGTCTATAAGGTTGACTTGCCTGTGGTGACAACACATCTACATGCTACTATTTAATTGATACTAACTTACTTGAAAATACAGTATGTAGAATTATCAGATACGTTACCAAGACTAAATATGGGTACTGAATATCTCAAAAACCACAAGCCATGAGACTTTGCAAGCAGGTAGCCCCATATCACAAGAGTTGCCTGAATGGCCCAGAGCTAGGATGACCCCTTTTAACTATAACTGAGGCAATAAATGGCTGAATTAAATAATAGTTCAGTTTGATGGAATGGTTGGGATGTACAGTCGATCCGCCGCATCGCGTATCAATTGATCTCAAGTGGCCCTTTGATAGCTGTATCAGGGTTTGATCGGTCATCGTTGCACAAGGCTAGATTGTCGTGATAAAATTGCAAATTCGCTTAGAATGATCCGTATGACCTTGACTGATGCTATATATGAGCATCAAATACAGGTTTAGTTAAAAATACAATTACTGTACTCTGGCCTTTAAATTTTCCTTTTATTTTATTGAAAATAATTTGATTCCATAAAAACATGGTCTATGTTCTTGTTTAATTTAGTTAATATTATTAGAATTATTTATTTTTATTACCACGTTTACAACAAATTTGACAAACTTTCAATGAATTAAATCTGTTTAATGAGTAAATTCGATATGTAAAGTTTTTTTTTAAAGTAATTTTTCATAGATTATGCTGTTCAATATTTTGGCTTTCCAGAAAGTAGTTAAATTAATATTTTTTTAAAAGTTTACTTAGTTTGTGATGACATTATGAAATCGGCTAAAGAGTTTGTATATGAAGAGTTCACTTAAAAAATAAATAACATTTTGATGTTTGTTGTTTGCGTTGTTTGGTTTAATTATTGATTGATGTTTATTTTTCTTTATTAGTGGAGGCATAGTGGAGGCATACTAATTAACCTACTTTATGATTTTATCTTCAGTTAAACTTTAAAAATTATTGGAAATTACTTAACTCAAAATAAAAATATTGGAATTAGTTGTAAAAATCTAAAACTTACCTAATTATAAAAAATTTACAAAAGTTAAAAATACAAACACACGCATTGTGCAATTTTTATGTAGGGGTATGACTCAAATCTTTTCATTTAGCTGTTAAAAATTTTATTCTATGAAGTTACAGAATTATTTTATGACATTATCTTAAAATGTTAAATTTTAAGATAACGTGAAAAAATATGTTAAATTTAATTTCAAACAAAATAAATATACCAATAGGTAGTTCTTAGATCATCCTGTGTATTTATTGTAAACTGTAGGCCTGTAGCTTGATATAAAAGTCAATTTTTAGGTATTAACAAAAAAAAGTTACAGGTGGAACATGGGCAGTATTAATCTCATAATTTCAAATTACCTATCATTAGGTCAACTATGGACAAGAAAAAAATGCCCATAGTACGTCCAGATGGACTTAGCAGGTGGACCATGACCAACACGTCTCCATTATTAATTGAAAATCAAAATGATTGAGTTTTGTTTCTATTATGATTTAAGCTTATAGAACTGTTAAGACCCTTTACTTAATTAATAATAATAATAATATCTGGGACATCCCACACAGTGCCATATAGTCTCGAAGTATGCAAAGCTTGTATAATGGGTACCAAACAACTGGTATACCTACTCAAATATTCTTTATAATATATACATATTATAAATATTTTACGTTCAGACACAGAACAAATAGACATGTTTATGCACATAAATATTTGTCCAAGGCGGGAATCGAACCCATGACCCTTGGCTCTGTAGTTAGGGTCTCTGACCACTCGGCCAATCGGTTAGTCAACATTCAAATTGAATGCTAACTGAATGCTTTCATAAATTTTATAAGCCTTATATGGTCTGTTAAAGTCACATATTAAGCCTGTAAACTTAGGAATGTATTTCATGTGATAACTTAATGAGGTATTTTAGCAGCACAGATGGTTTTTACTAGAAATAGAATATATTTCTAACAATAATTCTATGATTTGCATTCTATGGGTGACAATATCATTTGCCCGCTTGTTGCCAATCCCTCTCATTCTTCTACAAATTGAGGGGTGTCACAAATCATTGTTGGGTGTCAATTTACATTGCCCAATGTTAGACAAGTTGATGTCAATTTGAGACTTGGAGGAGATTCATTAAGTTTGGTTAATGAAACTGTGTTCTTGGGCATTACTATCGACGCAAATTTACAATGGGGTCCTCATATTATGAGGGTGGCTGGTAAACTGAGCTCTGCTGTTTTTGCAATTAGGCAAATAAGAAAACTAACCGATGTACCTACAGCGAGGCTGGTTTATTTTAGCTACTTTCATAGCATAATGTCATATGGCATTCTGCTATGGGGAAAGGCCGCTGACATTCAAACAATATTTGTTCTGCAGAAAAGGGCTATTCGAGCTATATATAAATTAAAATCTAGAGATAGTGTAAAGGCTTATTTTAGAGAAGGTAATATCTTGACAGTCCCTTGTCAGTATATTTATGAAAATATAATTTATGTACATAAAAACATAAATGCTTTCTCTAGGATGGGTGATGGCCACAACTTAAATACAAGACATAAGCATTTGTTATCAATTCCCAGGTTCAGGCTCTCAAAGGTTAATAATTCTTTCATGGGAAATTGTATCCGTTTTTATAATAAAATTCCAAAAGAAATGTTAGACTTGAATTCTAATCAATTTATAAAGCGAGTTAAAGTCCAACTCATGAAAAAAGCTTACTATTGTATTACCGAGTATTTAAATGATAAGTGCGCATAAACATCATTGTAATAGTTGTAAGACTTTAAATTTAAAAAAAAAAACAATTAAGAAAAACATATATTTAAATAAAATAAACAGAGAGGAGTTTCTTGCCGGTTCTTCTCCTCCTAGTTTTTGAACCGGTACCTAATCAATTTTTACGACATTCAATAAGTGTGTGCAAACATCTTATATTGAATAAAAACTTTTTGAATTTTGAATTTTTTGAATAAAAAACCGTATTGAATTCCTGTTCACATCACATATTTTACATTATTTCCAGGTTGCAAGTTAATTATCTGTCAAATTTCATTAAATCGATTCACTGGTACATGTGAGAAGAAGGTAAACTTAGTTCCACAATAAAATTATGCTAAGTCGTTAATTTCTGAAATCACCCCGACAAACAAAAAAACAAACAAATGTTTATTCTTTATAATATTAATGAGTGTTGATTTTTTTCGTATTTCATATATTTCTCGTTAATGATAATAATATTTATTAACTTTTTTATATTGTAGGTATAACTATTAATCTGTTATTACTCGTTAATGTTGAAATTCTCATATGAAATCTAATTGGAGATGATAAATAAGCAGTATGCTGTATTAATTAGAACTATGTAACGGCTGGGCAGGCAACTAAATTACAGGCACTCCTGATTGACTATTGTAAGAACTTAATTACATGCATTAGGCAATTATTTTTATTTGCACTTAATATAGTTAACATTGTTCTATTGCTGTGAGCCTAGTACCTAGTTTAAGTCTCAGAAAAAATATCTTTAAGACATTTGCTCTCATAAAACTTAATTGAATGAATGAATAAATAATGAAGATATTGCTTCAATATTATAATAATATCTGGCACATCCCACACAGCGCCATCTAGTCCCAAAGTAAGCAAGTATTATACTTGTATTATGGGTAGTAGACAAGTGATATACATACCTAAATATTCTTTATAATTTATACATATATAGATATTTAACACCCAGACACAGAACAATTAGACATGTTCATTGACCGACCGATTGGCCGAGTAGAGACGGGTCACGGAGAAAGGTCACGGGTTCGATTCCCACCTGGAACAAATACTTGCGTGCATGAACATAGTAACTCTAGCAACTTGGCCCATTGTTCAATGAAATAAATTAAGTCATAAAATTGAAAATAAAATATATACGTTTTCATTTGTAAATTATTTGGACAGAACGATTTCTTCCTGAAAGTGGGATGTTATGTAACTAGAATCCATTTAGTAAAATTAAAGTTATCTTTAATATTAACTGAACCTATAGGCATAACATAATAATTTTGCTATTACGATAATAATAAAGGAAAGTTTTCATTTTCAGATGGAATACATAAAGTGTGTACATTTTAAATTATGTGATGGTTGCAATGGATGATTAAAGCTGAATATGCAGTTCCAATTCCGAGTATCCGAATGGTCTTTCACAATTTTCAAAGAAGAATTTCTTATATTTACAGCAAAATTACAGTATATCCATACAATCCATACAATGACGTGTTCTTTTCGACAAAATTATGTTATGTTGTTATACCCTAAGTCAAACTTAAGGTATAACAAACTGATGCTTATACTTTTTGTATTTTGGACAAATATCAATTATTTTCAGAGGTATCACAAATCGAAGTTTGTGTATTGACGACCCGTTTGTGACGTCACTCGGTGCGCGCTACGTATATAGAAACGACCCACGTTCGTCTATAGCAATCTAACCGAATGACGTCATGGTACGAATTATTTCAATTTGTATCTCCGGTATTTTCGTAGATGTCATTAAAATTCTTTTACTAAATAGTTTCCCTTAATAAAAATAACATATTTTTCTTAAAAAATAAAAAGACACGCTCATTATGACAGCCTTCTTCCTATTTTATTCAAATTCAGACAAAATTTTGCAACTGGCTGTTAGTTATCTAGAAAGGGTAGGTACGATCTCTGTCCGTCATAATGTGCATTGACCAGAAATTTCGAAAATATTTTTAGTATTTTAGTAATTATTGTTAAAATTTTACGTATCGATTTTCAAGGAATAATGGAATGTTAAAAATTTATAGCTGATGACGTCATCATCATCATCATCAACAGCCCATGTTACCCCACTTCAGGGGCTTAGGCCCCCCAGGGTAAGGAGGGGGTTTGGAGCTTAAATCCACCACGCTACTCCACTGCGGGTTGGGGATTGTAACGACCGCCATCTATTGACAGCGTCCGGGACCGACTGCTTAACGTGCTCTCCGAGGCACGGAGTCGGTGATAGTTAATGTACTTAAGTCAGAAAAACTCATTGGTACACGCCCGGATTCGTACCATGGCCCTATGGCCTTATAGAGACAGGTTCGTTGCGCTATGGGCTATCACGACACCCAGTGATGACGTCACTGTTACTTATTATAGGTACGACGTTCTACGTATTGCACTTGTTTGTATGGCCGTCGACCGCTACATGTAGTAGTGACGTCATATTAATGTTTAAATTTTTTTTAATATCCCTGTTAATACGCCTATAAAAATGTCATATTTTTTTCTGTTGAATAAGAACACCTATTCCTTTATGTATAATTTTTTTGGACCATATTACAAAATCTTAAAGAATGCCTATTGTACATCCGGATTTTAAACGACAAAATTAAATTTTTTGCTTTTGGAACCTAGTTTAAGAGAGTGGTGGGAGTTTGTATTTTATTTTTTTTAATGTTTTTTTTTTTAATTTTTTAAAATAGCTTTATCGAACAATATTTAACATGATACTAAAAACAAAGCTTTTTAAGCTTTTTTAATACTCTGTATATATACTAAAAGAAATATTAAATTTTGGAAATATATGCGCGACTCCAAGCAATTTTATGCAAAATTTAAAATTTCTACTTTACCTACATGGTTTGGAAAAAAGTGGCTGTGACAGACCGAAGGACAGAAAAGTAATTTTTAAGTTTCCCTTTTTTTTCGAAAGAATGGAATCCAAAAAACCAAGAACACTATAACCACATCACAACTACTTAGTACTTTCGAACCACCGACTAATTGCTAGAGACTAATGAACTATTGGAACAGGATATTCTAGTCTGTGAAGAACACGTGAAGAAGATCAAAATTGTGTGTGGATACCAAAAAACGCCGGTTTTTTATGTTAGTTTTTTTTTGACGACCGCTTGGCCTATTGGGTGGCGACCCCGCCTACGAAGCTGGGGCTTCCGGGTTCGAATCCCACGTCGGGTCAGTATTTATATTATGAATATTGATACTGGTCTTCGTTGTTATATGTATGTGGTGTCTTCGCTTGACACCCAGAACACATGCTAATGCTTAATTTGGGGCCTAGAGGTTGTTGTGATGTATACATTATTATTATTTAGGACATCATCTCAAATACAGGACAAGCGGTACAGGATGAGGCCTGTGCCATATCTTCAACGCCCTACGTAACTGTCTGAGGTCACGCATTAGCAATTCCAACTGTAGCCGCGTGAATAAGGCCATTTTAATTGACCCGGTCTGGTGACCCAATTAAAATAGATTCCTTTTGGCTTAATGACGCTTTGATGTTTAGCGAAACTGTGACGTCATTGTTTTGCTTTTGTTCACAATTGTCGTTAAATAGAAATTCCATCTTCATACTTTTACGAAGACCGCAAATTGCTGCTGTCAGGTGGCGTTTCGTTGCTGGTACCTAATTATCTGTCAATATCGTAGCTTTTTACGTAGTTCATAGTAAAATCTATCGACAAAATGCATTTTGTCAACCTTTTAAAACGTTATAAATAATTCAAAGACAGTAAAAAAAAGGTATAATTTCAAAGCGAATTCTTGAATATATTTAAAACTAGCGGTCGTACCCGGCTCCGCCTGGGTGGACTACTGAAACGTTACCCTTCCCATTCCCTCGACCACCCCTCCACCTATCCAGCCACTTACTCTCCCCTGCCCTCCTAACCTCTTAACCCACCTCTTTCCTTTCAACCCTCCCTCTATACTATCTAAAAATTTCTTTTTTTGCCCATTAAAGCCCCATCAAAATTGGTTCAGCCATTCCGGAGATTAGCCTTTAAACAAACAAACAAACATACAAATTTTACATTTGTATAATATTTATAACCGTAACCTCTTTTTCCGTGATTAAAAGTAGTTTACGTCACTCTTCAGCTAATAAACTATATCCATGCTAAAAATTATAGCGGTCCTGGTACATCTGTGTAGTCCACGCGAGCAGAGTCGCGGGCGGAAAGTTAGTTTCAAAATAAAATATAGCCCATATTACTCGCTAATAATATAGCTTTCTTTAGATGAAAGAATTTTTAAAATCAGTGTACAACTGTGTAGTCCACGCGAGCGGAGCCGCGGGCAGAAAGCTAGTACCTTTATAAATTATAGCCTATGTGTTATTTTGATGTATAAGCTATAAAATTGTAAAGTTTCATTAAAATATATTTAGTAGTTTTTGCGTGAAAGAGCAACAAACATCCATGCTTACAAACTTTCGCGTTTATAGTATTAGTAGGATTAAAGTCGGGTCAGCCGTTTTAGAGATTTGTCGGAACAGACACTACCATTTTATGTATATAAGTTAGTATAGATTATAATTTTGATGAACTTCGCAAAATATTCTAAATAAAAAAGGTCACCTTCATACTATTTTCGATGGTTCGTACAACGAAATGCCACACAGTGGGGAGCGCGAAAAAATTAGCTGGAAAAATTCACTGAGGTCTTTCAGCATTACGAGTACGATGAGGTTTTATAACCTAGTGCGAGAATATATCACGATACTAAAACAAAATCAAATGTTCCACTGTGCATCAACCGATCCAATTTGTCGTTTTCCGCACGCACGGAGATGTAAGCGACCTCGACATCGTCCTGCATACGACGTGTTGGCATCCTCTGTAGTGTGATTAGTTACTATTATATTATGTGTTTTTTCACTATAGTGAAAAATAAAAAAAAAGATGTGAAAATGCAATTAATTTCATTCTGAACATGTCAAAATGTAAAAAATAAAGTTTTTTTTTTCTCATGATGTATTATTTAAAAAATTAAAAACGTACAAACCTAGTTTTTGTTGATATGAAAACTATTTTTTTTTTGCACCAATCGGTTAAGGTTTAATGGGGTGCAACCGTTAACGCCGTTTGATTGTATTGTTGTACACAATTCTCTTAATAGAATATTGTCTATGAACATCCATCCCGACACGCACATAGGTGGTTATTTGAACCCCATAAACTCAACTCTACTTTTAAATTTTTTATTGCTCTGATGTTGAAAATAGCAACGCGGTTACTTTCTGTATACGTTTTTATCATTATTTAATCTTATTTATATTAATGGTTCTTGAGTAAAGTTGTAAGCATTCAAACAGAAATACAAACAAACAAACAAACAAACAAACAAAAAAAAATACTAGATAATATTGTGTATTTTGTTTGTTCATGGATGACTAATTCTTTTTTCGTTAAAAATCCATGAGGATGAGAAATCCACTTTCTGCTCCTGATTACTTACTCTAAGAACTTTAAAATGTCATCCACGGATATCCGATCTAGTTTTTTTTTTATACGCTACTAGCATAGTTAATTTCCGGTCGCGGAAGGTCGGCACGTACCTAAGGTGTGGCGTTATGCTGTACTGAAAAATCGATAGCTCACAGGGCGTTGCGTTAGTGATGAGTGGGATTTCTACACAGAAACCAGCATAATTGGCTGCATGACAGTAAAATCTAGTCTCCAACGAAAGATCTTTTATACTTTTTGCAGGCCAATCGAAACCGCCCTACACAGTTGTTTCAGAATGCCTAGATCTTGGTGAGCTGTACAAACCTATTTTTAGTACAGCATTTTTTTTATAATGAATTGTCTGAGACATTTATGTATACCACTTTAAATAATAGTTTTCAAATAATTTTGTGGACCCATATTTTAAATACAACCTCACTATTCAATAAATTGAATACATTATTTGATAATACATTGTTTTTTAAGGATATTGCTTGGTAAATTCATTTAACCGATCATTTTGAATTCATACCATAATAAGTATAAAATTCAAAACCTAATGTGAGAATGGGATTTATTTATTGCTTGTTAAAAATATTTCACCTAAGCTGAACGGCCTTTACTAGCGACCTACAGTAAATAAATTGTACAGCAGCGTTTGGTTTTATAGGGTCGGAAATGTCACTTCACAGTATCGAAACTGTCAAACCCAATTTCGCAGGGGTGAAGGCTGGCGCGCGGGGACCTCGCGGACTGAAACCGGACTGAAACTCGCGATCACGCCAAACGGGCACCAGCTAGCTAGAGTAGGAGTGGTAGGTAGACGGTAAGCTTAGAAGACTAGTCAATTCGTACTTTTATGATTAAAACCATGTTACATTTCTTTGATCGCTTGTCTGAGTGGTTAGAGACCCTAACTGCAGAACTAAAGGTCGCAAGTTCATTTCCCGTCCTAGACACATGTTTATGTGAATGAACATGTCTGTTTGTTCCGTGTTTGGGTGTAAAATATCTATGTATGTACGTACATGTTATAAAAAATATTTAAGAACGTATATCATGTTTAGTACCCATAATACAAGCTTTTTAATCTTTTATACTACGAAAACACATTTACAAAATACTCGATAAAAATTTATTACAAGGTCAGAATCCCTCTTCAGAGAGATCTCACGCGTCCTTGACAGCGCTCGGTGACGTCACACGTAAAGGAGACTAGGGGTTAAAAAACAACCCGTCTCGCAAATAAGTTATATATCTGCCACTTTTGCTAAGGATCAGCAAGATTAGATTAGATTAGATTTTTTGCGTATTACGTAAGCATCTATGGCGGAATATATTTCGTATATTTCATTTGCTAATTAAGCTTTAGACGGATTGTTTATCCGCTTATTTTTACAGTGTGACAATATTAATTTTTTGTATTTACAAACAGCTCATATTTCTCTCTTTTATGACAATAATCTACATTGTGGCTGGTATACAAGGGGTTATTGTAATTTATTTGATGATTAGTCTCGACTTAAAAGTAAAAGATGAATTTGGTAGTAGGTTTTTATTTTAGTGTACTAGCTAAGTGGGTAATGTTCCAAGGAGCTCAAATTTTGTACAATTTCCTTATAAGGTACATTGGAGTATGTTCCCTTTCAGTCACAATGTTATTTATAATGCGGCGTTTCGAGTCGCTTAAAATGTTACGATGCGACGCAACGGTGTGATTGGCTGTCGCTATGCGGCTGGCGTTCAGGAGCGTTCGTGTTGCTCCGCAAAGTCCGAAAAGAACGACTATGGGTACAGTTCGCACCAAATTTTTTGTTCGCTCGGAATTCAAACCACGTATATAAGTGTATATTAGATATAATTTATTTAAGATGGAAAATGTGTAATTTACCTTCTTTTTAATTTCATAATTTTAATTAGTTAACTCGTATTTAAATGTCTATTATAATTATAGTGTTTTAAAACATAAACTAAGAATATAAAATTGAATTATTTTTCTGCTCTACTCCTAAACATAAATTAAATTTATGTATTATATATTATATTAATTAATTAAATTGACACTTGATGCTACGTACCAGCGGCGGCCTTAGGGGGTGGCGAACAGGGCAATTGCCCGGGGCCTCGCTCTTGCAGGGGCCTCGCGTCAACCAAATTATAAAAAAATACAGACTTTTTTTAACTATATTTTTTTATTTAAAATTTTTGATTTTGATTCTTAATTATTTATTAAGGTTAAAACATAACGGTAAATTAAAATAAAGTTAGTTAACTAATTCATTCCTTCAAATCATAATTGATAAATTCATTTTGTAGTACTTGAATATTGCGCCTCGAAACACTTATAATATAAAAAGATTAAAGGAAATTAGTGATAGTGAACTTTTGAAACAATGTAGCGACTTGTAAATATCTATAACAGTAGGAGAATCATATGATATTGATGGACATGAATTGTACGAAGAACTGAATATGTTCATCCGTGTGTATGAAGGAAACGATGACATTATCTTGGTGCTGAAATATATAATAGAAAAAAAATTAACTGAAGTTTACTCCACTATCGAAATAATTCTGAGAATTATTGCCACCACACCTGTTACGGTTGCGTCTGCTGAAAGGAGTTTTTCGAGGCTTAAAATTATTAAAATATATTTGAAGAATTCGATGACACAGGATCAGCTTTCAGCCCTTGCTATTCTTTCAATCGAAAATGACGTAGCTCATTTATTAAAGAATTTAGTCTTAGTAAAAGCCGCAAACATCAATTTTAAAATTTATCATCTCTGTATTTTTTAATTTTATAAATCTTTCAAATCTAAGTAAAATATTTTAAAACTCAAATTTTATTTATTTGTATAACTTCAGCATTTCTCGTCAAACATAACAAACACCTACCAAACAACCAGACCTACTTTCGCATCATATAGGTACTTTTCCCTAGGACAAAGGGCCTCGCTAAGACCTGCCGCCCGGAGCCTCGCAATGGGTAAGGCCGCCGCTGCTACGTACCCTATATCTTGAATCATAATAATATCTGTTCAAAAGCCGTAGTTTCACCAAAATCAGTTTAGTGGTTTTTCTATTATTGATATACAAAAACAAAACAGATAAGAAAAAGTTATTTTTTAATAAAAATAAATGTTCCAACATTTTTTTTGGTTATACAACAATCTAGTACCTACTTAACGTGGTCATTCAGTTAAGCATGGATGCGTTAGGTTACTTAAAAATTAAAAATTATAAATAAAACAGATTTGTAAAACATTTATTTTGTAAGCAGACTATGCAGTGAGGTCAGCTACTCGACTATATATAGGTATATTGGTGTTTGGCGAGTCATCGGAAATCTAAGTACTTATAAAGACTAATACTAAAAAACTTGTGAAATATGGATATTACATGTTTCGGCGGTTTCGTAAGCTTGATAAAAAATCTAGCAATTTAGCGCAGCATCTAGTTAGAGGAATCAAGTTAAAATTATTCGAATTTGAATCCTAAATTATCCGAAAAACAGATCGAATTATCGAATTCGAAACTAAATTATCTCGGAAACGTCTCTAACGATTTGGATCAAATTTCGTACTTAGATAAGGTTTTTCTTTTATAAGTTTGTCTATGTAGTTGTATTTCTAGAAAAACGCAATTTTGCATTTTCTTTTTATAACTAATATAGCGCCATTTCGTACAATTTTGTGGTAGTTGTATACTGTTGTCTACATATGATAATAAACTGTTACCTAAAAACTTAGTGAGATGGCGTATATGATACTAAGGAAGTATTAGGTTAAAACCCTATTGCGTCATGATAAACCTTAGTGTGTTCAAATATATACGTAATGATCGATAACCTGTAAAAAATAATATAGTACAGAAAATTGTTTCTTGTAGGTAAGATCGAAAAGTATTCATATGTAATCAGGATATGATTGGTATCTAAATATATTTTTCAAAAAGGCGATATTACAAAAAACAGTAAAAAAAAAATCGATCCCCCGATTTTATATTTTTATATCGGTGGTCTTTATTCTCGTACGTCTCGCATTGAGGTGTCGCTTACAAGGGTCCGTTAAAGTGGACAAATTGGATCATTCCGCGCGGACGAGTTTTAGCACCCTTCGTGGCGTCAACACATCTAATACCAGTTACTACACTGTAAATTACCAAAAGATGATTAAAAAAAAATAGGCCAAGTTGGTATATAACACACACAACTTGAATTTCTTTAGTATTTCTACTTACAATTTTTAAGGCTTTGAATCGGAGTTTATTTCACCGACGGACGGCGCCAAATTAATTTTCTTAGTATTTAAAAATTACAAACATCTAAAAAAACGTGCTACAAAACTGATTGGAGAGGTGTTCAGAGATCCTAGTTGCAGAACGAAAGACAATAAAAAACGAAATACTCTAAGAAAAGGATTCGTCATCAGTAGAGGAATGGATGACCGGCATCATAAAACTCAAGGAGTATGAGGAGAAAAAATGCGCGTCAGCGTAATTTACGGTGCCTGTTGATCTTCGCAACCACGAAGCATCGAGTAGGTTAGAGGTACCATGTGACAGTATTTGTTCGGAAAGTCGTCCGTCGATTAGTTTTTAACACATGTATTGCCCCCCCCCCCCCCCCCAAAATAAAATAAAACGAGCCACTACAAGTTTCTTGCGGTGTTCTTCTTAGACGGTCGCGTATGACCCTACTTAGATTTTGGTCTAAAGTGCCAGTATTTTATATCATACCAACCCTAACCTACTCTAATGTTCTGTGTTTGCAACGTAAATTATGCTGACTCGTGTTCCTCGTATTTCATAATGGCGTCGCCTATCTATTTCCCTACTGATATTGAATCATCACAATATTCAAAGAACACTTGTGTCAGTGTACCTCTTATTATGCTATTGTTCTTTTCCAAGGTCAAATAAAATAAACATGAATTTCATCATTGCGTTGAAGAATTTTGCCAAAGCCTCTTTGGTGTTATGTTGAGTCTTCACTTTCACATTTGCAGTCAGTGCGATTGATGATTAATTGATGATGAAAAATGATGTGTTGATTGTCTGTCTTAACCTTGATAGAACATTTGTCTTGATGTAACAGGTAGAAACATGGTAAGTACTGTAACGTATTCCGTAAGATTCAATGAGTTCTGACATACGAACAGATAAGCGAAGTCCGACTAATAGTATAGTCCGAGAGCACGTGACCAAGAATTTTCACGACATTCTAATTGTGGAATTTTTTATTTGTGATGTGTGCAATAGTTACTCGTTCACGAACTGTGGTCAGTCAGTTTAGGGCGCAGCGCACTTTTACTGTGATATACAAAAAATTTTAAAAACTTAAGAACGACTTCTACACAAAAATACTTTGACAGTTCACACCACACACTACCATTTTTTTAATATTCCGAACTGGTATACATTGTTTTTAGAACTTACTATAATAACATTATATTTAGTGACTTAAAATATAAATTCAAAGAAACCTGAATATTTTGCACACTCCTTTTAATAGTGAAAGAAAATAAAAAAGCTGATTAAATATTTCCTTTAAGTAGACTCAAATTAACAAGATTAAAGCTTGACCAACAACACATATTGTTTGTAAAATTATTACAACTTTTAATACTAAAATAATTTATTTTGAAGTTTGTCATCATGCCCTTAACCAATTATTTCAAGAAGGTTGATGTATATAAACTTATCGTGTATTTTGAAAAAAATAAAAAAAATGGGGAGGCTGTAATTTATTTTTGAGATGCCACTAAACCACTCGACGACCGCTTAGCCTAGTGGGTTGTGACCTCAGTTTCCCTCAGTTTCGAATCCCAGGTCGGGTCAGTATTTATATGATAAATATGGATACTGGTACCGGGTCTTGGTTGTTATATGTATGTGGTGTCTTCGCTTGATACACAAAACACAAGCTAATGTTTAGTTTGGGGCCTAGACGTTGTTGTGATGTATACGTTATTATTATTATTCTTACTGATAATAACTATAATAAAAAAAATGTGGATAACCAATTGAGTGTAAAACTCTTTGCGTGCTTGGTGGCTTTTTATACATTAATATGGAAGTTATAATTGAGTTGGTATTGTTAATTAGCATTTGTAACATCCAATTATACACATCATCGACAGAACTGTAATCTATAAACAATTTGTATAACATTATCATGTCAATTATTGTAATTATAAACAATTACGAAACCATTGCAGTTATCGGACAGAGGCACGTGCGCGAATGTCAACAACAATATAAGCGAAGAGCCAACGAAAAATTCTGCCATAGATAATTTCATAAAAAAAAAAAACTATACGGGACAAAGGGATCATGGATCAAATTTAAATTTTTTAAACTTCTTAGCACCGCATCTAATAATTTAATATTTGTGGCCAAAACATCAGTCACGTTCTTCATGTTAAGGGGGTAGGCTTTTCATATAAAAAAGAGGGTTCGGTCTGTGTCTAATCCTCGCTGTATTTATGTATATACAAAAAATATATGTAATAGGAGAAATACTATCACAGGGCGGTATGTTTTTGTTTTTTGGTATCTTGTTTAATTGTTTTAGTTTTAGAATAAATTCCTGAAAACACGATTCCCATCGGTTCTTTGTTTTTGAAAATAATGAGGCGTAAATTCTATATTAATGCGATTGAAAAAAAAAACATACCGCCCAAGGGACATTTTTTCTTAATGACCATGCAAATTTTGGTCCAATTCATACATATTTTAGGGGTGGAAACATTCATGGTCCGCAAGCTGTTTTGACGGGTATTTTTGAGAATTCATTCTTTTCATCTCTGTCATTCAGGAATAGGTCGGGGAAGAGGGATTGAAACGGAGATAGCGATGCTAATTCGAAGCCGCTGATTGATAAACTATCCCCTTAATCTTCAAAATGGCGGCTCAATCCAATATAAGTCGGTGGCTCAATCATTAGTTTTGGAGGGAGTATTTTTCTAGTCATAGTATCGCATGGCTCCATCTAGCATAGTCTGTTCAATATTTTTTTGCAATTCATGATTCCTATTTGTCAATACCACTAGACTTACAGAGTTATGAATGATGTGCATCCTCTGGAGGCAACATTAAATCAATTTTGTATGAAATGACATTTGCCCTTTTTACGGGAGTGAATTGTGGCTTAACTCGACCACCCCAACTCATTTAATGCTTTCTCCATAGGTCACGGCGCAAGACTATACTCAAATTGCATTTGTAAGCTTTTGTTTAGTAAATTAGAAACTTGTAAACTAAATGCTATATGGCTAAATGAGTTTGTTAATCTATTTTTTTTTTTCAAACAATGCTTTGAAACGGTGCGTTCCTTTTTTATCTAATGTATATTATTTTCGCGCAATGAATTGGCGCCACTCGTGAGCAGTGAAAGTAGTCTGTGTCCATCGGGTCATTGTCGGTTTTTTGTTACAACCACCGTATTTAGGTTAAGTTTATAACTTTCGCCGGACTGATCTTTGTATGGTTTGTATTATTATGTCGATCTCAGTAATACTATAATAATAATAATAATAATACATGGGACTTCCCACACAGCGCCATCTAGTCCCAAAGTAAGCAAGTATTATGCTTGTGTTATGGGTTACTAGACAACTGATATATATACTTAAATATTCTCTATAATATATACATATATAAATAGATATATATTTTTTTTTATATATATAACAACCAAGACCCGGTACCAGTATCAATATTCATCATATTAATACTAACCCGACCTGGGATTCGAACCCGGGACCTCTAGCTTCGTAGGCAGGGTCGCTACCCACTAGGCTAAGCGGTCGTCATACTACAATATAGTTCACATTGAATAGAAGTATTAACGTGCAAAATGATGATCCAAAAAAGTTTTTATCACTGACAGGGCTAAATAATTATTTAAATCTATGTATGTAGGCATGCCCATGTCCACCTCATCTTCTCAATGCAAGAAATTAAAAAGCAACATTCAAGAAATATCTTGATTAACATTGACACAACGGTCGAATTGGATCGATCTTTATATGAGTGTGCCTGTAAAGTATCCTTAAGACCCAGGCCTCAATTTTGTCTCAGTTCACGCCTCGAACTTAAAAGTTTTAAGGGGACAGTTTTTCTCTCCACGGCTTCGATTTGGCATCGCTATCTTCATTTCATTCCCTCTTCTCCGACCCGTTCCTGAGTAACAGAGATGACAAGATTTTCACAATGTCAAATTTATTGCGTTGCACCTTACTCTGTGATTTGGATGATTTTGGCTTTGGACACTAGTATTTTTGAGCGCGTTGTCAAAAACAGTATTTTGGATCCTTTGTTTTTGGTGAACAGTAAACATTAGAAACGGTAAAAAACAAGTATAATGTTTTTAACAGTATGGTTGGCAACCCTAGTAGAAACTTCCTTATCGCCGTAACTACACTCATGCAATTCAATGAGGCAGATATTCACAGATGCCAAAAGTTTACCCAATGCTACGTTTCTGGGTCAGTACAGACTACAGAGCTTACGATTATCTCAGCTGGAAGATGACTACGATCGTAAAACTAAATTAGCCGGCGCATGAGTGTGTTTCGATACAAGCTGCAAGATGCATACACAGATAAGTTGACTGAGAGAATATGATTCTTAGAATCCTATAATAGGAAATGTTGACAAAGTAAAATATCTCACCCGAAAATATTTTTATGAATATATTTTTGGGTACAATAGGGTATGAAAATATAACTTTGAGGGCAACAGTTGACTCAACGCGTTTATAGAATAATTTGAAATAACCAACGGGGCTGGCATAATCACCAAGGGTGTACTGAAGCCTCCAAAAACAAGATTTAAAAAAAATATTCATATATAAATTATATATATAAATTTTATACGATAACAACACAAAATTATATTCGGTTGAAGAATATGGAACTTATAGGCTATTAAAATTTTTTCTTTGTCTCTTTCTTGCAAAACGAAATTTAATATTATTTTGAATGGCCTGACGTCACAGCTAAGTACACGCCGCCGTGCGTTTTTGCCCTCTCTGTCTAACAGGACATTTAAACATCATAACTTTGTTAACAATTATTTCATCATCATCATCAGCCCGTGTCTCTCCACTGCAGGATATAGGCATCTCCCAAGGCTCGCCACCACACATGGTCCTCCGCCTTCCGCATCCAATTACCCCCGGTATGGTGCTTTAGGTCATCAGTCCACCTGGAATAATTTTTTTTAAATTTATTCACTGTTATGATATATTCACAAAACTTTCATATAAAATAATATTTAAAAAAATGTCAACTACCCTATTATCTGGATTAAATCGAGTGTTCAAGGTAAGGTAATCCAATTATTTGAGATATCGCACCATATCAGTCCGTTGTGCCTCACTGCAGGGGCTTAGGCCTCCCCACTGGATGAGGGTGTTTGAGCTTAATCTACCCTGCTGTTCCAGTGCACATCAGTGGATTTTAAAGACTGCCATCTTATGATGGCAACCGGAACCGACGCGGCGGCATAACGTGCTCTCCGAGGCATAGAGTCAGTGATGGTTAAGTACTAAAGTCAGAAAAAAGTCATTCGTACATGCTGACTTCTGGGATTCGAACCACGACCTTCTAAATAAAAAGCGGACTCGCTGTACACATTTTTTTGGACTTATCTATTTTAGTCAGTTTATTGAATGTGTTAAAGTACAAACACATGATCATGAAAAAAGCTTACTATGATAAATAGGAAAAATGTTTCATTGTAATTAGATTTAGGCATTTAAAATTAAAACAACAAAGAAAAAAAGGAAAACATTTCAGAATTAAATATACAGGGTTTCTTGTCGGTTCTTCTCCTAGTTTTCCGAACCGGTACCTAATCAATTCATCTCTAATGTAATGCTTTGATTCATTTAAGTCAAAGTACCGACATAAAATAGATTTCTTTATCGTTATTCTATTCCGGTAAGTTCTGCAACGATACAAAAGTTCGAAACAATAGTAAGCTAATGTAGATAGAGCGGAGTGGAGGTACGTAGGCAGCAGTCCAAATGTGGGAGATAAAGTTGACCCGTACAGACCCGTACGTCAGTAACATGATGCCTTTAAAGAGAAGCAGAGAAGATAGATTCTTTTGTTGTAGTCGGCTGCTGTTGGGAGTTTATTACTTTCTATGTTCGATACACGCGGGCGAGTGGATTGTGAAATCGAATAAATCGACATGCATGACAGTGAACTTGAATATCGATTACTTTGATATCGAATGAAAATTAAATGTGATAAAAAATTGCAGCAATGTATTTATGACTTCAGCATTATTGTCAGACACGTGTACTTCTTCGAAATATCAGAGACAAAGAGCTATAGGTTAAGCACAGGACAACGTCTGTTATGCCCCAATGGCCTTGTTTTTTAAATAATTACGCGATTATAAGTTGTGTCAAATTAACAAATATGGTATTGAAAGGCTCGAATTTTCGAAAATTATTGTTAGTAAAATATATTTAGATGAAAGCAGAGGTTTGAGATGTGTAATATAATTAGTTATATAATTGCATTCCAATGTTTTTATTTCGAGTGATATGTGTTTTTCCAAAATAAACATGTTACTATTGCAGGTTATAATTTTCCTTAAAATTTAGGTTTACTCAAAACTGCTCTAGGTGATTGCGTCATCTGTTGTAAAGATAATACTAAATTAATTTAGCGCCATCTCTGGTAAAGTAAGGCAACTAATTCGATTTCAGATTATTCCGCTGCTTGTATTGGATGTTTGGTTTTTGTTTATTCTACTCCATCGCCATCGCACAACTTTTTTTCAGTGTTTACTAAACACAATTGAATAGAAAGTAATAAAATTAAAATTAAAGGAATATTTTGTATCTTAATTTCTGATACGGATTTTCTTAACATGTTTAATTTATGTCTTCATTCACTTCATCAGCTCATTTTTACCCCATTGCAGGGGCTCACGCCTCCCCCAGGGTGAGGGGAGGGGCTTGGAGCTCAAATCCACCACGCTGCCTTACTGCGAATTGGGGATTGTAACGACGGCCATTTATTGACAGCGTCCGGGACCGACTGCTTAGCGTGCTCTCCGAGGCACGGAGTCAGTGATAGTAATGTACTTAAATCAGAAAAACTCATTTTTACACGCCCGGATTCGAACCATGGCCCTATGGCCTTATAAATTTGAGACAGGTTCATTGCGCTTTAGGCTATCACGACACGACAAATAATTTATTTATTTATAAACAAATAATGATGTGGGTCTGAACTGGGTTTCATTCTTTTCGATTTGCTCTTAATACGTAAACTTACTTGCTGGTAAATGGAGTTTAAGTTTGTTGTTTCTTTTTAAAGTAGTGGAAATCAGGAAGGAAAATCTTAACAAAATGATGAAAGACAAGCTAATGCGAATGACCAGCGGCTTAGATGACCAAAATAATAAATGCTGCAATACCATACCTACCATATCATCAACCCGTTAATGACCCAGTTCGCTTTCGCCTCCTCTAGGGATGAAGGTTTGGAACTTGGTCCACCGCGCTTCTTCAATGCGGGTTGGTGGATTTCGACGACTGCTAGCTATTGATGGCAACCGGGACCGACGATTTAACATGCTTTCCGAGGCACAGTCAGTGATAGTTGTATACATAAGTCAGATAAAACTCATTGGTACATGCCCGCCGAACCACGTCCTTCAAGACAAAAAGCGGGCTCGCTACCACTCGGCTATCACGACACCTGTATTACTGCAATAAAATGAATAAAATGTAAATCGAAAATTGCGGCTTTCATTTGATTATTATATAATATATTGCTCATTTCCTCTAGGACACTATTTGATTATTCAATAATTTGAAAATAAAATATAACGGAATAAAATTATTTGTAACCCAAATTTTTGAAAATTATGTTACATTTTTGAAATGATTTGTATTGTATTGTTCATTTTGTATTTATGAAATAAATTTTGTTGGATTAAGTTATTAGAATAAATGTAGATTTTCTTTAAAATGAAAACGAAAAGTATGAAAGTGTTTAGCTGGAAGAACGTATATTATAAATGTTATGCATTTTAATAAATTATAATAATGTGAATTTGAACTTAAACAAATATTTAGATATGATTCTTATATAGGGCTAATGGTGAAAATGAAAATGACGGAATGGCAAACGCATGCCAAAGGTCCAGGCCAAACCGTAGGTAGGTATAAAAAAAATTAAGTCTAAATCCACGACGATGAGCAATCTTACCGAGAACGATATTTGACGTCGTCAATCAATAAAATTGTTTTCGTTCGACGTCAACGCCCGTGTTCCCGTCACGCTCGATGGATCGTGCGCGAGAGTTAAAAATCGAAAGAATAAAATCACTTTCGTCGACGCGGTCAAGCTGGGTCGACATGTACACATTCATTGTTCACCGGACAAAACGTGTTGTATGCGCGGCGCTGTGGGTTCCGTGGCGGTAACGAAAAAACCCATCGGTTAAAGTATAGCTAAAGACAAGCCTATCCAAATGTTTGTATCAAGTGTTCGCCGTACTGCAAAACTAGCGCTATTTATTAGAACGTCTTATCAGTTCCGGATTACCGGAATATAACCTTATATAAAAATAATGGTTTTTTTTTTAAATATCGTAATGTTTATTATTACATTTATGTTTCTGAACCTTATAAATTATTTAAAAAAATCAAATTCGAGTTTTAGGATTATTTATTCTATTACGTCCAATTTGTCTAGCAATATCTTTAATGTAATCATGAAATAAACTTAAATTTTTTTTTGCTTTTTTTTCCCGCCCGCCCTTGTATTCAAAGGATGTGGCCTTTGCCTGGAAAAATATTTTTGATATTGTCCTTCATAAGCGATATTTTTGCACCTTTAGATTCCACTGGACATATAATACACTAGCGACCGCCCGCAGCTTCGCTTGCGTAGACTACAAATTCCTGTTATAGGTACTATTAACGTTCGATATGGTTTATACATAGTTATTGCTGGAACCAATTTTGGTTACACCCATTCAAACTTTCAATCTTCATTCCCCTTCCACCCTTTAAAAAACCGATACAATTTTTCGTTTCCCGTTTCCCACCCTTAAAAGGTGGAAATCTAAAAACCCTGAAACACGTCATTATTTAAGTCCCTCCATTCCCATCCTTAAGTTTGAAATTTCTAAAAAAGCCTTTCTTCATGTTCACGTTATAAAATAAACCTATGTTCCAAATTTAAGCTTCCTAGACTTAGTAGTTTTGGCTGTACGTTGATAGATCAGTGTGGACAAACTACAGACAGATAGACAGACAAACAAACACAAAAAGTAGCCTATGACACTCTTGACAACCTTCTTTCACGTCTGCAAAGTTTCATTAAGATATGTTCAGCCGTATTGGAAATTACCTCGAATAGATAAAATTGAATTCAATATACACATAGACGTACAGACAAACAGACGGACAAAAAGTAGCTAATGTCAAATCTCTTGACAACCTTCTTTCCCGTCTGCAAAGTTTCCTTAAAATCTGTTTAGCCGTTTTGGAGATTAGCTCAAATAGACAGATACACGTACAGATAGACAGACGGACAAAAAGTAACATTTGTTAGTTTTGATGACATTTTTTTCATACTTGTGATGTTTCATTAAAATCGGTTAGACAGATGGACATACAAACAGACATACAAAAAGTTGACTACATCCTTTCCATATGTGTAAAGTTTCATCAAAATCGGTTAAGCCGTTTTGCCCGAAGCCGATTTGCTCGAATAGACAGACAGTTCGTTATCATATATATAGCCTATAACCCTCCGCTAGATTCAGGCTATCAAAGGCAAAAAGAATTTTCCAAATCCGACTGGTAGTTTCAGAGATTAGCGCATTCAAACAAACAAACAAACTCTTCAGCTTTATAATAAGTATTTATATTATATAGATTAATAGATTATAAGATAATACTGAAAACCGTATCAAAGTCTATAGCGTGGTTCGGAAGTAAAAAGTTAACGAACAGAGACAGACAGCGAATTTATTTTCTCCCGCTATAGTTTACATATTTCGATAAAAACTGCTAACATATTAATTGAAATTGTGTGATGTAAAGGGCAATTATAATATTCATGAAATGCTTAAGACAACTAACGTATTTAATTTGATAACGATTAATATTACGTTTAAAAAACATCTTCGCAAATAATACATTATGTTAGAACAAATTTGATTGTCATAAAAAAGGTTGCAGTAAGTTAACCTTAAAAGACACACATATGCTGTTGCAAACTTTTGGTTAGAACTTTTAAAGGGGAACAATTCCGTAATACATGGTTTTTGGTTAACATCAACCGTTTACGCAGCGCGCGCGACAGAAGCTCCCAAAAGGAATAATTTTTCCCGTTTTTGCAACATTTTTCATTGATGCTCCACTCCTATTGGTTGTAGCGTGATGTAGTATAGTCTATAGCCTTCCTCGATAAATTGACTATCCAACACAACAATAATTTTTCAATTTGAACCAGTAGTTCCTGAGCTTTGCGCGTTCAAACAAACAAACAAACTCTTCAGCTTTTAAATATTAGTATAGATGGTGACTGGCAAATGGACGTAAAAAGTATACCTCAATCCATCAGCCTTTTTTATACCCCACTACAGGGGCTTAGGCCTCACCTCAAGGTGAGGAGCTTGGTGCTTAAATCCACCACGCTGCTCCAATGCGGGTATACCTCAGTGAGTATACCTAAATAATAACACTTGAAATATCCCACGCAGCGCCATCTAGTCCCAAAGTTAGCAAGTATTATGCTCGTAATTTCGAGTACCAGACAACTGGTATATATACCTAAATATTCCTTATAATATATACATATTAGATACTTTTTTATACCCACATATGGAACAAATAAACGTATTCATGCACACAAATATTCGTCCTGGACGCGTTTCGAAACCGCTACCTTTGGCTTTGCAGTTAAGTTCTTTAATTACTCGGCCGATCGGTCAGTCAAAGATAAAAGATTTTACTATGATTCCGATTTGACTGAACTATACGATTAAGAAACATTTAGACTAGGTTTAGTTAAAAATATTTTTTGTTTCTTTTTTAAATATCTAAATGTCACAGTGGAATATAAGGACAAAACATTTATTTGCTAAATTAGGTCTAAATAAACTTTTCCGAATTGGATAGTTTTACTCTTAAATAGTATAAAAACAACGAGATGGAAATGTCGCACAATTTAGTTGCGCGTGCGCAATCTGAACACTTATTGTATGTATGTTTGTATATATTCTTTGGTATGCTCTGTAGCTTAAACGGCTTGATGAATTTAACATATGAGGGGTCGTTAGATTTGCCTTAATTGTGGGAGTGATATAGAGTATATATTTATGAGTAAATTATTTTGTAATTATAAAAATATGGGTATCAAAAGCTAATAAATGGTCATATACTTATATAAATTTGTTATAGTAGTAGTTTGTTATGTTATAGTATTATAACAAATTTTTTCAACCTTTTTGACACAAATTTCAAAGAAGAACGTCTAGCGAATACTTATAGCATAAAATACTAATTGACTAGAGGTCTTCTTCAGCATTTACCGTCTTACCACTCATACACTAGCTAGCTGGCGCAAGATGACGAGTTTTAGTCCGAGTTTCAGTGCGCAAAATCCCCGCGCGCCAGTCTTCAACCCCGCAAAATTGCGTAATATCACTTCGATACTGTGAATTGACATTTATGGTTGTTAAAACCAAACGCTGCTGTCAAATTAATTTATCTATTTTATTAATAGACCAATGCTTTAAAAAACGACTTCGTAAAGTACATTGCAAGAAATTAACATACATATCTACAATTCATGTGTGTTGTTATCGAATAAATAGGTGCAAACACGAGTCCATCTTCATCAGCCCTTTTTGTACCCCACTGCAGGGGTTTAGGCCTCCACTGAAAATGAGGGGCTTGAACCTTTAATCCACCACTCTGCTCCAATGCGGGTTGGCGAATTTAACGACCGCCATTGAAAGCAGCCGGGACCGACTGTTTAACGTGCTCTCCGAGGCCCGGAGTCTGATAGTTAATGGATTCGAACCATGGCCACAAACAGGTTCGCTGCATTCGAGCTATCACGACACCCGAATATTTGGTATTAAATGTGATATAGATCCCATATATCAGATGTTATTCTTTATGCTCGTTACTCCTGTACCTATCTACGCGTTAGATATTACTTTATTTCGAGTAAACACGAATGTGTGTATACGACAAAACGAAACTATTACCCATATAGGTCGATAAGTAATACGAAATGCAAACAACATTTATCGGCACTTATAAGGAAAAACGCTATGGTGTTGAGAATTGTGCATTGCCTGCACAGAGTTTCAACATAGGACGTTGCCATTTCAATACCTATAGTTTAAATATTTTTTTAGGTATATACTAGGACGACTTTTGTAACTGATACTAATGTATTGGGAAATACTCAGTTAATAAATATGTGTTGTAGATATTTAAAATAATAATAATAATACTTGGAACATTCCACACAGCGCCATCTAGTCCCAAACTAAGCAAAACTTGTATTATGGGTACCAGACAGCTGATTTACATATTTAAAATATCCTTTTTCGTATATAATAGATACATACTATATTGATATTATACATCCAGACACGAAATAAATAGACATGTTCATGCACACAACATGTGAGAACCTTTTATTGGCTATCTGATTTTTAAATCTATTGTTACTCTAAAATATAGCTGTTTGTTTGGTTTGTTCCTTTAAGGACAGATTCCTTTTAGGACAGATTCCCTTTAAGACAGATTTTGTACAGGCATGAGAAAAGGTTTCAATTTGTTCCGTTACGAACAGGAACGTTTTTAACCATCGTCCCCTGAATACGCGGTTACGAATAGGAGGTTTACATATAAGCTAATCGCTATTATTATTATAAAAGTATGGAAAACTCTTTTCAATTCCTGCTAACCTGAGACTATGCTCATGCTATGCAGAATTTTATTACCTACGCATATTCATAGCACGTTGGTTGGTAATTGCCGAGTATTTCATTGATAGAATATAATTAAGGATCTAGTCAAAACAGGAAAATTATCCCCTTCTTTCTATTTTTGATACAACTATTCTATTTTTACTCCGTATAGTAAAGGGTACTCTTTAGTTTATTTACGATACTGGCTATTTGATTTGAAATACATCATGCATCTTTTTATATTATCATTTGTCATTTGAATAATGTTTGAATATGAGGAAACCTGAGGAGGAAACAAAATAAAGAAAGAAGAAATGTCAATTAATGAAGTATAATTTTTTGAATTGTCTCCGTGAATTAGTATCTAGCTAAAAAGAAAACTGTGATTCATAATGGATACGCCGGGTCCCAGTAGTAACCTTTTCTCTTGTCTGTACAAAATCCGTCTTAAAGGGAATCTGTCCTAAAAGGAATCTATCTGTCTTTAAAGGAACAAACCGTTTGTTTTCCTAACAAATAAATAAATAAACAAATATTTGTCCCTGGCGGGAATCGAACCCGCGACCTATGGACCGGTTTTGCAGTTAGTGTTGCAGTTCTATCGGTCAGTGAATTATTGTTAGTCAGAATAGTTTGCTTTAATACATAAATGAACACTAGATCAACAAAACAAAACGTTTTGTTGCCTTTTAAACTTAAAATTAACTTTTCGACGTAAAAACAAATAGTTTTATTTTTCACTTGTTCGCCGGTAGAGTAGAGGTGGCGATGCGTGACGTCATCAGATGAACGCAAACGCACTGGCTTGGAAACGAAACAATGGCCCCCGTACACACCATGATTACCGCTAGCTGGTCTTCCAACTTGCTAACTATGGCTCGAGTTCAACTAATTTAATATTACGAAAGAGATACGATGGAAATTCGTATTCACTCGCGAGTTATTGATGGCTGTATTTTTACCCGACTGCGGTGGGTAATGTTTTTCGAGTGTATATATCCTAGATTTTTCTTTGGCACGCCCTATAGCCTAAAGGGCTTGATTGATTAGAAGATATGAGGTGTCGTTAAAAATTGTCGAAGTGACATACGAAATATTATAATTCAATATGGCGTCTGACAACCAAAAATGAGAGGGGAAATAGATTTTATTTTTGTTATTTCAACAAGATGGGTGTAGCCTCGCCAGAACGTTTCACCCCCGGCTCAGCTGTATCGACTCCCCCTCCCAACCCAAACGACGACGTTGATTTATGTGTAAGAACGCAAGCGGACTCGTCTGACGTCAGTCAGCCACATGAAAATAATATAAGACCTTCATTAGCATAAAAAAATAGGTAGCCATTAGCCATAAAGATACCGCTTGTGAAAGCAATAAATTATACGCCGTAGACTAAATATGCCATCAACAGATGACTGTCGTTAAATCTACCAACCCGCACTGGAGTAGCGTAGTGGATTAAGCTCCAAGCTCCTTCACCTTGGGGGAGGCCTAAGCCCCTGCAGTGGGGCATAATGGGCTGGAAAAAACTAAATAGGTATACTATGAAGTAGAATGTAAAACAATTATAATGACGTATGGTCTGTCTAATCTCTGACTCTAAGATTTTCTTCACGTTTTCGATCGTTTCCAAGTATAATAATCTTAATAATAATGGCTAAAATGAGTGCCACTAAATGGATGCGATTTAATCTAGGTGCTTATATAAAATTAGATGATTATCCTCATACCCAAGAATGTACTTACCTATAAGATCTGCAAGTATCGTTTCATATTATTGTTTTAATATTTTTTTTTTAATTTACACAAATTAAGCGTGGTCGTAATCACATCATAACATGGACTACGTAATAGTTCTTAAATTAGAAATGACGTAGTTTAAAAAAAAATGTCATAACATCATATTTGAGAACAGCAAGGACACATCTACGTTTGACCTTATAACTCTGACTGAATAACCATGCCAGTGTGTTTTTTAACTGTTGTATCACAATGTAAATTGTATTGTACCAGAAGCTAAACTTCATTGGAAATAGAAAATATAATTTCTCTCTTTTATTCGTATTTATTATTATTATTTCGAGAATAAGAAATAAAACCAACTTATAATTATATTATATTCTCTATAAAAAAAAAACAACATAAAAATACTTTCATTGTATAATTATAATTTTTTAAGTACATAGCTGCCGAAAAGATAAATATAGGCACCTACTTTTTATCGCCACGACACTCCATTTCAAGTTCTTTAGGTAATGCTAGTTTTTCCAAGTTTAGTTTTTAGCGCTGAAAGTAGGTGGCGCTGCAGGTCATCGGTTGTCAATCTCGATTGATTGGATTGAAATCTACATTATCTTTGGTTGACGTCGCAGCTGCTTGTCAACTCATTTCAACCTGAGTTTTCAACACCAATATTTTGATTTCTTTTTTTGAAGAAAATCTCGCGTTAGCCTAGTATTTAAACATCCATCCATCCAGTCCTCACAGCGAATCTGTTTCAAATCTATAAGCCCATATGGCCGGGGTTTGAATCCGGGCATGTACCACTGAATTTTTTCTGACTTAAGTACATTACCTGTCACTGACTAAGCAGTCGTTCCCGGTCGCTGTCAATAAATGACAGCCGTCACAATCCACAAATCTGTATTGGAGCAGCGTGGTGGATTTAAGCTCCAAGACCCCTCATCTTAAGGGGAGGCCTAAGCCCCTGCAGTGGAGTATAAAAGAACTGCTGGAATGGAAAAAAATCCATTCTTCTGTTACGTTACTTGAGTTTTTATCTTATTATATTTTATGTCCTTAACCATTCTGTCCACTCATGGTCCACTCATACAAAAACATGCGCGAATATATACGTAAAATTATGAATGTATTAGAAAACCTCTTTATTTTTGTGATAAAAATTATAGACGCTAGTAGAGTCACGAATGATAATGAAATTGCCTGAGAAGCCTTACCGCATTTGTGAGATGTGCTTACTGTGAAATGCCTTTGCCTCGTTTTCTGTAACCCTGTTACTGATTTTTTATATCGCATTGTGTATGTGAGTTATTTAGGCTTCGTTATACTAGGGAGATAAATTGCCCGCGAATGAAGAGATGTATTCATAACAGACGAGTGTGAATTTAGAGCTCCACGGGGTAATAACTTTGGCCCGCTTTTGTTTAACGTACGGTGCCTAAATTAGAACATATCGTGTTTAATTTTTAACCTAACCTGACTTATTAATTTATTACCTATGTTCGAGGCCTCGTCCGGGTCGATGTCCGTTTTACATATGAAGCGCGTCTCCCTTTTATTAATTTTTTTCACAATTTTTGTCATTGTTCTACTACTTGATGAGGTGGTATAGTAGACATTTTAAAACTCTACCAGTATAGCTTGAACATACTATAACGTAGCGTCTTTGAACTTTGTGAGTTCTACCTCTTTTTGCAGTTACAACTCGAAACTTTGTTTGCATTCAGTTTAGATTTTTTTTTGTTGTTTTTGTATCCCATGAAAATCTTCGTACCTTCAACTATATCCGCGCAAAAAATCACGGCCTATCAGTACGTCCGTTCACACACATAAATAATCACATTTTTTTATATTACTTAGGATTCATATTTATGCTTAAATTTTTTACAATGAGTCATGAATTTTGATGCGTGACTTGGCATATGAACTTAATATTGAAAGTCCAACAATATACGAGATTAAGTGCCATGAAAGGAAGGTACGTGATGTGGCAACACAGTGCGGACTGTATTTCAAAGGGTAGAAATTTTAATGTGAGAATAATATTTATTCGCACTAATATTTTGTAATGTAGATCAGGTTCCATGGAAATATGCTCGAGATATGTGTCCGTGACATACTACGGACTTACATATGACAGACCGAATGAGGGACATAGCGAAATTATAAGGGTTTATTTATATCATGTCTGGTACTCATAATTTTTATTTTATTTTATTTATGTCAATAACAGTATCCACAGCTCTTAAAATACTTAAGCATAAACTTATATGTATTGTTGTCCTACAGCCAGTTATGAATACACATTACATACATGCACAATACAAGCTTTGCTTAGTTTGGGACTAGATGGCGCTGTGTGGGATGTCCCAGGTATTATTATTTCGCTTCGTAACCCTAAAAATGACATATAATGCAGTCGTTTATTTAAGCTTAAGAAAAGGCAAACCTCCGAATGTAAGATAATCTTTATGTTTTATGGTTCGATTCCCATCTAGAAAAAATGAATTCTTGAAAAATGTAATGAGACAGTTTTAGTTTTCATCAAAATCGGGCCCGAGACACTTGAAAAATTCAACCAGTGTAGATAATATACTATTTTTCGTCTCAATAAAACATACGTAACTCAGTATTAAGTAAGACTGACCGACCGGCCGAGTGGTTAGAGACCATAACTGCGGAGCCAAAGGTTGCAGGTTCGATTCCCGCCCCGGACAAATTTTGTGTGCTTAAACATAAATATTTCTTCCCTGTTTGGGTGTAACAGCATCTATAAAAAAAAATATTCACGTATGTATACCAATTCTTTAGTACCACATAATGCAAGCATAGTATCTGCTTACTTTGGGTCTAGATGGTGCTGTGTTGGAGGTCTGAGGTATTATTATTATTAAATTAGCACTGACATCGAATTCAAAAACTCTTACGCCGGGCGTGATATAGGTTTTTGTCTAACTAGCGGTGGTTTTGTTTACGGCCTGTTGCATAGAGCTATGATTAAAATTCAAAAAACAACGTTAGGTTACATTAACTTCAAATTCTAATGGTGCGTCAATTTTAGCGGTGAACCAAAACTACATTCTAGAAAACTGGAAAAACCACCTAAAATCTTGGAGGTTGAACATCTAAAGTAGTGTAACGAGAAAATGTTGGAATAGTGTTAACAACGGAGAGATTCATTAGTGATTTTTACGGAAGAACGAATCGTGAACTGACTCCGATACAAAAATGCCGTTGGCAACTGGACCGCGGCGCTCATCAGCAATGCATGCATTCAAATTGATATGAACCCCTCTCGTTCGGAATGCGGCAGTCGCTTTATAAATTGCCCTGTTCGGAATTACCGGAAATTGTCGAAAATATCCGAGTGGGCAGACAATGCTCGAGTCCCTCGGTAATATTAAAATTGTAACGTCCGGTCAAGGCACACAGGCATATAGTGCCTTAATCTATACCATAATATTATAAAGAGGAAAGATTTGCTTTTTTGTTAGAGATAAACTTGAAAAGTACTTAACTGATTTTAAAAAATCTTTCACCTATAGAAAGCTACATTTTTAACGCGTAACATGGGCTATATTTTATTTTGAAATTAGCTTTCCGCCCGCGGCTCCTCTCGCGCGTACTACACAGTTGTACCAGTACCAGTATAATTTTTTGCATATAGTTAATAAGCTGAAGAGTGACATACTCGGGTACAATTGTGTAGTCCACGCGAGCGAATCCCGGGTGAAAAGCTATACAGTATGTTTATAACAAAAATCTTTACCGTTCTTGTAAAATTAGACAAATAAGTACTACATGTCAATGACTACAACCTATTATTGGTCAAAAGCGTTCCGTTCGAATGAATGTTTTCTTTCTTCTGTTTCCTCTATCCATAGAAAGCTAAAATCGTCTACGCGATCTATATGTATCTAAATTTTTTGATGTATCGTATAGTATTTAAATAGACTATGACAGATTGGAAAAACCTCCCTATCATCTAATATATTCCTCTTTCTATCCGTTCACAAGAGTAAAATCTTGAGTATAATAATAATCTTTTCCACCGGTTTCCACTTATGCTTATTGTAACATAATATTACATATAGGTATGCCAGTCTGGCATGGCATTTCTTCTGACCACGGAGGCATGGTCAGAAGAAACGACATGAAATTATCAATTTTTGGGAAACAATGGTTTAATTCGTTTTCGATTTGTAGTGTAGGAGTCAAAGAGCTTAGAAATAATCACGTTTTATAAGGTTTTATTTTTTTTAGTGCTGATACAAATATTTAATACGTGTTACTTCCTATATCTTCCTAAACAGACAGAAAGACGGGCACATTTGATAAAGGGTTTCATACAAATCTACTTTATTATGTTTTTAAAAGCGACACGTTACATTACGAAAAAACGGCCTCGGTCGACGGTCTACTCGTTACACCGTGGACACCATTATCTCGCTTTGTTCGACCATCTTTCATCTTCTGCTCTCGTTATAATATCCAACACACCACCCTTTTAGCATCTATACAATCATTCTATGCAACCAGTTTTGATTCTATTTTCTTCACCTGTTCTGAATCCTGAGTGGTGATAAAGACAAATAGATTTGATGATAGAAGTTTATAAAATTACAGTACTATGTCATTAAACTGGCCACAGTTTATCTATGACACTTCATTTTTCAGTGAAATGGCTACGCAATGGCGCTAATGTTATGGCGTAAATATTATTTTTCTAATAGCTGTAATCTTGTTTCAGCGAATTGTAAATAAATCTTGCAAAAAATCAACAAATAATAAATATTTTTTCACACAGTCTGGGTGTAAAATATCTATATATATATATCGTATTATAAAAAAATATTTAAGTGTTAATATCTGTTGTCTAGTGCCCATAATACAAGCTCTAATTAATTTGGAACTAGATGGCGCTGTGTAGGTATTATTATTATATTTATATTTCGTTTAGCTATAATAAATATATTAAAAAATTGTACAGAATTTTTGGTTCAAGGTTTTTTTATTGTAATTTATGTGTCATTTAGAAGTCAATAGTTCGGTGATCATTACTTTCGACAACCACCGACAACGAAAGTAAATCGCTTAAAACAAAAAGTATGACCTAAAGGTTTTCAACTCCTTATTATAATATAATAAAAATAAAACAATTTTAACTAAAGTAATTTTAAAAAAAATTACGTACTGGTAAATATTTGTATTTATGTTTTCGTGTTAGTGCTACAGTGTTATGGCGAAAGTGTTATGATTTTTTTTTAATTTCCAATAAACATATACTAGTCCAGAAATTATATATACATACTAAATTTAATAATTTGAAAAGACAAAATATCCTCACATGACGGTCAAGAACTGAGTTAAATTCATGATGAGTAATTTCTGTTCATCAGTTTAAGTATGAAATACTCACTAAAAATATTTCAAAAATATGTACCTACTTCAGTGTTGTGGTGTCGTGATAGCCCAGAGCACAACGAACCTGTCTTAAATTTATAAGGCCCCACAGGGCCATGGTTCGAATCCGGGCGTGTACCAATGAGTTTTTCTGACTTAAGTACACAATATCACTGACACCGTGCTTCGGAGGGCACGTTAAGCAGTCGGTCCCGGACGCAGTCAATATATCGCGGTCGTTACAGTTCCCAACCCGTAGTGGAGCAGCGTGGTGAACTTAAGCTCCAAGCCCCCCTCCTCACCCTGGGGGAGGCCTAAACCCCTGCAGTGGGGTAAAAATGGGCTGATGATGATGATGTACCTACTTGTTACTTGTGAACACTGAATTACTATATTTTTTAAGCTTACTGTTTGTTCTGTATTTATTTTTTTTTCTACGTATTAATAGCAAAGTAACTTTTAAATATTTTACGAATAGCAACAATTAGACTTACTGTGAATGCATTGTTTTAAAATTTCCAAGCCAATGTTTGTCAGGCTGCGTGTATTATACCTACTTGCAGATTTGAATATTCTCAGATAAGAGACAAGGCCGTCCGCCTCGACAAGTAGTTTTGCCGACTTGGTCGCACACAAACCGTATTCACATAATATATGGCCCGAGTATAAAATAATGTAATGGAAGATCCATTTTTTTAGAAACACATACGATCTACTTATAGCGTTATAGCAATCAAATTTCAGAAAATCGAGAAGAAAAAAGAATTTTACTTCGTGTGACGTCATCATATTTTACAGAACACCTTGCCGCCTCCAATCTTCAATCAATGTCGTAATAATTGTCAAAGTACGATATAGTTAATCATGAGTTACTAAACATAACAGCTATGATGGCCGAGTGGTTAAAATCTCCGCTATTGATACAAAGTCTAGGTTCGATCCCGTTATGGGTGTGGGGTCCAAATTCCTTATACGTTGAAGACAATCTTCTCCTGCAGTGGAAGCATGAAAAAGTAATTAATTTAAGAAAAACATTAGTTACACTCTCTGTACAAAGTACTTGGAGCGCGCGGCCCCAAGTAAGTCGTCTTCGGTACTAACGCCGGTTTACTAAAATTTAGCACCAGACACACGTGTGTCGGCATGTCAGATCACATAAAGAGTTTTTTTCGTAGTTTTCCATATATATCAAATCTATTAGACACATGTGAACTTCTGTGATATATTAATACCATTTTTATCTGCTCTCCCGACGCTCGCAGTAGTGATGGCCGGGAAGCGTCCTCTGCCCACCGCACTGCTTGTTACCACTTGTATCGCCTATTTATCGCGAACATATTCCACGTATAGAGTCTTAACTTAATTTGCTTTTGGCTCGATTCTATTGTATAGGTACTCATACTGTAATCAAACAATCGAAGTTCCGAAAAGTTTTGCGAAGTCAGGGGAACTTCCGATAACAAATTATATTAATCTACGCAATGGTACTTTGATAGTTCATTCACTGGCAGTTGACATAGACAATAGGTAACATGTAACAACGTCCGTGTAATCATTACTGGATTCTACCAATAAAATCTTAAATGAAGTGTACCTATAAAATAGGGTATTAAACTCCAGTTAAAAAAAATTCCGTATTTATTTTTGACTAACTGCTCCACCGCTTCACCCGTGTGGACTACAGGATTTACAGTACTCTATTCCCATGACTACATTGTATAGCGACCGTCTGCGACTTCTTGGCGTGGTTTTCATAATTTGAAATTTTCTTCTTCAATTTGATTGTTTTGGTAGGATATTTAAAATAAAAATTTTAAACTTTCTTTTTTCATTTTAGACATTGGAAAAATATAATATTTCTATGGATTACAAGGCTAGTCATTAGTAAACGAGTTTCAAGTTTTAAAGATGATCGAACCTTGACATCATTTGGTCATCATTCGCGGGTCGTGAGTACACAAACTTTGAATTGTCTATGATTTGTCATATCTCCGGTAATAATTGGTATTTTTCTAAAATTCAAAAAGTGTAATAATCAGTTGGTCATCCTCTATCTAACGGGTAATATATAAATGACTGAAGAAGAAGCGGTCATTATATTATTCCTATAGTCACATTTGCTTCCGTTCACCCATTCTCATCCTCCCATCTACATCTAATAATGACAATCCTCTATGCTATACTTAGTGATAAGCAAAGGCGGATCGAAGATATGTAAAAGAGAGTTCACGAAATTTATAATTACGCTCTAACATCTGTAATAGTTCCTTCGAAACTTTTGTTATTTCTCACGTTACGGACTGTTGGTTCGACTGCTTGGTTCCACTTGTGGGTCCAGTAAGATTTTCAAACATTCTACTTGGTGGAACCAACGATCTTGGTTTCAAAAAGTAAAATTTTGGGCTCTTAGCCTTACTGACGAGTATTGGTAAAAACCTCTTTACACAAATAAATAAATTGAAATCTAAAACAATCATGGCAGCGCTTTCGATTCGGGTATGGTTTCATTGAAATCGAAACTTATTGAATCCGTTTCGCCAATAACGAGTTCCAATAAGAACCTGTTTAACGTAATATCTATGTATTTCGAGTGGATGATGTAAACTAAAATTAACATAACCGGCCACAGCCGCGGTCACCGATCTAACCGTGACAATGCGTTGTACTCATTAGTATTGTGGCCAATGTTCTTGCTTGTCTATCAGTAACTTCGATATCATATGGGTATTGGGCCATTCAATTCTCAAGTCGATTATTACATTCGAACCTGCCGGGCTTACATGCACAACGCAACTAAATTTCGTCGATGCATTATCTCGTGCTGAAACGAGATAATATTTGTCACATATACTGAGAGACATCTCGTTCTTTCCGGCGCAAGATAAAAAATTTGTCGCAGTGTGCATGTTAGCCCTGTAGACCAAACAAAAAGGCCGAACTTCTTCAATTTTATTTATTTATTAATTAAAGTTACACCATCAGTTCTTAGTAATTACAGCTATAAAATTAAAGGTATTATTACAACAACATTATCAGACCAGGTTAGAAACTTTTATATAGGTGTACACAACAGTGATAATTTAACTTAAGCAATTAAGCAAATATTTAAAACTAAACACAACAAACTAAAAAGAAAATAATAATAAGAACAATAAACTATAATGAGACTGATTATTCAACTTATCTAAACAATTAAAAACAAACAGAAACAAGGTAATTGTATGTAATAGACAAAGTACTCAGCAGTAAAACTACAATGTTAGAAAAATGACCAAGAGAGACAGCGCAGTCAAATCCCTGTGAGATGATTACATGTGAATACTTAAATACAATACTTAAATCTAGTAGCTACAAAACAATACACGTATACTCGTATACAGAATCACGATGGGAGTAAAATTGTTTACACCATAAATTAAGGATACTTCAAGCTAGACTGCGATAGGTTTGAAAATGTCTCGTTCCACTTTCATAATAACTCCTTGTTCTTTCCCAGGCGAAATACTGTTCATGTACTATAATCGTATATTATGATGCAAGTACGGTAAGCTGCATATTATATCATCGTCGAAGTGTTTATAATAAACCGATGACTATAATAGCCAGCTTACTGAGTACGAGCATCATACGACTTTTTTTTAGGGTTCCGTAGCCAATGGCAAAAAAGGAACCCTTATAGTTTCGCCATGTCCGTCCGTCTGTCTGTCTGGGGTTTTTCTCGGAAACTATTGGCAATATATAGATGAAATTTAGAAGGTAGGTGTAATCTATGAACCGTTACACAATGACGGAGTGAAATTAAGAAAAAAAAATTTTTGGGGTATATCGCGAAAAATGTAACTGAAGTACGAAAAAAATTATTCATCGTATATTAACGTAAGAGGTACCAAACGAGAGGTTTTAAAAATCATATCAAGGTTTCAAACACGCCTAAAGTTCTAATTTTTGTTAGAGTCCCCCTCTACCAGCTAAACCGTTGTTTTGGATGTGTGGAAAAAATTTATGACAGGAGTATATATAACGTAGTTAAAAGGAAAACTATCACAGCTAACTAAACTGTATTACTTAACGAGTAATAGAGTAACTTATAATATATACTTTAAAAGTAAAAATTTTGTAAAAATTCCATAGGAAATGACAGCGTTTAGCCAAGAAGCGAAAAGTAGATGCATTTTATTTTATATTGTATGGTGGTACGGAACCCTTCATGTGCGAGTCCGATTCGTACTTGGCCGGTTTTTCAATACATTTGCGATTAAAATTAAGTAGATACTTCAAATGTAATAATGGCGGCAGCGGGCTACTTTTCGCGGTTTACGCATTCGTTACAAATAGAATGCTCGCTTGTGATTGGTGTAAAGTAAAAAGGCCTAGTACTGTAAAATACAACATTACGATTCAAGTGTCGATCTCATAAAGATCGTATTAATAGCAAATGTATTGAAAAATATATTAATAAACATTTTGAGGAGGGTTGGCATCCTAAATTCGGTCCAGGCTATTTTTAGGGTTCCGTAGCCAAATGGCAAAAAAGGAATTCTTATAGTTTTGCCATGTCCGTCCGTCCGTCCGTCCGTCTGTCTGCCTGTCTGTGGTTTTTTTCGGAAACTATTGGCAATATATAGATAAAATTTGGAAGGTAGGTGTAATCTATGAACCGCTACACAATGACATAGTGAAATTAAGAAAAAAATTTTGTAAACTGTACTTTTATGAGTAAAAATTTTGTGAAAATTCCATAGAAAATAACAGTTAGCGTTTAGCCAATAAGCGAAAACTAGATGCATTTTATCTTTGTGATGTTAGGTATTTTTGTTATTTTAAACGATAAGTAATTAAAAAAAAACATTTTATGATGACTACATTGTATTACTAGGTACTACTAAATTTACGCTTTCCTTTGCAGAGCTTATTCTCTTCACAATCGATACTAAAATCGAAGGTTCACAGTAATAAAATAAGTAATAAAAATTGTCTCTAGGTATCAGTGCACTCATCTTATTACTTTTCGGATTAGCCAGAGAGGATCAAGCGCCTTCTAAATAACTAACAAAATAAAAATGAGATATATTTATACAATAATTCTTAAATCACATAATAATAACGATTAATGATTAAGTTCGATTAACGTCGCGCTCGTTTTTTAATATTGTATGGTGGTACGGAACCCTTCGTGTGCGAGCCCGATTCGCACTTGGCCGTTTTTTTTTATAAATAGGACAACTCTTTTCCCATATAAATTTTTGTATCAGAAGTTATCGCTTGTTCCAAAACGTGTAACTTCCAAGGTATAGTCCGAAACCAACAAAAGTATTAATAATAATTATTGTTCTAATGGAAAACAAAGTCAGATTTTTACCAGAATTCTTTAATTTTTATTTTATGAAATTCTCAAGGCGGTTATTCATTTATTATTCTAAGGGGCGATCCTAAAACCTTCCCTTAGCCGCTATTGACTAGTTAGCTAAAACTAGTTAGTCAAAACAATAAAATTGTATAACTTTTTGTTATTCTATTTGGCGGTTAACAGATAATGGGAACTTGTGAGATAGACCCTTAAACTATTAGGGAATCATGTTATTAAATTGTTAGTTGTTGTTTTCCCAGACCCTTCGAAAAGGAAGTTTGGAAGTAGAGACGTAGTCAAGTCACACGTTCTTAAAATTAATTTCGTACTGTCCTCCACATCTGCGACTTTAGTATTTTACGTCGTTTCTGGGTAATTCCTTGTTTTTTTTTCCATGGAGTAATTATTTACACATTTACCTACCTATTCCATTGTTATTATGTTATGAGCAGGTAGTAAAGGTACATTCATAACTTCAGATTTTAAAGCGTGACCTCGAATGCCATGGATCCCAAGCTTTTATATCTTCTTTATATACAAACTCGAACTATATCGCATATAATGTGAAACTATCATTTCGATGCGTTGTGAATGTGCGTAGGCCATAAAAGTATGAATTGACTAGAAGCCCTCTTCTGCGTTTACCGTCTAACTACTCATACTCTAGCTAGCTGGTGCAAGATGGCGAGTTTCAGTTCGCGAGGTGCCTGCGCGCTGGTCTTCAACCACGCGAAATTGCGTTAGATATTTTCGATACGGTGAAGTGACATTTCTGACTCTATTTAAACCAAACGCTGCTGTCAATTTTATTTACTTTATGGCTTAAGCGATGGGCGTGGTGTAATTATCCATAATTGCATTTGTCTATTTTCAGAATTGAATGCCGACTCAATCCCCATTTTATCTAAAAACGGTGTCGCTAGCTTTTGTGTAAACAATGCACTTAAATTAATTTAATGTTATCTTACTTATTATCAAATTGCCCTCATATTGGGCATTTTTCATAGTGCCCGGTCATTATGAAAAATGCCCGATTTATCACTTGGTCCATAACATATATAAAACTAAGAATAATAAATTTTTGAAATTTAATTTTTTTTTACGTTTAGGTCACAGATCATCCGAAGACAAGCGGACGGGCTCCCCCTTCTCCCTTCTTCCATTGTCTGTGTTGAAGTCAGTTACTGGCTATGCTAGTCTTATTGGTCGGTACACAGTCCATTCTCAACTGAACTGATGATAGCACAGCATGGCTTCTCCATAATAGGTCAATGATTCATGCGCTACCTATGTATCAATAGCTATTTCAAAGGATGTAGTGTTGATGCCGTCTACGAGTATTGAAAAATAATATTGACTGATATTTTTCCATTTGTTTCAGGTACACGCAAGCACGCACTTTCACTGAGTCAAAACAAACTGTGATTCCGGCCATTGTGTAGTATTGACTTGAATGTTTGGTCTTCCATGCTATTTATATAGTAAGTACTCCATATTAAAAAGTGGAACAGCTCAACGATTAAGCATTATGAAAGCGTCTCTGTTAAAACTATCTGTTGCTGTGGACCATTAACCTTCATCATCCTTGTGCAGATTATACTAAAGTGAACTCCACAATTATCAGAAAAAAATTATTCCCTATATTAAAATGTTTTGAATTGAAATCTAGTAAATCTGAGGATCGTGTAGTAGACTTGTTTACATAGTCCAACGAAAACTTGTCTTTGAAGAATTAAATACAAGATTAGGATTGTCACCCTAGGGAGCAAAACAGTGTATTTCTGGCGAGGAAAATAATTTCGAAGTATAAACAGTTTGCTTTTCACGATACTAAAAATAATGGTGACATTAATTTTTGTAAATAAAGCTTATTTTAGAAAGAATCTTTATGTAGTCTTAATTTCTCTTGTTCTTATACTAATTTTATTTCATTCGTTTTTGCAACTAGTGAAAAAATTACCAGTCAATATTATTTTATGTAAAACAGAGATAATATTTGGATTGATAGAATTTCCTGTATACGTGTAACAAAAACTTCTTTCAACTGTAACTTTATTTAGGTACTTAATCCAATAAAATCTGAATGAACCATTGCAATAGCAATTAGGTACTAAATCTCTATGAAATATTTTTTAATTACTACTTAGTTAAGACGCCTGCAACTAGGTAAAACAGACATGGTCCAGACATCCTGACATTAGAATAACTGACTACTTCCTTATTTTTTTTTCGCTTTGAAGCGAGGTGTACGAATTTCCCTTATCTACTAAATAGTAGAAATTAGGTACTAAAATGTTGACCGCTCAAACGCCTAAAATTTATTTTGCTCCAGACATTCTGATGCTTAAGAACATCCAACACCCAACGTCGCATTGCACGAAAATGTGTGATTCGTATACAGTGCACCATATTTGTTAGGTGTTTGACGTAACAACAGCTGCAGCAGATGTGCGTCTGTATTGTCGCAACGCATGAAAGAACGAATTAACTTCGCCATGGAACTGACTTCAATGGGACCGACAATAATTATGTAAACTCGTAGATTCAAATCACAAGAAATGTTTTGTCACGTGTTCCTTCAAATAAAAAGATCTATTGTAACAAAATGAATTCCAAACATGTTGATTGTTTAATTTTAATTTTTAGTTTAATCATCAACTTTTAAATTTAATTTCAGTCAAATCTTTTTTCGCTTGATCTTTAAAAATATGTGAGGATATTTGAAAGGCCCCACCTTGGGGGGGGGGGGGGGGTAATGAAAGGAGGCGTAAGGGGGGCATAACAGGCTGGTGGAATGGAATTTAAAATCACAACAGGTGTACTCTGCCAAAAGAGTTTATTGTACATGTTAATATTATTTTGTCAATCTCAAGTAACGCATTTCTGGTTCCTACGGAAGCGCTCGGCGTAATTAGATTAAAAATGCATAAATTGGCTAATGCAACGGGAATTAAAGTCTAATTATTCGTAAATATGGCACAACATTCGAATGAATTATCCAGGGGTAATCCATTTAAACCCAATCAATCTATAATCAATTCTGAATTGAACTTCGGAATTAATTATCGATTAACTGACATACGACTCTAGCAGCGTGAACTTTTTATAAAATTTAAAAAACAAAAATGCATGAAAGAGAAACATTTTGTATTTTTGTGGTTAGCTTATTCGCCCCAAACGTTCTTGGGTGTAATATATCCGGGGTGCACAAATTCGAGTTAAATCGCAACCCCAAATACACACTTAATTCAAGACACATGTGCTCATAGCTATGGTTGTGCCTTCTGAGAATACGGTAGTTTTAATTATGCAGTTACGCCACTAGGTTCTGTGGGACGCATGGTAAGTTATTTCAACGTCTGTTTCGTTCTCCAAATCTATATGCAGCATAAACGTAACATGCATACATCGGCTGTCACCATAGCTAAGTTTGAGCCAAATTTCGTTCAAATAAAAACAAAGAAAGGCTATGAATAAGACGATTAGGACCATGGAGCTATGTGACGATTCGTCACAAATATTTGCGGACCATGTGAACTAAGGTGATTTCGTATCCATGCAATAATTTATCAATGATCTATAATTCTATAGCAATTGATACTAGAATTATTCGTTTGGTTATACCTGCTGATACTGCCTTTCTTATTAGGAAACGTTTATTTATTCGTATTGTCTCTTTTTTTCAACCCAAAATGCCAAAATGAAAAAGGACATAACGTATTTTAACTGTTTGGACATAACGTATGTTAACTGTTTAAATGAACGTTTCTGAATAGCCAGTTTAGACCAATTCGATCAATAGATCTATGTTTACGGCAAAGTAAATCCGTAAAGAATCTATCCCATGAGAAAAGAGAGTTTTTTTAAACTAAGTATACTATAATTTTAGGAAGAGTCCAAGTAACATATAAACCATCTATATTAAATCTTGCGGATGTTTCCGAAAAAAAACTGTTCTTAAGTTTTTTGTCAACACATAACATTCAAACCCGTGGGAGAAATTCCCTTACATCCGTCGCACGCGAACAAATCCGTTCTCACGATATGTTACTGCCTTTAATTGTGTTGTTTTTGAAATAACTAGTTTCCACATATTACGTTGTTTAATACCTAACTTGTCATTTAGTGTTGCAGTAAAAATTAGCTCTGACGTATCACACAATTTTCGGGTACCTGAAAACGTCTACAAATCTTTTTTCTGTCAGCCCTTTCAAAATGCTAACACTGTTTCTGACTTCAGCCAGTCACTCTTCGCGTCTAGTGTAAAGCAAAAATTATGGTTGGTGTGGATTTTGTTTCAGAACGTGATAGCATTCTGAATAGCCTATTTGTTACACCTAAGAGTCATTATAACTACTTAGATCTATAATAATACATTTACTTGATGATATAATGGTTAATCTTCGAAAAAACTATTTCCAAGAAAAAGACAACATTGTGTACCTACCACCTTGCGTCTTAATTTTCTTTAAAATCTTCAATTACTTTTGATCTCTTATCGTTTTTGTCTACTGCAGGCAAATCTTTGTGCTGGACATATTGCAGTTCAGGGTGAGTTTTTAGAACCACTATATTCTCTTCTAGAGGAGGCAAATCGCGATCGCAATTTCATAATATCTCAACTCTTTGTGCTCCTTAATAAGATTCTTATACAGTTCATTTTAATGCGAACATTGATTTTGGGTCTTCGTAAGTAAAATAATTATTTGAGATGCTAATGTTATAATAATTCGAGCTTCAACCTAGACGGACCGACGACAGTTGTGTATATCTTTGATTTGCGAATGAGGATTATTGTGACAAGTCCCCGCTCTATAATCCCCTAATTAATGTTATATATGTAGTTTCTCTGATTTGCAAATCGCGATCAAGGTTATGCGTCTACAAGCCTTTAATGGGAAAAATATTTTCCGGAAAATCTTTCTTTCTTTATACCATGCAAACGATATTCAGCAATGAATGCTATATGTCAAGCATTCGTTTCTTTATCCTTCTTAATGTTTCTTACCCAATAAACTGTCTTACGCTTATAAAAATAATTCCTATACTAATCAATCATCTATATCATGTATTAATTTCTTTATATCTCTAAATATTTCTTACACAATTACGCTTATGGAAAGTGATAATATTTACTGAAAAGTCTTTCATTCAATTCTAAGTTTGTTATACCACGCGTTCGATTATCCTATTCTTATTTTTTCACTATATCACGTATTCATTCACTATTCCTAATATTTGTAGTAACTTGGGATTCCGCTGACTACCTGAAAGGAAGTTATGTTAAATATTGAAACGTATGAATTGAGTAGAACGAGAAAGACAATAAGACTATAAGCTTCCCACGGAATTGTTTACTTGTCTCCAAACTGTCAGAAACTCGCGACATAACTCGTATCAGTTACAATACCGTAGCAACACTTGTTACTGTATGCATCTGTAACACTCTGTAGTGGGTAAGGACTTTCGGAAAGGAACAAACTAACTCGTACATACATACGTACATTGAAGTGTCGTTGTCATTAGTCTTTCTAAAGTGGATGAAAGCGGCGACGTGTGGTCTTAATTGACTTTGTTCGAAAGTTTCTAAACAGCTTGTTCTCACAGTTTATGTCTAATTTTGTTTGTGAACTTTCTGATAAAACAGCTGTTACCTTAACATTTCACGAAAAGCTTCTTTTTTAGGGTTCCGTACCTCAAAGATCACTTTGATGTCCATCTGGGTGTAAAAATATCTATAGTATATGGATATATATTATATAGAATGTTAAAGAGCATATACTGCCTACATGCACAGGAAACAAAACAACACAACACCGGCTGTACGACTAAAGAGTGACTAAAGAAGAAAGAAGATATAAGATCAAATTCGAAACATAAAAGTATAGAAGAAAATAGTTGACAAAAGGAAATAGACGATTGGAAGCGATACAGATAAGAATGCTCTCCCGTCTACATACACGAAAATAATACAATATAACATAATATATAAGCGGACGACTGTTTAGCCTAGTGGGCAGCGACCCTGCCTACGAAGTTGGAGGTCCCGAGTTCGAATCCCAGGTCGGGTCAGTGTTTATATGATGAATATTAATACTGGCACCGGGTCTTGGTTGTTATATGTATGTGGCGTCTTCGCTTGGTACCCAAAATACAAGCAAATACTTAGTTTGGGACCTAGACGTTGTTGTGTATATGTGTATTTGTTATTATTATTATATACAAAAAACGTATATTACGCTCCCGGAGATAAAACCTATACAATATTTAAATATATATATATCAGTTGTCTAGTACCCCATAATACAAGCGTAATACTTGCGTACTTTGGGACTAGACGGCGCTATGTGGGATGTCCCAGGTGTTATTATTATTATAAGTCTGCCTGCATTATTATTATTATTATAAGTCTGCCTGCCAAAACCCTTTTTCTCAATTTTGTGTTTGTTTTGTGACACGATTTCCTTTTACTTATGCTACCAGTTATCCGAATCAAATACTTTTTAAAGGGAGCAAGTAAGGAGCGAGCAAGGAGGTTGGTAACTGTTGTTTTACCTTTTAGATTGACTGTGGCTACATAAGTAGCCAAATTAGAATACAGCCATAACAGTGCAAGCACCAATGCGACTGTCTTACAAACAACTAGGAAAATGTCATGTGTTCAGCAACTCAGTCGTGGGTGTACCAACTGATTAGACGGATTATCAAACAAGCGTGGCTGAGCGGACCGCTGCGGTAAATAGTAAAATAACAGTAGTACCTAGTACTCGAAATAGTCAAGTCGCTCCGCTGCGGTTAAAGGAATTCTTATCTAATGTATATTTTATCGTTTGAAAAGGTTTTTATTAGACGACGCGACGTCAATAAAGGAGGAGGTTTCTCAAGTCTATATATTTTTTACTATATTTTATACACCGCTGATGTATTTATTGTGATGTATGATGTCGTCGTGATAGCCCAGAGCGCAACGAACCTGTCTCAAATTTGTACGCATCCAGGCGTGTACCAATGAGTTATTCTGACTTAAGTACACAATATCACTGACACCGTGCTTCGGAGGGCACGTTAAGCAGTCGGTCCCGGACGCTGTCAATAGATGGCGGTCGTTACAGTTCCCAACCCGCAGTGGAGCAGCGTGGTGGACTTAAGCTCCAAGCCCCCCTCCTCACCCTGGGGGAGGCCTAAGCCCCTGCAGTGGGGTAAAAATGGGCTGATGATGATGATGATGTATTTATTATTCGTATGAACCCGAACGCGTTGTATACTTAACATTGTCGGTAAATTACATGATTCGATACGCAATGCCTGATTTTCATTTTTTCCCACATTCTAAAAAACACTTGCATGACATTGAATGTAGGTTTAGTAATGAGATTTGTTAATTTTCATATCATCATCAGAAGCGGCTTCGTTTGGCTGCGTTCATTAAATTTTTATCATATAACCGCACACGTGCAGATAAACTCACGTCAGCTTTTCATTTATTGACTCTTGGGAAACTGTCGCACGATATTTTTGGAATGTTGCACAAAATAGAAAATGAATATCAATCGTTGGGTGGTTTTTTTGTTGTGGTAAAACTGATCTAGCTATAACCACAGAATATATCTGCTGGCGTCTATAACGAAATTATTTTTAATTGACGATAAGGTATAGGTGATTTTTGTGTTTGAATGAGTTATTGTTTAGGAACTGTCTATAAAATCCAAAGGCAGATACTCTGAGAAAAATGTTCATCATCAATTGAGCAATGGATGACCCTCATAATAAAAAACGAGGAGTATGAAGTGGAAAAGAATATGTGTCAGCGGAAATCATGGTTCCAGTAACGTAGTTATTAACGTTTTTTCCCCTCATATTCCTCGTATTTATGATGATCTTTAGCATCAATCGGTCTACTGATTATAAAACCATCGTAATAACATTTGAATTCACTATAGTACTTTTCTCAGAGTAGTTGAGATTTTTGAGGGTTTCGCAGTTCTTATTTAAGCGCCTTCGTCTATCTCTATCTTCGTCATTCGTCTAGCTTGTATCTTTACAAAATACAAGCTGACGAATTCATGGTGGAGAAAATAGCCATTTTTACTATTCAAGGACTAGAACTGTAAGAAGTGTCGACGAAAAGAAAAAAAAATATTAAAAAAGAACCGAGGTACGTCGGTCGGCTCGTTTACTGGTCAGTATCTTTTTGAAGACAGAATACGAAAAGTGAACCGAGTACAAAAATTTGTAGGTGCATGGGTTGAGATTGAAAATTAATATAGACATGATGAAAGTCATATCAAGCAGAGTATCAAGTGTCCTATTGCCACTGTTAACAATCGAATTATATGACCGTTTTAGAGATTATTCGAATAACTTTAGATTGATATTTTAAATTATTCGAAATGCAGAAACAATTGATAATCCTTAAAAATTCATTAACTTTGGTCTAGAATACACAAACAGTCGAATGTGATTCATTAATTTCTGTCGCCGGACGTCCACTGCTGTATATAAGCATAAGCCTTCCCTAGATCTCCATAACACGGTCTTGAGTCACCTGCAACCAACGGTAGCATGCCACCTTTGCCAGGTCATCAGCCACGAATTGGGGGACCGTTCCACACTACTACTGTTGGGTCGTGGTTTACTTTTGAAAACGTTTGTTCCCCAGAGGGTAGTGGTTCTGTTAGTATGTGACCTGCCCAATGCTACTACAACTTGCTAATTATGCGACCTTTGTGGGTTACTTAAGTTTTCTGCGAATATTGCTTCCACGCTTAGTGTTAACTGAATGATAAAACCAAGACTATGTTACAATGGACTCAGTATTTATTTATTTAGGCTTATAAAAAACAATTAATTAAATCTGTTTTTATTATAATATTTGATTATAGAAACTATATAGTTTCTAAAATAATAAACACAATTTGTGTACATTACTACTGCATATATTATCAAGTTCATTAAGCAAAAGTCCTTCCATCTACAACTTGACCAGTTGACTTGAACGGTTTAAATCCAAAAGGTCTAATACCCTCCCGCACTACGCGAATTGAGGCCAATATGTGGCATAGCCATGAAGCCATAAAACAGACAAATGCAGATGTCGTTATTATTTTGTTAACGCGTATTGTACTTATAGCAGTTAAAGCTACGCAAGAAGAAGTAATAAAGGTTTGGTGGCAGACTGAACGTCAGGATCACGTCCTCTTGGCTTGATTGTGAAACGTTATTTCAGAAGCTAAAAGGTATTAGTGTATGAGGGTTGAGCGGCAGACTCAAATATTAGACGACTAGGAATGTATGTCAGGATAAAGTTATTTTGGCTTGATTGTGGAACGTGCATTTCAGAATGCAAGGTGATCGTTGTTTTTACAAAAGGCAAATCGGGTCAAAGACTTACATTTGTATGGATTGTTTGGCGTTGAAAAACGAGAGGCGAATGTGTTTTTTTAACTTTGTTGCAACAATACTTGTGGCGAATACTTGTTAATGTGACACAATAGATGCCGTGCTATAGTTGACGACTGTTACAAAAACTGAAAATGAAAGCATAGAATCGTCAACATGTCTCATAAAACACCTGAAACCACAGAGGCGTAAAATGTTAAAGTCGAGTATAAAATGAAACTTTGCGGAACGATTTTGTGATCGGAACGAAATGGCTATCTATTATTTTGTAAGTCAGGACTTAAAACATAGGTATATCGTTTAATAATATCTCTCAACAGTTGATAACAGTTGGTAGTATGTAGTTTATAAACAGCCAAAAAGAAATTTATATCCAATTTCTTTTAGCGATTTCAATATACACTTATGTAGCAGTCACAATCATGCAAAATTTCAGTTTTATACATGTTTTATAGCACTTTATATATTGCGACTAAAACTATCTTCTACGGACAGACAGACGGACATGGAGAAACTACGACAATGGAATCCTAAAAATCCAGGGAAGGATTATGAATAGAATCAATATGATAATGTATGAATAACGTTAAAATGAAAAGGCAACCAACTTCCAGATAAATGACAGATGACGACTTTTCACAGTATGATAGCAGATGTTTTCCGCCAAAGTGTTCGCCATCTGTACGAAATTTTCGGAATTCTTGTGTTCGAATGCATACCTAGCGAATAATAAATCAAACAGAACGCAAATAAAAATAGACCACTTTAGATCAACGGATTATTGGATAAGTGTGAAAGATATCTAGTGCATGGGCTGCGATTTATGAATCCGGAATTGGCCACTTGAAAAAAAAAAAATTTAATAATTACAATATTTAAAAATGGAATTCTTTTTCTGTAGAATACACTTTGTTTCATATAACTGTTAATTGTTTTTCCATCGTGGCTTAATTTTGAAAATTGCGTGTCTTCAACACACCGAGTTATACCTAGTACCTAGTATATACCTAGGGTACTAGACTGTACGTACCACAGAATGTAACTCTGCACGAAAATCGTTCAGATCACGGTGCTCTGAACGACTTTGACATAGTGCTTGTGGACCGCCTGTCAGTGTAATCGATTGACATTATTGTGTATTTCGGAAAAATGTCTGAGAAGAATGCCTTGCTGCGCCTTTAAAAAGTGTATAAATAACTCCCGAAACTTTAAAAAGGCGGATGGAATTACAATTTTGACGGTTGCACATATATTGAATTAATTGGTAAGCATAACGATAATACTCATTTCATCTCTTTTCAATCTATTACATTGCTGTACGAACACATGATAAGCTGACTTGAAACATGGAATCTCACGGCAGGACTGGTCCACAAATTTAAAGTCGATCAGCGCGGCGCTATGGAACGGGCTATGCTCGGTATTTCTTTGGTAGACAAAATCAAGAAATCCGTCGAAGAACTGAAGTTGTCGACATAGTCGAAGTGATTAGCTAGCTGAAGTGGCAATGGGCTGATCACATTTGCCGTAAAACCGACAACCGATGGGGTAGACGAATTCTCGAGTGGAGGCCACGTACCGGGAAGCGAAGCGAAGAATATTTTATAAAACTTTGCACTGGAATATGTGTTCTCCGTGTACGTATATCATTAAAATTGTCTGCAATTTTAGAAACTTTCTCCTTGTAATGACATGGTTCCGAAGCTTCTGAAGCGACTGTATTCAAAAAACCAGTCACTCGAGAGTGACTCATACACATATACATTGTGCGTGTTATGACCAGCATAATTGTCCTGTTATCTTTACATGATTATAGAACACAAATGATTACGTACGTAAGAATTCTGGTAATTCTAGCAATATCGTAAATTAATTTCTTTTTTTTCATGTCCTGTTGTGTCACTGCACTTCTACAGCCAGTATCTTTATTACAACAGGAGTGGGCCCAAATAAGATTCACAAATCCTAATTGTTCCACCCATATTATGCAGTGGGTCCAAGAGTACTTGATAATCCTGTTGGATCCACTAGTGGAACCGAGCGGTGGTACCAACAGTCCGTAAAGCTTTTTTAAGACTTACAAAGCTTACTGCTTTTGTTCAAATACAGGGCCTGATTGACTGCGTACCAATAGTCGGAAGATACGAAGACGATTGTGTAGAACAGAAATAATATAGTTTTTTTTCTTTCGTGATTGCAATATCTGCTAACTATCTAAAGTAATTGCTTCCAAATTTTCAAATGCCTTTCTTTGGCCTGCGATTGTGCCTGTGATATGTAAGACCGATGGCAAAGTCTCCATGGTTCCATCTTCATTTTATAATGTGCAGAACCCTAATTGTTGGGTTTCGTGAGTTCCTCACCTTCCGAAACTCGTAAATAACCCTCACGTTGAATAACTGGAAATAGACTGTAAGATAAACAGAACATATGTGTGAATACAAATGAGCATAACCCGCAAGGTGTTACCGTTTTTCCATAAGGGGAATCCACCTGTGGCTTACCGCTTTGGTTTATATCGAAATCGGTTTAGTACATCCCGAAATAGCTGTCTGTGATCGACCGAGGACGGATAGACTACCCTAGAGAGTTCCTATAAAGGTCTACTTTTTCGCAATTTGGGACCCTAGTAAAAAGCTTAAAGTTATGTATATATTTTTATAATACAATCGCGCAAACAAAATATTTAATACTGAAGTGAAACCTGACCTTTCCCGAGGCGGTCGCTTATCAAACGTTCGGACAGGCACTTTCGCTGTATGAGTACTTTCGCCTTCTGTAGTGCAGGCGGGTAATTTAAAGGTGTTTGTTCGGTTTTTTTTATATACTAACATTACATTTAGTACACAGTTCCAAGCGAGAGATAATAATAAATCACTATATCTATATTAAGCCTATTACGCCCTACTGCAGGAGTTGAGGCCTCCCCTCGGCATGACGGTACTTGGAGCTTAATCCACCACGCTGTTCCGATGCGGGTTGGTGCATTTTAATGAAACGTCATCTGATAATGGATACGAGGACCGACGGCTTAAAGTGCTCTTTGAGGTACGGAATCAGTGATAGTTATGTACTATCTGAAAGTCAGAAATGTCAGAAAAAACTCATTAATACATGTCCTGGGATTCGAATCACGACCTTCTAAATAAGAAGCGGGCTCGCCACCACACAACTATCACAACAACTATACATAATGTAATACAAGTGGATCTAATTTCGTAAGCAGTAGTGGGGAAAAGAGCAATAGACGTTACGATTCTAGAAGTATACGATTCTAGACATGCACCCACTTTTTCTTTGTCGTCGTCAGCCTTTTTCTGTCCACTACAGGGTATCATGACTACAAGACATAGATAGACCTTCTCCAGGGCTTGCATCATACACGGTTTTACACTTTTCGCATCCAGCCACTTCCAGCTACATTTTCGTTCGTCTAACTTGCTGAGGGCGTTCCGTTCCGTTTTCCTTTATGTTTCGGAACGTTCCGTTTTCGTTTATGTTTTTTTTTAATATTACAGTAATGGATTAATCATTGACGTGTAGTACCGGGAGCATAGCTATTTACAGTTCATCGAATATTTTTTATTCATATAATTTGGACGCCTCGAGTTGTATTGTACTTGCGGCACGCGATACGTTGTTCGTACTCAATCAATGAAAGGTCATCGTGCGTCCAAATTTAACTGAAGGCACGTATGAGTAAATAAACACGCGAGTTGAAGCACATGGACTATACACATAAATAAATCAAATATGTTTAAATGGGAAATGAGTGCGTAAAGCTAAAATCTATGTATAATATGTTACAAATATTGTTACAAGTATTTATATGATGAATATTGATACTGGTACCGGGTTTTGGTTGTTATATGTATGTGGTGTCTTCGCAAAAATATTTATATATGTATATATTATAAAGAATATTTAAGTATGTATATCAGCTGTCTAGTAACCCATAACACAAGCATAATACTTGCTTACTTTGGGACTAGATGGCGCTGTGTGGGAAGTCCCATATATTATTATTATTATTATCATAGTACATAGCATAATAGTTGGTCGTCTGATGCAAATTGAATTGGCTTACTCTTGCTTAATTATTGGTGGGGTCGAATTTCGCCCACCGGGCGACTAGTAGTGTAGTGTAATTTAATAAAACGGCCACTGCATTCTTAAAAACTTAGTGTCGTGATAGCCCAGAGCGCAACGAACCTGTCTCAAATTTATAAGGCCATAGGGCCATGGTTCGAATCCGGCCGTGTACCAATGAGTTTTTCTGACTTAAGTACATTAACAGACTATCACTAACTCCGTGCCTCGGAGAGCACGTTAAGCAGTCGGTCCCGGACGCTGTCAATAGATGGCGGTCGTTACAATCCCCAACCCGCAGTGTAGTAGCTTGTTGGATTTAAGCTCCAAACCCCTCCTTACCCTGGGGGAGGCCTAAGCCACTGCAGTGGGGTAACATGGGCTGATGATGATGGTGATTCTTAAAAACTGACCCGAAAATTTAGTGATTTTATAAAATTTTTAAGTAGCTTCAATTTTTCTTATAAAGGTCGTCTTGAAGTGTAAAATTTGCAGAAATAAAGTAAAAATGAATTATATTTTTTTTCATATGTTTTAACGTACGCACAAAGTGAAAATTAATACTATTATAAACATCATTTAAACTGCTTAAAAACGAATATATTATTGATATTCTGAGCTCGCGGTAGCCGAAAAATAGGTGGACGTATTGTGTTTCCCGTTTTAATTTTTGACTGTTTACCATAAAAGTATATGATTTGTTTTGACAATTAAGTACTAACCTATGCACTACTCATTAACCAAATTTGGTCAGATTGAAAGTCACGAGCCATTTAATTGACAGAGACAATTGATTGATAATGATTGATGACAAGTCAAAAGGTTAACGTACTACCCACTGTATATTTCCCTTTATGTGGGAAGTCTAACGCTCCAGTGGTCGATTTTTCAGTCCGTCATTTGTCGAAAGTTTCGTATATGTCGCAGAATTTTATTGACCGCTTTTTTCGCGCATTTTACTGACGTTTCATGACATGTCATATTATGAGAACTATATTGATGTAATTTCTCGCTCTGTATAATCTTTGATGCTTCAACTTGTCATGTTTTGCATTCGTACCATTGCCGCATTAACCTAGGTACTACACATTAACCCATTTGGGTTAGATCCAAGGCTACGAGCGATTTAATCGGCAGAGACAATTGATTGATAATGATGGGTAACAAGTTCATAGTTTAAACATCGCGCTTTTCCCAATGAAAGGTTTGCGAAATTAGGAAGGAAAATTCTAAAATAATGTTCACTTAGAACACGCAACTAAAGCATCAACATGAAAATTTTTCGTAGATTTTAAATATAAATCTTATTTATATTTTATTGTCGATTCTCTGCTTCTATGACAAGGTATAAAATAAGATAATATAAATTTCTATATACCAGTAACACTACATATACTAAAAACATCCAGACAAATGTACAAACAAATATAAGTGGTTATATTTTAATAATAATAATGTTAATACAAGGGACTCCCAACACAGCACCATGTAGTCCCAAAATAAGCAAGTATTATGCTTGTGTTATGGGTTACTAGACAACTGATACACATACTTAAATATTCTTTTCATTTTTAATAATATCGACATATATAAATATTTTACACCCAGACCCGGAACGAAATAAACATGTTCATGCACACAAACATTTGTCCGGGGCGGGAATCGAACCCGCGACCCTTAGCTCCGCAGCTAGGGTCTCTATGTCTCTAACCACTCGGCCATTCGGTTAGTCGAATATATTTTAAGGATACTTAAAACTATTTGCAAACGGATAGTCCTCTAAATGGACGTGCTTGAGTACATAATCACTAGGATATTCCTCGACTGTGGAACTTAGTTTACCGTCCGCATTTATGGGTGCCTTATGGCCTCAGTGGGTAGAAAACACAGAGAAACGAGTGGGTTAGATGTACCATGTGACAGTATTTGTTTGGAGACACGCGTCCCAAAAATAATTAACATGACGAATATAAAAACGAAGTTTTGTCTCAGATTTGTCTCATTTTAGAAAGTGGTTGAGTTCTCTTACTTCTTTGGTATGATTTAAACACATTTTAGAGTTTAGGTTAGTAGATTTAGTCTTAAGTATGCGTTATATTGCTTGCTTGTAGAGGATAGCGTATCCGTCTACTGTAGGTACATACCAACTCGAACTTACTCTAATGCTCTGTGGTATAAATAGTATCGACTTTCGTGGTAACGGTGCCTTTAGAGTTGCTCGATTTTTGTATTTAGAATACGATAAAAAAAATCGCGCATCTATGGTAGCAATTTTCCCCGTCTTTGTACGTAAGAAACAAAAAAAAAATCGAGTTCCGGAGGTATCTAAGTCATTGAAACGTTCCGAAAATTTAGAAATAATCCGTAGCGCAAATGACTACACCTTATTGGTTTTTTTTCCATTGGGAGTTAGATGTTTTAAGTCAATGGTGAACAAGTAATAAAAAATGGAGCGTCACTGAATTTTTTTTTCAGTGTTCTTAGAAGAAATTAGGCATAATTCTTAGCCTAAAATGATCCTGTATGAACGGGAAACATTGTATTGCAAAAATTTTACTATTTGCATTTTAATAAATATATTGGTTATTTTAATAACGAAGGGAAAAAAGCGTCAGCCAAACAAAATACACCGTTCACACTAGGATCGTTGTGTGCTACGCATAGATGTCACACATTGTCACCATATGTAGCTGGTTTTCATTCAAATCAAATACAAAGAAAGGTTTTGAAAGAGACTAGAAAAAAATTATTAAAAAATTAGATATATCAATGCTACTAGTATGCAATGGTGATTACAAATGACCCCTTATTTTGAGTCCACACGCACCTCGATCAATAAAGCCACCTTATACAGAATACGTGTAATGTCAATCTAATGGTTATAAATTATCTATCGATTGTTTTCGCGCTAACGCTTACCAAATATTAACGCTTTCATTGCTTACCTTTTTGCTAGGTTTGAAGCTTATAACATTTTCTTTTAATAGATATAAGAATTCCCACAGGTCTTGTCATAATAAAATTTAATTTGTCTATTATATCTATTACCTCTCCTGGCTTCTTTTTCTGGCTAAAGGTTGTACGAATACCTGCTGCCTCTCATTCCCGTCACTCCCAATCAAAACTACAACCTACATTCCGTCCTATATCTACGTTCCCTTTGGTGTGTCGGGACTTGTTCCTTTCAGACATTGCGTCTGGCTGAAGGTCTAACGCATTGATCGATTGATGAATTCGTAAGTGAATGCTTTTTTGTAATATACCAAGGCATTAGCTTGAAAGCGGAAAATATTCTAATTCTCCTGTCTACAGCATCTCACTCCAACCGTCATTAAAATTTATCAGTACGCTTTTCAAATGTACAAAATTGAATCCTGTGGATTGCTGAGTTATCGATCTGGGGTTTGCGATTACTTTTGTCTAGTATTATTCACATTATTACAAATTTTAGTTGTTTCAATTGTTTCGGTGTGCTGTATATTTTACAATTACTTTTAATTTGTACATATGAAATATTTTTATTCACAAAATGATAACGATTATTCCTAGTACAAAGTAAAACATGTCGTAAATGAAAAAGGCTGCCGACGAACCATACAGACTCCCAGAAAAGAAACGAAAAGCCCTGCTTCTAGTGAATAATAATAATAACGTATACACCACAACAACGTCTAGGCCTCAAACTAAGCTATAGCTCGTGTTTTGGGTACCAAGCGAAGACACCACATATATATTGGATCGGGGAAAAAGTTTCTTCACATTTTATTTATATGAAAACTCAGGACATTTTTTTTCAAAGTTTATTTATATTTAATTACAATATATATGTGCCATTTTGTTCGATGACTGTCTGCTATTTTGTAGATAGTGATATGATCCCGTTACTGTAGAAATTTTGGGACTTCAGATCAAAAAAACGCGACAAGTAGTTTTGACAGTCCTCTCTTGATGTTAACCTGGTACTGTCTAAAGAATTCTGAAGAGACCGAAACAGGTGAAAATCTGAAGGCGCCAGGTCAGGGCTATATGGCGGATGCAATAACACCTCCCAGCCAAGCCCTCTTAATTTTTTCTGAGTGACTAAAGATGTGTGAGGTTTACCGTAATCGTGATGAAAGACCACACCCTTTCTATTGATTGATTGCGGCCGCTTTCTCTCAATTTCTTGCTTTAATCTCATCAGTTGTTCGCAGTAGAGATCCGAATCGATGGTTCTGCTCGGCGCTAAAAGCTCATAATGAACAATTCCCTTCCAATTCCACCATACACACCGCATCACCTTATTGCGAGTTAGTCCGGGTTTCGCCACAGTCTGTGAAGCCTGACCGACCTTTGACCACGACCTTTTTCGCACGTTCGTATCGTATTTGATCCACTTTTCATCACTAGTTATCAATCCCTTCAAAAACGGTTCGGTTTCATTACGTCTTAATAAGGGATTGCAAATGAGGACACGGTTCATTAGGTTTCTTTCGGTGAGCTTATCAGCTCAACTATCGAGCTTTTTTCAAATGGGTTAAAACTGTTTTGTGGTCAATTCCTAGATCTTCAGCTATGCCGTAACTACTGATATGCCGATCTTGCTCCACTTTTTAAAAAATGGCGTCCATTTTAGTCGTGACGTGGCGACCACAGCGAGTGCATCTTAGACATCAAAATTCCCGGATTAAAAACACTTAAACCAACTTTGTGCTACTTTTACTGACACTGTATTAGGGCCATAAACGTCACAAAAAAAATTCGCAGCTGGCATTGCATTTTTTCCTTTTTTATAATACAATTTTGAAATGTATCGGATTTCTTCATTAGTTTCACTCATTTTGACAGATTAGAAAGAAAGAAAGAAAGACAAATTAAAACCGGCGGGAAACAATATTTTACTAAATTGTTTCTTTTCTTGAAATGTAACCTTTCTAATGGTATCAAAACCAGCCAGATACAACTAGTACAGCCAAAGAGATTTTCTTTTAAAGTATATACAAACTATATGCGAAAAGACTTTTTCCCCTACCTAATATTACAACCAAGATTCGGTACCAGTATCAATATTCATCATATAAATATTCTAGAAAGAAAATAATAATGAAACCACAATGCCGACCGATAGCAAACTGATAAAACAACTTATGCTCTACACTGATATATATTAAACACACCATAATATCTATTACCTCTTCCGTCTCCCTTTTCTGGCTAAAAGTTACACGGCACGGATACCGGCTATCTATCTTTACATTCGACATTCGTCACTCTCGACCCAAACCTACATTCCGTCCTATATGTACGTTCCCTTAGGTGTATCGGGGCTTGTCTTTTTCAGACATTGCGTCTGGCTGAACGAATTGATTGATTGATAAAATATGTTATTTACAATATGATAATAAATTGTAACAATAAATAAGTAACGATGATTAGAAAGTCACTATATGTGTTTAGGTTTCAAGTGTGATTCTTGGATATTGTTATAATTACTCTTATTGTTTACGTTTACATTGAAATCGAAATGTCTCGGTTCAGATGAGCTAGCTGTTCGATCGCTAAAGCGGGCTTTAACTTTTCTACTAAATGAAAATAAATCGCTCGAAGTCCGAGGTTCACAGTCTGGCTTCCACTGCAGTCTAATGATAATAGAAAGATAAGTTTGTATTTGAAGCACGAAGCTTAAGAACAAACCTATACTAGTGTACATAGATACGAAAGCAAAATAATGTGACGCCTTTGTTTTAAGCTGAGTTTTCATAACTGTTTTTCCTATATATATTTATGATCGTAAAAAAGAGTTTATATGTTGACGGCACACCCTTTTATACATCACGATCACGTGGTCTTCCTGTTCCGGTCTTGGCAATTCCATAGCGTATGATTGTATTGTTGGGAACGAAACCAATGCGCACAATATCAGCTGTCTGAATGCCTGATTTTGCGTGCTACGTGTAATGCAATCATCACGAATGCACTAAACCACATTTAAAGTATGATCCGTACATGCTTTTTTACTTACGTATATGAATATTGGAAACGATTTGACTGAATCCAGTTTGAAATTAAAATATGTATTTCTTTAAATAACCGTGTATACCGTGAAGAGTTCTTTATTTACAATTCCTACTTAATTTTTTTTAGAATTTTCCATCCTATAGTTGTTGAAAAGTCAAAGATGGGGGGAGGGCACACTTTTTAGGGCTTAAGGAACACATCTCAACAACTAGGTACCTATTAACTTAGAAAAAAAAGTGATTTTGAAACCTGCATACCTAGCCGTAAGTACGCCACACGTCAATGTGCGCTGGAAATTTATTTTCGTCATTCACTGGCATGTATGATCCGTCAAAAAAAATTCACTTAATTTCACCACACCATTGTTATGGTGTGTCGTGATAGCCCAGAGCGCAACGAGCCTGTCTCAAATTTGGCCCCATCGGGCCATGGTTCGAATCCGGGCGTGTACCAATGAGTTTTTCTGACTTAAGTACGCAATATCACTGACACCGTGCTTCGGAGGGCACGTTAAGCAGTCGGTCCCGGACGCTGTCAATAGATGGCGGTCGTTACAGTTCCCAACCCGCAGTGGAGCAGCGTGGTGGACTTAAGCTCCAAGCCCCCTTCCTCACTCTGGGGGAGGCCTAAGCCCCTGCAGTGGGGTAAAAATGGGCTGATGATGATGATTGTTATGGCGGTCCATAGAAAACACCTACCTTCTAAACATACATATAGTGTCAATAAATATTCTTCGAGTAAAATGGCTGTGACAGACGGACAGACAGATGGACAAGAGGAAACTGTAAGGATTTCATCTTTGCCATTGGCTAAAGCACCTTAAAAAAGTATTAAAATTTAATTGTATTTTCTCTGCGGGATAGGATTCGTAACGAAGAAATCTTGAGAAGAATTGGCGCGGCCGAGTTAGCTCACAGAATTTGCAAATTGGAGTGGCGATGGGCAAGGCACATCGCTCGCGGAATAAATAACCGCCCCGGGAAAAATGTTCTCGGGAGATAGAGAAATCTCTGGATAGATTTACGAATATTTTTTAAATAAATGAACGGTACTAGCGTGGGCACATCTGATTGCATTTGAGGGCACGCGCGCCAAAGCCTACATAACATAGCCTATTTTTATTTCTCTGAATGTAAATATATATTCAATAACTCTGTCCTTATGTCAAATTAAAAGAAAGAAAGTAAGACATTTAATCACGGCCACGGATACATAATACACAGCAGACAAATACAAATGACCAAACACAAAAAGAAGTTCTCCGCAACCATGATACAGCTGACTCAGCATACGCTGCAGGTGTGTATGACCACGCCCACAACACTGATTTTCAATCAGCCCCTACGCGAGTCCGCCGCACACACCACAAGCATAGCAAAACTTGATAGGATTACGTTTAGAAATAAAATGTCTGTGATATAAAAAATCTGATGTGCCAGAATAATAGGTTCAAGTGGAACCCTTTAGAAATACGAAACTAAAAAATAAATATCAATTTGAATTAAAACCTGTATATCGACACTGAAAAAAGTGTTCTTTAAATATTATGATGATTCACTGATCAATATGACTGCACCGATTGGCCGAGTGGTTAGGTTAGATACCCTAACTGCGGAGCCAAGGGTCGCGGGTTCGAAACAGCAGATATACATACTTAAATATTCTTTGCAATATGTACTTAAATAAATAATTTTACGTCCAGACACGGAACAAATAGACATGTTCATGCACACAAATATTTATTCCGGGCGGAAATCGAACCCGCAACCCTTGGGTTCGCTGTTATGAATACTTCTCAATGGACCTGTAGCTATTTTATTTAAAATTGTCGTTTTAATACGTTTGCGCTTTAAGGATATACATACCATTTATTCCAGGCTCCAAATATTTACCAAGCTCCAAGCCTCAATGTTGAGGGGAGGCCTAAGCCCCTGCAGTGAGGTATAAAAACGGCTGACGAATATCATATACATACAGTCTGCCTACCCAGATTTGGCAAGTGATTGTCTGTAATTGGGTAGTGGGTTTTCGAAGCCGAAGCCGTTTTCGCTCGTAAACGTAATGTTTACCCAGTCAGGAACAAAGATGACCGCAAATGACCTATGTACACTTGGGTGGACTGAAAAAATAAATATTCATATTTCGTGTTTTTATTAAAAAAATATGCTCTGTTAGTAAAGTCAACATTCCTTAAACCAGTTTATCACCAATTAATTCCCTGGATTTCGCGATAGGAAAAACCTCTCCGCGCGGCGTTTACTTTAGAAAAAAAAGTAATAAATAAATATTATTTTGCTGGAGGGCTGGAGGTGTATTATTCCTTAATTTGTCAAAACATTTAAAGCACCAATGACCCTCAAATCTTGAAGTTGTTGATTTTTTGATAGAGTTTCTTCGATGTCGATACCGATGGCAATGATTTTTGATTTATAATTAAGATGCTCTAGTAAAGACAGCTTTAGAAATAGTCCATCTGGTGACGTCATAGTATCATCGCTAATGACGTAATTAGTTTCACCAGTCACGTTTCCGTCATCACGCATTCGATGTTGACACAAAAATTTGATTATATTCTGGACTACGTAATTTATTGTACAAATATTCATATCCTTATTATTTTTTATCATATTTGTTAGGGTTCCGTATCTCAAGTAATCCCGTATATCCCGTATCCTATAAAGGATCACTTCGTTGTCCATCTGTCTGTCTGTCTGTCAAGTCCCTTTTTCTCAGGAACGCGTCGAGGTATCAAGTTGAAATTAATATCTAGTATTTAGGTCTACGGTCTCTTAGAACTTTAAAAAAATTAAGCTTCAAAGTCAACCCTATAAAAAATAGAGCCATTTGTGGAGTATATTTAGACACTCTACACTTGAAACTTGAAGGAAGGTCTCACAGCACAAGTAAAGGAATACATCCAAAATATATTTTGTTGCTATATCACAATAAATAAATATTTTTGAAACATTTTTAAATTTAAATGCGTTTACGTGGCATTCTGGTGGTTCAAGGCTTTGTCCTACACAAACTAGTAATAATAATAATAATAATAACGAATACATGACAACAACGTCTAGACCCCAAACTAAGCATTAGCTTGTATTTTGGGTACCCAGCGAAGACACCACGTACATATAACAACCAAGACCCGGTACCAGTATCAATATTGATCATATAAATACTGACCCGATTTGGGATTCGAACCCGGGACCTCCAGCTTCGTAAGTAGGGTCGCTACCCACTAGGGTAAGCGGTCGTCAAAGCTAGTAATAATTTATTGGAGTCAAAATTGTCAATTATATGTATATTGTAATAATGTTGAATATTAAATAAATTAAAAAAAAAAATATTATATGGATCCCTCGGTGTCGTGATAGTCCGAGCGTAACGAACCTGTTTCAAATTTACAACGCCGAGTGGCAGTGGTTCGGATCCGGGCGTGCATCAGTGAGTTTTTCTGACTAAAGTACTTAACTATCACTGTCTCCGTACCTCAGAGAGTACGCAGTAAACAGTCGGTCCCGGTTGCTGTCAACGCCTCACCTTGGAGGAAACCTAAGCCCCTGCAGTGGGGTATAATGGGCAAATGGAATGGAACCTTCAGGGATAGAGTACGACTCGCACGTAACCGGTTTTTTTTTTTAATTTACGCAAGTCTATGTTTTTCTCGAAATGTTAACATTAATTTGAAAATATATCTTCTCTTTTATGATAAAGTATCACGTGCATGGCGTTTGATCTTTAAAAAAGAATTAAACAATTTTTCAGGGTGAAAAATACTTGCGAATTGTTAGTGAATTAATTGCGATGTAATTGCGTGTACTGTACGACAGATGGGTGTCATAACAATATCTAACCGTAAAACCGTAAATTTTCTCTTCTGAGCACGTTACCCAAATAAAATAATAATTTTACGACGTAAAATCAGATAAAAAGAATCAATTACTCTGTTAGTAATTTGTGGATATCGCGTCCCTATAATTATCTCTAGATTTTTAGCCAGACATTAAATCTTTCCAAACGGAAAGTCTATAAAGTTGGACGTGTAGAGATCGAGCGTGGGCAGACGAGCTATAAGACCAGCCGAGTGACTCAGCGATGGATATTTATTTCTACGTGCGGTCTAGCTACGTTGAAATTATAAACATCGGTAACAGTAGACCGGTTTTAGTAGCATCGTTAACTCGATGCATTCAGGTTTTTTTTTGCCAAAAAATGAAATTAAACGTCTTTCTAACAATTCGACGCCGACGTAAAGAAGCATCACTGGAAAAATTGAAAATTATAATAATACTTGGAGCATCCCACATAGCGCCATCTAGTTCCAAAGTAAGCAAGTAATTATGCTTGTGCTACGGGTACTAGAAAACTGATATACATACTTAAATATTCTTTATAATATGTTAGTGTCCCTGAAATTAATGGCAAGCCGGAAACAGGTGAAGAAGCAAGCGGTGACAGTATTAAAACAAAAAATTAAAAAAAAAATCTTTGTCATGTATTTACTTTTAAAATTAAAGGAACCAAAATAAATTGTAAACTGTAGTGTAAACTGACTTTTCAAGCATTATGACTGCAAATCTCAAGTTTTCTCCAATTTTTTTTTTGGCGATGTAACCCTGAATAATATATATAATAAAACATAATTGCCCGAAATCATCACAGTGTCAGTTTTGTAGATTGTTTTGGTGTCTATAATTATAAAAGTGTATGCAAACGATTTTTTAAATGTTTTTTTGATAATTATCACTACTTTACCCATCACCCGTTTTTGGCTTGACGTTGATTTCTGGGACAGCCTGTATACATAATAGATATTTTAAACCCAGACACGGAACAAATAAACATGATCATGCATTTAAATATTTGTTCCGAGCGGGAATCGATCCCGCGACCTTTGGTTCTGTATTTTGGGTCTATAACCACTCGACCAATCGCTCAGTCGTCTATGTCCTTTTTTTCTAACTTTTCTGCTTTTAAAAATAACAGCTTGATGGTATTACTCTATATACGCAGAAAAAAATCTTTCTTATACCAAGAAAATAAGATTTCATATATACGGAAAAGAATATTCTCTCAAAATGAGTAAATATTTCTTCAAACCAATAAAAAATATCTTGCAACAACAATATATTTACTTATTTTGAGAGAATATTCTTTTCCTTATATATGAAATCATATTCTCTTCTTTGGATTTTCCAGATCCCCAGACATGGGTTGCCATTTTGTTATACATATGTCTAAATAGATTTCAAACCGTTGTAAAACTCCGCTATTCATCGTCTATGGCCGTTACTCAGAGCAAAGTATAAGTAGTCCTAAGGGCTGAAACCACAGCGTCCGATCCGATACTCCGCTACACCGATCCGACATTGCGATGCGTTCTGGGAGTGCGTTCTCGGAAGTGCGCGGATCGGATCGGACGCTGTGGGTTTAGGCCTCATCTTGAAGGAAGAAACACACGGCGGAACGTCAGGAAACCGGTTCCGGTCCATGGCAGGACTGCATCCGCTTTTTATGCGTTTTATACGTGGTTACGCTATCTTGATGGTGCTGTGCCCAACGAAATAATTGAAAAATGTAGGCATTTGTTTCCCCAAAAATAACGTCTAAAATCTCGAATTTTATTATGTGTAATTGCAGGAGTCGTGATAGCCCGAGCGCAGTGAACCTATTTTTGGTTTAGAAGGCCGTGCGGCTGTGGTTCGAATCCGCGCGTGTACCAATGAGTTTTTTCCAACAAGTACATAACTGTCACTGATTCCCCGTACCTCGGAGCGCACGTTAAGCTGTCGGTCCCACTTGCCATCAACAGATGACAATCGTTAAAAGCCACTAACTCGCACTGGAATAGCGTGGTGGATTAAGCTCCAAACCCGCTCACCCAGGAGGAGCCCTAAGCCCCTGCAGTGGAGCATAATGGGCTGGTGGAAGTGGAACTGCATACAAGCTGTATCCAAGGCTTCGTTTGCTTAAACTAAGATATTTGATTTGTACTAATTAATTCTTAGTTTCCCTATTGTTCCACGTGATTTCTTTCTTAAGACCTCTGAGGTACATCAATTCTCCCCATATTTTACAACCGTGCGTTGGTGTGCTGAATCAAGTAAAGTTGACATTTTCTAGGGACACCGTTCGACGTCACAGTGACTGAAGAAATGGACCAAAAATTGATTTAATTCTCTTGCGAATTATGTTCGTAACGTAACGTTTCATTTTTGTTTCACGAAGACAATACCTCTGTGCACAAGTCCAGAGTTACGATGTTTATCATTGAAGAAACTTCTTTGGTATTATAAAACTTTTTACGTTTTCACCATCCATCCGAGCATCCATCACTGAAGTTGCCCCTAGTAATTTTTATCTATTTCTCTGAATATTTCTCTAAGTTCAATTTGCGTTTTCTGATTTTTGGATGACCAAGATGAAGAGTTTATCGGGAAGAATTTTTGCGTTTGGATATAGAAGTTAACTGTGTCATATTAATTTTAGTTTATTTTTGTACATTCTTTAAATAATTTTTAAAGAATATCCTACCTACCGACCTACTCCAGAAATAATTTTTCGGTAACTAACTTTGCTACACCATTGTTTAGCTGTTCATAGAGTAAATCAACCTTTCTTTCACCTGTATCATAGAGTAAATAAATTTGACTAGCATTTGGATTTAATAGAGTTAGAAATGTCGCTTCACAATATCGAAACTGTCAAACGCAATTTCGTGGGGGTGAAGGCTGGCATGGTGAAGGCAATCCTTTAATTGTCACTTGCCATCCAATTATTATATTCAGTAAAAATTTCTTCACCTGAATGTAAATGACGTTGCTTAAATACAAAAGAAAGTAAAATAAATGGGTACTTTTTTGTCTGGGCTTTTTTGTTGGTCGCACCTAATCCCCCAAACCAGTTTGGAAGCGTTTAAAGCTCGCTTTGTAAAACTTTTGTAGAGCATTTTTTTGGAAGTTGGCATTTCAAATCAGATACAGTTTAAGGTGCGACAGCTAAAATACTTTCTGTACTGTTAAAATTAACTTTTAAAAGTAGCTTATTTTGTTGAACATCTGACCGCACACATATTTCGTATACATTACATATCTATGTATGAAAATTTCAAAATTTCTCCCGTTTAAAAAAGACAGCAAAGTGCGAATCGTACTCGCACACGAAGGGTTCCATACCCCCGTACAATATAAAAAACAAGCTTCTTATATGGCGATTCCCTTTAACTTTTAACTTTATTTTACCTTTATTATTTGTCATTACCTATACCAGGTATAGTAGTACATACATAACGACAATTCCAAGTCTAACCCATTGGTGTGAGCAACGATCTCACAACCGCCAATCACTAAAAACGTCGAAAAAAAAAACGTTTCTTAAATGGCGATCCTCGTTAATTTTTAACTTACTTTTTTTGAAATATTTGTTGTTATAGCGACCACATATTACACAGTCAATAATACAGTTTCTGTGAAAATATTAAGTAATGTACCTATTACAGTTTAGGCGACATAGCCCTGTGACAGAAGTAGATGGAATTCTACTGACAGACGGACGGACGGATGGACGCACAGCGGAGCCTTAGTAATAGGGTTTTAGCTGGTACTGTTTAGGTACGAATCCCTAAAAACCACTTGAATCTTACGTCTTGTTCAGTTTTTGTGTTATAGTCTTTAGTTGCATTGCCCCCTATTCCCTGTTAACTAGGAAAAATATCACGACTATCTACAGGACAATAGTTGACGAGCTATAGCTGGACTAATGTGTGAGTATTTGATCCCGCATAATTATTTTTTTAGATGATCTTTCATTAAATTATCTCATAATTTTAGTTTATAAGTTTAATTCATAGTTGTGTAAACGTAACTTATGCGTATGCCGACAAGCACTAACTTGCTGTTTTGACGTTTCATTTTCGAAATTTAAGCCCCTAGGCTCCACTGCAATGACGTTTTCTCGGAATTGAGTAAAAATAATATATTTCTGTTTTTCGCTAACCATAAATAATAATAATAATAAGATATTTATTTGATACAAAACACATGTGCATCCTTAAATTAAAAAAAAAAGTTTAAACAAAGAAAACAGAAAGGTAATTGATACATTGCAGTTTATGAACACTGTATGATCATAACTTCATATCAATAAATCACCGTATTCATATGGTGATGCTAAGCCAGATACTTTTTTTTACTCGTGAAAAATCTCTTTCTGTATCCGTTGTAAACAATGCTTATCTTTTCCTTGTTGTTTGAGGGAAATGAGAAAAGTCTGACGCTTGATGTTTCTCTGTCGTGTACTTGGAAAAATCTTGTGGCATTTAGAATAAATTATTTCACATATTCATACTTCACGAGTTCTCGCGTGGAGACCACGTGTGAGAAGCGAAGTGTTGAACGCCCGCCGGCCAGGTGTACAGATGACCTGAAGCACCATACCGGGGGTAGTTGATTGCGAAAGGCGGAGGACCGGGTGTGGTGGCGAGCCTTAGGAGTGGCCTATATCCTGCAGTGGAGAGACACGGGTTGATCATAGTGATGATTTCACATATTTGGGAACTGAAGATTGCCCTAACTATACTCTAACAGCCTTTAGGATTGGCTACCTTTTTATAGTTTTCTAAAAATCTCGATTCCTGTTAATATTTATCAAGTTGAAACACGCCGCTGCTGATGCACTTCTTTATAGGAATTAATTATCCTCTTGGAGTATTTTAACGTCTTTTCAAAATCAATCTGTGAATGTAATAGTTTGGACCTTAATTTTTGTGGAAAAAAATTTATACTTACCTATATTTATAAAACCTTATCATGTCATATTTTAACTATGTCTATCATGGACCCAGAAATAGGATTGTTAGGTTGGTGAACCGATACTCTGCTGATCTCGGCTTTTTTGGAGGATGCTTTTCATCGTATTCGGCTGATGTTAAAAAATTGCTATGTGTTAAGTCTGCATAAAGTTATTCACATGTATAATGCGGTATATAATCTTTTGTAATTCATATGATTGTGTTTACTCATTCACTTCTTTAATAAGTATGTATAATTCCGATTGGCGTAAATAAATAAATAAATATCTTCGTCCAAATAAAGAGATATTTAATAAAAAAGTTGAAGGCTCTGAACAGATGAGCGTAGGCGTCACCGTTCATTGTGTTTGGAGTTTTGGTTTATTTTGTTCTTAGATGAGCGTGTAATAAATAAAAGATGGGCTATGTTCTTAAATGTCCGAATAGAAACGAAACGCATAGTTCCGCGGGACACAATCAACTTGGTTCACTTTTTGTCGCTGTATATTGTTTATATCTCTATACTTGTCTCAAAATACTATCATCAAAAGATGTTATACACAGCGCGAAGTTTAAAAACAAATATCTGAAACACTACTCAATACTTTTTATACAAACCTATTTTTGTTGGAAGAATCTTATAAGTTGCACTTACGATTTTTTTTCAGGATTTCCCACCCAATACTTGAAAAGATATAGATCCCTTCTATAACTAATACTTTTCATTAGGATATCGCATATCTTATATCTCAACACCTCCTCCTCGTCCACCAGCTCATTATGCCCCACTGCAGGGGCTTAGGCCTCCCCCAGTGTGAGGGGGCTTCGAGTTTAATCCACATATCTCAACTCCTCCTCGTCGTCCACCAGCCCATTATGCCCCACTGCGGGGGCTTAGACCTCCCGCCAGGGTGAGGGGCTTGGAGCTTAATCCACTAAACATCTCAATTATTGACTTAAAAATAAAGAAATCATTTTGAAATGTCTATGGAAATTAAAATTATTAATAATCTTCGTCCCTTAGTTACATGTTACCCTAAAAATATTTTATTAATAATTTCGGTACACATCTTCCTTATCTCTATTGTACCAATAGTCTCTGAGTAAAATTTCTGAAATAAAGGTTTATTTCTAATGCACATACGAAACTGCACGAGAGCTGCCATTTATGAATCCGAAACTGGCCACTTACAAAAAATTTTTTTAAAGTAATACTTTTACGGTAATACAGTAATTTTCACTGGCAGATAGACAACTTTTTAGAGAATATTATAAGCTACTTTTTATTCTGGAAATATTTAAGAGTTCCTGCGTAAACTTAAAAAAACTGTAGAAATTATGAAAACTACGCGAAGTTTCTTGTGTTCGCTATTTATAAGTTAATCCATCATTCATGGTTCATGGTATATTAAATGAAATGAGCAATTTTGGGGACATGACATAATAGACCAGATTTTTAACGCGTAGTCTGACCTTATGTGCGTCCATTAGTGTTTAACGAATTGAAAGTGATCACGCGAACTCGTTTGCGTTATTCGTTAATTAAATCTGTCTATGACGACCGAGGTGGGTGGGCGTAGTTTTGATTAATACAATCATTCATTATGTTGTTTCTGTGCCGCACAAATTCGAACTTCGTCTATTTAATTATGTAAGCTTCATCGTTTGTCAGTTCCATCTCTATCGGAATTAATTAATAAATATTAAGTAACAACAATTCTTAATTAAAAATATTTGCATGTCACTGATTTTAATATTGGAATTGTTTAAATAGACATTCCAATAATGTCCAATAATAATATCAATGTGGTAAATGTATAATTAAATGTAATCAATCCAGTTTTGGAATAGGTATCAAAATAAATCACAAATTGCCAGTCATAAAGGAATACCTTGTGTGTGTGTATGCCTATTTATTGATTAACCTATTCGCTACCCATTAACCATATTTGGTCAGATTGTAGGTCACGACCCATTTAATTAACAGAGACAATCGATTGTTAATGATTGATGACTAGTTAAAAGGTTAAAAATAAGAGTTTAAAAATGTTTATCCTACAATATTGTAGAAATTAAATTTATTTTTTCAAAAAGCTATACGATAATAATCATAAACTTTGTAAATTTACTTAATTTTTCCCATTCTTTTCCTGCAGTCATACCCCTTCTACATACTCTTCTACTCCTATTCATACTCACGATTCGAAGCTTGTGTTTTCATTCTTTTCAAATCTTGATTAAGGCCCGGTTCTTGCTCAATTTAGCGGAAGAGACGCTATGCGGGTCTACTCAAAGGAAAACTTGCTTTTGTACATTTAAAATAGATTTTTTCGTAAAAAATATTGATCAATTTGGAGTTAAAACGAAAAATAAAACTATTGGCTTCTAGTTAATTTTGTTACGTATCCCATCGTATTGTTACGAACGGACAGAGTAATGACCGCCATCTAGCGTCAACTAGTAAAACCACTTCGTAAAAGGGTTTACAATAAGGACACACGAAACCCCTACTCAATACTAGATGGCGTTAGAAGAAAAAGAATGTTCTAGGATTATCCAAATTGATCCATTACGTTCGTGCGAGTGGAGTGATTTCTGGAATGTTCTCGAGTTCCTTACGACTCATATAAATAGCCGCAGGAGCGTGAGCGATCTCAGTTCTATTTTGGGCTATAATTAAGCGACTTCGAAGTGAAAACTAGTGATACCAGTGAAACCTACGACTTGGCTACGACCTAATACATCGTGAGTGCTTAGTGTTTGGACCTAGTGTTTAGTGTTTGGACCTAGTGCTTGTGTTGGACCTAGTGTTAGTGAATAAAGTCTTCAAAAGAGTCAGCAGGTCTTTCTCTCCGAATACTCGAACCTTAACACGTAACAGTATTATGAATTTTTACGCCTAATTTATTCTTATACATAATATGTTCTCTACATATACTAGTACTTAATACTATGTAGAGAATATATTATAGTTGAAATACCAATAAAAATAATTTATACCGATGAAAAAAGGAGTTTCACAATTCGTTTGTATGTTATACCCTATCCAATAAAAAAGACTTATCCAAATCGCACTACACTGTTAAAAGTTCCGCCCGAACACATTAAAAAATATATTTCGGTATTTACTATGTCATAACTTTAATATATTTTTGTGTGTTCGGGCATACTTCCTAGGGTAAGGATACGGCATACCTCCTAATTGATCACATTTGAATTGTGAAAAAAATCTGCTCTTATGGGTTGAAAAATAGGAAAACTTTTTACAGTGTAGTCCGATTTAGATTTTTTTTTCATTACATAGGGTATACTTGTGAGTTGGTTACATTTATCTTAAGAAAATAAATCTACGCCTTAGGGTAGAAAATAAAGGAATATTTTAGAATACGTAGTCTGATTTAGATGATTTTTTTATTGAATATGGTACATATACCTCGAAGTTGACGAATAATGAATTAAACCGCCGAAGAAAGAAACTAAAAATCTAAAAATAAACCTTTTTAGTTTTAATAATTAAGTTCCTAAAATATGTTTACCTGGGCCAACTCTGTTTGTATTGTAATGTTTTTGTACAATAAATAATTTTTATTTTTTATTTCTTTATTTTTATGTAAGTAACCGAATGAGTCGGTGCTAAGCAAACAATTAAAATAATAATGTTAATATACAACGATGGCAGCGGGTTTAAAGATTTATTAATTGATCTTCGAATATAAAATTTTCATCTATATTTTTATTATTTTTAATGTTTATTCGTCGCTTGTCAACGATCCATACTAAAAACAATTTTTTTTAAAGTGTAATATCGAAAACAAACGCTTGAAAACCTTTGAAGTCGAGACGTAAACTGAGACGAAATTGATAACGGAGCTTAATAAATAACAACAAACAAACATACAAACAAACAATAGTAGACTTTGAAACATGAAGTCGAGGCGTAACCTGAGACAATATTGAGAACGGAGCCTTAATAAATAACAACAAACAAACATACAAACAAACAATAGTAGACTTTGAAACATGAAGTCGAGGCGTAACCTGAGACAATATTGAGAACGGAGCCTTAATAAATAACAACAAACAAACATACAAACAAACAATGGTTGACTTTGAAACATGAAGTCGAGGCGTAACCTGAGACAATATTGAGAACGGAGCCTTAATAAATAACAACAAACAAACATACAAACAAACAATAGTAGACTTTGAAACATGAAGTCGAGGCGTAACCTGAGACAATATTGAGACCGCAGCCTTAATAAATAACAACAAACAAACATACAAACAAACAATAGTAGACTTTGAAACATGAAGTCTAGGCGTAACCTGAGACAAAATCGAGAACGGAGCCTTAATATATTACAACAAACACACAAACAAACAATAGTAAACTTACAAACATTTCAACGACTGTAAATCCAATAGAACATGAATAAAATTGGATATAGGCTGCGATGTAGCAAACAAACTGGCCATGTCACTGAGTCACTGTCAAGGGCGTGTTGAATAATGTGTTACATAATGGCTATTGAAGGCGTGACACGATAAAATAGACGACACGACACAATTTCATTAGCGGTGTTAGGTCGCGTCTACTCTTGTAAAGGCAGGCTTACATATTTACTATGTTTGTATGATAAAGCTATGTCGAGTAGCTTACACATTGGACTCAATTTATCAAAACAAATTTTGACCCTATCCAACAAAAAGATCCGACACTGATGGAAACAAGCTTGACCATCAGAATTGCATAAAATAGTAGAACTTTTGGGCAAGTTGTGGTTGTCGACAAGTGACGTAATGCGATGAGATACGTAACGACAAAATGGAATGCATATCTGCTTCATTATACACTGTATAGGCTGTACGAACATTTTTGTTGATCTGCCAACCATATAATTTTTTTGCGGCAACCGGTTAAGGTTTAATGGGGTTCAACTGACTTAAGTACATAACTATCATTGATTCCGTGCCTCGGAGAGCACGTTAAACTGGGTGCCATCAACAGATGGCAGTCGTTAAATTCCACCAATCCGCGCTGGAGCAGCGTGGTGGATTAAGCTCCAAACCTCCTCACCCTGAGAAGGCCTAAGCTCCTGCAGTGGGGCATTATGGCCTGGTAGAATAAAATGGAATGGTTATCAACCCATGATTACATAAATATATGCCGTCCATACTTTGTGGCTGGCCTTGACGGTGATAATTCATCACTGACTCCCCAAACTTCACGCTGTTAAGAGGAAAATACTTAAATAGCTATTTATTGTTGCACACCTCATAATGCGAAGCGTCATGGGTAATGCTCTAATCTCGTTATGAGTCTAATTTTAAACCATGAATGTTTAGGTATTGCGTAGCATCGATATGTAATCAATCATCTTTATTTTGTAGTTATGTAATATTATCTTGACGACCGCTTAGCCTAGTGGGTAGCGACCCTGCCTACGAAACTAGAGGCCCCGGGTTCGAATCCCAGGTCACGTCAGTATTAATATGATGAATATTGATACAGGTACCAGGTCTTGGTTGTTAAATGTGTGTGGTGTCTTGCATACTTGATATACATAAAAGAATATTTAAGTATGTATATCAGTTGTCTAGTAACCCATAACACAAGCATAATACTTGCTTACTTTGGGACTAGATGGCGCTGTGTGGGAAGTCCCATGTATTATTATTATTATCTTGAAATATGTCACAAGAGTGAATTCAGTACCTTTTGCAAAAATATAATTTTTTTTACACAGGCGCATTCAAAAAGTGCTGGTTCCTCTCAGAGGAATAAACAAGAAACTGATGGACGCTCTTTTTAACAAAATTATTAAAAAAAAATCTGCCATAGGTGCTTAAAGATTAATATTATGAAACAAACGATAGGCGAGCGGTTTACACCCATGGATTTTTATCATCTAACTAGTCCGATACTTTATTATAAGCTTTTGTATTAAGCTTTTGTTTTGTTGTAGTTTTAAACTTGGGTAGATGTTAAATGTCAACTGGGATCTTATATGCCGCCGTTGCCTGATTGTGAGGAAATAGAAAAGTTGGACATTTAGGTAATAAAATCAATATTAAATATAAAGTTTTCATCCGAATGAGTGGGAAATACTGTCAAATGTGTGTTCTCCAATTGAACTTTTCGATGTATCAATTTAGTGGCAGCGAAAAACCACGCTTCGTATATCGCCAACAAATTAATGGAACAATGTTAAAAAGGGGTTGTACGTATTAACGTCCATACAAACGCTCTTTAACGATTACGACCTTAATACGCATTTTAATCGTGGTTTGTTTTCAATTATAGTGATTTCGATATTTATATAACAATTACGAATTTTATATAACTAGGATGGTTGTAGTAATTTAGAAGTTTTAGCTCTATACAAACCTAGTTCTAACTCAAATGAGATAATAATTCAAAACAAATCGAAATTAAATTGCGTATTAACGTCGAAATTCTTAAGGAGCGTTTGTAAGGGTGTTCACGTGTACAGCCCCTTCTTAATTCTCTACGTCAAATGTCACCTTTAAACAACTACATTAAAAACTAAAACGACGTCTTTACTCCCTCTGGACTACGGCGACGCCTGTTCTGTATAAATAAAATAACCTATATTCCCCTGGTCAGTGATCAAGCCAGTCTGTTATAACGCCTGCATAAATTATGCCTGCATAGTGTTGCATTCTTTTAAACCAGGCGTTACATACAGTTTATTTTCAACCTATTTAAACATTATAAATATTTTACATGACATTGTTGTAACTAAAGTGACGTTTTCGATGTCTATTTGTCGATACTTGTCGATAGTGCTTACCAATTTCTACATATTGTAATTACATGCTATATCAATAAATTTTTATTTCAGACATAGTCCATACACAAAATTCTTTGTCTTCTTACTTAAATCTTGTGTTAGTATAAACTATATTATAATTATTGTATAAAGGGGCTATCCGCTTGACCGTATATACACGCACGCAACGCTTAAGTATTGGACAATCCTACCAGTTCATGTTATGATCGTAACAAACTCCTTCAGCATCCTAAACGCAATATTAATTATTATACTGGACGCGTTGCTTACTGAGTACCCTAAATCTAACCTAACCTAAGCTTACCCACAAGCTACACCTTCAATAAAAACGGTTAAAATATCAAAAAAATCTCCTAAATGTAACAAAATACTATTTTGAAAAATGCATCAGAATCGGTTTAGCCAAACGCGAGATAATCGCGGACAAACATACATATAAACCATAAAGGTATATATACTAGCGTAAGAGAGGAACACAGTGTGCGAATGACATCCAGCTCTTTGCGGAAATCCTACATGCGAGAAAGAAATGCAAGAAAATCTGACATAAAACCTCTTTGAACACATTTAGTCTTCATTACTCACTTGTCAAAATAAGGTCCAGCTTTGTTTTCTATTTTGTGTTATAATCGTTTTGAATTCTACAAAAATTAATTCTTGTGATAAAAATGGTGTAGTGTTCAGTTTTAAATTGCACTGTAACATATGTTAATAATCCAAATAAAGAGACATTTCACCGGTAAGTACTGCCAATAACATATTGTTATCTTAATGCTTATTTTTATAAAAAGCGATCCTAAATTTACTTGGTTATACATCAGTAGTATACGGTAAATACTTTATTTTGTAAATAATTTGTTATTTTAAACAATTATGTGTACGATACAAAAATATTGTGTAAAATTACAATCAAACAATGAAGCATAGGGATTGCACAAAATGTATCGATATGTCGATATTTTCAAATATAAATATTTTGTAAATTTGATATTACCTAATTGCACCTGTTCCACTGGAATGATGTCGTTAACTGTTTTTAAACATATTGTGAGGTTTATTTAGCATGGCAGCACATTGTAAGGGAAAGTATGACATCTATACATATATACTACACATAGGGTATATATGTAAATACAAGACTTTTTCAAATGAAAATATAAGATATATACACAATTAATTTTAATCGTTATTTATTTATGATTTAAAATCTGATGCTCTATTTAATTTTAATCGTTATTTATTTATGATTTAAAGTCTGACGTTCTATCTGTTCTCTGATTATGAACGTCGTAAATAATTAAACTTTGAATGACAAAACTACTGTATACAATAGTTTAACCTCATTTTCCTCCAAGAAACTGCGGTGTTAAAAAATGCTTCCTGATAATGATGACTATTTCATAATATCCAGGTTTCCTGTAAACACGGTTAGCATAGAACAATGGAAAAAAATGTTAAATAGAACAGGTGGGACTCCTCGAAAACATTCTTTGGTTTGCAGTAGACATTTTACGGATAACTGTTTTGTCTAACTAAATCACCGACGACTTTTGAAGAAAGGATCTATACCTACTGAATTTGTGCCGTTAGGGGTTTCTTTTTTTTTCATATGTGCTTACTAAGTATATTAAGTAATATACTAATAATACTTAATATCTAAAGTCAGAGCATTTATGCCGACTGTAATTTCTGTACAGGTCAATCTGAAGACCAAGCGATCGGTGTCAGCGTGCGTTTACCGGGATATATCACCAGGACCTTCAACTTTAGAGCCTAAACCTTTATTTCAGCACTAATATAAAATGGATTTGAAGAAAAATCCATCACAGTGAAAATATCAATTTTAGGCAAATTATCACTTTGTCTTTTACAAAAACTTGTTCCTTTATATTCAAATAAAACTTAATTACCTATTACACAAAGAAACAAAAGATATTATAGACTATTCCAAGGCATCCAAGGCATAATTTGTGGTGTAGTGAGACGACACGACACTCAATCGAGTAGACAATGTGACGTCATGGCCAGTAAGAATCCACCAGTCAAACCGCACGAAAATACATAATAATAATAATAACGTGCACATTACAACGTCGTGGCCCCAAACTAAGCATTAGCTTGTGTTTTGGGTACCAAGCGAAGACACCACATACAGAAAACAACCAAGACCCGGTACCAGTATCGATATTCATCATATAAATACTGACCCGACCTGGGATTCGAACCCGGGGCCTCCAGCTTCGTAGGCAGGGTCGCTACCCACTAGGCTAAGCGGTCGTCAAATTAATAAATATCAATAATTTATTTCTCAGTCATTTATTGACGAATTTAAAAAAAACTTTCACTGTTTTATTAGTTTTGGTTTATCTTTCTATTCTATCGAGTTAAATTGTATATTTTGAACATCATGAACTTCTCTATTGTAAATATTTTTGTTTTGTACATTCTCATTTTTTTGTTTACAAAGAGTTAAAATTTTGTTGTTATGCGTTGCAACGTGACGTATTGTAATTAAAAATAAAAATCGTTTATTTATATTGTTTTATTTATTACTTGGCTTTTATTCAACTAAATATTAAAATTTCCATAATGATGTTAACGCTTTCTTTACTTCTGCAAATTTTTTATTATCAACTGTTAACAAAAAAAATATTTATTGGAGTAAAGGAAATGGCATTTGAATTGACTGATTGATGATTTGTCATTTTAAAAAACTAAAAGTTAGGAAAAGTAACTCAAAACAAAAATTATGTAGTATAGCAGATTCAAAATAATAAATAGGATTGCCGATTTCGACTTATGATATCGCGGTAATTTCAACGACACATTATCATGAAAGTACTACGTGCTATCGATAATATAAAAAACACCCATGCACATCACTAAAACTGGCTCAACCACATGTGAATTTTGCACACATACTCATTTCCGTTTCGGTCATGCAATGTTTAGATGTCAGTTGGTCTCCTACGCTAGTATATATATGTCTATGATATAAACCACATATGTCAAAATGAGAACCTCGTTTTTTTGAAGTCGATTAAAAACTTTAACTTTCCTTGTACATCGAGCAAATCTGCGGGGCAACATATTGACTCAGTTAGCCAGAGACCTGCGTTCCCTCTCCACATCAATATTTTCACTCAATTCACCGATTAGCCGAGTGGTTAAAGATCCTGACTGCGGAGCCAAGGGTCGCTTTTTCGACTCCCGCCCGGGACAAATATGTGCATGAACATGTCTATTTCTTCCGACACCGGGTGTAAAACATTTGTAATATTTGTATAAAATATTTGTGTATATATCACAAAGAATTTTTAAGTATGTATATCAGTTGTCTGGTACCCATAATACAAGCTTTGTTAAGTTTGGGAGTCGATGGCGCTGTGTGGGATGTTGCTAAGGTTGTCGGTGACCCAGTGGCTCTATTCAAATTACTTATCGCCGCTCTATTCAAAGGTACAACAAAACGTGACAATGCGTATAGAGAGGAGCAACGTTTATTTCTGGACCTAAATATCATTGTGTCGCGTTTTTGAACATTACATCTGTGTCAGTGACTCCACAGCAAAAAAAATCGCTCATCTACAGCAATCCCTTCGCAGCAGCAGAACACATGCACCGTCAACAGCATTCAATAAGCTCCTAAACTACTAAACTAGGTATGTTTTTAAAATGCACAAATAATTTTATTATAAAGAACTAAAAATAAGTTGTAATTGTAGCAATTGTTATGAAACGAAATACATTACACCATTACCCATAAACAATCTAAATCCGTAATCAGAGCGTCTCGTTGAAATAAAGATGCGGGTTCACTGAACGCGACGCGTCGACACGTCACGAACGACGAATAGTGTTTGATAACTATTCTAAATCATATTAGCGCATATTTATTATATCCAAAGCTAGTTTTTTAAACCCCAACGCGAAAACAACGGGGAGTTATAAGTTTGACGTGTCTGTGTGTCTGTGGCATTGTAGCTCTCAGACGGATGAACCGATTTTGTTTTATGTTTTGAAAGGTGAATTAGTCGGGAGTTTTCTTAGCTATGTTTGATGAAAATCAGTCCAAGATGGCCGCCGCCACAAAATGGCGGATATCATATTTTTCACTACTCCATCAGTATGGGTATCAAATGAAAGGGCTTGACTAGTAGAATACTATCACTATGACAAATTTTAAATCCAAGATTGCCGCCACCACGAAATGGGGAATTACATAATTTTTTTCACAACTTCCTCAATATGGGTATCAAATGAAACTTTTTTAATCCCCTTGTCCTACTGCCTTGCTCTTCTCTAATTTTTTATGAATATCTTCCTTGCTACGCTCACTCACTTTTTTATACTAATGTGGGAAATAAATTGCTATAATTCTTGGTTACCACTCAATTACGAATTATCTGCACATCTTTGCGTACACGCATTGACTACTATGTATGCACGATACGCTCCTGTCAATTTTGCCACTCCAAGATAATATTCTGTTATTTATAAAATGTCTTCGTTGAATTTCACTAGTTCTGTACACGGCTTTGCTGGCAACACAACTCGCTAGTAAATCGCTATTCGCTTGTGGTATAACAGCGCCCTTAGGAAGCTATTATTCCAAGGATCTCGTAACCGCAACGCGCGCATGCGTGAGTGCTGTGGTTTTTTGAAGTGGTGGTCGAAAGCATTTAAACGGCAATTAAATAATAAGAATTGAATTACTTAGGCATGAGTTTGGTTGAGACCGTGTAGGGTTTATACATTTTAGGTTTATAATGATTTAAATGTAATTACTTCGAATAATTCTTGAAACATCCCACACAGCGCCATTTAGTCTCTAACTAAGCAAAGCTTGTATTATGAGTAACAAACAACTGACATACCTTCTTAAATATTTTTTATATTATAAAATTAAACTTTTTCTTAAATAGAGTTAAATCATCGAGTAAACCTTGTGCGGCGTGGTTGACCTTAATATATTTATTTAAATGTCAATTAAACATAAATTATTTCTCAAACCTTTCCTATATTCGTAGTGTAGCAAAATCACATTTTTGAAGGCTTAGTTATTGCAGATCATTCTATTTATAAAAAAAGCTATATGTCACACCGCGCATGCATCGGTCAGCTTCTGAAAAGGAAAAAATATATTTCGATTATATGGTACTTGACTACTATTGAATATAATATATTTATTAAGAAAATATAAAATTACATTTTATACAATAACAAAATTCGTAAAAAAAATTATATTCAGTTGAAGGATATGGAAATTATAAGTTTTTAAAATTTTATCTAAGTATGTCTCTTTCTTGCAAAATGAAATTTAACATTATTTTTAATAGCCTGACGTCACAGCCCTTTATGTCTAACAGAAAATTTTTAACCATTCATAACTTTGTTATTAATTTTTTTTTTAATTATTTCGCGTTGTTAGAATATATTTAGAAAACTTTTTCATATTAAGCAAAAAAACTTTAAAAAAAAAATAGTCAACTAGCCTGTTGCGGTAACCATATAATTTTTTTGCCATTATTTTTATTTTACTTCATTGTACTTCGAATAAATGTCATCGTAAATTACCCTCTATTTATAATACAAACCAGACATGTAGTAATAAAATAACTTTTTAAATTTTACAGTTTTTCCCAATTTTCCATTTCGACTGTCTATGGTCATCGTGCATTCCATTCATTCCCTTTTATAAAATAAAAGAGCAAAATTATAAAAGTTTGTTTGTTTAACTTATTAAATTGGCAGTTACAAAAGGTTTAAATTGCAAGTATTCAGTTCAGTAGGTACATGTATACACTTGTATAAAGTATCTATTTCTCTACAAATCCTTTGCCATAAGGCCTTTCATATTTCCTAATTTATCCTAAAAGCTCAGATCAACGGGTAGACTTCATGATAGAAGGCTTTTCAAATTCACAGTATTATGTATTTCATCAGGCGCGATACGACACATCAAAAAAGGGGCCTTGGCCGATGGTCTATCAATATTATCATTATATCTAAAAATGATGATGTTTTTTGTATACTGTAAACTGTAAACAGAAACTTGTGTGAGATTCTTCATAAGATGTACAGATAACATTAGATTTGCAACTGACAACCCTGAATCGACATCAGATACCGCAATTGACACCCTCGGGAGGAAGTCGACACCAAGCCATTGGAGGCCGCCGTTATCTATAGAGCGTGACTGCAGACCTGATCCCATCGGAGTTTCGTGTTTTGAATGTTAAAATCATCAACATAATTATTTTAATATAGCGTGTCCATCCTCGTCACAACCAGCCAGATTTTTTCTATTAAGCACTAGAACGTTTGAACCGTATAATAAGGCGAATTTGGTAGCCAATGCGGAGCGGAATGTCGACAACGAAGCCAAGGTCAAGTCTAATGCAAAATATATTTTCTAGTGTTCACATCATGTATTAAATTTCAAACGTTGTAGCGCTATCCAAAAAAAAACCTCATTAAAAAGGTTTGGGTAAAAGTGACCGTACATATCACATTTGTACTAAAATCGGAGCCGAGATATTTAAGTTAAATATAATTTTTTTTTTTAATTCTAGCTTTTACACGTAGAACTCTAATATTTCTGTTCCGATACTACTTATTGCAAAACTGACAAATCAATAAAGTTTTATATTCATTTAAAATATTTATTCTATTTTCTATAAATTAAAATTTTAATTTTTTTGTTTTGAAATTAGAAAAATATTTTTGATTTACCTTCTTAAAAAGCTTAAAGTATACTCTCAATTAAAAATACTATCTAAATAATGATTTAATGATAATCATTTAAAATAGCATTATAAAATTGTAACAAATATTTCAGTAGCCGTTAAAAAATAACGACTATTAGTTCGTACGAACTTACTAAAAGACTATAAAATTTAATAAAAAAATTAAAAAAAAAAAACAAATATAATTTTTGTTAGTTAGATGATAACAACTGTGTTATCAGCCTCATTACAAAATTTGAGTACTTTTACAACTAGAAGATTAAAAAAATAAAACTTTGTACACATTACACTAAATAAAATATTCGAGTTGGTACGTAATTTGTAATAAAAACGTTTTTTTATGAAACTATTAGTATTTTTGGTAATTACTCTTCCTCTGTCCCTACGTATCGATCTTGCGTTTAGGATAATGTAGGTACAATGAACATTACGTGCAATACTAGCGTCATTAGCTCTACAATACTTTACCATACCATAAGTCCATTAATGCCCCGCTGCAGGGGCTTAGGCCTCCATCCGGGATGAAGGAGCTTGGAGCTTAATCCACCACGCTGCTCCAGTGCTGGTCGGTCAATTTTCAAGTCTGCCATCTATTGATAGCAACCGGGATCGACGGCTTAAAGTGCTCTCCGAGGCACAGAGTCATTGATAGTTATACATAAATTAGGAAAAACTCATTGGTACATGTCGGTTTCTGGGATTCGAATCACGATGTTATAAACAAGAAGCAGGTTCGCCACCACTAGCCCTCTAATCTATTAATCTCTAATTAAGTTTATTTTCACACCCATCTTTAGCCGTAACACATATTATACAAACGAAACTAGACAATTTTCAAGGAAGTTGGAGTGAGATGTGATATTAAGTTGGCGAATTTATGAAATATCCTATGTACGGAGATTGTCGCATGACTTACCAAATTTTTTATAGGCATTAAATGAAACACTATATTTTTGAAAACAAAAATAAGTTGACATTAAAATATTTTACCGAATTAATTATCTATGCATCGTGGTTACTAACTCAAACATAAATACTGCGCAGGAGAAAAGGGCGAACGCAGGTATAGCGGAAATGGATATCCGACCGGCGGCCGCCAACCGACGCATTGTCAGTCGCTTGTGGGACTCCACGATAACATGATTAGTTTGTTGTGCCTTATCTTAATATTTTAATACTGAATGATTCTAAAACAAAAAAAAAAAACAATTGATTATTTTCGCCATAGGTAATCAAGATCATCACAATATTAAAATTTGGGATGTAATGAAAAAACACGGACTAGTGCCCTTTCTGTACAAATTTCATATTTATAAACGTCTTCCAATAAAAGATGCCGCTGCCCCGCCGCGCCGCCCCCGTCAGACTTTGAAAGCTTAATAGGCAAGATAAAACTTTTATTAAATTAATTTAGAAGTTTTGTGGTTCTCACTAAAACCGTTTTCAAGTGGAAGGAACTTGAATAAAAGCTCCTTAATTTTCGTCTCAACAAGCTCAATGGTACCACTTAACTCGGTACGTGAGGTGAAATGCGAACAGTTCTAACTCAATCGTATTCGCATTACTTATTTCGGTGCTTCTTTCTAGGTTTAACTCAATTTACGTAGTTTACTTAAGGTAGAACGCCCCATACACACGTGGGAGGACTCGCTTAGGCGAGATGTGAGCTACTACAGACATCTTGAGTGGACCACACTGGTACGAAGCAAAACAAAAATTAACAGGCTGTCGACGAACTATACGAACTGCCAGAATCGGGCACAGAAGATTCTGCATCAAATGATGAAAACAATGAAAATAAAACTTATTTTCGCCACTGATATTTGTCAATACACTATAATATCTATTGCCTATCTTAGCTCCTTTTCTAGCTAAAGGTTGTACGAATACCGGTTGTCTTTTACTCCCGTCATTCCCCATCCCAATCTACGTTCTCTTTGGTGTATCGGAACTTCAGAGTCTGCAAAGACTGAGTTCGTCGGAGTAAGAAAGAAATTGTAAGCAATTGCTTGTGTACCTACTCATGTACACACGTTAGGGACTCCTTCTCTAGTGTGATTGAAAAATTAATGTTCAACATCATCATCAAGCTTGCATGTCTCTTTTACTGGTGTCCAGCTCCTCTTCAAGATTGATTAAGGAGTTTGAACAATAAACCCATTACTCGGCGGAGTAGGTTTGTGCCATTTATTTGACTTACGTTGCTATCTGAACTAATATTATAAAGAGAAAAGGTTTGATTTTTGTATGTTTGTAAGGGATGAACTCAAAAACTACTTAACTGATTTAAAAAATTCATTTCGTTACAGCAAGGTACATCATCAGCAAGTAACTTGGGCTGTATTTAATTTTCAATAAATTAGAGATCATTATGAATATTACAATAATGTAATCCGAGGTATCAAAAATTTGTTGTTTTTATAAAAGTTTAATATGATTGTAACCTATTTGTTGTGTAATAAAATTTCAACTTCAACACATCATAAGTTTAGCGACCCCGCTTTTTGTTTAGGAGGTCGTGGTTCGAATCACAGGGCATATACCAATGAGTATTGTCAAACTTACGTTCATAACTATCACTGACTCTGTGTCTCGTAGAGCACGTTAAACCGTCCCGTAGAGCACGTTAAGTCGTCCCGTCGGTCCTGGTTGCCATCAATAGATGGCAGTCGTTGAAACTCACCAATTCGCACTGGAGCAGCGTGGTGGATTAAACTGAGTCCCCTCAACCCGAGGGAGCCCTAAGCTCCTGCAGTAGCGCATTAGTGGACTGATGGTACGTCATAAGTAGATAATTTAATTTTTTTTTCTGTTACTCAATGTGATGCATCTCGAATTTTGTTTCATTCGTGTTGAGAATTCACTGGAAACTTTCACAGTAATTCAACCTCTAACGTGAAATTCGTGTTTTAGACATGTGTTTACTTGAAGGCATCAAAGTTAATATTTATAAGCTTTCTAGATCTGTCCTAGTTATTTCTAGAAAGTAACCATCCGCTAGCATGAGCATAAACTTTTAATATTCAGTCGACCTTCAATCACCTTCGACGAGCAAGTATCTCTGTGAAACGAAAAAAGGTCCGGATTCAATAAGAAACGGTCCGTTCCCCATTGTTACAGAAAAAACTGTTATCCGGACGTGATCGTCATAGTCTCGATTTTAAATAATCTTCTATCGACGTAGTTAGGGAGAAATGATTTTTCTTTGAATTTATTGCGGTTTATTTTTTCTGATATGCGTTACGGTTTGTACTTGATTGACCGGTTATTTTAATAGACCCTGGCTGCAACACCAAAGGTCGCAGGTTCGATTCCCGCCTGAGACAAACATTTGTGTGCACATACATGGCTGTTAATTCTGCCTTTGAGGTGTAAAGTCTTGTAAAGTACGTATTATAGAAATATTTAAGTATATTATATCAATTGTCTGGTATCCTGTTACAGGCTATGCGTAATTTGGGAATAGATGACCGTATATGAGTTGCCCGAAATAGTATTAATTTTATTAATAAACAAAAACCCGTACTGGGAGTTTTCTAGGAAACGCTAAACAGATCGAGCCTTCGAATATAAAAACCGGTGCACTTGTCAACACGTCAGATTGATATGAGATATCATTGAGACTTGAATTGACAATAATTGAAGGTCAAGTTTAGAGAAAGAACAAACGCCTAGTTTCAATCAAACAAATATCTTTATTTCGTAGTTATGTAACATAATCTTGAAACACGTCACAAGAGTGAATTTATTACTTTATTTAAAAATGTCATTACAAAGGCGCATTCAAAAGTGCTAGTTCCTCTCATAAGAATTCGCAAGAAACTGAGGGACGCTCTTTTCAATAAAATTATAAACAATTTTTCTGACAATAAGTACTTAAAGATTAATATTATAGAAACAAACTGATAGGTGAGCGGCTTATACCCATGGATTTTTATCGTCTAAGTAGTCCGATACTTTATAATAAGCTTTTGCATAAAGCTTTCGTTTTATTGTAGTCTTAAATTTAAGGATCTTATTGTAAAAACGTACACTTTGCCCTTTAAAAGATTTTGTGATTTTATTGAGGCGGCTGAGATTGTTAGTAGGTAAGTTTATCTTTGTTTCTAGTATTAACTTTATGCCCATCACAATTTTTTTTTAAATAATACAATATTTTTTTTACGTACATTATTTTTTCGAATATATATAGAGATGGCAATGTCATTTTATTAATTTCCTTATATTTGTCTCTAAATAATACTTTAGGTTCTAGTTTATAAATTGCTCGAACAGCTCGCTTCTGCAACACGAAGATTGTATTCACATTGGTGGCGTGTCCCACAGCAGAATGCCATAAGTCATCAAACTATGGAACCCACTGAAATACACCAATCTCGCTGTTTCTATGTCCGAAAGGAAACGAATCCTTTTTACAGCGTAAGCTGCAGAACCGAGCCTTTTTGCCAAGTTAGTGATATGAGGATCCCATTGCAATTTCGCGTCCAATGTGATTCCCAAGAATACAGCAGAATTCACAAAGTACAATTTCTCGCTTTTAATAAGAATATTGATAGGTGTTTGTTTGACGTTCGGTAGCGAGATTTTTATACATTTTGTTTTTGTTTCATTTAACAATAAATTATTGGCTGTGAACCATTCGACTATTTTGGAGATAGCATTGCTTACATCCTGGTTCCTGGGAGTCATAATGACGTGCGGGTTTTAGAAAAGTATAACCCCGAGGCCGTGGTGTCCGACGGCATTTTTTTAGCCATGTTTGGCCTCTCTCGCATAATTGCATCAGTTGCATAGCTAGGCCACGCATGCAACTAACAGTTGTTTCAAACAATAGTTTCGGTATGTGTATAAAAATATACCCAACCTGCAGTGGAGCAGCGTGGTGGACTTAAGCTCCAAACCCCCCCTCCTCACCCTGGGGGAGGCCTAAGCCCCTGCAGTGGGGTAAAAATGGGCTGATGATGATGATGATAAAAATATTGAAAGCACGTCCAGACATATTTAAGGCTTATGAGATGAAAAAATTCAAAAGAGCTGTGAAACTTTGGTTCATTGAAAAATGTTTTATAGTGTTAAGGATTTTTTTAACTATAGATGACACTTTTGTTATGGTTTGTGATTAACATTTGTTTTTCTTGTGACATTCCCTCTTGGGAAGTAATGTAATATTTTTGTATATGCCCGAAAAGGTAGTCACAGGGGATCTACTATTAAAGTTTATACCTGTGATCTATGTAATAAACTATTTCATTTCTGGAATATTATAACCTTATACGATATAAAAATTACAACAAAAAATTGTTTTCTTTGTTAACAAAATAACGATTCATATCACACGCAAGTAAGTACTTTTTATTACCATTGGATTTAAAACTACAAATATTCTAATGGATGACACTGTTGATTTTTATACAGATAGTGAATAAATAACAAACTCAACAAAACTTTCACCGGATTAGTTTCAGTGGGTGTGACGAATTTACACAAATACGTACTACATTCGTTCATTAAGCTCAGTGTTTTTCATAGAGATAATATAACTAGAGTAGGCAAGCTCCATATAGAGGCCCTGTATGTAACGGTTGGGCATGGGAGAAAAAAGGATGGAAAACAACTGTACCTAGTTGTATACTTATTTTACTTTTAAACCGCAGTGCTTAGGACACTAATTTTATAGTTAGAGCGGTCACAGCTATCAACCAAAAAGTTATTAACTGCAGATGCCAAAATAAAAAAAAGATAGACTTAGTATGTTTGTGTATAAATAAAGGTACTCTTATTCTCTGTCTTTTTCTATTGAGGCCCACATTTCGGACTGGTTTGCTTACTCTATTCTATTATCTCTGTGGTGTTGCTACCAATTTTCTTTGTGGCAGGCAGCGTAGGTAATTTAACGGTAGGAAATCGGTATAGGTAATTGGTAGAATTACGATTATTTTACGTTCGCTTCTCTAGTGATTGATTCGGGTCATGACGCGGTCACATTTATCAACGCTGTCTTGTTTTAATATGATTTTTGAAATATGTGTCTGAAGGTATATTAAATCTAAACACTTTGATAAATATTATTCTGGATACACGAAACGTATCTAAAATACATTGATAAACTGATGCCAAAGATATTAATTTATTATAGAACTTGTGTAACGAAAATAATATTATTTACTAGCTCTGCCCGCGGCTTCGTTCACGTGGACTTAGTACAGCTATCTCAGCCAGTTATAGAACGCAACGTGATTCTTTCAGTGAAGTGGCCCTACTCTGACTTTTAACACGACACCGAAATAGCGCCGATTACGTTCCGTTTCAAAAATCCGGTTGCTAGGACTATGGGCGAGCGAGAAGGATTTTTGAATTGGCGCGTATTCGGCGCAAACTGGGTACTGCGTTAATTTACTAGAGTTAGTTAGTTATTACCCCTGTTACTTAAATAGTTTCGGGTAGGTTGTAGACTTGATTCGATAATGACCTAAGTAAATGAAGCCGCAATCAATGCAAAATCACATCAATTTATAGTCTACAATAACGCTTCTCTGTAAACTAGTATTTTAAGCCACCCACCCTCCATACACGACCCCGCAATACCTGAAATTTTAAACTAACTTTAAAAATTGATGATGTGTGTCGATTTTGATGAAACACTAAATGTTACTCAGAATAAAGCTCAAAGTTTACAGTAACTAGATTTTGAATCTATTGAATGGCTTTTACGTGGTGCGCGTACAAACGAACAAACCGACGAAAATTTGAAACATGTTTTTTACGTTCTATTACTTATTTCTCGTGTCTCCCGGTTTTTTTTTTTGTAAATCACTTTTCAAGACATTTGCTATTAATACGGTCTTTATGACATCGAAACTTGTACCGTAATGTTGTATTTTACAGTACTAGGCCTGTTTACTTTACACCAATCACAAACGAGCATTCTGTTTGTAACGCATGCGTAAACCGCGAAAAGCAGCCCGCTCCCGCCATTATTACATTTGAAGTAGGTATGTACTTAATTTTAATGGCAAATGTATTGAAAAACGTCGTATGATGCTTGTACTCAGTAAGCTGACTATTATACTAATCTAATATCTAATCTAATAATCAAATATTATAATAATCGGAAAAGTCTACGATTTTATTTTAAATATGTATAGATCAAAACGAACACAGGAAGACCTACACAACGTTTTTCTTATGTAAATAAGACAAGTCTATGGGAAGTGTTTACCTGTCTATTCGTCACTTTCCACGATCCATAGTAAACCCAAATTTTTTTACCGGACGTAAAATTTACGAATTTACGAAGGCGAAACCGCCGCTACCGCTTGTTTATAAGATTGCCCGATTGACCGAGTGGTTAGAGACCCTAATTGCGGAGTCAAGGCTCGCGGGTTCGATCCCCGCCCGGGACAATTATTTGTGTGCATGAACTTGTTTATTTGTTCCGTCTCTGGGTGTAAAAGTATCTATATATGTATACTAGCGATCGTATCCGGCTTCGCCTGGGTGGACTACAGAAACGTTCCTCTTCCCGTTCCACGCATTAGTAAATTGCACCCGTGCGAAGTCGGGGTGGGTCGCTAGTCCAACCATATAGTATCATTACGCTTTGGTACCATCGTCAGCATTCAAACAAAGAAATTCTCTGGCGCGTCTAGCAACAAATTTGATTTCCATAAAAATAGTTATAGTAAGTCAACCTTAAAAGATACACATATGCTGTCCCGGACTTTTGGTTAGAACTTTTAAAGGGGAACAATTCCGTTATACATAATTTTTGCTTAACATCAACCGTTTACGCAGCGCGCGTTACGGAAGCTTTCAAAAGAAATAATTTTGCCATTTTTGCAAAATTTTTCATTGATGCTCCACTCCTATTGGTCGTAGCGTAATGTAATAATAGCCTTTCTCGATAAATGGACTATCCAACACAAAAAGAATTTCTCAATTCGAACCAGTAGTTCCTGAGATTTGCGCATTTAAACAAACAAACTCTTCAGCTTTATAATATTAAGTATTGATATTATAAAGAATATTTAAATATGTATATCAGTTGTAAGCATAATACTTATAAGCATATATAATACCACATTATAAGCATAATACTTGCTTACTTTGGTACTAGGTGGCGTTGCGTGGGATGTCCCAGATGTTATTAAATTATAAATATACAAAACCTCAACTAAATTCGTATATCCGTAAAGGTAAAGCAATAACGGTTCTGAACTTACTCGATGAAGCGAAACTGATATCGGATTAGTTCAAAGTGGGAGTAACTATTTGGTCTTTTAACGGTCGAAAGGGACGACAAGTTATTAATGAAAGTGCTCGGCGCAAGGACTTGGAGTAAATTTATTAGGGCATTTCCATTTATCTGCGTTCGTCTATGGTACGAAACGAAAAAGGCAAAGGGCACCTTGAGACGCTGCTAACGATTTTTGTTACTGAATGAATATATCCTAAATGGTTTCATTAAAAATAACAAACATCAACCAACCGCCATTTTTAGTTAGAGAGACATAACCGTTACGACCAGCGGGAAGCGTATGTGATTTTTTTTTATTTTCCACTTATAGGCAATCTACACAGCAATATAATATAAATGTTTAAAGAATGAAGCGTACAGAAAAACCCGGCTAAGTGCGTGCCGGACCACACACAGTGAATGGTTCCGTCGAATAAGTTTATGATAAAAATTCAAATACGTTCAAAATATTTTAAAATCGTCTCAAAATATCTTATTCAAACCAATTTTCGATAAAAGTCTTTTTTAAGTTATGTTAACTTAATTTTTTTCAGAATTTCCATTTTGAAGTTGAAAAGTTAAGAATTTTTTTGGGAATATCTCAACAACTACGGATTTCAATAAAATAGTTTTTTTTTCGAAACCTATATATATTTTTGAAGTCCTATCGGCTCGAATCGCCCTTTTCTATTTTTTACTTTGCATACTGAATTCCTTCGGAAATTAAGAATGTTCCCAAATTAAAAAATCAACTTTATGTTATGCGAAATAAGTTCAACGTAAAATATTGAGGTGTATGAGTTTTCTGGCCATTTATGTTAAACGAGATATAGGCAACCAGCATAATAATTTCACATGTTAATTGCGAAAATTCTTATCATTTCCTCACCAGTGATATTAACCTTACAATATAATGGTATCGTTGGACGAGGACGTCATGTGCGTCGTCGGAGGGCCAAGTGCGAGTTTTATACTATTAACTGTGTCGAATGCGTTTTTCATGATTTGTATGGAAACTCGTACAGCTCCCCTAGCGGTCGTTTTATGTAACTACGAGTTTCCATACAAATTACAAAAAACGCATACGAAACAGTTCATAGTAAAAAAACTCGCACTTGGCCCTCGGTTCGTTGTCACACCATTATGATTTATTTAATTTCGAGCCACTTAAGTAAAATATAGCTACGGCCGCGACATTGAAACGTGAGACACGTAAAGTCACGGCGAGTTACTCGCGGAAATCGACCGACCGAAGATTGAACTGTCTTGTAAAAAAAGCTTTAGAAGTGGGGCGACAATCAGGTCGTCGTAGTCACCGACATGACATGACAGTAACAGAATGGCGGTGTGGTGCGGCGCGCGATTGCTACCGCTTGAGCGTCGGGTCTACTCCATCACTCTTGTGGTGGGTTGGATTCTTAATTGTGAACCTATCAGATACATGGCTTGGAACACAGCTGGCGGTGCGCTGTATTAATATTTCCAAAAAAAAAAACACGATTATAATTTTTTTTTTATATAAATACAATAAGGCCTATAGTGGATAATCCGACATCATTTTAAAATAATATTTCACCGATTAAACTCAGGTTATCTGATTAGTTATAATAATGTGGAATTCTAAATAATAAATGTTGTTATTATTCCAGTGTGTTTTTGTTGAATATTGTGGTGAAAAAAAATCGTGTTAAATATTTCTTACAATATAGTGCGTTTATGAAGTGAATAAAAAGTGTTATAAAGTGAAAGAACAAAGCTTAGTTTTAACCCACATTAATGGTTTGCTTAAAAAAAAGACTGCATCCTTAAGAAATTCAACACGAAATATACGCGACGCTACCTTTAATTTGAATTTTGTGTTTTTGTATTCAACGGGGTTTGTTAAACACTGAAAAAATTTAGTGAAATTGCGATGGAGTAGGTAAAAAAGATAAACCATACAACAGACGCAACGAATTAATCTGACATCAGAATAGTTGCTATACATTACCATAGAAGATATTATATTGAATCGACAACTAGTTTATTATTCTTTACGACAAATGGCATTATCTTAAGTAGTGCCTATAAAATTTTCAACAAAAATTATATGCTTTCAAATAATAATAATTATAATAACGTATACATCACAACAACGTCTAGGCCCCAAACTAAGCATTAGCTTGTATTTTGAGTACCAAGCGAAGACACCACATACATATAACAACCAAGACCCGGTACCAGTATCAATATCTATACTAATATTATAAAGCTGAAGAGTTTGTTTGTTTGTTTGTTTGTTTGTTTGTTTGTTTGAACGCGCAAAGCTCAGGAACTACTGGTTCAAATTGAAAAATTATAGTTGTGTTGGATAGTCCATTTATCGAGGAAGGCTATAGGCTATACTACGTCACGCTACGACCAATAGGAGTGGAACATCAATGAAAAATGTTGCAAAAACGGGAAAAATTATTCCTTTTGGGAGCTTCTGTCGCGCGCGCTGCGTAAACGGTTGATGTTAACCAAAAACTATGTATTACGGAATTGTTCTCCTTTAAAAGTCCTAACCAAAAGTCCGCAACAGCACATGTGTATCTTTTAAGGTTTACTTACTGTAACCTTTTTTATGACAATCAAATTTGTTCTAACATAATGTACTATTTGCGAAGATGTTTTTTAAACGTAATATTAATCCTTATCAAATTAAATACGTTAGCTGTCTTAAGCATTTCATGCATATTATAATTGCCCTTTACATCATACAATTTCAATTAATATGTTAGCAGTTTTTATCGAAATATGAAAACTATAGCGGGAGAAAATAAATTCGCTGTCTGCCTCTGTTCGTTAACTTTTTATTTCCAAACCACGCAATAGACTTTGATACGGTTTTCAGTATTATCTTATTTTCTTATTATCTTATAATCTATTAATCTGTATAATAGAAATACTTATTAAAAAGCTAAAGAATTTGTTTGTTTGTATGTTTGAATGCGCTAATCTCTGAAACTACCAGTCGCATTCAAAAAATTCTTTTTGCCTTTGATAGCCTGAATCTAGCGGAGATTTATAGGCTATATATATGAAAATGAATTATCTGTCTATTCGAGCAAATCGGCTTCGGTCAAAATGGTTTAACCGATTTTGATGAAACTTTACACATATGGAACATCCATATGTGACATATAGAACTTTTTGTATGTCTGTCTGTACGTCCATCTGTCTAAACCGATTTTAATGAAACATCACAAGTATGAAAAGAAGGTCGTCAAAACTAACAAATGTTACTTTTTGTCCGTCTGTCTGTCTGTACGTGTAAGGTCGTCAAAACTAACAAATGTTACTTTTTGTCCGTCTGTCTGTCTGTACGTGTATCTGTCTATTTGAGCTAATCTCCAAAACGGCTAAACAGATTTTAAGGAAACTTCGCAGACGGGAAATAAGGTTGTCAAGATATTTGACATTAGCTACTTTTTGTCCGTCTGTTTGGCTGTACGTCTATGTGTCTATTCAATTTAATTTTATCTATTCGAGCTAATTTCCACCACGGCTGAACAGATTTTAATGAAACTTTGCAGACGTGAAAGAAGATTGTCAAGAGTGTCATAAGCAACTTTTTGTGTTTGTTTGTCTGTCTATCTGTCTGTCGTTTGTCCACACTGATCTATCAACTACTACAGCAAAAACTACTTAGTCTAGGAAGCTTAAATTTGGAACATAGGTTTATTTTATAACGTGAGCATTAAGTTAAGAAAGGCTTTTTTAGAAATTTCAAACTTAAGGATGGGAATGGAGGGACTCAAATAATGACGTGTTTCAGGGTTTTTAGATTTCCACATTTTTAAGGGTGGGAAACGGGAGATGAGAAATTGGATCGGTTTTTTTAAAGGGTGGAAGGGGAATGAAGATTGAAAGTTTGAATGGGTGTAACCAAAATTGGTTCCAGCAAAAAGTACGTATAAACCATCTCGAACGTTAATAGTACCTATAACAGGAATTCGTAGTCTACGCAAGCGAAGCTGCGGGCGGTCGCTAGTTCATTATATAAATACTGACCCGACCTGGGATTCGAACCCGGGACCTCCAGCTTCGTAGGCAGGGTCGTTATCCATTAGGCTAAGCGGTCGTCAAATATGTAATATGTATTATTTCGGAGCATTCCGTATTGTTTCAAATAAAAATATTCGAATGCAACTGTGTGACATATAAAGATGGCCCCACGTGTATATGTTTTAATATACGATATTTCAAACACGCCACTTTTGTTGTAATTATCATAATTTTCAAAAAACATGAGATTTTCAGACATATGTTTCAATTTCAGGCAATTTATAGTCACGTAACATAATGAGTCAGTTACATGTAACGAAATACGTCGTCTACACGAACATGTCCATAGTTTTCACCGTGTAGGTATATTTGTTGTAAGTGATATGTATGGAAGGGCATATCTGATTAATTTCTGATGATACCTACAAAACTTGGCTTGTTCCACCAATGACAATTAAAAACATTAATAATAATAATAATGACGTTTACATCACAACAACGTCTAGGCCCCAAACTAAGCATTAGCTTGTATTTTGGGTATCAAGCGAAGACACCACATACATATAACAACCAAGACCCGGTACTAGTATTCATCATATAAATACTGACCCGACCTGGGATTCGAACTTGGGACCTCCAGCTTCATAGGCAGGGTCGCTACCCACCAGACTAAGCAGTCGTCATTGGGTGGTCTATCCAGTAAATAGCGTTCCACGATCTGCAAGTAAACTTTCTTTTCAAGTAATAGTCTATCGTGCCTTGCAAGCTATAGAGCAGAGCGTCTGGCTGATTCAGTTGTGATTTTTCTTGTTATGTGATTACAATTACAAGTAATAACGGTACCGCGCTCATTTTATCAGATGTGAAGCTTATTTGTACAAAAAGGTGAAAAACTTTTGGTATCGGATATATCCACTCGTGTATTTACGGAAAGCATGATCTTCGCCTCGAAAGTCGCATATTTTCCGAAAGTTTCAGTTAGCTTTTTTTTTTAAATTTATTTATATACAAAACAGTTGGTTTCATACATTTTCGCTTTGTTACAAAAATTTTCTATACCTTCATACTTATTATATATTTAATTTTCTATTGTCTCCTCCTTCTTTTTCCTTTCTTAATTTCTCTCTTCTCCGTACCCAGGCCACTGCTTCTCTCTCCCTATTTCCTCCCAGAAGTTCAGGAGAACTTCTGAACATGTCGGGTGGGTTCTTCTCTCTCCCACCTGACATACTCTACCAAATGCTCTATCTTCCTCTCCACCGAATATTTTGTATTTCCTATTGTCATCCGTTATCCAATATTTGTTTTTCTCTCAGATTCTGTTGTAATCGAGTCATATCGTGATCTCATGTAAACGATACAGTAGTTACTTCCGGGAAATGTACGAATTTCGACGCGAAAATCAATATTTCCAATGATACCCGAGTATCTCCGATCCCAAATGTATTCGGGAAACATCTGTATTATTAGTTTATTGTGTGCGTGATTTATAAATTATTGTACATTTCCTTTGTGTGGTCCAACAAAAAAAAAAACTGACATTGTACTTTCTAAGACGGTTTTTTAATTTGTTTATTTTGGAATATTGATTGAATTATCAGACGAATGTATAATAATAATCTAATTAAAAATAAAATTATAAGTCTAACAGGTAACCTAAATAATAAATATAAAACAAATAATATTTGTAGGTTATAATTATCACGTCCCAAATTACTGGCTTGTATAACCACACAATTAAATAAGAAACGCTACACAGAGGAATTACACATATTGCTATACTAGAGTCTTACAATGTCCTGAATTGTCTCATTCCTTTAGCTGCCATGGTACAATTGTGTAGTCCAAGCGGGCGAAGCCACGGGCGGAAAGTTAGTTACTATATATATTTTAGACAAGACATAAGTAACTAATACAGAGACTTCGTTTCCATTTGAAACGGTACTTATATATCGCTTTTGCTTTGTCAATCCAGTGGCGTTTAGGTGGTTGTCTATAAAAAAGTAAGCCTTCCGCTATAATCTAAATTACAGACACCCTGTCATTTATATTGCAATAGGCTATTTAAATTTTTAGTACCCGTTAAAATATAAATATTAGAATAAAATAGGACGTTGCAATATGAATGATAACATGTCAAATACCCGGATTATCGCGGCCCGTTTACCTTTTTATAGATTACCGCACGTCACTATTATCGATATTCATAAATCGTTTGTTCTTAGGTTTTTCTTTCAAACGCTGCGGATTCGGTCGCATATTAAATTTTGTAGGCCGCCTTTTACCGATCCTTCATCACACTGAGACTGACCGATTGGTCTAGCGATCGGAGACGCCGACTGCAAACCCAAACGTCGCGGGATCGCCACTCGGAATAAATATTTGTAGGCGTTGACATGTCTGCGTCGTGATAGCCCGAGCCGCAGCGAACCTGTTTGAAATCTATAAGGCCATGTGGTCGTGGTTCGAATCCGAGCGTGTACGAATGAGTTGAATTGGCGTATTATTTAATTAATCTATATTTTCGGTTGATTACACACGACGCGATGCAGCGGCGCGGACGGTGTAAAATCGCTCTTCACGGCGAACTTTGACTTCTATCCATACCTAATACCTATAATAGTATTATGAAAAAGGACAAATTAGATTTTTTGTTTGTTACACAAAAACTCAAAAACTACTTAACAAATTTTTCATTTTCGAAAATTATTTCACCTATAGAAGTAGCTATTTTATCAGCGAGTAACATGGGCTATAATTTGCTTTCAAATTAGCTTTTCGCCCGTGGCTCCGCTCGCGTGGACTACGAAGTTGTACCGGGACCGCTATAATTGTTTGAATAGATATAATTTATAAGCTGAAGAGTGATATACTTTTTACTTCGGAGAAAGGGGTTCCAGTACAACTGTGAAATACCAAAGTTACGATTCCACCCGGTGACGTAATATATAAAAAAGAGTTTCTTAAAATTGGCTATTCTTTCAGAAAAAAACCAAATGTCAATTTTCTTCATGCGCGATTCGATGAAACTGTATCTTGAAAAATTCATTCCGTGATCGAGTTACTGCTCGAGTCTATTTGATCTTTCGATTCTCGTAGAGCGATTCAATTTATTTTCAGTGAATCAGTACGTACCTATTGACTATTCCTAAGTTAAGGGAATGTCATAAGCCAACGAAAATTCAGAATGTCGCCGCCCACTGGCCCCAAAGGCGACATACCTTGTTATACGAGTTCGTGCTTTACACAAGTGAGACGCACAATAGCACACCGCTTGAAATTAAAGGGCGTAAGTGCAAAATTAATAAAATTTAATTTCTTTTAATTGAAACGCCTATTGAAAAATACAAAACGAGCATCGAATACAGAATTATGAAATCTATATAATATATTTTTTTCAACTGTAACAAACTTCTTAATCAGCTACAATGATTGATAAATAGATTTTTAAGAGGTATTTTTACGATTTATTTTTAATCTGTAAAACTTATTAAATAATAATTTCAAAACGAACGTTGTATAAAACGATGACAGTGATTTAATATATTTTAAAGACATTAAGATACATGAAATACTTTAAGCGATATCGTTGTTTGAAAATGCCATCCTCAGCTTCTAACATCGCCTTAACGAACACGTCTTATTGTTATTTGGAATTTTGTAAAACAAATCTTTGATAATATTATGTATAAATATTTGACTCTGTATATAATATCTGGTTAGAGAGAAGGCGGCAAAAAGTTATATAAAAATATCACCTAACTGTTTCGTTATAATGCACGCACACAGATACGGTTTGTATATATGGTTAGTATGGCGTAGCGAGAGTATGTGGTCTTTTGAGGCAGAAACAAGTATGGAAAAGTTGGTCTGTCTTTTTTGTTGACATTGCATTACAAGGGTCCATCCAGACATTATATCTTCTTCTTGATCGCTTCCTCAGGATCGTGACCTCGCCGACGCATTCTGTCCACAATCCTCCTCCATTTGTTTCGGTGTACTGCGTAGTGGAGGGCTGTGCTGATCGGACCATCTAGATGTTCGGTCACCTGATCCGACCACCGTTTCGGACTGCACCCCCTCGGTCTTTTCCCTTCCATTCTTCCAGTCACAACCAGCTTCTCCAGATTGTCGCTACTTTTCCTGGCTATGTGTCCAAAAAACTGGAGCATTCGTCCCAAGCAGACTGTCGAGAGTCTCTGCTCTTTTTGATGAGACATTATATAATCTAAGTATAAAATATGGATCTAATTTACCTTATCCGAGCAAATTTATAACTATTAAAGCGAATGGTTGCTGGTCTTCACTGTTTTACAACTCTTGCTTGGTTCTATAAGTCTTATAAGCCTATATAGTTCACAATTTAGCCTCGGTTTACGCCTCGAATTCAACGGTTCAAAAAAAAAAGAGAGTTTACTATAAGATCGTGGAGAAGCAATAAAAAACGCTAGAAATACGAAAAAGTAATTTAAATATGTATCGATAAAAATTTTATATTTACATTACTATTTAGTGTAGTGATAGCCCAGTATTTAGAAGGTCATGGTTCAAATACCAGAAACCGGCATGCAAAGAGTTTTTTTTTTACTTAAGTACATAACTATCACTGACTTCGTGCCTCGGAGAGCACGTTAAGCCGTTGGTCCCGGTTGCCATCATTAGATGGCAATCGTTAAAGTCCCCAAGTCGCACTGGAGAAGCGTGGTGAATTAAGCTCCAAGCACTCTCATCCCTGAAGAGGCCTAAGCCTCGAAGTGGGGTATAATGGGCTGATATGATGACCAGTGATGATGATGATATGACTTTTATAGTTATTTCCTCTGTAATATCTGTACCAGTATTGTTTCGTGTGAAAATAAATAATACCATAAAAATGTAAAATAAAATTATCGAACAACTAACAGTTTCATTTATCGTTTTAACTCCAAAATAAATATTTATTAAAAAATTTAATTTTACATGTATTAGAGCAAGCGATAAATATTTTACAGTGTTATTGCTATCTTTCTATATCCTATTGGGTTTCACCACGTAGGGTTTCTATGTCTAATTTTAGCGAGAACCAGGCCTTAATTGGCATTGATGACCGCTAAGCCCAGTGAGCAGCGACCCTGCCTACGAAGCTGGAGGTCCTGGGTTCGAATCCCAGGTCGGGTCAGTATTTATATGATGAATATTGATACTGGTACCGGGTCTTGGTTGTTATATGTATGTGTTGTCTTCGCTTGGTACCTAAAACACAAGCTAATGCTTATAGTTTGGGGCCTAGACGCTGTTGTGATGTATACGTTATTATTATTATTGTACTATATTAATTTACCACTAAAAGTAGGTATACAAAGTGACCACATATACATCATGATGAGTAGACTTATCCACTGATTTCGAATTTCGAATGCGCTTCGATTTTCTACAATGTTCGCGACGTACGCCAGTGTCAGTGAAAACCTGTCGGAATCGATATTCTAACTTCTTGGAAAATTAAGTCGATCGATTAAGCGTTAGTTGTGCTCGCGCGTAAAAGATTCGCCCTCACTAAGTTATCACTTTTTCCGAGTATTGCCAACTAGTTTACTAACTCTGTCAACGTTACCATCTAAGTAACCGATTCTGACCTAAAAATGTTAAGTCGACAAGGTTTCATCTTTAGGAAGAGTTTGTTTTGTCCGTACGTTTGTATGTCAAAATCATTGACTCATGTATAATTAAAAAAAATTTTACTAAATTCGATGTATGTTAGATGCCTTTAACTATTTATTAATCATTTTCAGCTGAACTATTTCAAGACACAAATTTAAAAAAAAAAAAAAAAAAAGAAAAAGTTAAACAAAAATTTGAATGCAGGGTTTTTTTTCAATTTCACAACATGTTCTACATGAAAATAACTCGTTTTTATATGTTGTGAATTTTTTTCCATTTTCAAGATGAAACTAACTGCTTCATGACATGTAAAAAAATAAAAATAAAAAACAAAAAATTATGAATTTCGATGAGATGTAAAAATGCAATTAGTTTCATGTAAGTATATCGAATACCTGATAGTTGTACAGTTCAGCGCTTGGGATTAAATTTTCACGAGTTTTTCACTTTTTGATCCTGTATGACAACGACGTCATTCGACATTAAACGGCCCGCGCCCGGCGCACTTGTATATGGTGTGTTAGGTATATTACTAGTTAATTACGTCTTTCTATTAAATAGTTTAAATATGTAGATAAATAAGTTATGTGTTAAGACGGTGTGCGTTTACAATATGGAGCTCGGTTACGTGAAAAGCCCAAACGAATAATCTAAAATAATCAAAAAAAGAAAAATAGATTACGGTAGCCGAGTTTTCAAAAGATAATACGATATATTTACAGCACAGAAATGACAAAACGAAAAGGTACGCAAAGTCTACTTATTTATTGTTAATAAAAAAATTAAACTTGCTAACTAAGTAAATATATTTTTATTATGAGGGTATTGAAAAGATGCAAGTACGGTAAGCTACATATTATAGTCGAGGTGTTTATGGGCATGAGACGAAGCCGAGTGCTTATAATAAACCGATGACTATAATAGCCAGCTTACTGAGTACCTGTATCATACGTTTTTCAATACATTTGTGATTAAAATTAGGTAGATAATTTCAAATGTAATAATGGCGGGAACGGGTTTGGCAGGAGCGGGTTGCTTTTCGCGGTTTACGCATGCGTAACAAACAGAATGCTCGTTTTTGATTGGTGTAAAGTAAAAAGGCCTACTACTAGTACTGTAAAATACAACATTACAGTACAAGTTTCCATGTCATAAAGACCGTATTAAAAGCAAATGTATTGAAAATAGTTTTAACGTATGACATCACTTGTACACACATACTTCGCACAAAGCACATTTCCCTCTCCACAGAAATTTTTAGGGTTCCGTACCCAATTGGTCGTGTGTCGTGATAGCCCGAGCGCAATGAACTTGTTTCAAATTTATAAGACCGTTGTACGCACCCAGGCGTGTATCAATGAGTTTTTCTGACTTAAGTATATAACTTACACTGACTTCTTGCCTCGGAGAGCGCGTTAAGCAGTCGGTCCCGGTTGCTGTCAATAGATGGCGGTCGTTACAATCCACCAACCTACACTGAAGCAGCGTGTTGGATTTAAGGTCCAAGCCCCTCTCCCTGCGGGGGAGGTCTAAGCCCCTGCAGTGGGGTTAATGGGCTCATGAAATAGAAAAAAAACTCAATGGATAGCAATGGAAACTCTATTACTATGCCTCCACATGTCCGTCTAGCCGTCTGTCATTTCATTTCCATCAGCCTATTACACCCCACTGCAGGAGCTTAGACCTCCTCCCAGAGTGATGGGGCTTGGAGCCCAAATCCACCATGCTGCGCCAGTGCGGGTTGATAGATTGTAACGGCCGCCATCTATTGACATCAACCAGGACCGACTGTTTACCGTGCTCTCCAAGGCACGGAGTCAGTGATAGTTATGTACTTAAGTCAGAAAAACTCATTGGTACACGCCTAGATTCGAACCACGGCCACCCAGCCTTAAAAATTTAAAATAGTTTCGCTGCGCTCGGGCTATCACGTCTCGAATATTGTCTTTCACAGGTCTGTATCGTCTGAACCGTAATAAGTAGACCCTTAAATTTTTTATAGAATATGTAACTATTATTATGGCCGCTATTATATGCAAATAATGAAAATAAAAGAAACTTAAAAATTAAATGTGTTTTTTTTTTAATATTGTACGGGGTGGTACGGAACCCTTTGCGTGCGAGTCCGACTCGCACTTGACTGTTTTTCCATTCATACGCGCATTAACTAAACACAAGTACATACGCATTCATATAGAGAGACGCCTACACTCAACTGTATCATAACGTTGGTTTTTTACTACGTACTTATTTCTAGATTTAATTTGTATATAGTTTTTTTTTAATTTTGTTAAAATACGTTAAGTTGTACTTGTTACAATCAGGTACTATACAGCATTTATACACAATCTCTGATCTACACGACGACATCATCAGAAGTGAAGTGCACTTCTATTCTACAGGCTGATTCCCGGCCCCCTGGCGGCTGGCATACTCCCGCGCCGCGCTCACATATTATTTTGTCGTGTTAGATGTCATAATAGGTCGCGAGCCCGCCGCGCGTGTTTTTTAATCTTAGGCACTAAAACCACTGTATTTTCTTTATTTATGGTCCGATTTTTATTTTTTTCTTCAATCATGTTAATAGTTTTCTAATGTCTACAAATATGTATACTTAACAAAAAAAGTGAAGGATCCTCATTGAAAAAAATCCCGCGGATTCAATTTTTTAAGTGAAACTTCTTATGGCACGGGGTGAATGCGCGCTAAATAATATAAGTGGTGGAAATATAAGGAACAATCGGCTTTCACACGAGAAGCCGGTTATTCCCTATATCCCCACTACTAACGGCTGAATGGGGAGTAAGGCCAGAGCGTTACTCAGTTTCGTGTCGCTGGCAGCTGCGTCATATATCCCCACTACAAACTGCTGAGTAGGGAGTAAGGCCAGAGAGTTACTCAGTTTCGTGTCGATGGCAGCTGCGTCATTGCTCGGAGTGTCAATAGATGTGAAAACCGTGAAAACCAGACTGATGTTAATAATTTTAATAACATTATGAAAATTCAAATTTGAATACTATAAGTTTTCACTTCTGTCGTTCCTATAACTGCCAATCAGTTTTTTTGTGTTATCAAAATATTTAAATAATTTAAAAAATGTATAAACCTAGTTTTTGCTGATCTGAATACCATGCATTTTTGCGATCTCATTGAATGGGTGTTATAAATTGGTTTTGTTTTAAATTTCAGATCGAGCCGAACACTGCGTTCCTGCGAGCGGCGCGCGCCGGCCTACTCGATACCGTCGTCGACTTATTAGACTCTGGCGCCGTAAAAGACATCAACACGTGTAATTCGGTTAGTAACATTCAAATTAAGAATAATTTAATTTATTAATAAGAAAAAAATATTAATTTTCATTCCAGATATATTTAAGGTTTCTGCCTAAACTGCTGATTGGTTAATAAACAATACCGCACGAAATAAGTGCTATCGAGCGTCTTTTAACTAGTCTTTTCAGACGTACCGGGTGCCCGGTAGCGAAGTGCATGATGGGCTTGGCCTAGCCTGCCCCGTAAATTATGCTGATACGTGTGAAAGCTACCTATATATATACTACCTTATTGTTTATGAACGTTTATATGTGACTAGCGACCGCCCGCAGCTTCGCTTGCGTAGACTACACATTCCTGTTTTAGGTAGTATTAACATTCGAAATAGTTTATACGTACTTTTTGCTGAAACTAATATTAGGTACACCCATTCAAACTTTCAATCTTCATTCTCCCCACTCCTTTAAGAAAACCGATACTATCATACTTTTCACCTCCCATTTTCCACCCTTAAAATGTGGAAATCCAAAAACCCTGAAACACGTCATTATTTATTTATGTTAAAATTTTTCTAACTTTAAAGAACAAAGACTCTCATACAAAGCCCCTCCCCCCACCCTCCTTAAATTTGAAATTTCCAAATATTCCTTTCTTAAAAAATTAATACGTTATAAAATAAACCACTGTTCCAAATTTCAGCTTCCTAGACTTAGTAGTGTCAGCTTTATCTACGTTGATAGATCAGTGAAAACAAACGACAGACAGCCACAAAAAGTAGCTGAGGTCACTCTTGACAACATTCTTTCACGTCTGCAAAGTTTCATTAAAATCTGTTCAGCCGTTTTGGAGATTGGCTCAAATAGACAAATAGACGTACAGACAGACAGACGGACAAAAAGTAGCGTATGTCACTTTTGACCACCTCCTTTTCATACCCGTGAAATTTCATTAAAATCGGTTTACCCTTTTGGAGATTAGCTCGAATAGACAGATGGACGTACATACAGACATACAAAAAGTAGTGTATGTCATTTTTGATCACTTCCTTTCCACATCTGTTAAGTTTCATCAAAATCAATTTAGCCGTTTTGGAGATTTGCTCCAATAGACAGACAGACAGAGAGTATTATTTTATATATATAGCCTATAACCTTCCTCAATAAATAGACTATCCAACACAAAAAGAATTTGTCAATTCGAACCAGTAGTTCCTGAGATTTGCGCGTTCAAACAAACAAACAAACAAACAAACAAACAAACAAACAAACAAACAAACAAACAAACAAACAAACAAACAAACAAACTCTTCAGCTTTATAATATTAGTATAGATTTACTGTGCTTCATACATCAATGCCGTCAAGTCCTTATTTGAATTGGTTGTTTCAGAGAGTTCACATATCCCAGATCTTTAATTTTAGAGCCTTTTCTCTTAAAAGGCTCTTACACGAGAGATAAAAAACTTTCTGGTATAAAATTTCTCAAGGAAAGTTTTTCTGCTTTTATCAGTTTGTGAAACAGGAAGACCCACAATGTTATCGATGTTAACAGATATTATTACCGTAATAGAAATAGGCATTACAAAGAAATGATTTTTTAAAGTTCTTGGTTTTTGAAAAAAGGGATATGAGTTATTTGTAAAAATAATAATAATATTCTTTATTGTACACCAAAAGTAATTAGAACAAGAATAAATAACATAGGTATCTTATAACTAAGTTTATTATTATATTATGTTATTTTATGTTATATTATATCATATCATATTATATTAAGTTTATTCCTAGAGATATGTTTTACTCAGATGTTCTATTTTGGAAAAAATTATAGAAATTATAAAATGGATTAAAAGTTTCAATGATATGACAAAACAATGCTTAGTTTTTCTTTATTTTTTTACTACAAAATTTCCATACGTTGTTATTATTTTAGTTATAAAGTAAACAAAAAGAATTAGAAAACTAATCTTAACTTTAAACTAATCTAATCAACATGTCATGGACAAGTATTAGACTTCTAACGTTTTTTTTAGGAAGGCACTGTATCCGGTGTGTGGTTTCAGAAAAAATCGTAAATTTTGATCTCTGCCAAGAAAATTGATTTTACTTTGAGGTGTGCGAATTTTGCTGAAAACACGCGTCAGGTGTACCTAAGTAATAAAACACAGCCCTAAAAAGTGAAATCATAAAAAATGACGTTTGTGTCGTTTCTGAAACAACCGATAAATTTTTGGACTGTATTCACTTTCAGCCTTTCGTTGCGAACCGAATGTTGGGATTGGGCGCGTGATTACATTATGTTCTATTTGAATTACAGAACGGTCTCAACGCGCTACATTTAGCAGCTAAAGATGGCCACATCGCCGTTGTCGAGGAATTACTCAAGCGTGGCGCTGCAGTCGATGCCGCGACAAAAAAAGGTAGATTTCTTTTATTTTAAGTTACCAAACTGTAAACAGATTCACTAACAAGGTTTATGAGGTCATTCATATGCGCTACTTAACGTGCTATTTATTGTGTATGTTAATAGAGATACTTCGTTGTTACTACAAAAATGTGTGCAATAAAATATACGCCGCAGACCAAATATACACCAGTCGTTGTTTTAAAATATTCGCCTTGACGTAGAATTGCGACCTACATGTAAAATTCGTACTGGAAAAGAAAATAAAGGGTTTGAAATTGTATTTTATTTGTACTGTAACAAAATGTTTCTTTACCCTATTCACTACACATTAACCATATTTGGTCAGATTGAAGGTCACGACCCATTTAATTAACAGAGACGAATGATAATGATTGATGACTAGTTAAAAGGTTAAAACAACAATGGTAATGTCTTATCACTGAGTCTTTCTTTATTTCACTCACGTTTTCGATCGTTCCGAAGTATGAGATACATAATTATGCTGTCTAAGCGTGGTATGACTTATAAGAATGAGCTGAATCTTTTTAAAACTGAGCGATTTCCAGTGTTGCCAATTTAAAGTTTGAAATTATTACCAAATAGTAAAAAAAAATATTATTACGTCTTAGACTTTCAAAGGTCTTATGACGGCGAGACCAATGAGTGGGTGGGAGATTTTGAAGATAATTAGATAATTTATATAAACACATATTATTGTTTACAGTAAACTATGATATAACCTATGGTATGACCACCGCTTAGCCTAGTGTATAGTATGCCGACCGCTTTAGCCTAGTTGATAGCGACCCTACCTACGAAGCTGGAGGTCCCGGGTTCGAATCCCAGGTCGGGTCAGTATTTAAATGATGAATATTGATATTGGTACCGAGTCTTGGTTGTTATATGTATGTGGTGTCTTCGCTTGGTACCCAAAACACTAGCTAATGCTTAGTTTGGTGCTTAGAGGTTGTTGTGTTGTATAAGTTATTATTATTATCAAATATTAATACATAATTGATTCTTTTTAAATACCTATATATTTATATAAAAAAAGATACGTTTGTTATAAATTTTTCACATTATCAGGTACTAAATCGTAAATCCCTTTTACAATCCTCCCATATTAGATAAATCCTGTGTTAGAGGTCGTAAAAGGAGGGTAAATATGACACGGCCTTGGGCGGCCAAACATAATAAATGCTATCGTCAAGTTTTATGGCGCTGTTAACTCTGTGAGCTCTACGTAAACATCTAGAATTTTTTTCGTCCATTAATCGAATTGGTGAATGTAATGAAGCTGCGGTTTAGTTTCAAGATGGCGATCCTAAAATGGCTAACGTTGGCAATTATACACACCGAAAACGACAAATAAATACATATTACATATTAAGAGTCATGAATTTCGTGAGATGACATTACAAACTAAAAATACGTAAGTAAATGAATTTTAAAATTTTAAATTATAAGATTTTAAAATAAAATTTAGTAATTTCAAATACACTCAAAACAATTGCTATTATAATTAGATAGATATTTTATTAGTTCATGTATCTTAAATATCGTATGAAATTTAATTTGAATGAATTAAGAAAATATTGTTTTGAGATTGCAAATGTGATGTTAATGACGGGGATTTATGGGGATCTTGGCAAAATTGAGAGGGTGGGTCAGAAAAGCGTGTAATTTGTGTGACGTGATTGATGGATGATCTCTAGCATGTAGAGCGTGTTACGATTGGAAACAGATAACAACTTAATAACATAAAACTTCAAGACGAAGTCCCTTCAAAAAGCTGGTTTTATATAGAAATATAAATACTATTTATAAAAAAAAAATGAAATTTTATTAACTGGATGTTATAGGCATTTTCTGGAATATTCCTTGTGACCAGTGAACAAAGTATTGTACGAATATATCTAAACAGCAGCGAACGTGCAGAGCCGATATAATATTTAAATATTTTCATTACGGCATCTCACGTGCGATTAAAATGTAACCGCGTAATGTATTAAATTGGGATTCATTCATACTAAATGTATTAAATTGATTCTGTTTATTATGCAGTTTCTTCTTACCTCCCTACAACTTACAAATTCAATTTACTTCTATAACTTGATCTGTTTTATGCGGACCATATTTATAAATCGATTTGTAGTGACATTTTCACCCGCCCGCATAGATTCGATGCGGCAATAATCGATTATCGAGGTACGCAACAATTTATTGACCCAATAAATTTATAGTGGGGCGGTCAGAAGAATTTTTTTTTTGTTGTCGTCGGTTGTCATTGTGTTATGGATACTTCGCTGAATCACGTCTTAAACGCGTGTGTTTGTGTTGATCTAAGAATTTAAAAACTTTTCATATTCTTTTTAAAGAACAAAGTTAACTATTGACATACATTCTTCATTACTTTTGAAAATAAAAAGAAACTGTCCCTTAAGAAAATCAGTATTAAAAATAAATTTACGCGAAAATACCTTTAATTTCGATTTTGTGATTTTCTTGCAGCGGAGGTTGATAAATACAAAAAAAAGTAGAGAAATTTCAATGAAATAGATAAATCATCCAATATATGCATCGAAATAAACTGAAATCGAATTAGTTGCTATACTTTACCATAGATAGCGCTATGGAACTAGTTATTATTTATAAATCTAGGAGCTTGAGTGACTGTACAGTTATTCTTTGTGGTTATAGCGTTATTAATCTCTTCGAAACCAAAAAACTTGATAGACAAGCTATTATGGCTAATTGCGCTATAAAATTGAGAAAAAGTACACATAAGTCGATGGTGGATACATTCATTCAATGGTATAGTTGCTCGTGCACGTTCGTACCGTTCACTAAATTAGATACGACTAAAATTGTTATAATAATAATAATAATAACACACAATCACAACAACGTCTAGGTCCCAAACTAAGCATTAGCTTGTATTTTGGGTACAAAGCGAAGACACCACATATATATAACAACCAAGACCCGGTGCCAGTATTAATATTCATCATATAAATACTGACCCGACCTGGGATTCGAACCCGGGACCTCCAGCTTCGCAGGCAGGGTCGCTGCCCACTAGGCTAAGCGGTCGTCAAAGTAAATACTAAAATAGTAATTCGCTTATGCGTCTAGATATCCAACACTTACGGTCTCGTCTCAAATTGCCGCCCTGTGCAGTGTATAAAAACCTGACACTTTATTTTATATTATTTCAAGGCAACACCGCCCTCCACATCGCCTGCCTTGCTGGCCAAGAAAGCGTCGCCCGTGCGTTATTGGCGGCTGGAGCTAGAGCAGATGCACAGTCCGCAGCTGGCTTCACACCACTCTACATGGCTGCGCAGGAGAACCATGCAGGATGTGTCAAAATGTTGCTGGCAGCTGGTGCCAGTCAGACCCTAGCGACAGAGGTACAGAACTTGTTCAGAAGGTGCAGATCTATGTAGAGTCAAGCCTATACAGAGAACAATGACAACAAATTAAGTATTTAGAAGTTTTAAGAAGTTATTTATTTAAAGATAGAAGTTATCGTGTCACTCAGATTTCAAAATCGTAACAATCTCAGAACTAAGTTTTAGTCTATTTATTTTCTAGTACTTATTTGTTTTTTGACAGGACGGCTTCACACCCCTCGCGGTGGCAATGCAACAAGGACACGACCGAGTCGTCGCAGAACTACTGGAGTCAGATACGCGCGGCAAAGTCCGTCTGCCAGCTCTCCATATTGCGGCAAAGAAGAACGACGTCAAAGCGGCCACTTTGCTTCTAGAGGTAATTTACTCATATACCTGGTTCCATACTTTCAATATTGATGAAATGTTTCAGAAAACTGAATGTCAAATTGTCCCTATTTTACTTAGAAATTTAAAAAGTCTGCACTTTATGCTCAGAAAAATTATAGTCTTATTTTTAGATTAGGTACTTTTGTTGTCCACACCAAACTTTATCACACATTAGTACAGTACACTCACACATCAATCAGACTAGCTTTCCAACCCCGGCTTCGCTCGCGTGGACTACACAGTGTACCGGGACAGTTAAAGAGACGCGACGCTCTAGGACATGTTGAGACTTCCTAGGACATTCTAAACCTTAACTACCTAAGAAACCTCTATACCAAATTTCATCAAAATCCGATTAGCGATTTAAGCATGAAAAATAGCTATCCCCCAGAATTTGTGTATTTTTCCGGGAGGTTTATCCTGTGTATTGTTCCAAGCCTTAGACAATTTAGTACTGAATTTCATCAAAATTCGTTCAGCCGTTTTAGCTTGAAGAATAAGTTATCCCACAGAAACCGTGCCTTTTTCGGGATAAAAAGTAGCCTATTTTACTCTCCAGTTCATAAACTATATTTCACTTTATTTAAAATGGCCATACCGAGGTGTTACGTCACGTATCAATATTGCCATCTCTTGATTTAAAATATTCATAACTTGGTTATTAGTTGCTTATCTATCTAAAAAATATTTCATCTAACCGATTGGCCGAGTGGTTATAGACCCTAAACTGCGGAGCCAAGGGTCGCGTATTCGATTCCCGCTCGAGACTATTATTTGTGTGCATGGATGTCTATTTGTTCTGTGTGGGTGTAAATAAAAATTATCTATATATTATAAAAAATATTTAAGTTTGTATATGACTTGTCTAGTACCTATAACACAAGCTTTGTTTAGTTTGAAACTAGATGGCGCTGTGTGGGATGTCCCAGGTATTATTATTTTTAATACAAAATAATATACAAAATATAGTTGCCTATGCTGTTACAAAAAAAAACCGGCCAAGTGTTAGTCCGTCTTGCGTCTTGACGACGACAGTTCCATACTATGTTTGTAACCTATTTATCGCTACATCAATTTAAATTCTTTATGTCACTTCTGCTGTTAGCGGGAAGCATCCTATAAATTTACTTACAAGTGTCTTACAAGTGACTTAGAAGCTTGTTTTTAAGCTATTGCATAGCTTCTATCGCGGGCCTTTGAGCGCGGGTACCGAATCGAAAAATTCCGTAACGAAAAAAACCTCACGCTCGTAATCAGTGCAAGAAAATAGGAGTGCATAAATTGTTAAGAGTGATTACGTCACTTCGTGCTCGGTGCGTGTGCATACGCCTATCGCCGCCTCGTCGTCGTGTGCGTCTCCTACTTCCGTGAGTGTGCTTCGACCGAACTACCTCTAATTTATGCGATCCTGGTACTGCGTTTATAATACCACTACGCACGGAATCGCGCCATTGTCGCGCTGGACCACAGACAAAATTGTCTGTGACTGGGACCCACATAATTTATTAACGTCAAATAATATACTTCCATTGCCTACTTGACTATAATCTCCACGTGCTTGTTGTTCTCCTAGTACAAGGTAGCAATATGAATAAGTCTTTGTCCGAATCAAACTTGAACGACTCGATTATGCTTGAGCTAACTCTGTCTTCGTTCGTGCGAAAAAGAGAAAAGAACACGACAGTCCCTCTGATTTATCGCAGCCTAGCACTAGTACTGGTAACAATGAGTTGTCCGCATTTAAGGAAGAAATGCGTGGGATGTTTGCATCGTTACTTGCTGCCCAACGACAAGAATTTAATAAAAAAGACGTGTGGCACTCGAGGACTGCCGCGGTAAAGCTATTGCATACATTTTGTATCAACTTATGCAATTATAATTATTTATTTATTTTATTTATGCAGTATTCAATTTGAGTTACTCCTAGTCGCGCCTAAAGAAGTTTTACTTCAAAAACAAAAAAAAAGAAATACTGCATAAATAAATAATTATAATTGCATACGTTGATACAAAATGTATGCAATAGCTTTACCGCGGCAGTCCTCGAGTGCCACACGTCTTTTTTTTACAGTTCAAAGGGACCGTAGACCTATTTGATATTAATTTTGAATTGATACCCCAACGCGTTCCTGAAAAAAAAAAGGGTCTGGAGAGACAGACGGAAAATTAAGTGATCCCATAAGGGTTATTTTGAGTTATTGAACCCTAAGCAGTAATAAAAACAATCCGTGACAAAAGAAAACTAAACACCATAGAGCACAACAAAAATTTACAATTGAGTGTTTCTCGCTTGCTCAGCTTACGTTAAACTGAGTTTATTCGGTTGTGTACCTAAAAAATGCCAAGTTACGACTTTGATTTGACCGATTATTTCCAGAACGAACACAATCCGGACGCCTGTTCTAAATCCGGCTTCACGCCTCTGCACATCGCTGCACACTACGGTAATGTGGGTGTGGCGAAAGCGCTGTTAGCGGCTGGAGCGGACGCGGGCCGTGCTGCCAAACACAACATAACCCCACTACATGTCGCCAGCAAGTGGGGACAGTTGGCGATGGTGGATCTGCTTGTTGAACATGGTAATTAGCTATTTTAACGATTGACTTCCTATAAGAATAAATATGATATATCTTTAATTAAATTCAGTAAAACGCAACATTATAGAAACGTGTCGTGATAGCCCGAGCCCAGCGAACTTGTTTCGAGTTTAGGAGGGCGTGCGGCCGTGGTTCAGCCGTGAACCAATGAGTTTTTCTGATTTAAGTACATAATTATCACTGACTCCGTGCCTCGGGGAGTACGTCAAGACGTCGGTCCCGCGTGCCATCAACAGATGGAAGTCGTTAAATTCACCAACCTGCACAGGAGCAGCATAGTGGATTAAGCTCCAAGCTCCTTCACCCTGGGTTTGCTAAGCCCCTGTAGTGGGGCATCATCGGCTGGTGGGATGGAATGGAAAATGCTAGCTCAAATGTCATTTCGTTGAAAAAATCAAGAACAAAATCTGTTGTAAAGGAGCTGTATAAATGCACTATAGATAGCTATATTGTTACGTATAATTTTGAAGTATGTTGTTTCATATTCGCTGTTAAACTATTAATATAATTGACTGTAGGATCCACTCATTACACTAAGTGGTTCCTTCTGGAACATTCTAAAATCATCTTATACCTAAACCTTGTATCTTTCTAGAATATTCGAGAAATGCCTTCCTCTGGTCATCTAAAAGATTTGTTATCGTATGTGCTTTATTTATTAACACACACTACTACTATTATTCTTTTAAAGATAAAAATACTGCCAATTAAGAAAATCAATATGAAAATTAATTTATGCGAAAATACCTATCATTTCGATTTTGTGATTTTCTATGCAGTGGGATTTGATAAGCTCTCAAAAAAGCTGTGAAATTGAGTAGATAAACCATCCAATAAATACTGTGAAATATACTTAAATCGAATCAGTTGCTGTACTTGACTATAGATGGCGCCATATAACTAGTTATTATCCTTTGCAACAAACAGCGCTATCACAAGAGTTGTCTTGTATATACCTTAATTATTAAATTTTTTACTAGAATTATAAGCTTTCAAACACGTAACATGTAGTATTTGGGAAAAATATGTATTGCTTGAAATAGAAACATTTAAATGTATCTAACTGTGTAACATATAAAGATGGCGGCACATGTATCAGTATTAATATGGTTTTTCGAAAACGCCTGTTTTTTAACATATTTTAGAAACAATTTTCAAAAAAGACAATCTTTCCAATTTAATGCAACTTGTAGTCACGTAATAATAACTTGAGTCAATTGGATATGATGCAAAGGTCATTTTGATTCCTTAATTTTCTTTTTTTAGGAGCAAACATTGCAGCAGTGACTCGCGACGGACTGACGCCGTTGCATTGTGCCGCACGTTCCGGACACAGCAGCGTAGTATCGCGGCTGTTACAACATGGAGCACCAATCACCAGCAAGACTAAGGTTTTTTTTAATCTTTACTTACAACTTAGATCAAATTGAAGACAAGTTTATTACTATCGTTGAGGCTGATCTCCTAACAATGTTTGATGTAACTTTTTTTAAAGTTGGACGTGCTTAGAATACATATATCTTATATACTATATCGTTGTACTGTAATTCTACATTCACTCACACACATCATCACTCTACATTCAGACGCAATACGCAATCACACCAACACACACATACACACCCAAATACTCTCTAACTTTTACTCTGTTTTCAACTTTTAGTTCCCATTGAGTTTCTAATAGTTTAAACTAATATATATATATATCTTATACCAATGTCGCGGGGTGGATGCCAGGACGCCATTAGACACCTATAAAAACAGGTTCGACCTATTTTAAGCTCCAGTCTCACACAGTTACCAAGACTGTCTTTTGGTTCTAAAAATATTTTATTGTGGTGAGAAAAATAAATAAATGATTATTTTTATTATTATTATTATTCAAATAATATGCGATAATGTCAATAATATTTTTTTATTTATTTCAGAACGGTTTAACGCCTCTCCACATGTCAGTACAAGGTGAACACGTGGAGACGGCGAAAGTTTTACTGTCAGAGGGCGCACCTATCGATGACGTCACCGTCGATTACCTCACCGCACTGCATGTAGCCGCTCACTGTGGACATGTCAAGGTATCGATTCTCCCCACTTATCCATCACTAGTTCCGTTTCGTAAACTATAATAAAAACAATTGAGTCCAATAAAATTTCATGGGAGTTTTCTGGAAGAAGCTAGAACTTTAGAACCTTCGAATATAAAAGCGACAGGCTGAGAGTCAGATCGGGATAAAACGTCATAGTCTAAGAGATCCCGAAGGCGATTTCTTCGGGTATATATTTTTATTTAATTAAACTTAGTTCAAATGAGAGATTAAAGGAAATTTTGTGTGGTGCTACTGGGTTGCCTATGGTTTTAAAGTCGATTTAAAGTTTAGTGGTTTTATTTAGCGGTAAACTAGGTTTAGCGAAATAAACGCATAAAAACTTGCCGTGTGTTTTATACTGTGCCCCGTAAATATCCTAACAGTTTGTTACGACATTCATAATCCAATAGGAATTTTTTTAAACTATTTTTTAAATTATCGTTGCGAGATAAAAAATGACTTTTCTAAAATAATCATATCTGAAATATTTCACCTGTAACATTTGATCCCTAACTAGGTAAAGTTTCTACTGTGGGCACCCGCAACTGATACATTTCCTTTAATTTTTTTTTAATACATCATTCATATGTTAAATCCATATTTTTACACCCAAACAAGTAATATAAATAAATATGTTCATGCTCACAAATGTTTGTCCCGGGTGGGGATCGAACCCGCGACTTTCGGGTCGGCAGTCGGCGTCCTCGACCACTAGACTAATCGGTTCAGTGAAAAGATGTTCAATTATTTTTCTTTGCTTACGAAGGTAGCGAAACTTCTTCTCGATCGCAACGCTGATGCCAACGCTCGAGCTCTCAACGGGTTCACTCCTCTTCACATTGCTTGCAAGAAGAATAGGCTGAAAGTTGTCGAGTTACTACTGAAATATGGTGCTAGTAAGTTCAATTTTGAATCTGGCTCTGAATAATAGAGAATATATAATCATACAGATAATAGAATAGAGCATGCAAGCCGGCTCGAAATGTGGGTCTCAACAGAAAGAGACAGAAAATAATCATACTTCGAATAATAAAGAATTATACTACTATCTCTTTTTATTTTGAGCACCCGCAGTTGATAGCTTTTTGTTCGATAGCTGTGACCTCTGCGACTGGCAAATGAGTGTCATAATGCGGCATAAAAGTAAAATAAGGATAGAACTGAGTACAATTATGTTCCATCCCTTTTTCTCCATCCCCAACCGTCACATTCAAGGGTTTATGGAGCTTGCCTACTCTAGTTATTTTATCTTTATAGTGTGCATGCATGTATATCACGAAATATCGATAGAAAACGAATTAAAGTGAAAGGATTGGCATAAAACACCTACATAATATGCCTACATCAAGGCTGTCCTGGTTTCTAGAGAATCATTTGAAGATATGTTTGTATTAAGTATTTATCAGATGAATTTTTATAAATACCGTGATAGAGATTTTTAAATAATTAAAAATGTTTCTTACCAGATTAATCTAAAAATAAAATTTAAAAAGATATTTTATATTTTTAATAATATATCTGCAATTCAGTTATATTCAATGTCTTTTAAAATAATAAATATTATTTCCTTTTTTTCGTTCAATGGGTTCACAAGTAATAGTTTTTTCGCAACAAATACGAAATAGCATAGTATTTTCAGGTCTTAAAATTAATACAAAATATTACTTAATTTTTTGATATAAGTTTCCAAATTTTAATAAATAATAGAATAATGTAAATGTATTATATATATATATATATATATATATATATATATATATAGTAATGGAGTTTATAAAATAATTTAATAATCCCGTAAGCAATTATTGATGTGACGATATTTATGAAATATGTTTCAGGTAAATCAGCTACTACAGAATCCGGTCTCACTCCTCTACACGTAGCTGCGTTCATGGGATGTATGAACATAGCGATACACTTACTGCAGGCCGGCGCAGACGCAGATACGGCTACGGCGCGAGGCGAAACTCCTTTGCATTTAGCTGCGCGGGCGCAGCAGACAGATTTAGTGAGAATATTGCTGAGGAATGGCGCTAAGGTAACTATTTCTTTATTGGTTGGAAAACAATTCGGTCTACCGAATTAGCTTTTGTTTATTTGTAATTAGCGGCGCTACCTGCAACTCGGGAATCTGACAATGTACTAAAAATAAAATGTCCAATTTATTTGCTTTTAAAGCTTTAAAGTGTTTTTCTCATTATTTTGTCATTTGCATGAGAAATAACAATATCTTAATACTTTTTTGTTTTGTTCAAAAGAACGAACAAAACAAAAACTAACCTTTTTTCCTCTTTAAGATTGCTCAAGACATGCATCCAAAAATTAAATTCTTCATATTTCTCTAATTACACAAAAAAACGTTAAAGAACCGCAAGAAATATTACGAAAAACAACAATCATATGAATTAGACAGGTACCTATCCGCGCGCGGGTCACGCATTATGCCATCGTCTAGTCGAGGTGGTCGTTCGAATTATAACACTGTTCAATTACATAGCCATGTTATATTATTAAAGAATCAGAGTACTAGGTGCCTACACACTTTGGTCGTATATATTTTCAAACGTCTAAACAGCCTAGCATTACTATAACCGATTAAATTGCATAGACGCCTAGTACTGTAATCCTTTCCTAAGTTAATATGGATATGACATTTGATAGTATTATATTTCGAACTACTAGGCGATGACACAATGTGTATCCAAACTGAGTTGCAAGTGACACCGCTTTACGATTACCATTAGATTGGTGGTGAGACAAAGACTGGTAACTCTCGTGATGGATCGTTCATGAAAACGTGTGCCCTAAGAGGGGAGCGGGTGCACTCCCCAGCGTAACGATGTGTGGCAAAGAGTTAGGGGGGTCTGAACCAAACGTGATGTTACGTAGTAAAAAACAACGAAATATGTTAAAATGTGGCTTTAACCAGTTTCATTCATTGTAAATGATTCCGTAATAAGTTTTTTGTATATATTTTGTAAACCATTTTATTAGGTGGAAGCTAGAGCCCGCGAAGATCAGACACCTCTCCACGTGGCGGCAAGGCTCGGGCACGCAGATATTGCATCACTATTACTGCAACATGGTGCAGATGTTGCTGCGGCGACTAAGGATTCCTATACACCTCTGCATATAGCCGCTAAGGAAGGTAACTATAAATACTTGGTATATTGATGTACTCAAGTGTCATTCAAATAATTTATTCTTAATAATTTTTTTACATTTCATTTACGATTCCCACATTGTTGTGTGAGGACGGCAAGGAATATATTTACGTACGAACCATTAAAAACAATATTTTCATTTCCTTCTTCCACATAGGTAAAGAAGAAGTAGCAGCGATTCTACTAGAACACGGTGCACCTATAGAGGCTGAAACACGAAAAGGATTCACGCCACTCCATCTAGCGGCCAAATACGGAGACATGAATGTTGCTAGGTTATTGCTATGCAGGGGCGCGCAACCCGACGCGACAGGGCGCAGTCACATCACGCCCTTACATATGGCCACTTACTATGGTCACCCGGATATAGCTTTGCTATTGTTGGATAAAGGTGCGTTATTTGTGTAGATTGATTTTGGTGTTTTTTTAACAGTTGATTATGTGTGTCTGTTCCTAAATTCATATGTTAATGCTAGGCTCAGATCGATAATTATTAGCAAGATGCGTTGTTAGTGCTCCTTTACCTAGAGATGGAATAAATTCTTAGAGATTAAAGGTCGATTTACATTGTTATACTAACTGGATCCAGTACTACTGCATTCATTCATCTAGAACGAAATGTATTTATAACTATTAGCGAACGTCCGCAACTTTGTTCGCGTAGTTTTTGTATTTTCTACACTTTTTCCAGTTTACGTAGAAACCCTATATTTCTGGAATGTAGATTAGCCTATAATATTTTCTAAAATGTACCCTACTTGCCAGTTAAACTACCGTCAAAATTGCTTCAGCTGTTTCTTGACTCAGACAAACATATAAAAATTTTAAAAACGCGTGTTTAGATTTTGGTGACATGCAAATAAATATACGAATATAAGAAAATTCATAATTTCGAAATCACAGACACAGACAGATACTTCAGTTTTATTTATTTGTATTGTATACAATAGACAATGATACCTAATAATAATAACTTTATTTCAAATAAAACATCCATGTGTACACACTGGCACACCTACTTACACATAAATGCAAACACCCAAATTATTCTAATAACAAACATAAAATATGATACAACTTCATGGAAAAAAAATTACATATCTACAAAATTGTGCTGCCTCATCCGGTGCTTTGCGAAGGAACTCGGTAAACTATGACCGGCAAGAAGGTGTTGGAATCGACACGCACTCTGCACTACAAGTATTGGCGACATTTTAGTGAAGTGGCCAGAATAGTTAAAACATTGTTGTGAGAGGGTTATAATTGGGAAAAATGGACAGAACATAAGATATTTAGCACCTGCTTTAGACACTAGAAATTCGCTTTTTACGACGTTGTATTTAAATCCGTGACTTTATCAACATATGACTCGTAGGTTTCCATGAGCTTCGTAATTCCAGCCACTGTTGGACTCAACAAAACCTTGTCGTCCGCGTAACTCATTTCGGTTACACATACATTATCCACGCGGCATCCAACAAGTATTCTATAGAGCTCGACAATCAAATCTACATTTAGAAATTAAATAATTTTGGTGAGATCAACCTCCCTCTCTCCCCCCACATTTTGCTTCGTTTATACTGATCCAGTTCTTTTCACTGATCCAGTCAATGTCTATCAATGTAAACCGACCTTTAGCTTTCAAGAACAACATGCCTTTGTATTAGTGTGGTGCCTCACCAAATCACCAAATGTCACTTTACACCAAATATGCACTTGTGATATGTTAAAATTTATATTAATACAAGAATTTCATATTAATATTGAGTTGAATAAAAAATACGAGTTAATATAGACGCTAAATGTATTTTTTTTTTTTTTTTGAGCTAAAGTGATGCTAGAAAATGTATTGATTCCGTTAGGTGCATCGCCCCACTCTCTCGCGAAGAACGGACATTCTGCACTCCATATCGCCTGTCGACACAACCATCCTGATATTGCATTCGCGCTGCTCGAACATGGTAAGACTTGAAATCTATTTCTAAACTAGAAGAGAAAACAAGAGTGAAAGCGACACAGAACAATATAGCTAAAATAAAATAACTTAGTATTTAATTATCTAATCTTTACCTCACAGGAGCGGATCCAGGTGTGAAATCTAAAGCCGGGTTTACGCCTTTGCATATGGCTGCCCAGGAAGGCCACGAAGATTGCGTTGAAATGCTGATCGAAAGAGGAGCAGACGTCAATGTACCTGCCAACAATGGTGTGTATCGCCTTGCTGGTTTAGTTTCAGGGTTTTATCACCATAACCGTTTTTCTATTATATCAGTGCTGGAAACAGATCTTTCTGAAGAGTCGCCACACACAGCCCTTCGCTTTCCGCATAACAAATTGAATTTCAGTGAACTCTGCATATTATATAAACGTTTTATGATTTCATTATTGTTGCCAGTTTTATGTCACTTGCGAGCCGGCTTCTTGTTAAGAAGGTCGTGATTCGAATCCAAGGCCATGCACCAATGAGTGTTTTCTGACTTAAGTACATGACTGTCACTGACTCCGTGCCTCAAAGAGCATGTTAAGCCGTTGGTCCTGGTTGTCATCATCAGATGGCAGTCGTTAAAATCCACCAATCGGCGCGTGGTGGATTAAGCGCGAAGCACCCTCATTCCGAGGGGAGATCTAAGTCTCGGCAGTGGGGCATAATGGGCTGATATGGTATATTCATATGATAACTAGAGATATAATGATGACTGTTGAATTTAAGGTTCAGCTCAGTTGCCTTTTTTTTCTTGGTAGGTTTTTCAGATTTTTTAGCAAACTGTCGAAAATTCAATTTCTATACTCTTTCATATTTCGTGGACCACTTCCTGTTTGAGAACTCAACCCACAGATTTTGAATTTAAGCTGGCTCAAACCGTCTAGTGCCTGAAGCATGATTGAGAAACATCAAACCTCTTTCTTTTTTAAGTTTAAACCAACTACACTCATACAAATATCCGTATCCGTCTGTCACAAACATTAACTTTTTGAACGGCTAATCGTTATTAGGCAAAAGAGTAGAGAGTTATAACGCGCATGTAGTTTCGATGTCATGTTACAATCTTCAGATCAAATCAGACAGACTAGTCATCACCTATATGAACATTCACAGGTCTGACTCCCGTACACCTAGCAGCATCTGAAGGCCGCACGACAGTGTTACGTGCTCTTTTGGCAGCAGGAGGCAACTGTGGAGCCCGAACACGTGACGGGTATACGCCTCTGCACGCTGCAGCCCATCACGGACACCACGCAGCCGCGCGTGCATTAACTGAAGCGGGCGCTGATGTACATGCGCGGGCGCAACACGGGTTAGTTATAAGGGGACATTTATGAAGTACATGCGCCTAAGGTTGAGGGTTTAGTTTACCATTGCAAAATACATTATTAATAAAAAGAAGGAATGATAAATGACGGTTTTCCCCCCCTATCTTTGTGTTGATTTTTTTCGAAAACTATGCATATACGCCATGTGGTTTCGAAACAAAAAGTTTGTATTTGATGAGCGCTGCCTGTGGTGATTCAAAAGCGAAGGAATACATTTTTAGAACACCTTGTATATTTTAAAATTAGAAAATCATATAAGTTTTCACTTTTATCTTGTGGTCCAATTGTTCGGTTAAGGACAGAAACTTTTTTAACCAACAACGTCTCCTGAATACGCGTTTACGAATAGGTGTTATTCTTGTAAGGAAAACTTTTAATTTTTGTTGCACTAGTACTTTATACTTAATTTAGCTTTGTAAGCGTATTCCATAAGCCGTTGGGTTGGTTGTTGCCGAGTATTCCATTGATATATAATTAAGTAGTCGAAGCAGGAAAATTACTCCATTTTTCATGTTGGACTAAATTAATTAAAATCCAGTTTATCATACTGAGCAGTAGTACTAATTGGATTTTTTTTCTGTTCATACTATTCTATCGTAGACAAGCTTATAAGAAAACCTCCTATTTTTTAAAAACGTATTATGTGCCGTTGCTTAAAAACGTTTCTGTCCTTAACTGAACAAACCAATATTGAAATCATTGTCATCATGCAGAGTGAATACTATAATTAATCGAATAAATTTTATACATCTTGGGTTTGAATTTCGTACAGTTCCAATCAAACTGTATGGCGGATGTGAATATAGGATCAAGTCGCGTCGCAGTAACCAGTTTTAGGTGTAGCGGGACGCAGTTAAGCGAGGGGCATATGACTGAACTTACGCAAGCACGCATATAGCGTTGTATTCAGATCCGCCATAAAGTTTGATTGGAACTATACTCAAATGTATTTCCGTCTAATAACGAATTTATCTTAAACAGAATTTGTCCTAAACTGAACAAACCGTGTGGTCATAAGTCATAAACTCTCTCTTTTTTTATGTGTAGGTTCACACCGCTACACCAAGCCGCACAACAAGGACACACTCTTATCATTCAACTATTATTGAAAAACAACGCCGATCCTAATGCTCTGTCCACTGTAAGTTATTTCAAGTTTAAATATACAACCATAGTAATTAATACTTGTCTAAAGCTATTCTTCAACGGAAGAAGTTCACGATGATCGACCATCATGAAAATTTTCAGAACTTTAACTGTCATTTTGGCCATCAGTAATTTCGATAAAAAAACCGGTTAAGTGCGAGTCGGACTCGCGGAGGGTTCCGTACCATAGATCACATTAATGTTTAATACAAATTTTAGGCTCAGTAGTTTCGGAGATAAAAATCGAATCATAATACCTGAGACATCCCACACATCGTCATCTAGTCCCAAAGTAAGCAAGTATTATGCTTGTATTATGGGGTGATAGACAACTGGTATACATACTTAAATATTCTTTTTTTTATGTAACATACATATATAAATACTTTTTTTAAATCCAGACACGGAACTAGACATGTTCAAGCACACAAATATTTGTGGGCGGGAATCGAACCTGCGACCTTCTGCTCCGCAGTTAGTTTCTCTAACCACTCGGCCAATCGGTCAGTCGAAAAAAAAGAGATTGGTCGATTTTCGTATATTATCTTTAATATGAATATTACTGTGTATTTTAATATCATAAATAATATATATTTGTACTTCTCATAATGAACACTTTTATTTGATACGTAACATGATGACCTCGTCGACCTCGTGAGTGTGTTATGACCCTAAATCATTTGTACCTTATATCCTTATCTACATCACGTCACACCTTGTTAATACGCCCAAACGGAATCACTTGTGATGCCTAAAGAATTTTCATTTCAAATCTTTTGTGTAGAACGGACAAACCGCGTGCGCCATAGCCGACCGCCTTGGCTACATAAGTGCAGTTGAAGCGCTTAGGCCAGTAACCGAAAACACGCTCAGCCAGGCTGTGGGAGATGCAGGTTAGTAGTATTTTAGGTTTGCTGATGCAGATGAACGTTAACTGTACACACATTATATTTAAAAAAATTAAAGCAACGGGCATTTTTCAAAAAATATATTTATAGGAATAGGTATTCAACAGACAAAACATTTAATGTTTAGTTACTAAACAGGAAATGAAAACGTGAAACATTAACGTGACGTCACTAGTACATGCAGCTGTCGACGGCCATGCAAACAAGTGCAATACGTAGAACATCGTAGGCATAATTAGTAGTGGTGACGTCATCAGCTATTATTTTTAACAATCGATTGTTCCTTGAAAATTCATACATAAAATTAAAAACATGCTAAATGTCTTCACATTGTCTGTATTTTTATAAACGAGTAATAATAATAATAATAATAATAACACACACAATCACAACAACGCCTAAGTCCCAAACTAAGCATTAGCTTGTATTTTGGGTACCAAGGGAAGACACCACATACATATAACCACCAAGACCCGGTGCCAGTATTAATATTCATCATATAAATACTGACCCGACCTGGGATTCGAACCCGGGACCTCCAGCTTCGCAGGCAGGGTCACTGCCCACTAGGCTAAGCGGTCGTCAAAAGTATTTGAATGTAATGTCAAATATCAGTATAATACGCTTATTATCTTAATTAAGCTCTCTTTATTAATTATAAACCTCTTTAATTATATTATAAGCGCTAACTGGAATTTGCTCAACGACATGGTCAGTACATCATCAGGGATTTTATTATTCGTCCTGCATATATTGTCCTACGAAAGATCCTGAAATATTTTGTGAACGAAAACACTTTACGGCTAATTTGCTTATACGAATATTTCTTGTCTTTGCATTATGTTTTTCACAATTTTTTGCGTAAAGATATAAACAAATTTCGTACGTCACTATCGCGTGACTCACCGGTGTTTCTTTAACCGAGCACCTTATTCCATACACATACATTTTATAAGTCTTCATGCAAACTTCAATGGTAAAATAAAATTATGTTTTATTTATAGCAACTGAACGAAATTACTATTTGCGATTCGACGTGTACACAGTCACAACTATCACTGACTCCGTGCCTCGGAGAGCACGTTAAGCAGTCGGTCCCGGACGATGTCAATAGATGGCGGTCGTTACAATCCTCAACCTACAGTGAAGCAACGTGGTGAATTTAAGCTTCAAGCCCCCTCGGGAGGCTCAAGCCCCTGCAGTGGGGTAAAAATGGGTTGATGAAGTGAAGTGTACACAAGAAAAGGCGAGCCCTAAAATCGCACACCTATGTAGTTGTACAATGTCAAACCGGACTGTGTTACGGCCATATCTTTTTTCCACAATCGCGTTGAACCGAGGTGCGATTCCTTCTGTCGTTTGTGTACCCGCAGTCGCTTTAACGCGCAGTCTCTACTTTGGGCGTCAATTTAACGCAAAGTTCAGTTCGCTCCTTTTTCTCTATAGTGCATATGACTTAAAAATAATAATTGAAACGAACAAAAACTTGGTCTTATGTGGTAACCGTCATATGGAGCAAATCGTTTTATGATAACGTTAAATCTCATAATTATAGACGAACTTAATTGATAAAAACAATTGAACTGATTTCTTAGGTAGATAAGTTGGATAAGCTTTCTCTTAAAAAAAATGAAATGAAAATTTGTGAAATTTTGAAAAAAAAAATCGGTTTCAACCTTTTGAAAGTTCGAAAATAGACGACTATTGTCACAAAGTAAATTAATTTGACAGTAGCGTTCGGTTTTGCTAAAGTCATAAATGTCACTTCATAGTATCGCAAATGCCAAACGCAATTTCACGGGGGTGCAGATCGGCGCGCGGGGAACTCGCGAACTGAGACTCGCCATCTTGCACCAACTAGCTAGAGTATGAGTGGTTAGACGGTAAACGCAGAAGAGGGCTTCTAGTCAATTCGCACTTTTATGACTACTGTATTATAAAAGACATACTAGTGCATACAAGTATCCTCGTCCGCCCATTGAGTGTATTCTTGAAAGCGAACACAAGCAGTGCTGTAAATGTCAAAATGTATGGTCAATAAAATACCTATTATACTAGTATTCTTCATCAGCATATTATTTTATTAGGCAGAACAAGGCCCGAAGCAGGTAAAACAAACCAATACCAAACCAAATGTACATAAATCTATAAGACGTGAGAAAAGTCTAACAGTTTTTATCTGCTAAAATACTTCTGTCGATAGACAAATTAATTCATTATTGTTCACTTACTTGCGCCCAATCTGTGCATGTCAATATTTATCAATTCTACGATTATTTATATTCAATTTAAATATTATTTATTATGTTTTTTCTCATGTATAAAACTAGACATAATTTCCTATTGCGTCAATTCGCAACGAACGAGTCCATTCCGTTTTGCACTTCCTTTGCTCTGATCTATATTTACAGTTTGCAACCCAACGGACGCCATCATTATTTATATAATAAGTTAAAAGCTCTTAAAATATGCAGTTACAGCTGTAAATGATCAGATCAGAGGGATGAAAGTAGTACTTTTTGTTCCTGGGAAACGATTTTCCCTACTGTCCTATGCAAGCCATGTCCTAACTTTTATGCAACAACTCGGTTAAATCACGGTGTAAAATTCTAATTAAAAAACATTATTAATAATTTTGTAATATGACTTTATACTTTTAATTTACTTTTAACTAAATTATTATTTAATTTACATAGATTTGAGCTAAAAATTAACCATGATCAATAAGGGAACCAAGACACGCGTGGCATCCTCTGTACATATTGTCGACCGTGTGTGAAAAAGCGATTTTTGTTCATGAGTTGTAAAGGCTCCTCATCGTTGGACGCACTATTCTTCATAATAAGTTCACCTACTTTCGCGCCCTTGTCAAGCACCTGTTGGGCTGCCCGTGTTATTGAATCGCGTCACCATGCGCACTTGCGCTAGTCGTTTTGAGAACTCAATGATAGCCCTATGATTATAATTTAATTTGATATTTGATGTCTATAAAACAGTATTTTTAGGGTTCCGTACCCCAAAAAAAGAAGCCTTAACTTAAGAACTTAAAAAATCAAGGTTGTAAGACAACGCAATCAAAGAATACGGCCATTTATACCGCATATTTTGACTCTCGCAGATAAATCAAAACCTATAGGGTAGGTACATCCCGTTAACACAGAATCATGAAATTTGGCAAGAACTATGTCTCACAGCACAGTACAAGTATATAAAGTGAAAAATGCAAAAATCGTTGGTTTGTAGTTACATCACACAAAATATTTATTAATTTATTTTCAAAATTCACCAATAAACTTGGAACCCGCAGGACGCGACTCCGACTCGCACTTGACGCCGAGCATTGACAATTTCAATATATTGATCGATCCGATATAAAAACGTTATTAATCGATTTTTTTAACGACATCGGTCAATTATTATTGATTTCGATACAAATCAGATTAATAATTTCTCCATGACACTCCCAAGGTATGACGCTACAAGTCGATAGACACAATCGGTATATCAATTGTTGAAATATATCGAAATTTCTTTGACACGTATGTTCCGTAGCTTTTTCTTTCTTTTTTTCTAAATCCTCTGTGCTACACCCCAAGGTGTCAAAGAGTGTTAAACAATATGGTTTTCAAATAAATATATTCCATGAAAGACAGGTTTTGCTTATTACCGACGTTTCAATCTAGACACGTGATATCTGGCCACCAGCCAGGTTAGATTTATTACGCGCCGCAACGTCGTCGTTGTGTATATTTCGCATTGGTTTATGACTGCAGTTGCCGATTTCTGAGCTGTTTTATATTTATGAACGCTAAATATATCACACTGTGCCATGTACCCAAGATACGAATTCCTATGCCGTTTGTGTACGCCATAATCACCGACAATATAGGATATAGCGATTCACCTCGGCTTCGCACGGGTAGATAAATAAAATTATATAACTATTTTAAATTACCTTTTTATTTGGACAAATAGAAAATGTGCTAAACCCTTGTTAAGTTAACCGTCTGTTAAATAGAGGTTAACCAACGTTCCAGGTGGAGTATCATCGATTATGTCATAGAGTAAATAAATTTGACAGCAGCGTACTTTTATGGATTATGTTCTTTGTTCTTTTCCGATTACTTTACTAATCACATGTCAATCTAAAGGCAATCCATGGACGTAATAGGCTGGAAAGGGATGGCGTTGAATGCGATAGCAAATGAATGAACGAATGAATCTATCAAGGTGACGACTCCCTGTTAAAGTTTTGTATAATCGACACTCTGATGAAAATTAAAATTTAATCGACGGTTAATAAATCAAAGATTTGACGAGCGTGAATGTTACTGTCTAATACTACTTAGTGTGAAAACGGACATTCGTCGTACTAATTACATATTACATTCCGTATGTTTACAGCGCAGTTACGTCTGCGCTGTAAACATACGGAATGTAATATTGTAATATATAAATGATTGCAAAAGAGCACTCAATAAACTGGCAGAGAAAGCAAAAGTAACATTCGTTTAGTACCTGGTCATCAGGAACACGAAGGGAACAAAAAAGCAGATGAATTAGCTAGTAAAGGAATAAATTATGTGACCAGAATTTATATTACCGATCCCACACAACATTACTAAAGGTATATCACCCATAGGATAATTATAGGAGAATCAAATCTCAATTGAAGTACATTATGTCCACAATCGAAAATCTTCTTAAAGTCGTACGATAAGTAGGAAGACCAGAAAACTTCACTCAGAATGACAAGGGAAACATGAGAATAGCAATAGATATCGCAACAGGATGGCAACACGACACTGTGGATTTAAATGACACCTGACGATCATGATAATCGAAGAAAACTCCATATGCCCAGCATGTGGGGAAGCTGAAGAAACAAGCTTCCATCTGGTAGTAGAATGCTCTATGCATGCAATAATCAGATAGGAAATTTTAGGACCAGACAAGATAGATGACATGCAGCTTGCAGACATCAATATTGGGCAACTAGTACACTTTTGCAATGCAACAAGGAGGTTCGAGACGACGCCGAATGGCCAGTAATACATGAAGAGATTCACCAAAAAATTAGGCGAAATATTCCACAATTAAGAGAACTGACTGCCTGCGTCAGCCGGCATCCCCGAAGATAAACAATAATAATTCCTTACAAATATGTAGATATGTATACATATGTATATGATATTAGCCCTATAAATTGGTTACATGTCTCATAATATTGCGAATGTAATGTACCCATTGTAAGCAAATCAATAATGACCAACAATGCATGTCCAACAATGCACCATTAACGATGTCATATTGCATTTGCATCGTTTTGTCAGTTCTAGGAACACTATGCGTACATTTACTGGTACCTATATGATCATATGATGATGTATGTATAAGGTTACGCCTGTAGTCTATAAAGGGCATGTAAAGATTTTAAAAGCAGGCCCAACGCTTCGTATATTGCGAGTTTGATTTAAGATAAATGCACACAGACACACACACACACAGAAAAAAGGGAATTTTAGATTAAAAGGGAAATTTTGTAATCTTAATTTATATATAAATTACCATAACCGCAAAAGTTATCTTAGGACATGTTCTGAGATTATAGAATATCCTTCTAATGCAAAAAATCCGATCAAAATCGACTTATTTATCTACTACAGGCAACGCCCTCTGGTGGCTTACAACCTTAGCCTGTGCATCACTGTGTTATTTCTAGAATCATAAGGAATATTATCCCTACTGATTTCAACTCAAATGAGTGAACAGTAAAACACTTTTCACGTTACATTAATAACGTAAGTCATAACCGGAGGCCAGCGTCAACAGAACTGTTTCGCATCGAGTAACTCTTAGGGGTTTCTCGACATCTTCGCGCCGATGACACCCTAGTGTGCCTCCTGGCCGCTTCGATGAAGCCGTTGGAGCTTTCGGGCTAAGGACACGTGTTTTTATATCTGCTTCAGGCGGTTGTTTAGTGGGTGCAACTTCCACATACCCCGCGCGCCCGGGTGCGCGGAAACTGTAGAGTTTAATCCGCCTTCCCACCGCAAGGGGAAAAAAGTAAGGAATATTTTTAAAAGTTTCATTCAAATCTGTCAAATTGTTTATAAGTTAAATCGTCAAAAATCCACACACCTACAACTTCAAAGAATTTTATATTATAGTATAGACCGCGACAGTCGAATGCGACATCTTAGTGCCCCAAAACGAAATTATGCCGTAACGATACATCACGAGCCAACAATCGTTTAAGTTATTTTTAATGATTATTCATATTACGTTCTGTCATTGCTTGAGGTCAACTTTATTCAGAAATGTGATTAGGCGTCTTATCGCATTGCCGTTCGAATAGTTACGTTGACTGCTTCGTGTATAACCCGTTGTTGATATACGTATTTGTGTTACTAGGCGCTTGTTTTGCTAGACATAAACTGATAAAGACTCCCAAATGCAACTCTAATAATAATAATATCTGGGATATCCTACACAGCGCCATCTAGTCCCAAAGTAAGCAATTATGCTTGTATTATGGGGTATTAAACAATTGATATTCATACTAAAATATTAATATTATTATAAAATATACATATATAAATATTTTACACCCAGATAATGAATATCCACACAGTGCCCTTTAGTCCCAAAGTAAGCTAATATTATGCTTGTATTATTAGACGACCGCTTAGCCGAGTGCGTTCACCGACCCTGCCTACGAAGCTGGAGGTCCCGGGTTCGAATCCCACTCGGCCAACTGGTCAGTCATCAGACTCTACTTCGCGCTCAAGGGGTTTCGTATAAAATACAAGAATCTTTATTTTTGTAGAGTTACTTTTGTACCGACTAGTCTTATGGTTTTGTTGGGACCTTTGTTCAGATCAAGTAAAAAAAAAAAACCGGCCAAGTGCGAGTCAGATTTGGACACGGAGGGTTCCGTTCCACCACACAATATAAAAAAAAACACGTTTCTTGTATGGTGACCTCCTTCAATTTTTAACTTTATTTTATTATATGTAATGATTTGTTGTTATAACGGTCAATAGTAGTACACATTCAATAAAAAAAATAAGTGTTAGCAATCATCTCACAACTACCAACTACCAAAAATTTCGAAAAAAAAACACGTTTCTTCTATAAAGACTATCTTTAATTTTTAACTTTATTTTATTTTTATTATTTATAATTAGTAATATATATTCTGTAAAACTTTCAAGTGTTCAAGTTTACCTATTACGGTTTAGACGATATAGCCCTGTGACAGACAGACGGACTGACGGATGGACAACGAAAACTTAGTACAAGGGTTCTTATTGGTATGCTATTGATTCAAAACCCTAAAAACAGTAGAATTTGAAAATTAAAAAACCGACTGCGTAAATTTTATGATTGAAAAGAGAAAAATAAGCTCTATAATTTTACGACTTTCTCTCTATACTCTCTATATAAAATTATTTACTCGTATAGGTGATTTAAAATGCTGTATTGCTGTGAAGTATTTTTGCATATATTTTATAAATATAATATAAATAAATATATATAATAAAAATATATATATATATATAATATAAATGAATTAAAACAGTTATATATTAAGGTAATTTATTATGCCACATTAGCTTTGTCCTTTTCATACTACAATGAAATTTTAATTAAGCTTCTACAAAGAGGTCTGTCATTGGTAAAAACTAGGCGCAAATATTTCAGTTAATATTTCTAGCAGCATACTTCCTCTTGTCAGTTATAAATACATTATCATCATTAAATAAATTAAATAATGCCTAGTGTATTATAAAATAAGTAAGCATGGTCATCTAATGTCACAAGCAATTGTATGTCACATGTAACATCATTGGTCACAAGTCACTGTGCCGATCGGTGGCGATGTGACGTCGCGATAAGTCCTCTAACTGCGTTACAATTAAATTATTAGTACCTACATAACTCTGATTCATAATTTATTACGTTTTACATGTTTATTTCTCTATCGAAGTCTTTGCAGCGAAATAAACCTGTCACAACTTCCACTCTTATAAAGCACGTTAACACTGACAATAGTTTATTTCTTCCCTAGACCTTCTAACTAGATTAACTTTTTCTCTATCTGAAAATGAGCTATATTTTTAAATTCTTTCTAGAAAACGCATCAAGTGTCATTTGTTTTTCATCGTACTTTCTGGAGCACAAATAGTGATGGAGAAGTGTCGATAATACACATAATCGTTTTGTTATTGCGCATCACGTTCTACATTTATTTTTGAAATAAATTGTAGCCGAAAACTACAAAATAAACAGGAAAATGTCACGATTTATTTCAAGAATCCACTCGTTTATAGTGTCTGAAATATTTTAGCTCCTGGTTTTGTAAACGATAAACGCCTACCTGTTGTGCTCTGCGTGGTTTATAGGTGTCGGTATTGGATTTCGAATTGTATGGTCAATGACATCAGCGGCGCAACAAGTTTTGGCAGATCGCCATTAAAGAGGGCCCACAAGCAAAACACATTTGCTTTTGTTTAAATAAGATTTAAATATAACCCTTAGTTCCTTATTAGGATTGAAAATGAAATAATGTTACATGTTTGTCATTCAATTAAGGTTCAAGCAGCAAATTGAGTTGAAAGTTTGTCCACATCAGGTAGAAGGTTTCCTGAATACTAATGTTATTATATTGGAGTGATCGAATATTTGCCATGCCCCCGAAAAAAAAATAATGTTCGACTAATTGGTCAGTGTAATAGACAACAAGAGGTATTAATGGTAACAGATTCTGACCGATTTTTATTTTGTAATGTAGGAAAACTATTTTCTTGTAAATTGTGTCAAGTGAACCTAGTTTACAGTACTTTCGTGTAAGTCAAAAAGCTCAGAGTGCCTGGCTCTCCAGATACAACGAGTTAAAAAGCCCGGTATGCCTGGCTCTCCACATACAACCTAGACTTCACTGAAAATCATATTAACTGGCCACTTACATAAACAATATTTAAAAAGTAATTACAATATTTTATAATGCAACCCTGTGAATTTAGATTGTTTCATTAGTCACTTATTATTTCACAGTAGCTTTACTTTGAAGATTGCGTGATTGTATCTCTGCGTGATAAGCCTGGCTTGACAAGCGCTTTTGGCGATGACACGCCAAGCAAGACGATTATGTACAGCTTAGGTTGCAGATTTCAGGGGCGGTCGTGTCAATCTCGATGACAAATTTCGTGAAAGATAATTACCCACCATTATCAACAAGAAAAACATCTATATGGTTATATGGTTGACTCAGGCATATGACGTTCTATACGATTCCTGCTTCCTTAGGCATGCACAAATCAGATTCTTAATCCTACGTTAACATTTGTATGTGAGAAAACTGCTTGCGATGCAGATTCGTACATGGCTATTTGTTTCCCGGACATTATATTTTGCACCATGGCGTCAAATTGATATAGTATGGCTACTTTACTGACCGATTGGCCGAGTGGTTAGATACCCTAACTGCAGGTTTAGAGATCGTGAGTTCGATTCTCGCCCGAGACAAATATTTGTGTGCATTATACATGTAAAATTTTTATAAATAACATAATATACGTATACATCACAACAACGTCTGGGCCTCAAACTAAGCATTAGCTTGTGTTTTGGGTACCAAGCGAAGACACCACATACATATAACAACCAAGACCCGATACCAGTATTAATATTCATCATATAAATACTGACCCGACCTGGGATTCGAACCCGAGACCTCCAGCTTCGTAGGCAGGGTCGCTACCCACTAGACTATGCGGTCGTCATAATTGTATATCTTTTAAAGATTATTTAAATATGTATATTAATTGTCTAGTAACCCGTAGACTTGCTTACTTTGGGACCAGATGGTGCTGTGTGGGATGTCCCATGAATTATTAAATTTCTAAATTTTTTCTTTTAAAAAATAATCTCAAATACTTTTACAACACGTGGTCTTACGAGTTAACTTAGCCCGTATAATATACATAATGCATCATTGGCGTGCGGTGGGTCAATTTCTCGATAAAGCCTACTTGTAAAGTTTCAAATTCAATGAGAGGACAGGACAGAAATGGCGCGGGAAATTCAAATACTGTCACTGATACTCTTGCGTTTTTCTTCGTGGTTTTTGAATAATCTAAGCCATGCATGGTTTTTCGGCTTTCAGGACCACACACGCCGTTTCATTCTGTAAATTTTCCTTAAGACAGTCGTGTTTCGTTGCTTAATAAAAAAAGCTTCATCCTCAACTAGAGTTGCCTTATCGTGGTTTCTTAAAATAGGGTATTTTAGTAAAAATTATGTTTTCACCTATATTCGGGACATGATGAATAAAAAAACAAATCTCTACTTGCAACATTTCTACCTGTTTCTATCGAACGACAAATATATTGCGTCTGTCGACCTCGGTGTTCTAAGCTTAAAAATTACAATAAGGTATTTGACTAGGTATTAAATATATTTATCATGAAAATAGACTTTATACGATAACAAATTTTATAAACAAAATTATATTCCGTTGAAGAATATGGAAATTAAAGCTTTTAAAATTTTATCTCTGTCTCTTTCTTGCGAAACGATATTTAACATTATTTTAAATGGCCTGACGTCACACATAGGTACGCCGTGCGGTATTGTCCTCTCTGTCTAACAGGACATTTTAAACCTTCATAACTTTGTTAATAATGATATTTTTTTTAAATTCTTTCACTATTCAATATTTAGAAAACTCTTTCATATAAAATAATTTTTAAAAAAGTCAACTAGCCTATTCAGTTCCATTTTGATGTTTCTGATGTAATTCCTATACATATGGCCACGTCACTAACTGTATGACAGCAGGGTCTGTGATGGCTCAACGGAATAAAATGCCGGAAACTATGATATCATCGACACTGTAACAACGGATCGTTCGAATTGTTTATATAGATTTTTCCTAAATAGAATTATGAATATTTTAGATCTGGCATTTTTTTAAAATAATACAACTAATTATAAAAGTCCACATCTATATCTTTGTCCATAAAGAAATTCGAGGTTTCTAGTTACTTACATATTTTTCATTTTATGTATTAATTATATGAAAAATCGCGGGTACAGTTCATAGTTATGACAAGCACCATGTTCCATATTTATTTTCTGAATAGGGTATTTGACAACGCTTTCAAACAAAATGATATTCAGTTGAAGAATAGGCAGAAGCTACACTAAGAGAAATTTCATTATCAGTACAGGAATGTATTATAATAATACCTGGGACATCCCATACAGCGCCATCCAAATTAGTCCCAAACTAAGTAAAGCTTGTATTATGGGTACCAGACAACTGGTATACATATTTGAATATTCTTTATAATACATATATAAACATTTCACACCCAGACACGGAACAAATAGACAGGTTCATGTCCACAAATATTTGTCCCGGGCGAGGATCGAACTCGCTACCTTTGGCTCCTCAGTTAGCTAACCACTCGGCCAATCGGTCAGCTAGGAATGAATGACCGACTTCATAACATACGAGGAATACGAAGAGGATAAATACGGGTCAGCTTAATTTATGGTGTCTGTTGTATTATTGTAATTAAAAAAACACGCTTTTCTCAAAAGCAAAAATAATGGTAGTATACCCGTTCTCTCTGCCTACACCGTAAAGGCCTTAGCGTAAGCCATGTTGGTAATTAAGCAAATTAAGTGTATGTAGTGTAAAAGTGTAGGACGCTTTTTCTCGGTAACAATTTTGGTTCTCAAATTAATGTTAGGTATGTCAATGAATTTACATATATGTTACATTTGGTTAGATTTCAGCATTTAATTAGGTAATTAATTCAGCCCGTTTATTGAGAAAACAGCGCCCCACATGTGGACGCTGAGAACAAGTTCGATAACTAAGTATTTTTGCTTTTTAGCGCTGTATTTATATAAGCGTGTATTTTTTCACTGTAATATGTGTTTGTGTGATATGTGTGAGTGTGTGTGTAATGTGTGTATGTTTTTAGTTTTTTGTCGTATATTTACGTAAAAAATCTTGGCACTTTCGTAATCATTGTAATTGGAATCGTAGGCAGAATGTTGCTTGTTTAGCTTTCATTGGAGTAGTTACTTAGTCCTGTTACTCGTAGTTAATATCTAATTTTTAGATATATGTTCTTGATTTAATTATATCTAGTTAAAAAAATTCTTATGTCCTACTCCAGGGCACATGCTACCCGAATCCGTTCGTCTGTGGCCTTGACAAAGAACCATTATATATATTACTTATAATATTAGTAGGGACGAATAGTAGAATTGATGCCCTACTATTATTTCACACAAACATGCTTACCTTCTGGCTCTACTTTAGACTCTAAAAACCATTCATGGACAGAGTGCATTTTAACACGATTACAACCGCAAACACGGTTGGGTATACCTTGTTTCTCACCGAACTATGAATGTAGTAGATTAGAACGCGCATGCTTACTGAAATTGACGATTCAACGCCGATGAGCTTTGTCAATATTTGTTTTAATTCTTTTTCGGTATCTCATATCAGTATTGAATAAAAGCAATACTATTTAACTAGATGTGACGGGTACAGTTACAATCAAACTTTATGGCCGATTCGAAAGTAGGCACAAAAGTTGCGTCGCAATAACCAGTTTTAGATGTAGCGGGACGCAGTGGAGCGAGGAGTATATGACTGTACCTGCGCAAACACGCTTAAAGCGTTGTATTCAGGTCCGCCATAAAGTCTGACGCGATCTGTAATACACAAAGACCAAGGCACAACACAAACATCTAGATAACCAATCGCGTGGGCCATACACGCGCCCCGTCGGTCTCCCTCCCTCGCCCTTTGGCTCAAATGTGATAACTGGTTGAATTAAACGGCCAGCATTACTACTCTATTGAACTACTTCAAAGCTCGGTGTTGTTCCTATATATGCACTTTTTTTCGTATTTTATTATGAAATCGGTCATCCATTGCTTCCATCGTGAATTAACGATTATCGATCGACAAGAATCGAAATCGACTGACCGATCGGTCGAGTGGATAGAGACCCTAACTGCGGAGCCTATGGCGCGGCTTCGATTCCCGCCCGAAACAAATATTTGTATGTATGAACATGCCTATTTGTTCCGTGTCTGGGTATAAAAATATTTACATATGTATATATTATTATCAATATTTAGGTATGTATATCAGTTGTCTAGTACCCCGTAATACAAGCATAATACTTGCTTACTTTGGAACCAGATGACGCTGTATGGGATATCCCAGGTACTATTATTGTTATTATAATTATCATTTGTAAAAAAAGTGTTTCTGTGTAGTAGTAGGTAGTACCATAAACGTGTAATCTAAACGTGTTATTTTCGTTTTATCTAAACGGTTTACGATTCGCGAATTTAATTGACGCAATCACGGTGTTTAATTAAGACGTGAAATACGTGGAAGCGTATTTACATAATATACCTTGTGGAGACATGCCATAGAGTCTCGGTCGGGTATAGTTTGTCCGCTGCTTTCCTCCAGTCTCCCGTCCCGACGTCCCGACTCCAGAATGTACCTAAGTCTGAGCGCCATGATCAGTACATTTACTACTTAGCGTTTCCTGATTACTCAATACTAAATGTACATCATAATAATATTGGTTGGGTATAGCTTGTACATGCTACGCATAACTTTTCAACACCTAAACATACTTGAGTAGAGGTATCGTTAAAAGGTATATTTAGTATTTAGCATGTTCTTATTAATTCTTACTAAATGTATGTTATGGCTAATAAATAAATAATAGCCGAAGTATGGCTACACCTAGTAGTTGTAGTCGGCTAAAATCATTAGGTTAGGTTAAGTTTGTTTATATCAATGTGAACAGCGAAGCGCAGCGGAGCGACGAACCATTCAGAAGCCTCTTCATCGATTTAGAAAATAAAACTAATTCGAAATTGATGACTAGGCTTCTGAATGGCTCGTCGCTCCGCTCCGCTTTGCTCCTAAAATTGACATAATCAAACCTAACGTAACCTGATGATTTCAAAAAATTTACCATTAACTTTAAATGAACAAACAAGTGACAACGCGGCGCGTCGCCTTGTACTCGGGTATATTAAGGAGCGCGCTTGTTTTTCAACTGCCTACATACCCGTGAACGTAATTGGGTATACTCAGGAGTGCACCATTTCAAGATAGTTGTACCTTACTGTACCCGAGGTGGACCGGGACGCTATGTCTTGTAGAGTTACATTTAGAAGTGCTCACCTCATCGTTTCATCTCCTAACTATACCCGAAGTCGACCCGGCTCGTGACGTCATCGGTGTCTCCACATCATATATTATATAAATACGCTACGTGGAAAGTAATGCTACAATGATGTCTATTAATGATGGTCGTGATCATTAGGTACATACCTACATCGTCGGGCTAATATGTAGCTGTAAGAAAACTGTCAAGTGCAAGTCGGGGCTTGTACAATAAGTGTTCTGTGCAATTTACACTAAGGGTAGTAATTACGCTTATATAAATACCAGGTGATCGGTCACGTGACACGAGTCAATTGACTCGTCTTCGGCATGAAAGTACGAATAAACTAGAAGCGCTATTCTGCGCTTGCCGTTCTAACCACTCATACTCTAGCTAGCTGGTGTAACCGTTTGGCGAGATGGCGAGTTTCAGCTCGATTTCAGTCCGCGAGGTCCTCGCGCGCCAGCCTTCACTGTCGCGAAATTGCGTTTAACGGTTTTGATACTGTGAAATGACATTTCTGATTCTATCAAAACCAAACGCTATTGCCATATTTATTTACTTTATGGCCTTCGGTAATAATAATACCTGGGACATTCCACACAGTGCCATTTAGTCCCAAACTAAGCAGAGCTTGTGTTATAGGTACTAGACAACGGATATACCATACCATCAGCCAATTAATGCCCCACTGCAGGGGTTTAGGCTGCCCTTCGGGATGAGGGGGCTTGAAACTTCATCCACTGCGCTGCTCCAGTGCGGGTGGTGGATTTTGACGACTGCCATCTAATGATAGCAACTGACAAATGATATACATAAAGTTATTTTATAACGTATACATATATAGATCTTTTACACCCCGACAGTGAAACAAATAGTCATGTTCATGCACACGAATGTTCATCCTGGGCGGGAATCGAACCCACGACCTTTGGTTCCGCAATTAGGTCTCTAACCACTCAGCCAATCAATCAGTCATTACGAGGTGATGTTCAAAAAGAAAAAGAAACTGACTTTCTCTGGTAAGCTTGGTGGATGTCAACATACACTAGTGTATATTGAGATACGCAGCGTTTCGGACATTCATGGTGACATATTTGAATGTATTTTTATTGCGTTTGTATTTTCTTTAATTATCTCTGAATAACATTTATAGAAAATTCAACAGCTGGCCGGTTTCCTGTTTCAAAATATTTATCTTTTAAGAACGAATTAGATTAACTGTTAAGTACCTCTTAGGCTGTTGTTTTTCAAAATAAACCAATATTGTTGTTTGAGATTTACTTTTCACATTCCAAATGTAAGAGCCTTGTATAAACTTTTTCTAAAACGTATTTCAGAATGAAATATAAAAAGAAAAAAAAAACTTTGTGTTATGCTGATAATTTTCCTGCAACGTGCTGTATGTACCTAAATCGTATTTTCATATTTAATTGTTTTTTATTTTCGTAATAATATTTATATTTATTTTTATTACATTGACCAGACTGATTGTTGTAGTAAGTCGTACGGATAATATATTATTCCGATTATAAAAAAAAATACAAAAAAAAAAAACAGTACAATTATATAATTAACTGTAAAGACAAAAGCTCTATATTCCTTAGAATGTGAATAAAATTTAAATGTGATTTGAAAGTTATAGTTTTGCTGGCGGAGAGAATAAAAAAATTTAAAAAAAGATTTATTGTATAAATTAAAATAGATTTCAATAAAAAATTTAAAAATAAAACACTAAAAAATAGAGCTCAAACACACTGTGCGTGCCTATAAGATTTGACGGTGTCTCTCGATTGCCCTGGGATTCCATCATCAGATCCTCACTTGGTGACAATGAGATTACCTCTAGTATTAATGTATTGTAATATCTAAGTATTATACTGTTCCAAAAAAAAGAATGTTCCAAATCGGTTCACAATTGACGAAGACATCGGTGAAAATACATTTAATAACATACATACAAACGAAAATAAAACCCCCTCCTTTTTTATATCTGTTAAAAATAAGTAATCTATTTTAAATTTTTACTTCAGATTGGACTTTGTAAAATAGTTACAAATAATATTATAATAATATCTGGATCATCCCACACAGCACCATTTAGTCCCAAAGTAAGCAAGTATTATGTTTGTATTATGGGGTACTAGAGAACTGATTTATACTAAAATATTCTTTTTTTTTATGTATACATATATACATACTTTTACACCCAGACACGGAAAAAATAGACATGTTCATGCACACAAATATTTGTACCGGGCGGGGATCGAACCCGCGACCCTCGGCTCCGCAGTTAGGGTCTCTAACCACTCAGCCAACCGGTCAGTGAAATGCTATTTAAAGATTTCAAAAAGGCGTACATTTTAGGTAAATGTCGATATTAGCGAGAGCGACGTGTACATCAAAAAAATCAAAGAGGTCTGCGGGGAAGCGCGTGTGTAAGGGGTGTAATTCTAGCACGACACGGCACAGTCGAGGGACTCCGCTTTAAGAAGTAACCAAGTATAAGTTGGTAGCCTTCTTACAACTCGCCGTTAAAATATGTACGTATGTGAAACGTGTATAGAGCCCTTCACAAAAGTCGAGGTCAATAATTAAGTCTGATTTGCTCTTGGCTTTTACTATATTATACTAGCAACCCGCCTCGGGTTTGCACGGGTAGCAGAGCATATGTGCCTATTTTTTTTTCTGTCGTAGTGTCGTATCAGTTTGTTGCGTCGAGCATGTGGATTAGATTTAATTAAATTTAAATGTAACATAATGTCCATCCTACTTATAGTATTTTCATTGTATTTTATTTCCAATCCTGTAAATATTTTAAATAGTGAAGAATATATACATAAAAACAAACTAAAATATTTCTCTATCATACAACATTGATAACTTCTGAATGATTACGTATAATGGCAACATACAATTAGACTTAAATTATTTTGAATTTATTTTGTCGCGCTTTATTTTTAATTTATTTGTCGACTTTAAATTATTACTTGTATTTATTTTGCCGCGCGATAGTTTTATTTTTGCGATAACTCCTAATTCGATATTAGTTTAAATTGTATGCTGTAAAGGGCAATTAAAATATTGTGCATAAAGTGCTTAAAGTAACTAACGAATTTAATTTATAAGGATTAATATCGTATCCGTCTAAATAATTTTCCAATTATGAATGTTTTGTTATATCTCAAAAGGCAGCGCTTTCCTTGAAAACTTCCAGTCGGCTTGATTTTTTCCGATATCTTCGACAATCATCGTCATATTTCAACCTATTCACACAAAAAAATATAATAATAATAATAATAATACATGGGACTTCCCACACAGCGTCATCTAGTCCCAAAGTAAGCAAGTATTATGCTTGTGTTATGGGTTACTAGATAACTGATATACATACTTAAATATTCTTTATAATTATGAATTATACACATAAACCTTTCTTTTGAATCACTCCGTCCATTGGTGAAAACCGTATCAAAATCCATTTGGTAGTTTTTGAGTTTATCGCGATCAGACAGACGCGGCGGGGGGGATTTTGTTTTATAATATGTAGTGATTTTCAGGTTATGGAATTGATTTTTAATAGTTCTTTGCTGTGTAACCTTAGTACCTTTTTTAACATGGATGTTCATAGTATAGAGACACAGTGTTCTGAAGAAATGGGAGCAAAAAAAAATTACCGTATAGATCAAATATACACCATTGATGTTTTGAGATATTTGCAGTAGAGTAAAATTTTTATTAAAAAAGAAAATAAAGAGTCTGAAATCACGTTACACGTGTAATTTAACAGAGTGTTTGTTTATACATTGATATACAATGATATGTATATGGTCTGTGTAATTTATGTTTATCTTTTTGCTTTACGTTTTCTATCGTTTCGAAGTACATATAAAACGTTCTATCTTAACATTATCTTAATTATTATGCAATTTTAGATCTGTAATTATTAAAGATTGATTTGTCTCTACTTTTCTTACGTAGGTAGGTATTATGACTAAAGTAATCTGCGACGACGTTCTATGGTCTATTATTAGAAGACAAATTATTATATAAGTCATTCGTTAAATATTGACGATTCGATATCAAGCTATTATATTGTTAATTCTGTTGCCTTAGATATGAGACGGAAGACGATACCGCGACGTACGCTTTACGCAGTCCAGGTGTGCGCCTTGACGTTTTAGGTTTTTTCTCGTTTTTCGTTATTGCGATGCTCTCGTTTTTCATCATGTGTCGTTGTTTTGAGCGAGAGAGAAAGAGAGAGAGAAAATGATAATGAGGTAATAGTTTATCATCGTGATGATTGATGATTGAAGTTTCGAAGTTTACGAGACGCGGCATCTTTAAAATTCTGTTAACCTAAACTGGCATCATATTTTGTACTTCTAATTATTTTCGCTCAACGTTCTAGAAGTAAATTATGACGTAAATGATGATTATGAAGTAAATTTTCACCCTGGAGATTTCTTAGTATTACTAAAAGGAAATTTATATATAATAAATAATAACTGACGGATTGGCCGAGTGGTTAGAGAACCTATCTACGGAGCCAAGGGTCGCTAGTTCGATTCCCGGTCAGGATAAATATTTGTGTGCATGAACATACATATCTGTTCCGTATCTATATAGTGTGTAAATATTATAAAGAATATTTAAGTATGTATATTAGTTGTCTGGTACCCATAATAGAAGCTTTGATTACTTTGGGACTAGATAGCGCCGTGTAAGATGTCCCAGGTATTGTGATCACATACAATTCACTCGTTAAATATTAACAATTCCACTTTAGTTCTAAAAGATTGTTTGTTGTGTACTTTTTTCCGCAAGCTAGCACGTGAGCCGGCGGCGGCGTCGAGCCGCGCGACCAGTCGTGTTACGTACTCTGACCATGCTTATCATTTATACTGACTGAATGTAAATTTAAACGTAGTTTAAAAATAAAAAAAAAAGACAGATTCGTTCTCGTGTCTCATTCAGTTCATCGCGTTGTGTATAGTACACGTGAAGTGCTTCCGTAAAGTTATAATTGCATACGTGAAAATTATTTGGTGCTAAACACTGTGTTTTCTGGAATAAAACTGTTAATTATATTCTGTGAATTCTTAGTGGTGATGTAATATACTGTGTTATTTATTGTTCATTTCGGTCTCCAAGTTTGGTGTGTGATGAAGTGATTCCATTGAGGGGTCGTTTTGCCGGATTTATATAGGTAAATTGTTTTAAAATATTCCTATGCGTGGTGATTGAATTTGGAAGCGATTAGTAGGAAAGTATGAATCGTAGTAACAATTTTGATTAGTTGATTAAGTGCCTAATTAACTACAAATTCTTTTATGGCTGCACAGTGGAAAAATCTGTGATTTGATAGACAAAGTGCTAAAGTCCTCTATGGCTTGCTAAGTTGTTTAATATCCTTGTATATTTTTATATTCACGTAGAGCGTAAACTAGTAATCAATAAACTCGATTTTCCTTATAAATTATTATATATTCCTAATATTTGCTTTACATACATTAATGTTGGCTCAGTTTAAGTAAACAATTAATTTGTATTTTGGTAGAGAATTTGATTATTTTATCTTCCTAATTAATTACTCGTGTTGCAGTTACAGCATCATCTTTATTGGTAACTTAATTTATGGCAAAACGGAGTGTAAGTTAATTGGAAATGAAATGTTATAATATAATATATAGTAATAATACATAAGTAAATTTAGATGGTCGATTCAAGATCTAATATCTTCACGCCATACCTTTCTGGGTAGGAATAGAAGAAAAATTTCGATTTCTATAATAAATAAAGGTGCTTCGAAGTAGATTTTCACACGACATTGAAATTCTTCTGTTTATGCACTTGAACCACGTCTTTGTCTGTGGGCATCCCGCCAAAAAGTTATTTTCACCCGGAACATTTTTTTTCCAACATCACAAGGTTTTGGTTCTTTGTTTATGGAACTATGTATTCATTAATAACGCGTGACGTAGGTAAGGTCTCTGAGAAGGTCTGTGAAGTTTGAAGTTGTCGAATAATTTCGATATGAGTCATCGAGACGATTAGTGACTAGCGTTTGCCTTCTCCGCTCGCTTTAACATCTTTATAACTATTTATTTATTTGGAGAAAAAACAGTTAAAATATGACAAAGCAGATACTATCACTAACTCTGTGCCTCGGAGAGCACGTCAGGCCGTCGGTCCTGGTTAAAATCCACCGGTACTGAAGCAGCGCGGTGGATTAAGCTCCAAGACCCCTCATCCAGAGGGGAGGCCTAAGCACCTGTAGTGGGACATTAATAACCTGATGCTATGATATGATAAAAAGAATGGCGTGACAAATAAATTTAAAATAAATTATAAGAATTTGCTTTAATTTTTGTTTATTAAAAACTATTTGACGCAAATCATTAAACAGTACGGAGTCGCAGGAAGCTCATTTTCTAATTATTGCAGCTATGAAGTCAAGTTTGTTCGGCTCCTCATATCGACCTTTGCCATTTGAATCAATGAATTGCCAATTGTAAGAAACTACAATAAGAGTAATGTAACACGGCACATTCTCGATCTTTGTAATTCCGCCTGCCTCTGAACGTGTCTGAACCTTAATATGCAACGGAACCGTTTGACTCCTATTCAATCCAAGAATTTGAAATCGTGCTTATAAAATTATTTTCAAAAATTAATTTAAAATATTTTTCAATTATTAGATTATGTTTCTGACACCTATCAGTTGAACGTGTTCGTGAAATAGGGGTTGGCGTTTAAAAGGTTAAATTTTGTGGAGCGTCAAATATAGAAATCAAACAGATGCCAGATGTCGTCTGTGCCATTAAATTTATTGCACATTCTTTTTGCTTCCTGTTATGGTCCACATTTGGTCAGCAAAATTATTTCCTTTTTTTTTATTAAGTAATTGAATTCAATGTAAAATTAACTTTAAACGTCACATAGATTATTTTAGTCCCCTATTGCCGCGTTCGTGATACTTATTTCTGTGTAAATAAAACGATAGAGTAGGTGGCTGTTTTATTTAATTAATTTATTTTTGTTTAAAAAAATACTAATAACAGCCAATAGCGGCGTAAAAGATCGTGTGATTCACGTGGAAAGTTGTACATCGCCTCTAGTGCTACCGAGAAGAATTAATTCTCATATAAATTTTTTACGCCGTCGCTAGCGAGTATCGACACTCAAATACGCTTGAAAATCATGGTCATGATTTTTTCTATATAACAGTGACTATTTCATCAAAATCGGTTCGTAAATCTTGATTAATACAAGCGTTGAAACAATAAAACTAACAAACAAAAAAAAAATAATCATAGACGTGTATTTTAAGTTTAGGGATATTTTTTATTGTAAATTACGATTTTCCCAACAATATCTTCTATGTGTACATTATATATCATACAAACATTTGATAGAACTCGTCTATGTTTTTTACCCTCTGCCGATTATATCCGATCTCGCTGGCTATGATGTAATCTGGTTTGGCCGGCTTTGGCCGTTACACGTGTGCTGACAATGATACATAATAATGGATTAGTACTTGGATCGGTGTCATAGAACTATGTACAACGTTTAGACGGATACCAGACCAGTAGTATTATTTTAAGTAGTAGCTTTTGTCCACGGCTTCGTCCTTGTGGACACATATACACCGTGTTCGGCTGAACGTAATCCAAATTTATAGAGCTTACTGAAATTAAGAAAAAGTTTCAAGTAAGCTGATAGCGCGAAGTAACGGTCACCGAGAAAAAGATGTTTTAAAGTTTCACTTTTTAAAACTTATCTTTTTTTTTTTTCACTTTTTGTTTAGTTCGTTAAACTCTACATGCTGTATAAGTTCGGACTTGCTTTCAACCGAACACGCCGTATAACTTCCATGAAATATGTTATTCCGTTCCCGTTCACATTTCCGCAGCTGTATCACTTCGTAATCACATAGTGACTTCAGTCCCCACTATGATTTAACCACTCTGAAGTTTGCTTGTCATTTATTTTAAATCTTAATTGTATCCGATCGACATATGAATTTGAGGTACAGGTAGTTGAAGGAAAGGTGGCATACACGATATATTAACACATACATACGCACTTCCATGTTACGTTAACAAATTAGGAGTAGGAAAAACGAAGCATGCAAGGCTATAAGACCGATGGATAACTTCAAAAATAAGGAAAAGAACAACGGCGAGCGATGTACTACAAAAAATAAGAAAACGTAAATGGAATTGGACTGGTCATGTAATGAGGAGGAACAGAGAAAAATGGATAAAGGACGTAATGGAATGGTATCCTAGAAGTGGGAAATGACAGAAAGGACGTCAAATCAAAAGATGGGAGGACGATTAACCTAAAGGATGGAGAAGGCTAGCTCGAGATAGAGATACGCGGAAGAATCTGGGGTAGGCCTATTTCGAAGGACAACTTGACCAGCAAAGTGGTTGTTAATAGTACATTATAATGCAAGTACGGTAAGCTGCATCTTATAGTCGAGGTGTTTATAGACACGAGGCGAAGCCGAGTGCTTATAATAAACCGATGACTATAATAGCCAGCTTACTGAGTACGAACATCATACGACGTTTTTCGATACATTTGCGATTAAAATTAGGTACAAATTTAATGGGATATTGGCGGGAGCTAAAGGCGGAAGCGGACTGCTTTTTGCGATTTACCCATGCGTTACAAATAAAATGCTCGTTTGTGATTGGTATAAAGTGAATAGGTCTAGTACTGTAAAATACAACATTACGATTCAAGTGTCGATCTCATAAAGACCATATTAATAGCAAATGTATTGAAAAGACTTTTTTTTAATATTTTAATATTTAAAAATTAGATTTATATGTAGTATACAAGTTAAAACTGTAATACTGTCAGCGAATAAAGGCTTTTGTTATTATTATTATTACATGCGCATTTACTTGTGCGTAAAGAAAACAAAACATATTTGTTACTTTTACACATATGTCAATGCATAATTATGTTAGGAAATCGCTTGTGCCCGCTTTCCTTCGGCTACTCATATACACTGCTTGTCTGAAATGAAACGACAGTAGTATGAAGTAAATAAAGTAGTAGATAAAATAGTTAGTTTGACTGACCGGTTAACTAGTGGCTAGAGACCCTAAATGCGGAGCCGAGGGTCGCGGGTTCGAGTCCCGCCCGGGAAACAAGTCTATTTGTTCCGCTTCTGGGTGTAAAAGTATCTATATAAGTACATACTACAAAAAAATATATATTAAAGTATGTACCAATTGTCTAGTACCCCGTAATACAAGCATAGTACTTGCTTACTTTGGGACTAGATGGCGCTGTGTGGGATGTCCCAGGTATTATTATTATAGTTTATATATTTTTAATTATAAAAAAATTTAGGTACTTACTATTTTAATGGAAGCTAATTATTACGCTTATAAACTTGTTCTTAACTGTCGAAGGACAATTACCGCGTCCTTGCTCCCCTTTGTGCCACTCTCAATAGGGTTAAAAACTGAAAGCTTGGAGCAGATGTCGCTACTGTTGATTGACTGTAAGTTCCGCATTTTGCTCGTCAGTTGTTCAATAAATTCATGTTCCTAAAAATTATTAAAAAAATATAAATAAGACCTAGAAACTTACCAGTAGTTCATATGGCAACAATTGCCCCTATTCTATTTCACTGCTCCATCATTTTATATATCGTGTCTTTATTAGTTTTGTACCTATCTCTTATGAACCTCAGATAGGGTTAAATAGTTGTATTATGTTATTTGGTTTCCATGCCATCATGCATAAGAAAGCGGCCTCTCTCTTGTGACGTCTACAATGTAGTAATAGCAGCATCCTGAAAGTGATCGCTGCCAGACCAGACTGGTTCCTTCAAAAAATTCTGGGTGGAGACAGTTAATGGTCTCATTAAATAATATTTTACTGACCGGTTGGCCGAGTGGTTAGAGACCCTAACTGTGGAGCCGAGAGTCGCGGGTTCGAGCCCGCCCGGGACAAATATTTGTGTGCATGAACATGTCTATTTGTTCCGTGTCTGAGTGTACAAGTATCTATATGTATATATTATTTAAAAGAAAGAATATTTAAGTATGTATGTCAGTTGTCTAGTATCCCATAATACAAGCATAATACTTGGTTACTTTGGGACTAGATAACACTGTGTGGGATGTCCCAGATTTTATTATTAATATTAGGCAATTTTGTTTTATTTTGTGATATATAATTTTATTTCATTGTGTGTTTAGTTTAGCTTTAAGATCATTGTTATTAACCAACTATGGACCTGGTCTGAAAGTTGTTCTCTTACGAGTTGAAAAAAAAATACAATTAAATTTTTGACAATATTTACTTTTAACTGTCAGAAATGACTCTTTATACTATTTTTTTTTTATACTATATTTTTTCCCCCACCAATCAGCCGTTCACGCCATGATCTTACAATCATTTACCGTTTACTTTGCGGATCAGAGAGGTATGTGTACTTATGTGTTATCAGTCCAGTTTTATTAGGCAAAGGTAATGACATTTATCTACCGTACGACGCGACGGTAACCGCTAGTATGGAATATCATAGATCGACGACATATAGCCAATTAAATACCGCTATTTGTAATTATTATTTTTTTTTTAAATTAATTACAAAATTACAATCGGTTGATATTATGAGGCTAATAGTCAGTTTCCGAAGGAAGAAAAATTGAAATGCTTTTTAATGCACATATAAGATCCAGCTTCTTTGTTACCAATGCCAACAAATTTTATCGACAAAACTTAAATAAAAAATTGATGTTTTTTTTTTGAATTATCTTTTGAATTTTTTCGACGCTTTTGCTACTTCGACTGTGACACACACTTTAACATAATATAGCTTATGAACTACGAGTATAATAGAGTTCAAAGTACAAATTACAAAATTTTAAATAATTGTGGATGGATATTAAAAAAATTAAAATATTGAATGAAATATGCTTAATTTTTTCATTTGATTTTTTTGTAGTGTCCACTGTAACTATTAAGTATACGCTGTAACAGGTATATTATTTAAAATTAAATACCAAAAGAATATAATTACAGTAATTAAATTTGAACAATTTTTTATTTAAAACTTTGTTCATGACATTGGTTGAAAAATGTTCTCGGAACATGCAAGTTTGATCTTAATACCGCGGGGCACACTGTATTCTAAAATGTTATATAATTTCTAGACTGGTCATCTCTACGCCCCAGTATTTATATATTTCATATAAATGTTTCACACATATTTATATTTTGAGGCGCTCTGTACAGATAGTTTATGTTCCTAAATAGAAAGAACGGGTAGGTTCGATGATAGGAAGGCTTTTCAAATCTACCATACTATGTCATTAGGCGCGATACGATACATCAGAAAAACGGCATAAGGTGACGGTCTAGTAAGAGCGAGTTTTGTTTAAGTATGACTGTGTATGTAATAGATATTTGATCGAAGGCCTAGGTCCAATAATCGCTTTGTGAGACCTCGGAAGTTTTTGTTTCATTGCTCGATAATTGCGCTCCGAAGGTTACAGCCCCGTAATAACTAAAATATTTAAACTTTTTTGTATCCTATTTGGCGAGGGCGTTCCTCAACGTCTGTTTGTTGTTGAATATTCTTACAACTTCGCGGGTTCCGTGTGTTTACAGTAAAATTCACGGCGCTGTTGTCACTCCTTTATTTCGCTAAACACTACAGTTACATTGAAATAGGTGTACCAGTCTGTAAATTTACCGCTTCTATCACTTAAAGTATCTACAAATAAAATAATTTTTAATAATTGTTTTGTTGCTAGCGTTAAACTTCTTGTTCGCTCTGAAGTCGAAACGAGTAGCATCGCAGTAGGAAAAATGGGTATCAGAAGTTTGGCGCAAGCTGTAGGTAATTACCAAGTATACATTTACGTCTTCATTGGAAAAAAAAATATCTTCAAAATAAAAGAATCTATAAGTGGTCCCACTGGCTTAGGGCTAATAATAGTATCGATATTTTTTTGTATTTTTTTTAAAATAAATAATTAAAGTGAACAAGTTTTTCCCCTTTAAAATAAAATTCACTGTGAATGCGAAAGTTCAAAAACATATGCTCACGTTTAGATACAGTAGGACCACGAGTATACATAATATAGGTGAAATTTTAACAACCATCTAAATTTTAATATAATGATCTTTGGTAAAAAACCGATGGCCGTCTTGTTTCCTTTTAGTATCGTTCAATAGAAAATTATTGAGATATGATTACACAAACCTTTCCCGAAAAAAACCAATAACTCGAGTCACCATTCACGGCCGCTGTACGCTCCGCCCCGTGTCGGGCTAGAGGTCTCGGGTGCGTCGTCACAAAGAAGGCAACCAAACGTTAGAAAATAACACTGTAGATAAAAAAAAATATTATGAAAATGTAACCTATATTTTTTATTTACGTAATGAGGTCTATCGGTGATACCTAACAATTAGAATTTTTTTGGATGGTCGTTAAAATTTCATCCTGTATAATGGAATTCCGTGGTCCTACCAGTAGGTGAAATAAGTGGGACCACGGGCTCTTTGCGAGAATTTCATAGTTTTCAATCGCTGGCATGTTGTTTTAAGTATTGCTAGTGGCATTGGGGGTACATTAATTAGACTTGCTGTCTCGCTTATGAAGAACTTTGGTTTACCGATGTGTAATAACGAGTAGGTGCGAATTTCATATTCATATTGGTCAATACATTATGGAATAGGGCTTTTGTTTCTCTCTATAACCTATACTAATATTATAAAAAGCAAAGATTTGATTCTTGTTTGTGGATGAACTCAAAAACTACTCAAGTAAATGATTTTAAAAATTCTTACACCTGAAATTGGTAATATCCACCACTTATATAGAAAGCCTTCCGGGTCTCGGAGAGCACGTTAAGCAGTCGGTCCCGGACGCTGTCAATAGATGGCGGTCGTTACAATCCCCAACCCGCAGTGGAGTAGCGTGGTGGATTTAAGCTCCAAACCCCCTCCTCACCCTGGGGGAGGCCTAAGCCCCTGCAGTGGGGTAAAATGGGCTGGTGATGATATAGAAAGCTACGTGATCAGCGAGTAATATGGATAATATTTTATTTTCAAACTAGCTTTCCGCCAACGGCCCCGCTCGAGTTGACTACACAGTTGTACCGGGACCGCTATAAATTTTTGCATAGATATAGTTTATAAGCTGAAGATTGACATATGTTACTTTTTATCTCAAAAAAGGGGTCTCGTACAACTGTGTAGTCCACGCGAGCGGAGCCGCGGGCGGAAAGTTATAGGTACATAAAAGTGGTAGATTGCGGCACCTATTTAAAATTGGGCAGCCAACCTAGAAAGTTAAAATTACTATACCTAGCATGATAATTTTTTTACTTGTTGGTTTTTAAAAATAATATACGAGAGATAAAAATAACCTCGACCCGCAAGCGACATCAGCGTCTATATGTATTGTATGACATTGAAACGGGCGAATCTCTGAACTCTTCTGCTGATAAACAAAGATCTATCAACACCGTATTAAAAATCGTTAGTCTGTATTGATTTTCGTTTGTAAATATCTGTCAATATTTTAGCATCACGTCTAAATAAATACGTATGTAACGTGGCAACCTTGGCAGCTGAGACAAGCATTTGCCACGTATAATAATATTAATATAATTAATTAATAATATTATTATTAATTAATACTTAATAACCTTGTTTACAAAATAGTGAACATTTTTTAGTGTGTACTACAAAAAATAAACAAGCTTTTCTTTGGATAGGCAAACTTGCATGCCCTAAACAAAGTCTGGATTGAGGATAGTAGAAATGTTAATAAGTTCTAACCTCCTTCGAGAACAGATATTCCTCATCTGTGGTATAGCTTTACTACTCTATAGCCACCCAAGCTACACAAGAAAGCTCAGCAGACTCCTCATGTTGCCGATGGCTTCTGGAAGCTACTTCGATGACCAACGATTCGCAGCCCGGTAGGTAGGTGGCTACTCCATCATATTCGCGCAAGACATGAGCGCTGGTTTTTTCAGTTTCCAAGATTGTCTGTGATCATAGAACGAAATACTTTGTTAAATAAACTGTGACCAGTCAGAGCTCCAACCACTTGTCTTAGTTGTGGTCGGCTTGTCTGAACCGTGATCCCTGAGGTTCGCTCAGTAATGTCCGTGTAGTATTCTCATAAACTAACGCGGTGTTGTTCTATCTTGTATGTTCCTTTGATTTTGTTTTGAATATAACTGTAACTTTGATTGGCAATAAAGATTATTATTATTATTAATATATAATATAATATATATTCGGCTGTTTCAGCCGAATGGATTCCGGTCCCATGGCCATGGCTTCTTAGTTTTTTTTTTTTTGATCACCTGGTCGTTCATATAATACATAAGAGTTAACAGCAATTTTAATTTTTTCCCGCCGCTAAAATTTAGTAAATAATAATAATACTTGGGACATTCCACACAGCGCCATCTAGTCCCAAACTAAGCAATGCTTGTATTATAATAAATCCAGATGTTCTATTCATCCATTGTACAGTGACCGTCGTTGAAATTAAACATTAAATTCTTTAAACAAATAGCTTTGAGTACGTAATCACGAGGCTGTTTTAAACTATGCGCGCTATGCGTCAATCAGTATTAACACCTTTGACGAAGTTCTCAAAAAATTAACAAATATTTGAAAAGGTATTGAGAAAATGGCCGCGTCAGACTGCGACGTATCATTCCAAAATATTGGGTTTTCTTGAAATATGACCGTAGTCTATGGCCCCATCAGCTGATAGTCAGTAGTTTACCGGGTTTACCAGTCAAGCCTATTTCCGTATATAATAATACCTGGCACAACCCACATAGCGCCATCTTATCCCATGGTAAGAAAGTATTATGCTTGTATTATGTGATACTAAGACAACAGATCTACATACTTAGGTGTTTTTTATAACATATACATATCATATACATACTTTTTGCACCCAAACACGGAACAAATAAACATGTTCATGCACACAAATATTTGTCCCTTGCGGGAATCAAACCCTCGACCCTTGATCCGTAATCGGTCAGTCGATATATATTTGGGTGCCGACAATCGGTCGCGTAATATGATCAGCTGTGGCTGATAGATAAATCGCTGACGTAAGATGTGTCCGTAGCCTCAAATAGAGAAGTGCATGTTTTACCCTATAATAGTCTCTTATCCAACAAGTGGGCACATCATATCGCTGGACGAAGTCAATTCTGGAAAAAAAGGTTGATTGAAAATCGGCGTCATGGCTTGGGACGGCCTCCCATGAAGTGGACTGACAAACATTACGGGATGCTGTTGCTTTGAAAAAGCTTTCGACCGTGTGGACTACAATGTCCTTTTACGTAAGTTTCATATACTTGGAATACGCGGTGATTTGCTAAGATGGATGGAGTCCTATTTGCGTAACCGTTCACAGGCCGTGGTTGTCGGTGGTTATCGTTCTGGTTTTGTTGGAATTCCGTCTGGTGTTCCTCAGGGATCTATTTTGGGGCCGATTCTGTATGCATTTTATATTTGAATATATATTTGAATAGACGACCGCCTAGCCTAATGGGTAGCGACCCTGCCTACGAAGCTGGACGTCCAGGGTTCGAATCTTAGGTTGGGATATCAAGTATTTATATGACGAATATTGATGCTGGTACCGGGTCTTCGTTGTTATATGTATGTAGTGTCTTCGCTTGGTACACAAAACACAAGCTAATGCTTAGTTTGGGGCCTAGACGTTGTTGTGATGTATACGTTATTATTATTATTTACGACATGGGTAAGTCTTTGCAGCATGCACGGTTTCTTATGTACGCTGACGACAGTAAAATATTTATGAAGGTATTGCAGATTGTTGGGGGCTTCAGGCGGATTTCGATAGATTGGGGCGGTATTATGCTGATAATCGAATCAGTATAAATCTTAATAAATGTACAGTAGCTACATTCGCACGGAGAAAAATTTTTCTTAAATTTATGTATCAAATTAATAAAACTACAATTCCTGATGTGACTTCTGTTAGAGATCTTGGTATACTTATGGATCCGAAATTAACTTTTTGCGATCACATCGAAGCAATTGTCAATAAAGCATACAAGGACTTAGGATTTATAATGCGTGTTAGTAAGACCTTCACCGATGTTGGTTGCTTAAAGAGGCTGTTTTATACCTATGTAAGAAGTACCCTTAAATATTGTAGCCACGTCTGGAATCCGCAATATGTCACATGTAGTCAAAAACTGGAAAGCATTCAGTTAAATTCACAAAACATTTAAATTTTAGAAGTTGTAATTTTAATAATTATCTGGGATCCTGTCACTTTCATCATCTTACAACACTTGAAGATCGCAGGGAACTTGCAAATATGTCGTTCTTGCATGGGTTGTGAAATAGATATGTGGACTGCACTGATAAATCAGGGTCCTGTCCAGGATATGGCGACTCTGTGTTCCTTCCATTAGAACAAGAAACATAGATTTATTTGCTGTCATGTACTCTAGAACCAACTATGCTTAGAATAGTCTGGTAAACAGGTTACATTGAACTTATAATAACAAGTTTAATAACGTAGATATTTTTAACACTAGTAAATTATCCTTTAAGTGCGAAATTCTTGAACTGATAACCGATAAACAGCAACATAGGCTTAACGCTTCGTGATGGCAGACAGATTACTAGAATGCAATGTTATTGGTTAATGTGAAAGTTGCATAAATTCACAAATGCCTTATATAAGGTATGGAGGCTAAATATATAAGTATATATTACACACAACACACATATACACACTCGCACACACACGTACACACTCTCATTTACCTATCCCACACAACACACACACAACCCTTATATATAAATGTCTCATACAATACTATATACTGCATCATGTACCAATGCTTTTTGTTGTCGGTTTGATTTTTCATTTATTTAAAAAAAAGTGTCTTGGTTGATGTCGCCTTAAATTGTAGTAAGAATAAGTGAAAAAATGTAAAACCATAATTGGCTATCAGATGTATTCATAAGTTATGTTAATTTAGTTTCTTATGAGCTTTTTATTTTTAAATAAATAAATACAGGAGGCCAAGGCTGTTCTCGTGGAGATCTAGGGGGAAGGCCTATGTCCATAGTAGACGTCTAGCAGCTAAAAGAGAAGTCAGAGAAACTAATAACTTATTGTCGAACATAGAGTAGGCCGTGGCCTACTGTCTGTTTACAAAAATAGCTTCTTTATGGTGTACGTCATCTGAATGAATCGAAATGACATTGAAACAAAAGGAAGGCAGAGCTATAAATATGATCTAACATTACTATGACAATAACAACAGAATATAGTAATTGTAAAATGATTGGATATTCACGGATATTGACATTCGTTTCATACTAAGTCACGTTTTGACTTCATAAGCTATGTAAAACGAAATGGGTATGTGATAGCAGTGTATCTTTGTGTTATTTGAAAATTAGTTTAATTTTATTCATTTGTTATTCTGAAAAAAATATCGTAAAAAAACGAGCTCTATTGTGCAATTTTTACCGAAAATGTTTATTGATATATATTATTATATTATATTACATTACATTATATTATTACATTCTAATTTTTTTTTAATATGCGTTGATAACCAGTAACATATGTTTCATCTATCTACGTACTATGTAATAGCATAAAAATATAAACTACAGAATATTTACGATTTGTTTATAAAATCACGTACATCGTAAACATTTATTTAATACGAGAAATATATTTAATAAAATAAATATTTATTTTACTGTTTTTCCTTTGAAAACAAGGACGCAAAATCATAAGTATATTTAGGGCGAGAAATATTATCCGATCGAAAGTGAAATAATTTTTCTGACGAGTATACGTTCTGCTTTTTTATTTTCGCCATGAGGAAAATAAATAGAAAAACAAATTTTAATTCAATTCATGTATTTGTTTGTATTTCTTCTATGTTGCATGCTAAATTTGAACTTAAACCTATTTTAGTCTGACCTTAAGACTACTGTCTCATCATTTTTTGTATGTCGATTATCAGTCTGTTCGAAATTAAAATCACTTTTCCTCCTCAAGGAAGCCAAAAACGCATTTTGTCCCCGCTCCGCAGGTCAATAATGTCCTTTTTTTCGAGTAGGTGGAATTAAAACATATTAAATTTATATTTATAGTCTTCCGGATACAACGTCTGGTCATAAATATATGTGTAGTTAGTGCCATCTATCAAGCGAGACGTGAATTTGGCTTCGATTCAACTGCTTATTGGCTTGACCTTGTTTTTATCTACTGATGCGTAATATTTGAAGCCCTTTGCCATGGAGCTATTCAAGTTTTCGCCCTGTATCTTATGGAGCTGGCAAAAAATAAATTCGGGGCGGTGAAATTTAACTTTAAAACATGAGCTGTTTTATTTCGTCGCACACAAAATCAGACTCAAACGAATTTTTCTCCTCTCCATCTTCGGACATGTCGATCGTGTTTTAATACAAAAGAACAATGTTAAGTATCGACCCACACTATTTTGTTTGTTTCAAACTTAAAAGACTAGACACTTAAGAAAATCAATATCAAAAATAAAGCTATGCGATCTTTAATTTCGATTGTGTGATTTTCTATGCAGCGGGGTTTGACAAATTCTAATAAAAAAGTAGTGTAGTTGCTATGCTTTACCACATATGCCACTATTTAACTAGTTATTACCCTTTATAACAGATAGCGCTATCACTAGAGCTGTCTTCATAATATCCCAAAAACGTCGCTTCCTTGAAAATATATTCTACTTACAATTTTGAAAAAAAAAAATACGGTCTTTTCAATGACATATATTTAAATTTGGGGGCAACTTATAACAATAATAATAATACATGGGATTTCCTACACAGCGTCATCTAGTCCCAAAGTAAGCAAGTATTATGCTTGTGTTATGGGTTACTAGACAACTGATATACATACTTAAATATTCTTTATAATATAAACATATATAAATATTTTTGCGAAGATACCACACACATATAACAACCAAGACCCGGTACCAGTATCAATATTCATCATATTAATACTGACCCGACCGGGGATTCGAACCCGGGACCTCCAGCTTCGTAGGCAGGGTCGCTACCCACTAGGCTAAGCGGTCGTCAACTTATAGTCATGTAATGATAACTTGGGCCAATTACGTATGGCGAAATGGTCATTGTTATTTATTTAATGTTAACTCCAGTGCGGCGCGAAGTGAAAACATGAATAGCTCCATGCTCTTCACTTTTCTGCAGATAAGAGACCGAATTGACCCTCTCGCTAAATGGGTCTTATTTATAAGCTTGAAGTTTTCTTAGAGAACCACACATGTAAAATAACTATACGACGACCTACGCCCATAGCTTTATTCACTAGAATTTTGGTTTTGACGACATTTTTTTTAATGCCCATCGATAAACGAGTATTAAACATTCCAAGCTGTGTTTTTTATTCATGAATTTTTTTTGGAAAAAAACTGCTTTTTCTTCATTACTGAATATAAATAGCGGATTAAAAGTCGAAAATTTCTTGAACATCAATAAATATCATTTACTGATACAAAAAGTTTTCTTCACTTTCCATCATCTAAGAAAACTAAATAACACACACACGTCTTATTGGCAAGCAATAACGTACCTAATACATTCGACAACTAAACAAACAAAATATTTAACCACGTACATGGGACGTTGTTTTTCTTGTCAATGGCATATAGGTGGCAAAATTTCATTACTATTATTTGAAAAAAAATCAATAATTATTTACTACGATAAAATATTAATAAATAACACCAGTAAAAAAAAACACATTTGTTATATCTCTATAAAATTATGGTTTAGTAACCTAATTATTGTTGTAGCATAATTCTTATATACCTATATATTATTATTGTATAAGAAAAGAATATTACAGTATTCTAATACCTAGGTTTAATTTCTAGCGCCTAGAAATAAATGTTATGCCAATAAGTACAAAAATCTATTAGATTTGCATACCCTATCATTCGTTAAATTCATTAAAAATCTATTAGAATATCTGTTTGACTCCTGAAAATCCTTCCAGATTCTTTATTATCAACTTTTTATTTGTAGGTTTGATCTATCACTAGCTACATAGTAGCGACGACCGCTTAGCCTAGTGGGCAGCGACCCTGCTTGCCAAGCTGGAGGTCCCGGGTTCGAATCCCAGGTCGGGTCAGTATTTATATGATGAATATTAATACTGGTACCGGGTCTTGGTTGTTATATGTATGTGGTGTCTTCGCTTGGTACCCAAAATACAAGCTAATGCTTAGTTTGAAACCTAGACGTTGTTGTGATTGTGTGTGTTATTATTATTATTATTATAGTTATTCGAAAGTTGTAACTTCTAGATTTAACAATCTAAGAAATAAATGCTCACACGCATAAACACACGAACAGACAGAGACAATTGAATAAGTCTCCCATTTCACCAGTATCAGAATGCTGAAAATGAAATGTTACTGGATGTTTATTACTCAGTTACACTTCAGGGAAGCAAGCGGATTGAGTCATTTCGTCCGCAGCCGCAGGTAGAAAGGTTATCGGCCTCCTTGAATCCCTCTCAGATTCTTTGCAGAAGACCGGCAATTGACACCTGTCTATATCATTAACGTGCCCGAGTAAAACCGGTTCCGAAGAACCAATCCCAAAACATACCCCAAAGCATAAACTAGTTACCAATTAAACTGGTTGGTAGTTATTTGAGTTGCTTTAATCAGATACGACTAGCGAAGTAGATTTACCGTTTAATACATAAATCCATAACTATTATGAAACTGTATTTAGGTAACGGAGTCTGTATATCGAAGATGTTGGATTTATTTATGACTGACCGGTTGGAAGTGGTCGGAAGCGCCCATCGCAAACCCGAAGGTCGCGCGTTCGATCCCCGCCCGGGACAAATATTTGTTTACATGAACATGTCTATTTCTTCCGCGTCTAGATGTAAAATAACTACATATATAAAAAAACATTCAAGTGTTATCAGTTGTCTCATCCTCCTATGGCTCCATAGGAGTACGAAGATAACTGATACACACACTTCAATATTTTTCCACACAATTATTTGTCCAGGGCAGGAATCGAACCCGATACCTTCGGGTTTGTAATTTTACCTACTATATTACAGGTTTTATTTGTTTAGGACTAGTTAAACATATGTGACATGTCCCAGATATTATTATTGTAATAGACTTTTTTAGTCATCCTCCAAATGCAAAATATTAATTTTTGTTTGAACGCTCATAATTTGTGACTCGATTTACATGAAACGTATTACATTTAAATGCATGAAATCCTAGCTCAACATAATTATAAGATATCATTACGCTGCTATATTTTCAACAGCGGAGCAGTAAAAAGAAAACAGCTCAAAGTGGGTTTTCTCAAAAACAGGTCATGTCCAAAAGACAAGTAACTTTAAGTGGGATTTTACAAAACAGACCAGTGTGCAAAAGAGAAGTCATTTAAATTTTTTTTTTCACTAAACGGATCATGTGCAAAAAACGATTATCTTTAAATAGGCTTTCACAAAACAGATCGTGTGCAATAATAATAATACCTGGGACATTCCACACAGCGCCATCTAGTCCCGAAGTAAGCAAGTATTACGAAGTAAGACGACCGCTTAGCCTAGTGGGTAGCGACCCTGCCTACAAAGCTGGAGCTCCCGGGTTCGAATCCCAGGTCGGGTCAGTATTTATATGATGAATGGTGTCTTCGCTTGGTACCCAAAACACAAGCTAATGCTTAGTTTGGGGCCTAGACGTTGTTGTCATGTATACGTCATTATTATTATTATTGTGCTTGTATTTTGGGGTGCTAACCAACTGATATACATACTTGAATATTCTTTATAATATGTAAATATTTTCACACCAGATAAGTTACAAAAACAAATGATATGCAAAAGAGTTAATATTAAAGTTAGTAAACTTGATTTTAACAAAACAGGTCATGTGCAAAAGATGAGTAACTTTAAGTGGGATTTTTCATATAAGATCATGTGCAAAAGGACGGTTTATTTTTAGATGTTAAAATAATGTGCTAATATTTAAATAAAATAAAAACTAAAGAACGCAAATCTTGAAAACTAAGCGAGCAAAGCCTTAGACGGAAGCCTAGTGTTATAACAATTTAATAACATCATACCAACTCCAATATTAGAGTATCAGTCTAAAATATTTCAAGTGCCTACCTTGAAATGTTCAATAAGGTATTACATACTCTTAAGTGCGCTATTAGCTATTTTCGGACCGTCTGTCTGTCTTACCTTTCGTCATCGACTAGTTTTGGATTGACCTCACGCTGATTCATATTAAGATGCGTTTACATGCCTTTTTTAGTAGAAACAGGTTTCATAACGATATTTATTTATTTATTGTCTATGCGGAAAATCAGTTTGTGATCTTGTACAGTTATTCAGTAATAACAACTAACTGGTAATAGGTTTTCACAGGTAAAAACAAATAAGTTACATTAGGCCAAGAAACATAACGACCCTGTACAGTGAAAACCTCGTATGCCCAGTGTCCAAACAACAAAACTCTATCATATAAACGAGATAGTCTCACAAACTGCGCAAGGTAAATTTATATACGTGCTTTTCATGGACACAGCTGCATGGCCTAAAATTAAAAAAATTTAAAAAACGGATTCATTATAAACATACTTTACGAGTTATTCTTTGTAACAAAGCCAAAAAAAATTTAATATTAAAAAAATGACATACGAGGTCTTCACTCTACAGCGTCGAAAGCCCGTTTTAATGAATTATATTATACTACCATGTTATAGAAATTAAACACAAGATATTACGCTAATAATATAATGACTACCAAAATAAATTTTGAGACTTCATACACTCATACCGAAAAATAATAGTAAAGACCAAGAAACAAAGAAACATTTACCAAACAAAGAAGTGTAATGGTTCTAAATTGCATCGGTAGATCAAATGACAACGCCTATTGCCCCATATGTATTTGACCCAATTTGTTATTAGGCCACTAGAAGGTGCCTCAAAATATGTCATTGAAATTATAACCTTTTTTTTTAATTGTAAACACGATAGGATATATTTTCAAAAAAGCGTCGTTTATGAGATACCTATTATATGTTAAGGCGCCATCTTTATATATATAAAATAATAACGTATACATCACAACAACGTCTGTTTGTTATGTTATATCTATACACACAGTTGTATTCGAATGTTTTTATTTTATTTATCAAGCTATAGGTACGTATTTTTCCGAAATAACATATGCTACTTTTTTGAAAACTTATAATTTTTGTTAGAAATGTAATAATTAAGGTTTATTTACTACAGCTCTGTGATACACAGATACACACACATGTCAAATTTATATAACACCCCGTTTTTGCATCGGGGGTTAAAAATAGTTCGATTTCAGTTTATTTCGCTGCGTATATATGGTTGATCTGTTCCATTAAAGTTTCACAATTTTTGTCGGAGTTTATCAAACCCCACAGCATAGAAAATAACGAAATCGAAACTAAAGTTATTTTCGCGTAACTTTATTTTTGGTATTGATTTTGATTAGGGGCAATTTTTTTAAATTTTAAACAAAAAAATAAATAGTAGGGGGCAACACTGAACTTCGTTCTTTAGCAAATGATCAAAGCACCAAATCAAAAGTTTAGCTAACATTTTACAATATTCCATAGAGTCAATATTGAATAGCGTTTGGGTTTAATAGAGCCATAAAGTCACTTCACAATATTGGAAATGTCAAACGCAATTTTGTGGGATTGAAGACTGGCGTGTGGAGATTTCTCGGGGGTGAAGAGCGGCGCGCGGAGACCTCGCGTACTAAACTCGAACTGAAACTCGCTATTTTGCACCAGCTAACTAGAGTATGAGTGGTTAGACGGTAAACGCAGAAGAGGGCTTCTAGTCAATTCTTACTTTTATGCAATATCTTTTTATAATATAATAGAATGGAATGGATAATAGGGTTGGCTTTTTGGAGTTCGGCTACTATGCGAGACGTTAAATATTTTTTTAAACATTTTAGATTACAATGAGACTTATATTTATAAAGTATAATGTACACATCACAACAACGTCTAGGCCCTAAACTAAGCAAAAACACAAGCTAATGTGTTTTGGATAACAAGCACAAACACCACATACATATTACAATCAAGACTCGGTACCAGTATCAATATTCATCACATAAATACTTACCCGACCTGGGATTCGAACCCGGGACCTCCCGCTTCGTAAACAGTGTCGCTACCCACTAGGCTAAGCGGACGTAATTTGATTATCATTTCTATTTTTGGACTAACAATGACTCATGTAGTGTTATTTACTTTAATAGGATAGAGAAATGTTAAATGTTTTGATAACATTTTAAATTAAAATTATATTATGGTGATCGTTTATTATTTTTGACAATAATTTTTTTTGTACTTTAATTTTTTACTTTATATTATGGTAGTCAGTTAACATCATCATAGAAAAGTAAATGCGAGTGATGACAGAATATTCACACAAGCGTATCCGCGAGCTTTATTTAATCATAAATATCAAAACTCCATTAAATGTAGTTTTATATTATGTTAGTATTTTTCCGATCGGAAGCTCAAAAACTTAGACATTAACGGCATACAAAAAATAAACATAAGTCGAAATTAGCATCACGTTTTGGAAGGTGTTTGTGGTATACAAAAGCTTGTTACACACTGCCGCCGATATTGCGATAAAACGATTTTGACTTTTTAAATGTGATTCACTGTTTGTAAAGAAATGTTCACCTAATAAAACAATTATACGTCCTAATCTAAAACTGTTTAATTTAAAAAGGCATTAATTTAATGATTATGGTTTAAATATATAATACAATTTGCAATATATTCTTAATTATTTTCATGTTTTTTTTTAATACTTTTAGTAGATAAAGTACATCGGGCTATAAGCAACAGTGAAGGTTATGACGCGCAGTACATGCTTTCGTCTAAAATAAACTAGCGAAGCTCATATAAACTGTCCATCAGTGAACGCCAGCACGTGCTTTACCGCGCCGTGTCCAGCAATGTGTTCATTGCCCTGTTTCTGTATGTGTATTTTTAGGGTTCCGTAGCCAAATGGCAAAAAAGGAACCCTTGTAGTCTCGCCATGTCCGTCCGTCCGTCTGTCCGACCGTCTGTCTGTCTGTCCGTGGTTTTCCTCGGAAACTATTCGGTTCGTAGATTGACTTTGCAATTACCGGTGGTTTCCATGATGATGGGAGTTTTTGGAGCAAGTGAAAAGTTGGCTCATAAATTCTTTAAATTCTGTAAAGTCTCACTTTTTTTTATCTCTTTTTTTATGTCACAAACCCTGAGATACACTACTCACCTTCCTTCCTAACGTGACACCAAAACTAAAACTCTTCTATTTGACGAGAGCTGTTTGCGGTACATAAGGATCTAAAGATCACAAACAGTTTGTATATACACTGCCGGTATCATATACACAATAACTGTAAGAAGAATGACTGATTTAATTGTTACGTGCAATACGCGCAAACGATCTGTGCGGCTCAGAAGTGCGACGCGCATAACCGATTGCGCAGGTTCGCCATATTTCCCGCCACAACGTTTCTACAGAATTGTGTTCGTTACTGCGACGTTATTGTGATCAACTCCAGAGCCGCACAGATTGGTTGCACGTACTTTATTTACTTTAAAGGTATTTTACTAAATTATAAATACTTGTCAGGCAGATAAGTAATTTTTCATTACTTGTCTTTTTTTATCTAGGCATCAGATATGGTATAAGACTCCAGTAAAAAAAGGTAGGTAAAATTGTCACATTAAAATATTTTTTCCGAAAGAATTATCGATACGGCGTGGCTACTAAAGCATAAACATAAATACTACACATGAGACAAGTGCGACCGTGAATGTAGCGGGAGAGGGTATCCCGCCGGCGGCAGTCGCTGACTAATGCAATTGACAGTCGCCCGCTCTTGACAGAAAAGTAATTCGATACCTTTGTGACGTGATATCTCAATATTTTAATATTGAGTGATAAAAGAAAAAAACACTCATTTCACCAAAGTATTTCACCAAAAATGATAATATTAAAATTTTACAGGTGATGAAAAATCACCTGGCATACGATATTATTACGCCGATAATTGTTGCGATAGGTATCGCAACCATCGGTTTCAGTGTGTCATTAATCCGGCCTTGATTCCCAAATAGTCCCGCAGTAGCATGCACTGGTAACTAGTAGCCTCATAGGTTACGTACGTACTCTTTGTTTGTTATTACCGTTTCCTCAGTGTACACTGTGCGGTCATCTCGTCCGCACTTGCTGGTCGCTGAAAAAAAAACTCGTGAAAAACTGAAAAAAAAAATGCCCGCTCTATTGAAAACGAAACGTGAAAAAACCGATAAAGTGAAGAAAAAAAGAAAAATCTCGTGTCTGCAATGCATTAAACCCGTGCACGATGGTTTGTTCGTTTTTATATTCTTATCATTGCGACTTATTCTTTTTTGGGGTTTTTATCGTGATAAGAGCGACTTCATCGGTTTCATAACTTATTTTTTTTACATTTTAATAAAATGAGTCGCCTATAAAAGTGTATACACAGCTGGTTTTCAACTGGCATGGCGCCGTGTTTGATATAATGATATGTATTTTAGTATTTACTTAGGCGAATTGTTGATAGAAATACCTAAAAGTGTTTGCGTAATTTTCATAATATTTCCGCCGAATGAGAAAAGTGAAAGTTAGTAAAACGAGACGGATAGGTAATAATGCTTACTCAAAGTACACACGTGTGAATTGTTTGAAGAAAGCCGTGATGCAAAACTATCACCGCACAATGGCGCTGAAACGTAAACGGTTTTGTTGTTTGAGCTTATTTTCATTAAGTAAAAAAAATGTAATTAAAAAAGAACCGGAAAAGAATGTAAACTTTAATAATATTTGTTTCGATTTTGGTATTAGATTCGAAAATTGTGTTGTAAAAATTCTTGCATTTTTCGTACAGAATATATATCCCGTTTGTCCTAATCATAGCATCGCCAGGGATTTTTTAGCCAACCCATTCGCGATGTATTTTCTACGAGTACGTAGAAAATACATCGCGAATGGGTTGGCTAAAAATTTAGTAAAATTTGATAACAAAAAAATTTCATCGTTGAAATAGATTGGTGAAGGTTGTTGTTAATTGGGATCCTCTACTATTATATGTATTTTTGAGATTCATTTTCACCCGTATACTATCGCACACTAATTTAAATATTGGCAGTCGTGCCGTTACTAAAAAAGCCATTAAGTTTCTTGCAGTGTTCTTCTTAGACTGGTCACGTATAAACCTGCGTAAAATTAGCTTTGAGACGTTCAAAAGTAACAACAGAGAGTTCTACTTGAAAGTAAATTTTTATTTATTGATTAAGAATGAATAAATAAATATGCGTGCATATTTCAATTATTTTAATATTTATTATTACTTCCTCTTCACTTCATCAGCCCATTTTTACCCCACAACAGGGGCTTAGGCCTCCCCCCAGGGTGAGGGCGGCTTGGAGCTTAAATCCACCACGCTACTCCACTGCGGGTTGGGGATTGTGACGACCGCAATCTATTGACAGCGCCTTATTATTACTTACTTACCTATTATTGGCTTTTGTTTGCCACCTCACAGTTTGCATTATTCGGTGATGGCGTGACAACTTTTACACCTCACTTTCATAGAAAGTTAAGCGTCACGAAACTTCGATATCGGCTCCGGGCAATTACTGGTTAAATAATGGGCTGTTAGTTAAATAATAAGTTAGATGTACATACCATAGATAATATGTTTATGCTCTATGCTTAAAAAACAAAATTATCGTTGTAATGTCTTTGCGGTGGCTGATGTAAGAGCGGTAGAAGCCAAACTGCGAGCCTCTGATTTCAAACGTTTTGGTTTCATTTATTGGGTTTAAATTCACTTTTACGACTAAACGAGTCATCCGAACGGAAAAATTCTAGGCATATTTCATCCGAACCAATATCAAAAACGTGTATGTATAGAGATATCGCGTTGTGATAACAAAAATGTAAAAAAATACGTTACTTGATGTGAAATATTCACTGTGAATTAGTTTTCAGTGTGACCCACATGTAAAATTTGTACTGTAAAATAAAAATATTCTGGAATTACGTATATATATATATATATATATATTTGTTTAAAACAATAATAAAGACGTATAGTCTGTCCAATCACTGAGTCTAACATTTTGCTCTCGTTTTCGATCGTTTCGAAGTATGTAAAACTCAATCTTGATTATTTTGGTATCTAAGGAAGGTCAGAAATTGATTCATTTTACGCAGTAGAAGAAAAACAAACTTATAACAATATTAATAGTGAATGACAAAACAAATCTTACAACACTAAATTTTTCATCCTCTCCAGAGTTGTATGAAAAAGAAGAGTGTCGTGATACCCCGAAAGCAGCGAACCTGTTTCAAATCTATAAGGCCATGTGGCCGTGGTTCGAATCCGGGCGTGTACCAATGAGTTTTTTCTGACATAAGTACATACACTATCACTGGTTTCGTGCTTCGGAGAGCACGTCAAGCAGTCGGTCCAGGTTGCTTTCAATAGTCGTTACAATCCGCCAACACGCATTTGAGCAGCGTCGTGGATTTAAGCTCCAAGCCCCCTCATTTTGAGGGGAGGCCTAAGCGTCTGCAGTGGGGTATAAAAAGGGCTGATGGAATGGAATGAAAATGAAAAGGAAATTAATATTACAGTCAGACCAATATGACATATAATTACGATTCTGGTATGAAGTTTCCTGACGATATGCACGACATTAATAATGCTTGACAAAATAAACTAACACTGAAACGGTAACTCGGCCAGTTTAAGCCTTTGCAGAGTTATGTCAAGGGGAAAACATCTCAACCGGGTCGATACCAACAGCAGTTAATAATTACATAAGCATTTCCAGAGTTTCAGAGATACGAGAAAACATCTCAGCTGAACCGATACCACACCCTCACTTCATCAGCCCATTTTTACCCCACTTCAGGGGCTTAGGCCTCCCCCAGGGTGGGGAAGGGGGGGGGGGAGAGCTTGGAGCTTATATCCACAACGCTGCTCCACTGCGGGTTGGCGATTGTAACGACCGCCATCTATTGACAGCAACCGGGACTGACTGCTTAACGTGCTCTCTGAGACACGGAGTCAGTGATAGTTAATGTACTTGAGTCAGAAAAAACTCATGGGTACACGCCCGAATGCGAACCATGGCCCTATGGGGCCTTATAAATTTGAGACAGGTTCCTTGCGCTTTGGGCTATCACGACACAAATATGTTGAAGCGTATTAAGATACCACACTGACTGTCAAAAATTACAAGCTCGACGATAAATTCTGTTATTATGAAAATCTCGAATGACATTCAAAAAGGCAGTTCAAACACTTGAGTTTAATTAAGTTAGAGTTAAGTACATAATCCATCGCAGTTTTATGTAGAGAAATAACTCCAATAAACGAATTTCACGTATTGTGATTGACGAGGACTAAATTCATTACATTGTGCAGACGACGATTTCAAAACTCTTTTCTAACTAAGATCTATATTAATCAGATTTCATAACAGTATAAATAGACCACGGCGTAAACCTACTTACGGCGAAATTTGTTTACAAAGCGGGTTCGCCCAGCGCACGCGCAGTTTTAAATACTGATGATGTCAGCTAAAAGGTTTCTGCTTCGCCGGTGACGTGAAATACATTTTAGATTAATAATCGATTCAGCAGATGATTTTTTACAGTTTTTCTAAACAAATAATATTTTAGCCAATATCATACAATTAATCTAATCATAAAATCTTATACAATTGATAACGTTTTATTCTTCTTCTTAAGCTTCATTTTGTTGTTAACACTTACTCAAATGATTGACATTTTGGATGTCAAGTTATTCGTCTGCCTTCGAAGGTTTCAATGTTCATAAAACTACCATCGCGTTAATGTACGTCGTCTGTTTTACGCCGTACTTTTTGGAACTGAAATTTGTCATGAACAAATGTCGATACATTTATTATATCAGCTCATTATGCTCCACTGCAGGGGTTAAGGAGCACCCTCTTGGTGTATTTTAACGACTGCGATGATGGCAACCGGGACCGACGGCTTAACATGCTGTCCGAGACACGGAGTCTGTGTATGTACTTAAGTCTGAAAAGACTTATTGATACTTGCCGGTTTCGGGGATTCGAAACGATACGTCGATACGCTAACATATAATTTTTATATTATTTCCGAAATTCTGTACCTTTCTCTTAAAATAAAAAAATGTTTAATCTGTAGTTTTCTTGGTTAATCTGTTTCAGAAATTGATTATTAAAATATTCTTGTTACGTGATTTGTACAGATGTTCATTATATGTGTTATTTGAAACTAAATAATGTCATTCTACGTAGGCCATGCCAAAAGAAATTAAGTACTCAAAAATTATAATATATTTTCTTTGTATATGTATGTATGTATATCTTTCTTAAATATTTACCCTGAGCATGTATACAGTTTTCCATACGGCTAAACCACTTGAGTAATTCTTCCGACCACTCTTATTTAGACATTTCTATCACTTCAGATATCTCTAAATTTAAAGCAGCGCATCTTCTTTGCTTTTAAACTTCTTTGCGTTTCAATTTTTCTTTAATTTTTGTGAATAGGTATTCACACGGTGCTAGGTCAGGGCAATATAGTGGGTCAGATAGTATCAGGTAGGATAGGTATTTTTTAAAGGAAGTTTTCCATTTTAAAATTCATCAGTGAGGAACCAGTCTTTACGAAAATGTGTAAAGAGTAGGTATCTAATTGACGTCCGCTTAACCTAGTGGGTAGCGACCCTGCCTACGAAGCTGGAGGTCTCGGGTTCGAATCCCAGGTCGGGTCAGTATTTATACGATGAATATTGATACTGGTACCGGGTCTTGGTTGTTATATGTATGTGGTGTCATCGCTTGGTACCCAAAACACAAGTTAATACTTAGTTTGGGGCCTAGACGTTGTTGACGTGTATACATTATTATTATTACTAATTTCTTTTGGCATGGCCACGTATTTTGATTGATAGGATTCCAATTTCTTTTGATATGGTGACTAATCTAAATATTTTATACTTTTTGCTTTTCTTGTTTATTATACAAAGCAGCAGAATAAGCTCAACTGTCCAAATGACGTCACAGAGACAATTTGAACGTCAGATGAATTTTATAAATATATGGCAAAATCGTAAAAAAAAATTGGGTCAACCAAGCCCATTGACATCGAGGATGCATGAATGTGTCCGTGGTGGTAGAGAAAATCACTTAAAATTCATAGTGCATAAATAAATACGTTCCTACAACTAGGATGTCTATTGACAAATTCACATTCAATTTAGTCCGGTAGTTTAGGTACATGGTCAAACGACTGTCGTCTTTGAGAGGTCGTATACGAGTGTATGTAACCATTTATTGTTGTAAAATTGCGTATTCATACACAATAGTATGCGCTACGGTTAGTCCAAGTTTGACGCCTCTGTATGGCGAAGGAAGAAATTAGCGCGAGGCCGACTCACATTTTGCCGGTTTTTGTTTCCATTCCATCCCATCGGCCTTTTTTATACCCCACAACAAGGGCTTAGACCTCCCCTCAAGTTGAGGGGGCTTGGAGCTTAAATCCACCACGCTGCTCCAATGCGGGTTGGCGGATTGTAAAGACCGCCATCTATTGACAGCAACCGGGGCTGACTGCTTAACGTGCTCTCCGAGGCACGGAGTCAGTGATAGTTAATGTACTTGAGTCAGAAAAAACTCATGGGTACACGCCCGAATTCGAACCACGGCCACGTGGCCTTATAGATTTGAAATAAGTTCGCTGCGTTCGAGCTATCACGACTGTTTTATTTTACGGTTTATATTGCGTATTGCTATTATTCAGGTTGAGCAAAAACGCAAAAAAAAAAACAATGAAAAAAACAGGTTTCTTATATGGGGACCCCCTTTAACTTTTTTTAATGATTGTTTGTTCTAGCGGTTATAGTTATCGACTCGAGCTGTCGATTTGATTCAACTGACTGTCGCCCGTCCAGTTCTCCTTTATATGTATATAAAAGGGTTCATATGTTCTAGCGCTTTTCAGTAAAATTTCATCTAATTTAATTGCTGGTTGTCTGCTTTTCACTGTATGTTCTGAAACACGTCCGGAGTAAAACTAGTAACGGTGACAAAACTAGTGTCAATAAATTGATGTCCAGCATATAAATCTGTCTTTTGCTGTAGGGAATAATAGAAAACTGTGTCAACCGGGAGTCAGGTGACATCAGTGTCACCCACGTCTGTAGTGAGATCACGGGCCGCTAACTGACGATTCTGTTCGCTTAATTAGAGCGACGCAGCAGCGTGTCACCTTAGGCCAAGGCCCTTATTTTATATCTCTGTTTTACAATCAACAAGAAAAATAATACCTGGGATGTCCCCACGTATCCCACACATCGCTACATCCCAAAGTAAGCAAGTAATATGTATGTATTATGGGTACTGGATAACTGATATACATTAGAGATGAAACGGATAGCAGTTTGGCCGGATACCGGATACCGGATATTCGGCCAACCATGTGGCCGGATAGCCGGATATCCGGCCGCCGAATATCCGGCGAAACTTAGCCGTTTGCGTAGGCAGCGCGCGAACGTTCGGGTGGACTCAGTTCCACCTTTCTGCACCTTGCAGCAGTGTGTATAACGAAATACTTTTTTCTGAAACTGGCCTTATTTATGAAGAGAAACGCAACCGCCTGCTACCTCTCAATGCAGAGAAATTATTTAGTAATTACTCACCATAATTTGCCCTTAGTGCAGTATGAGTACTAATTCATTCATTTTCTTTGTATTACATTAATTTACTATTGTGTGATTAAAAATTTAAAACTAAAACTAATTATATTCAAGCTAAGTGATATGAAGACTATCTAAATAAAGAAAATAATTACTCAAAAATATGTTTCTTTCATCCAGTTTTTTTTTTTATTAGTTATTTATATAGTTTATTATTATTTTAGTAGTTATCCGGTATTCGGCCGGATAGTATTATGGCGGTCGGATAGGCCGGATAGTATTATGGCGGCCGGATAGGCCGGATGCCGGATAGTTACCGGATATCCGGTTCATCTCTAATATACATCCTTGAATGATATTGTCATTGGAAATGACTTTCATTTCGTTGGAGTATAGAGCGTCATTTGGGAGTTTTGTGAGACAGGCAGATTGCACGAAGAGTTTTCGAGATATATCAAGATATCGGGATGGGCGTGGTGTCAAAAGACGCAGCTCGGTGAGCTCTACGAGATGGCAAAAGAAAATTTGGAAAAAGTTGAAAAACAAAAAAATTATCGGCAAAAAACGAAAAAATCGCAATTTTTTTCTCCGATTTTCATTTTGGGAGCCTGATATCTCGAGAACTAGGTCCGAATAAGAAAAAAATAAAAAAAACGGCTCGGGGTAATTAGACGGGGGATCGATTGAGACTAAAATTGTTCGAATCGGACAACCGGAAGTAGTGGTTAAGGGTGCATCCATATACTATTGGATATGCGTCAGTGTTACATTTCGTACTAATTCTGTTTGTTCGATCGAAATGTCGTACACAGTTGTGTTATTTTTTTTTTTGCAAAAAAATAACTAAATTTCGATAAATATTATCCAAAATATGCGTGTTTACTTTATTCCGTTAGGTTCGTTTCCAATGTCGTAAGAAGTTCGTGCGAAAGCAAGAGATCCGTTGATTTTTTACACCCAGACCCAGTGCAAATATACATGTTCATGCAAATATTTGTCCCGGGCAGGAATCGAACTCGTGGCCTTCGGTTCTGCAATTGAGGTCTCTAACCACTCGGCCAATCGGTCAATCAGTCGGAATCGAATTTTAGATGTGAGTCACATTAAATTCTACTTGCAGTACTACGTCAAAACTTCAAATGGCATATATTTGATGCGTGGGGTGGGGTATATTTTTTTTTAGTGCTCACGACGAGGTATCTCTATGTACATCTATGGTGTATATACCATAGTAAGTGAAGGCCAAAAACACACTCGGTGCTCGGTATTTATCATCTTAGAAACAAAGGCGCACTTCTGGATAATTTAGCACTTATGCATATGTTTTACGTTCGCGATAATAAAATATGACGCGTTATCCAGTGTAGTGATGTTAACACTAAACTTGTAGACTGTATGACATCAGCGTCCTTGCCGCGGTCTATATGTTATAGACAATGTGTATAATCCGGCATTGTATAGAATGCCTAGGCATTATCTACATTGCCTAAAACGTTCAGGCAATTTATATAATACAATTCATTTCATACATTGCCTAGGTATTCTATAAAATGCCCGAAGCGCATCAGGCAATGTGTATAATGAACGACCACGGAAAGGAGACGCGTGTGCGGCGTGCGGTATCCGAAGGGAACGGCTATGTGAGAAACGCTCTCAACAGTCTCAACGCAAAAACTCGTAGGTACTTAAGCATACCAACCAATAGAACACATGTCTTATCAGCACTGTCTGCTGGTGGAAGTTGGAATTAGGATTAGCTCTCAAAAGATCAGTACCTATCTAACTAAATCATAGAGAAGAAAAACCGATTACATGCATTACCTATGCTTCAACCGGCATTCTATACAATGCCTAGGTATTCTATACATTTCCTAGGTAAAGTGTAAAATAGTTTAAACATTGAACATCATTTCATACATTGCCTGAACGACTCTGGCATTCTATACATTTCCTAGATATTGTATAGAATGCTTGCATTATACACTTTGCCTATAACATATACATGCTTTGTTCAATGGGGCTATATCGTCACATCGTTATAGCCGAATGGTAGCGAGCCCGCTTCTTGTTTAGAAGTAGAAAGCCGTGATTGGAATCCCAGGGCGTATACCATCGGGTTTTTTTTTCTGACATATGTACATAACTATCACTGACTGTGCCTCGGAGAGCACAATAGATGGTAGTCGTTAAAATTCACCGACTCGCATCGGAGCAGTGTGGTGAATTAAGCTCCAAGCCCCTCATCCCGAGAGGAGGCTTAAGCCCCTGCACTAGGGCATAATGGGTTGATATAGTATACACATATCTAACTATTATACTTATATCTACCTGTTACACCAATGTCTATTTTTTCAATAGTGTCCTATTATCATAGGCTCTTTTTCTGCTAAAGTTTACCATGTACTTATTCAAATCATAAAAGAAAAAAATACCTATCAATAACGATGCTCAGCATAATTTCGGATAAAAAAAAGGAAACAACTGGTTTAGAATTGTTAAAACAATAAGCAGTTATAACCGGATACATTAATTATGTTGCATTGTTTAGTGACGGCGGTTAGCGTTACATTTAACTGAGCTCGAATAGTAATTTCTTTTTTATTATTAATTTTATTAGTGTTGGAAGTTACTATTCTAGTTGTTGCTCGCGGTTGTCTACTTAAAATTTTGTTTTACCTACTAAATAATAGTAATAGTCTAAGATCCGAATTAACAACGACCTTCACCCATCTGTTGAATTTTATCAAATTTAGTACTTAAAAAATACATCGCGAATGGGTTGGCTAAAAAATTCCTGACAAAGCTATGATTAATTAAATAATAATAATAGATATATAGCGATATATACTTATCTTGACATTTTTGGAAAGTCTTTCAAGAAAGTAAATAAAAATTAAGTGAACAGTTAAAATTAACAAATAACAAAAAAATATACACGAAGGATGAATGTACCTGTTTATACCTGCCAACCTGTAGTTATGGCAGGTAAAAAATGCACAACCCAACGTTTGCATATTCTGTAGGCTTCATACTTTCGATTGGTATTAAATTTATTTGTTAAACACTTGTGTGCCGTGTTAAATATAAAGTCATTTTTAATTTTTTTTATTAATCCATTAGCCTTGCCAGGAATTTTTTAGCCAACCCATTCGCGATGTATTTTCTACGTACTAAATTTGATAACGAAAAATTTCATCGTTGAAACAGATGGTTTAAGGTCGTTGCTGAATCGGATCCTCTACTATATAATACAAAGTTTAATTCGATATTATGATTTTTATATTCATATCCCAAGATGTAACCCTGTCCAAATATTATCACATTTATAAAAATTTTTACCTTTTACAAAGCAAAACAAAATTCCAAAAAAAGTATTACATAGCAATCAATTCAAAAATGTACAGAAGTTTAGCTTAATATTTTTTTTTTATTATTTTGTCAATATTAAATTTTATTACTATATTAAATTTGTAGTAACGCATGGATATCATGGAATGGGTAGTAGGCCAAGAAAAGTAACGGCCCCCTAGACATAATTCCGAAACTCGTTGTTTTTAATATTTTACCGGATATTGTTATTGAGTATAAAATATTAATTAGATACATGATGTAAAAAATCCCCGGTGGTAACCGTTTTTTATAAAAATCATGACATTTCATTTACTACCTAACTTATTTCTAAAAGCAAAATAGGTAACCAAATACCTTGTTAGTATAATTTTGTGGTGCAATAAAATGCTATCACTTAATAGCAAAATTAAACTGAAACCAAATTCGCAAGTATGTTTTCTTCACAATTTTCATTTGAGTTCAATATCTAGATAAACAAAAATGATAACTATGATATTTGTTTCTGCTTATGCTATTTTGTGTCTTTTTAAACATTTAAGACAAAAATTAAACATTTACTTTTTACGTTTTAATAATGATGGATTTTCTCAGTAGTTAAAAATAGTAACTGCGATTTTTTTGTTTAATAATACATTTTCGTGTACTGCAATCACGTTTTCATCTAAATTAAACATGTAAATATCACGCCTATGAAATTGAAACTTTAAAAATACGCACGTTACAGTAGTGTACTGTAATATATACGCTGCGGTGGAGGGGAAGCGAGCTGCTCTGCGACCATGATGTATACATGTCTGGATTGATAATTATGAAAAACGCCAACATTTATCATCTTCAGCATGTCATCGAAGAAATAACTTGGCACCGACTTCGTAAACTATATGTTGCCTATGATCCTCTTATCTCTAAATTAAATTATCCTATATATCCACTTGTCTCTAAAGTATAAATATTATTTTTAATTTTTGGGTTTTTGAAGTCGATTTTTTATATTTTGTATTTTTGTAAACTGTCAAATATTTTTTTTGTATATTTTTTATTACTGTTGTGAATATTTCCTTATTAATTACAATGTAATGAATAGTTAATATGTTTTAATTGAATCATAAATGTATTTATACATATGAACGAAACAATGACATGACGTCAGTTATTTTACTGCATAAATATAGAATTGTATTTCTTACCATCTTGCCCCGTTTTTTTTTAAATTTTATTCCAGGCTACCATCTTTTTATATGTGTTGTTGAAATCGGGAGGTCATATCTATACTAATATTATAAACCTGAAGAGTTTGTTTGTTTGTTTGAACGCGCAAATCTCAGGAACTACTGGTTCGAATTGAAAAATTCTTTTTGTGTTGGATAGCCTATTTATTGAGGAAGGCTATAGGCTATATGTATAAAATAATACTATCTGTCTGTCTGTCTATTCAAGCAAATCTCCGAAGCAGCTAAACTGATTTTGATGAAACTTCACAGATATGGAAAGAAAGTGGCCAAAGTTACATACTTTACTCTTTGTATGTCTGTCTGTACGTCTATGTGTCTATTCGAGCTAATCTCTAAAACGGTTGAACAGATTTTAATGAAACTTTGCAGACGTGAAAGAAGGTTGTCAAAAGTGACATCAGTTACTTTTTGTGGCTGTCTGTCGTTTGTCCTCACTGATCTATCAGCGTAGATAAAGCTGAAAATACTAAGTCTGGGAAGCCGAAATTTGGAATAGTGGTTTATTTTATAACGTGAGTATTAATTTTTTAAGAAAAGAATATTTGGAAATTTCAAATTTAAGGAGGGAGGGATGGAGGGCTTTGTATGAGAGTCTTTGTTTTTTTAAAGTTAGAAACAAAAATTTTAACATAAAGAAATAATGACGTGTTTCAGGGTTATTGTATTTCTACATTTTAAGGGTGGGAAACGTGAGGTGAAAAGTATGTGAGTGTCGGTTTTCTTAACGCTGTCAATAGATGGCGGTCGTTACAATCCCCAACCCACAGTGAAGTAGCGTGGTGGATTTAAGCTCCAAAACCCCTCCTCACCCTGGGGGAGGCCTAAGCCCCTGCAGTGGGGTAAAGTGGGCTGATGATGATCGGTTTTCTTAAAGGAGTGGAGAGAATGAAGATTGAAAGTTTAAATGGGTGTACCCAATATTAGTTTCAGCAAAAAGTACGTATAAACCGTTTCGAATGTTAATGCTACCTAAAACAGGAATGTGTAGTCTACGCAAGCGAAGCTGCGGGCGGTCGCTAGTAAAATATAATTCGGGATAACACCGAATCGATTGCATGACTTTTTACAGTTAAGGACAAGAGTGACTCAAAAATAAAAAGTATTTCAGGCGTGGGGGGCGAAAAAATGACTTTTTTCAAATCAAAAAACAAATTGCGTTCAGTCGCTTACTAGCGTTAGCGACTACACACACTGCGAACTATGGAAATCGATGAACTCTCAAAAACGGCAATATAAAAAAAATTCAAAATTGTAAAGTAAAGACCAGCTTTCGACTGTCTGTGCGCTTGTAAATTTGTTTGTAACACAGCTACGGCCAAACGAGTTGTCCAACTTTTCTGAAATTTTGCATGAATATTCTTTGAAACCTAAATGGTGGTAATCTAGTGGTACGTAACAGCTCCGTTTCGAATGCGAGAGGTCGTAGGTTTAAATTCTGGGTAACAGGTATGTATGTACTAATGCGTTTTTTTAAATGTTACATTATACTATCATCATCATCATCAGCCCCTGTCTCTCCACTGCAGGATATAAGCCTCTCCCAAGGCTCGTCACCACACACAGTCCTCCGCCTTTCGCATCCAACTACCCCCGGTATGGTGCCTCAGGTCATCTGTCCACCTGGCCGGGGGGCGTCCAACGCTTCGCTTCCCAATACGTGGCTTACACTCGAGAACTCGTCTACCCCATCGGTTATCAGTTCTACCGCAAATGGGACTGGCCCATTGCCACTTATACTTGCTGATCGCTTCGGCTATGTCGACGACGTTAATTCTTCGACGGATTGCCTTGTTTCTGATTTTATCCATCAAAGAAATACCGAGCATAGCCCGCTCCATAGCACGTTGAGCGACTGTAAATTTGTGGACCAGTCCTGCCGTGAAAGTTCTAGTTTCGGCACCGTACGTCATTATAGGTATAACACATTGGATAAAGACCTAGGTCTTCAGACATTGTGGTAGTGACGACGACAACAGATGATGGACCTTCCCGAAAGCAGCACAGCCCAGCTGAATTCTTCGGTCGGCCTCTTTGTTGAAGTTGTGTTTGCCTAACTGCACAGTCTGTCCTAGATAGACTTTGTCATGTTTCAAGAGTCGCACTCTCTACAATTACCGGTCTCGAAAGAATATGTTTGTTGAACAAGACTTTCGTCTTATCCAAGTTAATCCCGAGGCCTACCCGACAAAAGGCGACATTGAGGGCGTTAACCATTCCGCTGAGCTCCTCCAGCGACTCTGCCATGATGACTATGTCGCCAGCAAAACGGAGGTGAGAGATGTATTCGCTGTTGACATTAATGCCTCAAATTTTCAGTCCAGCATCTTGGAAACACCTTCTAATGCGTTGGTGAACAGTTTCGGAGATATCACATCTCCCTGTTGTACACTTATTCGCAATTGAATAGGTTCCGTTCGCTGGCCCTGGACAGTCATTGTCGCGGTTTCGTACAGACATCTCAGCACCTCAGTATAATAACAGCCGATTCGGCATTGCTGTAAGCATTCCAGAACAGCCCAGGTCTTGACGGAGTGAAATGCCTTCTCCAGTCCACAAAGAATAGAGGTTGATTATATTCCTCCGTTTTTTAAATAATCTGCTTCAGCGTATGTATGTGGTCTACGGTGCTGTAGCCTTTCCGAAACCTGGCTTGCTCAGGGGGCTGAAATCCGTCAAATCTTTGGGTGAGGCGACTCATGATGAAACGAAAACACCTTGTACACTTGTACACGTGTCTGAGGAGTGAGGTCGGTCTATAATTCTTAAGGCGCGTTTTGTTTCCTTTTTTTGAAGAATAGGATGACCGTACTCTAACTCCATGTACTCGACGTAACACCTCTGCGTATGCCAGAGTTGAATAGCTTCTGAAGCTCTTTCAGGGCTGGTGCCCCGTTTGCTTTCAGAAGCTCTGTCGCGATGCTATCAGCGCCGGGTTTTTTGCCATTTTTTAGCTGCCTCAGAGCTAATCTGACCTCGCCCAGGCCAACATCAGGAATATCATCTGTGTAGTGTCGGGTCAACCGAGCTCTGCGGTCACTGCTGTCGCGGGCTGCAGGGAGAGGTGCATGTACGGCATATATTTTTTTATTAAAATGTCTCTATCTCAGCGACTGTCTCTGATTTTGAGGAGACAATTTTGCTTTCGCGAGTCCTGAGCTTCGCCAGTTGGCTTCTACCAAGTTGCTGAGCGAACACTTTCAAACCTTTGTTCAACTCGATTGCCTCTTCGATACGTTTTGTATTGAAGAGGCGGTGGTCCCGTCGTATCAGCTTCTTGATTTTCCTGTTCAGAGCCAGGTCTAAAGGTACTTCTTCTAGTAACTTCTCACGTCCCTTTCGCATGAGATCCAGTGTCTCGCTGGAGAGTTTAGACTCCTCGCCTTTCCACCTCCATTAAAATATTTTCTGCCCACTTCTCTGATAACACTGATCAGGTTGTCCGCCATGGCGTCAACATTCGCCGTGGTTTACAGCGCGTCGAATCGGTTTCTCAACTCCAGCTGAAAAGCTTTGGAGCCGGTGTTGGCTTAGGACGATGGCGGCCAGAGCTTGAACTTCATCAGACGGACTCTTTCAAGCCTGTAGTTAATATTCAGAGTTCATCGGACTAGTGAGTCGTGATAGCCCAAAGCGCAACGAACCTGTCTGAAATTTATAAGACCATAGGGTCATGGTTCGAACCTAGGCGTGTACCAATGAGTTTTTCTGACTTAAGTACATAACTATCACTGACTCCGTGCCTCGGAGAGCACGTTAAGCAGTCGGTCCCGGACGCTGTCAATAGATAGCGGTCGTTACAAGCCCCAAACCGCAGTGGAACAGCGTGGTTGAACCTGTTGGTCACTGAGTTATCTCTGAATATTCGCCTTTTATTCGTCATGATAAGGTCTATCTCGTTCCTGGTCACTTTATCGGAACTTTGCCAGGTCCACTTCCTCTGTGACGTTTCCCTGAAGAAGGAGTTTATCAGGAACAAACCCTTCATTTTGAGAAAGTTTGCCAGCATTTGCCTCATCTTGGATTTGTCGCTTTTTTGTATTCACATTTTGGCGTTGAAGTCCCCCATAACAACAGTGAACTGAGTCGAGCCCGTATGATGCATAGCTTTCGCTACGTCGTCATACACTGCCGTCATCCGTCGTCCGAGTGAGTCGAAGTTGGCTTATACCTGTATAACCTTTAGGCATCACCTGTCGGTTAGTTGCAATACAAGGTAAGGAGTCGACACACTGGAGATCTCCGGTACGTTGTTGACAAGGACTATGTTGACAAAAAACCCGACACCACCTTTGGAGGGCTGATCGCCTTCTCGGAAGCAGAATAAGTTATCAGAGTTCAGGTTTACGTTTACGAAGGGCAGATGTTTGATTTACAACAATTTACAGTTAGACGCAAGGCAAAGGTCGTTTTGGGTCTCTGAGATAATTAACTATGATAATTGATAATTAGCAATGGCCCAACGTAACCGAATAATTATCATTTACACATTGCAAACGATCTTGTTTCTAACTTTATTGTAAACGACAATAAAGTTAGAAACGACAATAAAGTCGACATTCAGTCGTAATTGGTGTTGTTTAATTTCGGCCATCGTGGTTAATTTTTGAAGACACCCGATGTGACCACTGCGTTGCGTCTGACTATACACTATGACACGGGCACGCGTCAGGTTGACACAGCGAATGAGAGTTTGATAGGCGTGCTCACATGCTGACATGAGTTCGCGTACTGTTGCCCAGTCGCCCGCCACATGAATCAGCTGGCTAATTGTCGAACGATCGCGCAGGGTTTAGTGCTATAGTGCACTAGTGATTTTTAGTTGGCCGATAGTTGTTTAATAGTTTGATTGAATAGGGATCGGCAATGGTTTTCGATAGTTCGATCGTTCGACTTGTAATCGTCAAATGCGCGCACTGCCATATTATAGCTCCATACTCATTCTCTGAACAATCAAACCATCGGCCAACAACTAGAAATCACAAGTGCGCGAAGGCCCTTAGTTGCGTAGCGTGCATCATCTCGGTCAACCTCTAATTTTTATTTACATAATGAAGTCTATTGGTGACATGATACCTAACTATAAAAATTTTTTTGGATGCTTTTTAAAATTTCAATTTGTATATATATGTATGTACGCACGCATGTGCAGCCTAAACGGATTGATGGATTTGAACATGTGAAGTGTCGTTGGATTCGTCTTAATTGTTGGAGAGACATCATATTTCAATATAAGGCCTGTGATTCAAAAAAGTTAGGATGAAATGAATACAATTTTTTTCATTATTACAGCAATATGGGTATCAAATGAAAAATATTAAACAGCTTATTCTTAATGTATATAATATATTATAATACTTTATACTACGATTCTAGCATAAACTATAGAAAATATTTTTAACATTAAGACAGCAACTAAAATAGACGATTGATCGGTCGCCGCACGTGCGCTATTACTAGGTTCCGCGCTATCTAAATACTGCAGCTCTGTGAATGCGCCTACTTTATATTGTAGTGTGTGTAAAACAATTTGCAAGGAGACCAGTGTGCAGAAAAATTGTGTTGCCAGATACTTAACTGTCATCTGATTATTAGAAAAAAATGTTTTGTGGTTAGTAGTTATGTTACTGGTTATGAATGTAGTTCAGAAAATATTTAAAAACTGGCCAAGTGCGAGTCGGACTCTGCCACCGGTTGCTTTCAAAATTGATATGTAGGTCCGCGTAGATTCTGATCATATCTCTGGTCAAAATTGAAAAAAGTGGCCATCATAACAAACTTTTTAGTAAATTTTGATAGCACTCTATCCAGTTTCTAAAAAATTCAAAATGGCGGCCACATTTCTCAATTTCGACTGATCACAGATTCGTGATTGGAGTCCACGCGGACCCATAAATATTGATTTTGAAAGCAATCGATCCAGTTACTAAAAAGTTCAAAATGGCGGCCACTTCTTTAAATTTTGACCACAGATTCGTGATCGGCGTACACGCAAAAGTCATATCTGTATGATAGTATAATTTAATATCTGCTTAATTCTTTTTTCAGCTAATAACTTTTTCTCGTTTCTGTTGAGTGGTTTTATTTTATATCAACTAATTTCAAAATGTATGCGTCGGGAATATTTGTTCTAGGACCAGTCAAGGGCACGAGTAAATTTTTATGATTAAGATAGTAGACCTCCATCAAATCAAAACGTACATTGTTTGTAAATGAAATTCTCGAAGTTTTTACAGAAGAGTTAATAATTAGCACACACACAGCACGTTCAAAAACTAAATCAGGGTGTCACACATATTATGTTCTATTTTAAAATTTATGTAATGCGATCTTTTTTTAGAATTTACAGTGTTTTTTTGTTGTTTTATAAATGGCCAGTTATAAAAACATGAGTCGTATATCCAGCAAAAAGTTTCGAAATTTCATAAGCTTGGATGATGTACTAAGAGTTTGGTTGTGGGTTGTCCATTAATCACGTGACGCTCAAAAGGTTTGATAAAAATCACGAAATATCACTAGGAGGAGGGGGGGGGGGATGAATTAATTGTATGAAAATTGAAGAAAATTGTATAAAAGCTATTTCGTTTTATTTTCCATATGACGTGCCGTTGCAAGACTTCATCCTTATTTGCAACAATATCGATTAGTGCAATAATACAGGCTGTTATATCTTTACAAAATCAGTAGAATTATTTATCACGTTGTCTGCTTAAGTATCATAATTTGCTTGTTGATAATTCTATACAAAAAACTAAGGGCCTATATATCTCATCTTTCTAAACAATTTAGTTACGTATTATCTATATAAACAATGAACATCGCAACGCTTGCGACTTGCGACAGTGCGGTCGGGAGTTAACACACAAAGAAATTGCGACCTTATTTTACAAGAAATACCGTTAATATTGAAACGTTACTATGAAAAATTATCAATTAATTATTAATTTTTACATTAGTTAATTAATCGTACACATTTATTGTTTAATTTTTTACTTCAAATACTAATAATAATACAAAGGCATAAATTAAACACTTTTGAAGTAGTTACTAATTTTGCTTTTTCAAAAAATTACAAAATTTATGACTTTAGAATTCTGCAAAGTGAATTTGTTTAATTTTTAATAAGTTATTAACACACATATTATTCTATTCAGAATAAATTGTTGAATTACAGTTACGTATAATTTCTGGTAAGATAAGCCAAAAAATTTGTAGCTTACGGAACCTTCTTTATTAATGATAGTCCCGATTGATTTATTAGTTTAATTTTGATTTTTTTTACTAGAATGCAAGCGTTATATTCTAAAAGAGGTACTTTTACAAAGTTATTTATTATGCTGTACTTATGAAATCAAATAAAGTTAAAAAAATTGTTTATTAGTTTTTTCGCATTGACGCGGAGCTTTAAAATGTTTAATTCTTTTTATTTTATCTATTACTAACAATAATTTATGTCATCGAAAAAGAAAATTACAGTTATCGGTTTTTTCAAGGTTTCGCTTGTTTTCTTAGCCTATAGTTGAAAGCGAAGGACGGAGGACCGTGTGTGGTGGCGAGCCTTGGGAGAGGCCTATATCCTGCAGTGGAGAGACACGGGCTGATGATGATGATGATAGATACCATTGTAATAATCTTAACCTTAGAATACTTTTTTGGAACAATGATATAGCATCAACTGTGTCTATCTTTTAAATGATCAAAATGAATAAGGAAAGAGGAACTCTCTTTCAAAACATTACTGTTCAACAAACGTCATTTTTTTCTTTTTTTAATAGACAAACTAGCTATTGTATAGTACTTTGAAGTGATGCTTGTAGAACAATATTCTGAAAGAGAGTTACCGTTCTCCTGATTCACCTTCTTCGGAAAACAATACGAAATAGACAAACAATTTAACGACACAAGCACATTTTGTGGGTAATTTCTGCATCAGTCATTCAAAAGACATTATCACACAACTATTATATATTTGAATTAAACTCGTGATTTCGGTTATCTCAGTACGTAATTTTTCTATAGTGTGACTGTTTAAAGAAGTTAAGATCTTTTTTGCCATTTATATACAATTTTTTGTTTTACTAATTGTATAAATGCTGTTGGTATTCCAAATACAATAAATAAATAAAAATTCTTTTAAAAGCGTGAAATAATTCTTTTTAGTCTGAATAACTATAGATATATAGAAACCAGCTATGCTTAGAATTTCGATAGCGTCAATAAGGAACAAGGTTCCAGATTTTTTTTTTCGTTTTTAACACCACTTTAGATATTATCATACTACAAAAGTACCAAAAGGAAATCTCTATTTTATAACGAATTTCGCTATTTCGTAGACTATAGAATATTCCTAATCCATAAAAGGTGTAACGCATTCCTTTTGGCGTGGAAAATTCTAGTACATATCCATTATCATATGCAGGTATCACTTTAAAGATGAACAGTACATGATAGGGAAAGCCTCTGACCTCGTTATAGACGTATGTAACAAGCCTAATTAAATAAGGCCAAAAGGTGTTAATTTAACAGCACTTACATAACACTTGATATTCGACCTCTCTGGTGCTCTCCACTATTTATAAATCATTCAATTTGTCTATCGAATACCTTTACGTTTTGTCACTCACTATATTAGAATATTAGAATATGTATCACGATCGTAAACAGTATGGATACAATTTTAAGCGTCAAATCGCAAATATGTATCATGTACTGCTCTTTTGTACAAGTTTAGACTTAATTACGGTATAATTAAAAAAGAAAAAATCTGAAACAAATTTTAATCTCCCTGTGGCAACTTATCAGTTCAACCCATGGAACTAATATGTACTACGTACAACTGGAATGAGCTCTACGAAGAAATTTCGAGGTCCTAGAAATTTGACCTTGAAAACGAATTAAAAAGATAAAAGTAACAAGGACGTTAGTGGGTGCCATATTGTCTCATTCTGATTAGGGTGACAAAGTTACGTAGAATAAATAAGACCATAACAGGAACTTTTTAATTTTTGACTAACATCGAACAAAACTCTCTAAGCCTATCTTAACCCGTGACACTGAAGTAAACTTTTTTTACATGAGTATAAAGATTTCTGTATGTCCATGTCAATAACCTATGTCGTAATTTAGTAAATTAGAACCTTTAATTCGAACATTTGTCAAAATTGGTTTAGCAGATTTCAAATTAAAATGCTACAAACATACATCAGTATAATTATGGAGTAAAAAAAACATACATGAATGATGGGAATCAATTTACATTCATTATTAACAAATAATTTTAATATTTATAAGGGATCATAAAACACGAACGTAAGCACTGAAAATGAGGTCTCGCGTGGCCACCGCGTAGTACAACTTGCGATAGCATCAAAAATACTGGTTGGATTTGTACGAAATACTGTTAAATCATCAAATTTACAAAAAATAAAATAAACGGCAGTAGCCCGACTCCTATCCACCTCGATAGAAAAGTAGAAGCAAGCAAACAGAAGTTCAAGAGAGCTAGTCACTAAAAGCGGGCAACCCGCAGAAAATATGATCAATCGACGGAGGCTTCTCACCTAAGAAATAAATTGTGAAGCAGTTAGTAACTCTAAAAATCAAAGCTTCAAATATCGATATCTCAATCACCTTAGTAAATTAGCTGCATGCTCCCTTTATGTATAATACCCTTTTGAATACAAATCTCTTATTGATTACAGAAATAAAGCTACCTAGAATGTGATTCATAATTGGATGGCTGACCGCCTTTATTTACAAAATAGTTAAATCCCACAGAAGTAAAGCTCCAAGCGCGACAAGTTGCGTAGGTACTTTTGCACGCCGAAGCCCTTAGAACTATCACTTAAGAAATATCTCGTTGAAACGATCCCAATGAGCTTAAACACATTATCAAAAAGGTCAAGGATTCTGTAGGTATATATGTTTGAAATATATTTCTCATATATATTGTCGCACTTCACCGCCTTGAGCGCACGTGGGAACTTGAAAACATAAGTTCGTACAGGCAACCAAGCTCCTTTCTTTCCCGAAAAAACCCAACAATCTCAAAAATTCCCAATCATTCGGCGGATAAAAATGGATTTAAAAGACTCTAGGTACCGAAACATTATTTCTAGGGCCGAAATGTCTTAAAATTCAACGTTGGTGCGAGACTTAAGGATCTCAAATATTAATATGATGGCCTCCTTCCTTTCGATTGGCACCAGAGATACGGACAGATTCAATACCCCCATCGAAATCACACACACAAGTCTCACAAATGCATATATGACGTCAAATTCATTACCCGTATGGTGTCAGATCTGTAACTAGAATGACGTCAGATATTATAACTAAATTATTTTCGTACTTTAACGAAAAACGTTTCTCTTTAAAACAATACATAGGTTTCCATCTTTCATATTCATTGAAATATCTGGCAACCTATTATTACGGCCACATCATAGGCAAAAGAGGGCAAAAGGCAACTACCAAAGTATTATTATTATTAACTAATCTAAACATTATGGACACCTTAGTATTATGACGTCAAAAACTTCAACTTTGACAAATGTCAAAATTCCCCAAATTCTCGTTTCAGTTGCCAGCATAAAACCATAAATTAAGACTTTCGTTTTAAATATTAATAAAAAATTTTAACAAATATGAAATATAATGTATAAGTTTTAAAAATACAATTATCATCCGCATACCAAGATATATTAAAAACCAAAAGTCACAAAAAATAGAGTGTAAAATAGTGTATTTCTATCAATTTCTATATTTATAATTTAGGTCTAAAAAAAAAATAAGTTTCCTAGAAAAAAAATCTACAGATTTCGCTCTTCTCGCATTTATCGGAGGACATTGAACAAAATTGTACGACAAAAAATTTTCGAAGAAAGTTATGGACCAATTTTCGATGTGCTACCATACTTTGCCACGCAAGCTCTTGCATTTTTCGACGCTAGTGTTTTCGTGTACCTTTATAAGTTTTTGAAATAAGGCCAAATCTTACTTCCTAGGGTAGCTAACCTGATAATCATTAAATGAAAAAGGCACATGCTCAAATCAGGATTTTCGACCGTTTCTAAAATTTTATTTTTCAAACTTGTAGACAATCTACCAGTCTCGGAAGGTTTTTTATTTTTTCGATATTAATTCTTCTATTTTTGAAACAATCATCTTTTTGTCCGAAAAATAGGGAAATTTCGACTTTTTCACCGTTTTCAATTTTCCGATAAAGTTACGAACCGATTTTAGAAAATTTAGTATCTTACAATGCTCCGAAAGCTCTTGATTTTTTTGCTATCACTGTCTTTTGTCTATCGCCATAAATATTGAAAATATAGGCAAATTTATTAGACTCCTACACGAAAACGATTTAATAAACATATTCATTGTTACAAAAAGTTTTTATAACAATAATGATTAAGTATGCGTCATCGTTTATTCTGACAAGCGGAAATATGTACTATATATTTATGTAATATGTATTTATGTATTTGATATTGTGAACAAGATCAAAATAAATCAAAGTTACCAGCCGATTCTGTTATCTTTTATTGTAATAATTACTGTACTTACTCGAGATTTAACGAAATCTGTACCTACGTTATGGAAAAAAATTGACCTCATTTTCGGTTTCAACACACTAAAAAACATTAACAGTAGATGATATTATCAAATCAAAATTCGAAAAAAAATTTTGTAGACCTGTGTTATATTAATATTTTGCTAATAGCTTGTCATCCTGCGTTGATGCTTTTTAGATACGTTTCTTTTTCATTTATTATTAACTAGCAACCGCCCGCAGCTTCGCCTGCGTAGACTACACATTCCTGTTAGTGATCTATTATTAACAGAGAGATGGTTTCTGTGTACTTTTTGCTGATATAAATTTTGGTTACTGTCATACAAACTTTTGACTCCCATCTCCCCCTTAGAATTTGAAAATAAAAAACTCTAAAACTTATTTATTTATGATTAGCGGTCGTACCCGGCTCCGCCCGTGTGGACTATAGAAACGTTCCCCATCGCGTTCTCCCTCCCCTTTCCTAACAATCCATTCCTAGATGACTAACGTATTTAATTTAATAAAGATTCAAATCATGTTTTAAAAACACCTTCGCAAATAGTGCATTATGTTGGAATAAATTTGATTGCCATAAAAAAGGTTATAGTAAACCAACCTTAAAAGATACACATATGCTGTCGCAGACTTTTGGTTAGAACTTTCAAAGGGAAACAATCCCGTCATATATGACTTTTGCTTAACATCAACCGTTTACGCAGCACACGCAACGGAAGCTCAAAAAGAATATTTTTTCCCGTTTTTGCAACATTTTTAGTTGGTGCTCCGCTCCTATTGGTTGTAACTGATACAATAATAGCCTATAGCTTTCCTCAATAAATGGACTATCCAACAGAAAAAAAATTCAATTCGAACCAGTAGTTCTTGAGATTAGCGCGTTCAAACAAACAAACAAACAAACGAACGAACGAACCCTGAAACACGTCATTAGGTATTTATTTATATTAAAATTTTTATGTTTCTAACTTTAAAGAACAAAGACTCTCTTACAAAGCCTCTCCATCCCTCCCTCCTTAAATTTTAAATTTCCAAATATTCCTTTCTTAAAAAATTAATACTCACGTTATAAAATAAACCGCTGTTCCAAATTTCGGCTTCCTAGCCTTAGTAGTTTCGGCTTTATCTACGCTGATAGATCAGTGAGGACAAACGACAGACAGCCACAAAAAGTAGCTGATGTCACTCTTGACAACCTTCTTTCACGTCTGCAAAGTTTCATTAAAATCTGTTCAGCCATTTTGGAGATTAGCTCGAACAGACACATAGACGTACAGACAGACAGACGGACAAAAAGTAGCGTATGTCACTTTTAACCACCTCCTTTTCATACCCGTGAAATTTCAATGAAATCGGTTTAGCCGTTTTGGAGATTAGCTCGAATAGACAGATAGACGTACATACAGACATACAAAAAGTAGTATGTATCACTTTTGACCACTTTCTTTCCATATCTGTGAAGTTTCATTAAAATTAGTATAGCCGTTTTGGAGATTTGCTCGAATAGACAGACAGACAGATAGTATTATTTTATGCATATAGCCTATAGCCTTCCTCAATGAATAGACTATCGAACACAAAAAAAAAATTTCAATTCGAACCAGTAGTTCCTGAGATTTGCGCGTTCAAACAAACAAACAAACAAACAAACTCTTCAGCTTTATAATATTAGTATAGATTCTTGCTTAGTCAAGGGCTACTATAACTTTTCGTTAACGGATACCCAAATAAAGCTAAATTACTGTACTTAAATAATGTTTAAAAAGAAAAGAAGATAGACAGAAATATAAAACTGCAAAAGAAAACAGCAATAAAGTTGTTTAGTAAAAACTCCTCAAAAACAAAGAATCGACTTTTTTGATTTGCTACACTTTAAATTAAGTGAACTGATTTTGATAATTCTTTCACAGTATCTACCCTAAGTTATAAAATAGTGACTAAACACAAAAATTATCAAAATCGATTCAGAACTTTCAGAAATATTAACGGCCAAACGTGTATATAGTCCTATTGAATTAAGTCCAAATATTTTAAAAAGTGATATTAGAACGCGATGTGAGCAATCATGGCATTGCTTCGCAATGCTATTATGTAACCTTTATAGGCAGTGGCCTAATTAATGAATTACCTACCCTAAAAAAAAGTGTTCATCAATAGTCGAGCAATGGATGACCCCCATAATAAAAACGAGAAATGTGAAGAGGAAAAAATATGCGTCTCTGACTTCACCTCCGCTCGGCGACTGTGTACAACCAGCGACGTGAAATAGCAGCTGGGATATGGAACGGCCATAGTGGCGTATTAGACCAGCTGATTTCGATAATTCTTCCACTGTATCTACCCTATGTTGAAAAATAGTGACCAAATACAAAAATCGTCAAAATGGATTCAGAACTTTCAGAAGAAGTGATATAAGAACGCGACGTGAAATCATGCATTGCGAAGCAATGCCATTACCTAACTTTTGTAGGCTACTAATTACCTACCATAAGAAAAATGTTCAACAGTCGAGCAATGGATGAACCTCATAATAAAAAACGAGAAATATGAAGAGGAAAAAATAACGCGTCAGCGGAAATTATAGGTCCTGTATCTTAATTATCATGACGCATAGTTTTTTATTCCTCGGTTCCCTCATAATAAAATCTAAATTCACTATAGTACTTTTCCCAGTGTAGTGGTATATTTTATGCTAGCCACACAGAAGTGGTGTAGAAAGAGATAGTTAGGCACCCGGATACTTCCCTTTCGCACTTTTTTTTTTAATCACCAGTTTACGTATGACCACGCTAATGTTAGAGAGAGCTCCTTCCAGTTGTACGTAGTACATAATAGTTCCATGGTTCAACCACGCCCACCGTGGTCAACGTCATAGGGTTGTAAGTTAATTATTTTTTTAAGTGTATATATCATGGTAGTTTCATTGGGAACTATTAACTCAATCTATGGTTTGTTTGGAAAAATTTGGTCTAAAGTAACGGGAATTTATGAATATTTACGAAAAGACCGTATATATATCGTATATATATTGTACGATCGTATATAAAAGATCGTATATATATTGTACGATATTAATAAACGCTGAACAAGGAAAAAGTAACTTTACATCGAGATTAGCCTTAGAGAGATAGTATTTTTAACTTTTAAACACTCAACGATAGTGCTCGACAAAATAAATGATTCCGTTTTCTCAATTCATTCCGAAGTTATATAAAGAAGAAGTCTTTTTATAAAAAACTTGAATACTTTTTTCACTGTCTTGCTCCTGAAGACTGCAGCGTTGTAATACTAATTTTATAGCTTGCACTATATCACATATTTAAAAGTTTAGTGCATGGAAGTTTCTTGCATGTTATTCTTGTAGTATTTCCGAACCGATGGTAAATGTATTTTGATTTTCAGCACATGTAATAACATCTTACATTTAATAATTTTTTTCCAGTTGAGTTGAAATAGACATGCAGTTTTTTTTTGACAATATTTTATACTTAACGGAGTATATATATTCCAGGCTGATGCTTGCCTTTAAATGTTTCTAATAGTACAGATTATTGGTCTCACATCAGTTTTATTTATTTAATATAAAGCAACATGGTGAATTTAATCTCCAAGCCCTATCATCTTGAGGGAAGGCCTAAGCCCCTGTAGTGGGGTATAAAAAGGGCTGATAGAATGGAATGGAATATAAAGCGACGGATTTTAATAGGTAAACTTTTCAATATGTTTCATGAGGAATACGATCGAAAAGGTGTTATGAAAATTCATATAAAATAGGTACTTGGAATTTTTTTTTTTACATATTTCAAAAGTATTGGTTCAAAAGCTCTGGTTCTCTAGAAGCTAATTCTAATAATTCTAATTTATTTTTATTAAATAATAATTGATGTAGATTTTTTTTATATTTAATTTAATTATTTGAATTGAATTGAATTATCGTAATTGAAAAACGGACTCAACTGTCGATTATTCAGTAAAAAAAATTACACTATTTATATTAATATCTATTTCTATAAAAAAATAATTACAGACTTCTTTCTTTACTAAGTAGTCATTGTTCGTCCATATACTCGTATGATCATGGAGCTATGACACTTTTTCGCCGCACCTTCGGAGCCAACATAAAATATTTTTACCAGTATAAAAATCTCTCGCTCGACCTCACCGAACTTATTTCATGCTAGTTGGTGCGACGCGACAAAAACGTTTCTGCTTCCATGCACTAAATGGATACATACTAATGATATTAGTCCAACTAAATTGTCAGTTCATATTTCGGTACGCAAACATAGAATACTTTGCATGCGGTCTACGTAATAATAACTGTATCCATTCACGGGTCGTCACTAGCTATGGCGAATGACACATGCCGGCTGGGTACAGTTGTAAACTTAATTTCAATGTAATAAAATAATGTTTGTCTTTCATGGAATTATCTGTTCTGTGGCCGTGCACCTGTTGATAGAAGCATCATATTACTCGTTCGTGCTTATCACTTGCTACCATTTAAACTTGACTTGATGGCAGCTGTCACGACGGTATGGCAGTCAAGACCGTCTCGCGATATTGTATTTTTATATAAGAACGCGCAACGAAGTTATTACTGCAGTGAAACGCGATCTCCGTGCGCTGCCTTAAACCACGCTGTATCTACTTTGCGGCCTAGTTTATTACTCTTTTGTTTATTATTTATTTTCTTAATGTTTTTTTAGGAATATGCCATAGTGTTTAAATTTTTGGTAATTTTTATATTTTTTAATGTTTTGTTATGATTCCAACTGTATTTATATTGCCAGTGAAGGAACTATGTAGGATTTTCTTGTTTATTTATTAAAGATAGATGCGGATAGGTAATTTTAATTTTTTATTGGCACTAGCGACACTGTATATCTATTCATTTTTTTTATATTAACTCTACATTGAGTGTACTCACTTTGTATGCAAGTTACGTCCTATAGCCAAATTTACAACCAAACGATCTAAACTTCCTCGAACATATTTCAACGCTTACATTCCTCGAGTGCCCATACTTTCGAATGAGTTAATATGTTACTGCTTTTACTGTGATAACATTTTAGCACAGATACGTTTATTCAACTAGTTTAGTGATAGGCCAGAGTGTACACATGTGTACGTGTGCACATTTAGTAAAATTAGTAAAATAAAAAAGAGCATAGAGTGAAAATTTTCATTTGGTGCAGTCCTTACATTCTCTTTCGTTTTGCCATCGATTCCAAATATGATCAATATTAATGATTGTAATTAAGTTTCTGTTCTCTTTCTTTGCTCCTTAGGTGGTGTTGAGGGGAAATATCGTGTGGCAGCGCCTGAGCTCATGCAGGACACATTCATGAGCGACTCGGAGGACGAAGGTGGTGAGTTAATTATCATAATCATTTCAGATTCTGAGCGTCCTGGAGTTAATTACAATTTTTGCTATTATTGGCACTGATCGATTGATCTTGTGGTCGTAGACCTCGACTTTAAAGCGAAAGGTCGCGAGTTCGATCCCCGCCTGTGACAAAATATTTTTGTGTATGAACTTATCTTTTTTGTTCCATGCCTGGGAGTAATATATCTATATAATATTATGTACATATTAAAAAGATGTTTAAAATCAGTTGTGTAGTAGGTACCCATATAGGCTTTGCCTATTAGTTTGGGATGACTTATTGACCTGTCTGATATTGTTATTAATATTACGTTATTGTGCTATATAGTACTCTGTGAAATTAAAAGATTCTGATGGAACTATTGCTTATAAACAAGTTGAATTAATCCCCACACGGACGAGGGTTTTCTTCTAAGCTATTGTAATTTAGGGTAAAAAGGAACAACAACTCTGTGCATAATTACAGTGTCTAATCTCAATATATTATTTGACTTAGATATAAAAAATAATAATAAAATATTTTTTTAAACAAGTTTTTATATCTGAATTTTACACTGAACTTAAAATTAAATAAATTTCTAAGCTTTATTTCATATAGAAGTTTCAAAGTAGTATTTATTACTTACGACATTTGATGCTATAATGGTGTACCGTTTAGCGTTGGCCCTGTGTGCGTTAGCTACGCTGTGCAGGAAGCGTGGTTCTGCGTTGTCATTTAGTCCAATAGAAAATACGTGATCAATAGAAAACTGGACCCATTCATTCTGCACCACGCAGCTACCGCAGGTAAGGCCAATGTTAAGTAAACAATCGTTCCACAGGCGAAGTCGAGTGCCCGATACAGCAACAGCAGCAGTATCGGTATATGAACAGCGAAGTGGGAACATTGCAGAGGCCCAAAGCACAAATGGAACACACAGTGCCAGATGGGCATTTGTGGCCGAGCAACAACGACAAAAGAATGGCGAGTGTGGACAGGCAACCCGTCGATATCGGGTGAACACATTTATCTTTATATTTACATATACATCATAAGTGTCGTGATAGCCCGAGGGCAGCGAACCTGTTTCAAATTTATAAGGCCGTGAGGCCGTGGTTCGAAACCGGGCATGTACCAATGAGTTTTTCTAAATTAAGTACATAACTATCACTGACTCCGTGCTTCGGAGAGCACGTTAAGCAGTAGGTCGCGATTGCTGCCAATAGATGGCTGTCGTTCCAATCCACCAACCCGCATTGGTGGATTTAAGCTCCAAGGCCTCTCACTCTAGAGAGGAGGCCTCAGCCCCTGCAGTAGGGTATAATAGGCTGATGGAATGGAAATACATCATAAGTGGAGATCCTTTCCTATCGTCCTCTCTTATTCTTCTGTTATACTTGCTTTGCTCTGTACTTGTCATTTCGAACCTGAAGTGAGAATCCCGTAAATTCAAGAAATATGACGGTTAATCCTTTATTTCGCAATCACACCCAGACATTTTTTTATTTATACGTATAGATAAAAAGTAATCTAGATTACCCTCCGAAAGCTCCTTTCATTACTCTTTTATCTGCCATCAAAATCAGTTCAGCTGTTCCGGAGATTAGTCCGGACAAACAGACTGACTCGATAACATATGCTTATGTACATCCAGAAGGTCCATTTCAAATATTGGTGAAAAAACTTTTGAAATCGGATGAGTGGTTTCAGGGATTACCTCCTACATCCAAACAAACTTATAGTCCCACATACTAACTGCCCTGCGATTATGATATCAAACTTGCATGGAATTTCTTAACCCATTTACTACTGTGACACAGTTTAGGTATAACTATTACAGTCACAAACTTTATTTTCAAACCTATGAGCTTCTAAGATATTATGCTTGTACTACTAAGTGGATGACTACGAGACACATTATTGTTTTGAGATCGTTTGAAATAGGTCGTCATACATATGAAAGAAAATCTCCATTAACGTGTAGGCTACATATAAAGAAGTCTTTAAAATCATATAAAGGTTTTAAAATGACTAATTTAAGTTAATAATTGTTGACATATGCGTTCCTAATATACTAAAAAGTGTGTGTGTGTCTCCTTAACTTTCAAGTAAAGAGTTGAAAATTCTGAAAAAATGTGAGTTAGTACAACTTAAACAACACTTTCAATCAAAATTGGTTTGAATAAAACATATTGAGTAGCTTTTGAGTTATTATTTGAATTTAGACCATGACCATCCACACGAGTATTAAGAAGTTGGTGTTATTTATTTTTTTTGTATCGTGTGTGTTCCCAATTTTAGGTTCCTGGTGTCGTTCGTGGTGGACGCCCGAGGAGGGGCGATGCGCGCGAAAAGGCGCGGTGGAGTTCGTATCGTTGTACCGCCTGCCGCGTGCTCTGCGCCGACGCGTGTTACATGCAGGTATATTATCCAAGTCAAACCCTTTCTCTTGATACCCATATTGATAGAGTAGCGAAAAAATATGATATCCGCCATTTTATGGCGGCGGCCATCTTGGACTGATTTTCATCAAACATAGCTAAGAACACTTCCGACTAATTCACCTTCCATATAAAAAAAGCCGCATTCATATCGGTTCATCCGTTTGGGAGCTACGATGCCACGGACAGATACACAGATAAACAGATACACAGATACACACATACACACACACGTCAAACTTATAACACCCCTCTTTTTTCGTCGGGGGTTAAAAATAAAACAACATTGTTACTTGACAAGATGAAGCAGGATGTATGCGCTTAATGGAGAACGTTTAATTTAATTTATTTTTTGTTTCATAGTAAATACATTCAGTAAACACTTATATTACATTTAATTAATAAAAATGAAAAAAAAATTAAACAAAAAATAAAAAACCGGCCAAGTGCACGTAGGACGCGCACAATAACATGAGGAATAAGATAAGAAGTTTATAATTGTTTAAAAAAATTATTATGTGATGTAACTAAAAATTTAAGGTTTTCGAAGTTTTTCTTTTATGTGTGCTATAAAACGTTGTTTCATGCCAAATTTCAAGATCCTAGGTCAACTAGAAGTATCCTTTAGGTTTGATTCCCTTGCCAGTAGTTGCGAGTTTCAAATAATACAGCTTAAATTGCTGTTTCTTTTGATTTTGTTACAACTTAAAGGAGTTATAGACCTGCCGCCTGTTAATGCTCCTTTCTTAAAAGTGAAAATTTTATTTTTTACTTTTTAGTTTATGTTTTTGAAGTCGGTTTTTATTTTTTTTTTATTTTATTTTATTTTATTTTTCAATTTTTAGTTGAACATAACTGTAACTTATTTGTATTTAGTATAAATGGGGCTTCTAAACGCGCTACTCAAATGAGACAGCGCCGCGATTAACCAACTTAAATTCAGTGTCAAATTGACGCATCAGCATGCCTAGTAGGCAGTGGTATTCCTATGTAAAACTTCAATCTTAATTAAGTATTATTTTTGTGCGAACTGAACATTTTGCCATATAGAACCGTATGAAGTAAGCCCAACAAAAAGTAACTGCTGTAAATCGTTAAAGAATTCCCTCGACTGTTTATGGTCTTCATCATCAGACAAGTAATGGCACTTATAACCCATATGAGTGCAAAGTTCTCATTAATAGAAATGAATTAAGTCTAAACACCAGGTAATTGCAGTAAATCGTTGAGGAGTTCCTCGATTCCCTCGATTGTGTCTGGTCTCCATCATCAGACCTGTAATGGCACTTATAATCCGCAAAATCCATATGGGTGCAAAGTGCAAATGAATCAAATCCAAACACCAGGTAATTGTTGTAAATCCTTGAGGAGTTCCCTCGACTGTCTTTCAGCTCTATCATCAGATCGACTCCCAATCTTCATTAAATAGTACTAGAAGCAGTACTTTATAAAGATACCTAAAATACGATACTTTAAAATACGATTTTCGAAGGTTGCCCTCGATTTCTCTGGGATGCCATCATCAGGTCCTGGTTCATTTATCATGGTACCACTCTTGAGATATTTCCTTTTCACAAAAAAATCATCCAATTCGGTTCATAAACAACGAAGTTATCCCTGAACACACATAAAAAAATAAAAAACATATATTCGGTCGAATTGAAAAACCTCCTTCTTTTTTGAAGTCTTTTAAAAAAGAGGGTTCGGCCCGTGTCTAATCCTCGCTGTATTTCCTTATCAATATTTACAGAAAAAATATATGTAACAGGAGAAATACTGTCACAGGGTGGTATGTTTTTGTTTTTTTTTATATCTTGTTTAGTCATTTTAGAATAAATTCCTGAAAAACATGATTTCCGTCGGTTCCACCGCCTTCTTTGTTTTTTTTTTAAATAAAGAGCCGTAAATTCGATATTAATGCGAGTTAAAAAAAAACATACCGCCCTAGGGACATCCTTTTTTAATGACTCTGCAAATTTTGGTTCCAATTCAAACACATTTCAGGGGGAAACAGTCACAGCCTGCAAGCTGTTTTGACGGGTATTTTAGGGAATTTATTCTTGTCGTCTCTGTCATACAGGAATAGGTCGGGGAAGAGGGATTGCAACGGATATAGCGATGCCAATTCGAAGCCGTGGATAGAAAGACTATCCCCTTAATCGCGTAAAACAGTCATAAACTGTAACATGTTAAAATCATCATCATAATAATAAAGCACGACACCGTATGTTACACAATAACATGACGTAAACGACATACGGACATATTGCAATGTTATCACTGAAGCATACTCACATCGCTTCCATTGTGTTGCTTTGGAGAACACATGTCGATAACGATTGTGGACAATATGACTCTATGTTACTACAATGGATTTTATTATTTTTTACCCGACTGCAGAGGGTAATGTTTTTCGACTGTATCTATAGGTAATAAACGGCTCGATAAGTTTTAACATATGAGATGTCTTTAGATTCGTCTTAATTCTGGGAATGAAATGGGGTTAATATATATACGCGTTATCACTTTTAAGCAGACGAAAAAAAATTATTTGTATTTTATTTTTATATAATTTAAATAAAAAACACTGTAAATTCACGAAATTAAAATCATTAGAGCGAAACTGACCTATATTATTGTTCGTGTAATTTATCAAAAAGCCGCGTCATACTAATCAATTTTTGAAAGGATAAAAATAATAATACTTCGGACACCCCATACAGCGCCATCTAGTTCCAAACTAAGCAAAGCTTGTAGTATGGATACCAGACAACTGATATAATAATTTTACACCCAGACACGGAACAAATAGACATGTTCATGCACACAAATAATTGTCCCGTATACGTGTATGTTATAACGACTATTTAAGTATGTTTGTTGTTGTCTAGTAGCCATAATACAAGCATAATACTTGTTTACTTTGGGTCTAGATAGCGCTGTGTGGGATGTCGTATTATCATTATTTGTAACATTATTAGTAATTTAATGCGGATAAAAAAATATTCTTTTGCTTTATATACCTACACTCGATAAAATTAATATTATAATTTAGTGATTTTGACTCATGAGTCATTTTTTCATTCTAAACTATTCATGTCCACAGAGCAGCAACGCGTCGCGCCCCAGCTGCCGCACCGCCGCCTCTTATGGAAGGTGAGGCTCTCGCGTCGAGACTACTGGAGTTGCAGCCGCAAGGGGCCAAATTCTTGGCGTAAGTATATTGATAAAAAAACAAATTTAAGACTCTATACGGAATGGCTTTAATATGACTAGTCTAAAGATCTAAAGATCGCGGGTTCGGTCCCCACCTGGGACATACATTTTTGTGAATGAACATGTCTGTTTGTTCCACGTTTGAGTATATAGTCGTAATACGATGTCATATGGGTTGGGACGGGACATAGCCTTAAGTACATAGCCTTAAGTGCGAAATCTGCTGTAGTCAAGCGATGCCCTTGGCTCAAGGATTTTTTTTCAATTTACCTTTTTCTTGTATCTGTGGCAACTGTCTCGGTTTAGATAATTTTGCTAGTGTCATGTTTAACATTTTTTTTTAATTTTATAAAAGTCAACTTTGTTCGGTTAATATTGGCGTGTTTTAAAAATGCCGTCCCGAACTGCGACACCACACCGCGTACACGATTTAAAAAAAAAAATAGTTTTTTATCAGATAAATCCGATTTTTTTATGACATGATTCACAGATGATTGATGTATAATAGACACGTTGTGTCTATCCTGTAGTGTTTATAAACGAGTTTGTGTAAAAGAGAAACCATTTATGATAGAATGATGTGATAAAATAAGTAGCTATATGGCTGCCTGGTTCCGAAAATTCTGGAGACACGAGAGTGACCAAAGCCGTATAACGCTGTTTCTCTCTAGCACCCTTAAAAATAGTGTTATCTTTTTCTTTGTTCTTGTTTGAATGAAATTTGTCCCATATCTAGCTATAATGACTACCTATGTAATATATGTAGTCATCGATTTGTACTCTTCTTTTTCTTGACATTTCATGGCGTTTTCTGCCTAAAGCGATTTCGCCAGTGTTAAGTTTAACTATTTTCATTATGAATTTAATAAAATGGCAATGTTTCACGGTTAATAAGAAGTTTTTTCCAAGCCTCCTCATCTTGAGGGGAGGCCTAAGGCCCTGCAGTGGGGTATAAAAAAGGGCTGATGGAATGAAAAGGATTTTTTTTTAAATGCCGTCAGAAGCTAGAACACACGTACGCCATTTTGTAAAAAGAAAACTTCAGACACGCGGCTATATGTCCGTATTTAATTATATTTTCATAACCACCTGACAATACTTAAGTATGAACCAACAGCCAAGCCACTATTTCTTATTATTATTATTATTACACCCAAAATACAAGCTAATGCTTAGTTTGGGGCCTAGACGTTGTTGTCATGTATACATTATTATTATTATTATACACTCGGTTAACACTAATTTCAATTTTCATGATTCCATAAGAAAATACGAAAACAAAGTGTTGATAAGTATTGATTTATTTTTCGGTTTTTACAGGCCTGTAATAATCGAAGTGCCAATCTTCACTGCTTCGTGTCGGGAGCGTGAAATCGTCGTCCTGCGTTCCGACACCGGCGAAACTTGGCAAGACCACTATCTGCACAACAACGACAATCCTCTAGTACAGGTTAGATGTTAAAACCTTAGTGATAATGTAACTAGGGTAGGCAAACTCCCATAAAGCCCTGTATATGACGGTTTGGCATGGAGAAAAAAGGAAGGAAAATAACTATAGCTCGTTCTATTCTTACTTGGTACTTGACACTCATTTGACAGTCACAGCCATAGAACATGTCACCACGGTCACAGCTATCCACCAAAAAGCTATTAAAGTGCGTTTCAAAAAATAGTTCCTTTGCCGTCATTTTGACAGTACTGGCTGTCGCACAAATACATGGCATCATGTTGGTTATTGGTTATTGGTGCATATACGAACATTTTTAATTTGCAGAGAATCTGCACCAATCACAAACATTTATTTGTGCTGACAACCAGTGTTGCCAAACTGACGACAAAGGAACTATGACCGCGAATACTTAAAATAAAATAAAAAATTAACTTAATATAATTATGTATAATGCGAGGGATAATTTATTCTCTAGTTCTTTCCGTTGTGGCTTACATTTCGGACTGGCTTGCCAACTCTATTCTATTATCTCTACAATTACAACTCATTATGTATAGATAATAGTAAAGCAGTAAATTTATTAAGGCATAAATGAGTCCCTCAGCTTAAGAGTGGCCTAAATTTACTCATTGTTATATGGAAATAATGAGCAATTAGTGTTTAAGAATTTTATCCTCTTTTTAAATTTGTTTGATTGAAGTCAAAATTAAACACTGACTATAAAAAAATAATATTTTATTACCATGTTAATGCAATAAATATTTTAAAAATCAAATTGAAAAATAGCCTGTTAGTTAGGTCACTATATTACTAAAAAATTATAATAATAATTCTTGGATTAGATCATTACCATAAAAGTACATTTCATCGTCCTCTACTGAATTATTCGCTTTTAAGTTGTGGTACAATACATGTTGCACTAAAGGGATACAAGGCAAGAGTTCTAAGAGATCATAATAAAAAAAATTCTCAATGCGATGTCCATTTGGATACCATTCACAGAGGGTTCTAGTATAGATTCTTTTTTTTTAAAATTATGTGTACGGTTAGCACGATCATCGAAAGCGATTTTCGAGTTCGTAATTCATAATGACGACCGCTTAGCCTAGTGGGCAGCGACCCTGCCTGCGAAGCTGGAGGTCCCGGGTTCGAATCCCAGGTCGGGTCAGTATTTATATGATGAATATTAATACTGGCACCGGGTCTTGGTTGTTATATGTATGTGGTGTCTTCCAAGCGAAGCAAATGCTTAGTTTGGGACCTAGTCGTTGTTGTCATTGTGTGTGTTATTATTATTATTATTATTATAAATCATACAGTGGATGGAGTAAGTAGTTATTTCTTGACCGAAAAAGAGTGTGCTAAAATGCCATTTATTCTGGATTATCAAAATTGAATTTAAAACGAAAATTTTAAGGATGACACCTCAAGATGCTATAAACATATCGTACTTAGTCACTTCTCTTTAAGGGTACAGCGAAAAAAAATTCCAGAAGGCAGTTTCACGATGAATAAATAAATGCTTAAAAATGATAAGAAACAAAAAATTAAAAATATCTAGTAACCTCTTCTTGTTCTCTACGAAGATGATTTGTGACTTTGATTAATTACACAGAGTAAAAGCCTGCAGTCGCTAAACTAATTTTATTATTATTTGACCGAGGGATGTGATGTGCGCGGCAAGGAGGGAGGCAGCTCCGTTCTATCAGACTCTTAACGCGGCTGCGAAGCGCCAAATTTGCTTCCTTTAAAAATCCGATCGCTAGGACTTTGGGTGAGAATACGGAAGGTCAACGCTCAGGAGTTGCCTTTCTCCTCGCCGCGCACATATACCTAAGACGGGTTAAAGGGGTTTCGGTCAAAGAATTTTTTTTTAAACGTTAGAGATCAAACGTTCGTTTGGGTAACGTATTCCATTTTGATTCGACGTATACGATTTCTAGTTTATATTTGTATATAATAATTTTCTTAAACAGGAAGCTATAGCGAAAGAGCGTCTCGAACACGGCACCAATGGCGAATGTATTGGCGAAGGTGGGGAGAGGATCACGCGCATAGTGACGTGCGATTTCCCCCACTACTTGGCTGTTGTTTCGCGCGTGCGTCAAGAGGTCCACATTATTGGTCCGGAAGGCGGTCAAATATCTAGTGCTACAATACCTCAGGTAATCAACAATTAAATTCTTTGGACGTCGAATGATCTAATCTGCTCTTTTTGATGAAATAGAGTTAGGGTTTTTTGGGTGTTTTTGTGGTGACGTTCTTTCACGAAGCAATGAATTCACTCTTGTGACATATTTCAAAATTATGTTACATAACTACAAAATAAAGGTATTTGATTGAGTAGATGAATTTGCGGTTTGGACTATAAAGAATATGTCACTTAAGTCTTTTATGAGCAACAAAACCAGTTATAATGCCCATTTATGCTTGCACAAATATTGTATTACTTAACATCTCGACATTTAAAAAATTTCGTTCTTTTTTACAACAAATTTATCGCTACGCCACCAGATAAGTAGAATATGTTAATTTAAACATATTAAAAATTAAAAGAATAAAATTATGAGATATAACTGCAAGTGAACGAATTTCGGATTTTTGCTTTTTTCTTTATTTGTTGCTGTGAGGCCTAACTTTTTACTAGATTTCATTATTCTTGGTTAACGGGAAGTACACTATAGGTTTGAATTTATTTACGAATGTCAAAATATGCGGCATAAATGGCCGTATTTTTAATTGTGTCGACTTATAAGATTGTGTTTGATATTAATTTCAACTTGATACCTCCATGCGTTTGTGAGAAAAAGGATTTTAACAGACAGACAGACAGACAACAAACTGATCCTATAATACGTTCTTTTTTTTTGAAGTACAGAATTCTAAGAAATTGCGCTTCGTAACTTCAAGTGTGTATAATAAATGCCTAAATTTGACACGCATAATAATCTTTTTTTGAATAATACTTAAAATATTCACATGATTTTAAAAATATATTGACAACAATCATCGTTTAGTCCATTTAAAGTTAAATAAATTTTAATGTTTTCAGGTCCAAGCATTATTCCCGCCATCGGCTTTAACGAAACGCATCCGAGTCGGTCTTCAAGCGCATGGCGCACCTTTGGACTTGGTTCGACGTGTACTACCTCGACACGTCAGCGTGTCGCCGGTTCTAACTGTCGAACCGCGTAGGCGCAAATTCCATAGGAGCATAACTCTTACGGCGCCGCTGCCGACTCCGCCTGCGGCACAGGTGATTATCGTCATTCTGCTATCGATAAGGTTATATGTGTTAGCACAGTTCGCGCCAAACTTCTTGTTCGCTCTGCAGCCGACGCGAGTATCGTCACAGTAAGAAAAATGGGTATCGGCGAGGCGAGTGCTCACCCCGCAACTATGCAAAATCACACCCGCGTCAATAACAGAGTTATGTTTGACACGATCTGTATTACACCATTCTTTACAACGAAGAACAAGATGTCTAGACTTTACAAAACCGGATGCTATCTTTGAAACATATAAAATGTGTAATTATTTTGTCGTCGTCAATAATTGAATACTTCTTGCACAAAAACATTCTTAACGCAATACTACAATCAGCTTTTCTAATTATAATCATACAGTGGTGTACAATAACACTTCATATAACACTACCTGACTTGCTCACTTTGAGCGCTATGTGGGATATCCCACACCCAACCAACCCACCCAAAATATAATACCAACCCAAAGGTATTATTATTATTATTATTATTAAGGGACTTGACAATTCTTTCTCTAGGGTGCAGCAGCAGAAAAACCGAGTACAGTAAATTTGCGGCTTTTGTGTTCTATTATGGGAGGACAAGCTCGTGCCGTATGGGAAGACGTCACCGGATCTACGCCGCTGACCGTCACGGAGCAGTGCGCGAGTTTCACAACCACAGTGTCTGCAAGGTACGTAACATTGTTACAACCTCAGGTTATGTTTGACGCTGAGCAAAACTCAAAGCATGTTGTTTTACGTTTATTTCGCTATTCAATAAATCCAAACTAATTACTATGACTAAGAACTCGCTCGCCTCAGTTGGTTCATTAGATCACGAAGATTAAATCAATAGTTTTAACAATGAAAATGTTTTTTCGATCCTTGAATCTTTCGGCCCCATTTCTCGAAATAAGGAAATTGTTCAATATCGTCGAAAGTTGGCTAGGCGCCAGGATGTATTTGGTGTCAAAAGTCGCGTATCGACAAGGTATAAGATTTGTTGAATTTGGATCAATAGGTTTTTCGAAAATTCGAAAAATATCGAAAATTGGGCTATAAAATCTGGTTTTTTTACTTTCGACTTGATAATTCAGAACTGGGAGTAGATAAGAAAAAAAATGATATGCCACCTGCTTCAACCCCTAGTTGCATTTTCAATGCACTCGATAGTTTCGGAAAGCGCGAAATCTGTGATTTTTTCCGTAGAATTTGTCTATTGTTGCTGGAGAAAAGCGATAGTATATCCATTAATAATAAGTATAGGCTTAGATATCCGACACCAATTTCTGTTCTAGATTCTGGTTGATGAACTGTCAGAATGTGAGCGATGCTACCAAGTTGGCTACAGAGCTGTACAGGTCTGTATAACATTTTATACATATTCCATTCCATCAGCCCTTTTTATACCCCACTGCAGGGGCTTTGGCTTCCCCTCAAGATGAGCGGGCTTCGAGCTTAAATCCACCACGCAGCTTCGATATGGGTTGACGGATTATAACGACCGCCATCTATTGACAGCAACCGGGACCGACTGCTTAACGTGCTCTCCGAGGCATGGCGTCAGTGATAGTTAATGTATTTAAGTCAGGAAAAATTCATGGGTACACGCCCGGTTTCGAACCACGGCTACGTGGCTTATAGATTCGAAACAGGTTCGCTGCGTTCGGGCTATCACGACATAATATTCATATATATCCATGTAATCAAAAATATGTTGATCACTAAAGCTATTGCTATGGTTGTTGACTTATTTCCATTTTATTTTGGTTATTAGATCGATTCTGAACTTTTGTTATAACACGTGGCCATCAACCGAAGATTCTTTCGATACATGAAAACATGATACTTTTATGACACTAGCGACCGCCCGCAGCTTCGCTTGCGTAGACTACACTTTCCTGTTTTAGGTAGTATTAACATTTAAAATGGTTGATACGTACTTTTTGCTGAAACTAATATTTGGTACACCCATTCGAACTTTCAATCTTCATTCTCTCCACTCCTTTAAGAAAACCGATACTCCCATACTTTTCATCTCCCGTTCATCCCCTTAAAATGTGGAAATCCAAAAACCCTGAAACACGTCATTATTTATTTATGTTAAAATTTTTATGTTTCTAACTTTAAAGAACAAAGACTCATACAAAGCCCTTCCGTCCCTCCCTCCTTAAATTTGAAATTTCCAAATATTCCTTTCATAAAAAATTGATCCGTTATAAAATAAACCACTGTTCCAAATTTCGGCTTCCTAGACTTAGTAGTTGTGGCTTTATCTACGCTGATAGATCAGTGAGTACAAACGACAGACAGACACAAAAAGTAGCTGATGTCACTCTTGGCAACCTTCTTTCACATCTGCAAAGTTGCATTAAAATCTGTTCAGCCGTTTTGGAGATTAGTTCGAATAGACACATAGACGTACAGACAGACGGACAAAAAGTAGCGTATGTCACTTTTGACCACCTCCTTTTCGTACCCGTGAAATTTTATTAAAATCGGTTTTGGAGCCGTTTTGGAGATTAGCTCGAATAGACAGATGGACGTATATACAGACATACAAAAAGTAGTGTATGTCACTTTTGACCACTTCTTTTCCATATCTGTGAAGTTTCATCAAAATCAGTTTAACCGCTTTGGAGATTTGCTCAAATAGACAGACAGACAGATAGTATTATTTTATACATATATAGCCTATAGCCTTTCTTAATAAATAACTATCCAACAAAAAAAGGAATTTTTCAATTCGAACCAGTAGTGTCTGAGATTTACGCGTTCAAACAAACAAACAAACTCTTCAGCTTTATAATATTAGTATAGATACTACATCCAAACTCATTCAGGTCCTTGTCACAGGAATTAAAATTTACAAATAACTGACTAAAAAAAAACCGATCGCAAAATAACTGAACTGGAAAGTAATTAAAAATCATTAACTGAAAAAAGAAAAACAAAATATATAATTTGGTTTGAACAACGTAAAATGCACCACACTGTGTTTTCTGTCTGACACTAACTTAAGCAGATATTAAAATATATTATCATATAAATATGACATAAATGGTACATTGTATTTGGTAAATCTGGTATGTCGTTATGTATCTTCAAATTCCTTGGTGTAAGACCGAAATGACTATAAATAGAAAAATTAATGGACTTTCACCATCCAGCTTGGTGTATTTCAACATGCACTAGTGTATTTTATGATTCACAGCATTTCAGACATTCACAGTGACATATATTATATAACCTCTTTGAGTACTATACGCGCCACCGAAGTAAAAGGCTCACAAGTTAGCACCAGATACCGCAAACACCAAAAATATGGGTAATGGGCGGTGAGGGCAGTTGCCGCGGCGAGACGGGTCGGCCGCGAGAGCAGTAGTCCTATTCTGATTTTTAATTCGACGCCGAAGTAGCGCCGAATACGTTCCGTTTCAAAAATCCGGTCGCTACGACTATGGGCGAGAGGACGGATGTTTAAAATGGTGCGTATTCGGCGCTAATTCGGCACTGCGTTAATTTACCAGAGTAAGGCCGCAGGTCGCATCCCTTGCACCCCACGTAGACGTTATTATTATCGGTAATTGGTGTTGTTAATTGTTATGTTATATTGTATTTGATATACATTGAAAAGAAAGAAGAAAAATTCGTTTTACTTTACTCGTTAATTTATCTTAAATTTTTTGAAATATGTTTTATTTCTATTTATTACACTTATTATGAACAGTTAAGATTGACAATATGTGCTTATTAAGTTAAACGATTTCTGAAGTTTAAAATAATTAAATATTATATTTATTTTATTGTCACGTTCGACCTGCGCGACTTCGCATTTAGCCAACTTCAATCAGCCTTTTAGGTTGGTGGCGCGTTTAGTACTTGTATTCGCGATTTGTATTTGGATGAGTGACAAACTCTTTGTAAGGAAATTAATGGTAATAATTTATGACTAGGACATTATAGAGTTTAGATGGAGATTTTATATAAATTGTCGACAGCGATGTATTGTTCACATGTAATTGATAATATTCACAATAATCTGGAAAAACTCTTTGCTCTTATAACAACTTTTCTTGCCAGGGAAATGCTATTGGTACCTTTCGAAGTCCGCATCGTGGTGCTTGGAAAGCGATTGGACGCGCTCGAAGGCCGTCTTCTGGTGCTGTACATCACGGATCGCTACAGCTATGATACCCTGCTGCAGCAGGTAAGAATCTGAAAATGCCAAGGCCTGAAAACAAAAAAAAATCTAAAAAGAAAGGTTATTAGAGATATGTCTATGGTTCACACACTAAAGTTTGTGCTGTGGGAAATAAAGGAAAATTATGATTATGAAGTCTGATTTTCTGCCGGGCACCACAAACACCACGAGATAATGCGTCGACAAAATTTTGTCGTGGTGTTCTAGTTACCCCGACAGGTCGTGTTATATCATCATCATCAGCCCATTTTTACCCCACTGCAGGGGCTTAGGCCTCCCCCAAGGTGAGGAGGAGGGCTTGGAGCTTAAGTCCACCACGCTGCTCCACTGCGGATTGGGAACTGTAACGACCGCCATCTATTGACAGCGTCCGGGACCGACTGCTTAACGTGCCCTCCGAAGCACGGTGTCAGTGATATTGTGTACTTAAGTCAGAAAAACTCATTGGTACACGCCCGGATTCGAACCATGGCCCTATGGGGCCTTGTTTGAGACAGGTCCATTGCGCTCTGGGCTATCACGACACTAAATGTCGTGTTATATGATGATATTTAAATATGTCTACGTAACTGTAAACTCCAGAGACTATGTAAGAAGTAATTTCAGAATTTTCTAGAAAGGTCCACAATGTCCTGGAACGTTGCGTTTCTTTAGCGGCCTTGGTACAAATGTGTAGTTCACGCGAGTGAAGCCGCGGGCGGAAAGCTACTATATGTATAATTTTATTATACAGGAACATTACACAGAAGTGGCGCAGTCAACTGCCGTCCGAATGTTAGACGGTAAAGACGTCTATCTGGAGTTCTCTGGGAACTTGGTGCCGGTCACCAAGAGTGGTACCCAACCGCAGTTCAAATTCGAGGTGAGTACTTTGTCTGTTGTAAATTAAATTATCAGAGAAACTTTTTGGGTGTATATAGTAATATTAATCTATCGATGCGCGACTTGAAGTCGAGGAACCGCCCTAATCGGTTTAGTGATTTCACTGAACCGTTATCGTCAGCTACATTCTACAATCTAGTGACGTTGGAGTGAATGTACTAACTGACCGATTAGTCGACAAAGGTCGAGGGTTCGATTTCCGCCCGGGACAAATATTTGTGTTCATGAACATTTGTTTTGTGTTTGGCTGTGAAATATGTACCTATATGTGTACAATTAAAAATATCTAAGTATGTATATTAGTTATCTAGTACCCATAATACAGGCTTAATTTGGCAGTAGATGGCCGTGTGTAAGATATCCCAGGTTTTATTATTATTATAGTGACATTAACTTACGCTACGCGTACGCAATAGCTTCGATAGATTTATATCGGATAAGTTGTATTTTAGAATGGTATTCTAAAATACAACTCAAGTCAGTCCATGCAAATCCTAGTGTGTTCTGACATTTTGAGGTGATACATTTTTCTAAGTAACTCAACCTATAAAAATATTTTGTATCGAATCACACAGAAAGCCTAAGCCCCTGCACTGAAGCATAATGGGCTGATATGATATGGTAAATAAATAAGTGAACCCTTTGCAGGCTTTCAAAGATAACCGAGTGGAGTTCCCTGTCCGTGTCAAGCATCACGAGGAGAGTCCGTCAGGGCGTATCTATTTTATGAATGAACCTAAGGTAACTACATAAGTTATACATATACGTGACGAGCTTTAGAAAAGGCTGGACGCTTTAATACGTATTTTAAACTTGGTTTTCTTTTTTAAATTGTAGTCTAAGTTAAGTTTGTCCTGAGCCGGAGTTTCGAAATTTCTAAGACTAGAAAGTTTACAGAAATTTCGAAATTTTGGTTCGAAAATTTGTTAAATGTGTTTAGTAAATGCTCCGTCTCCCACCAGCGGCGCGAGAAGTGAGCTGAGGCTAGCAATGACTTCGCTTCATTAGCGTTATACATTGCCTAGTTTCAGCGGAATGCATCAGATAATTATTGACTCATGCAGTAATGCATTACACTCTCATTTGTTACGGTGCGGCAAGTATTTTTCTAGCATTAGCAGCGCGGGTCCCTAAACGGTGCGGCGACAAAGTGCGGAAGCGAGCGGTCTGCTTCGTCCCACTCATATACACGCAGTTCATGTCGCATTTTTCTGAATTAATCTGGATTGTTTTGTTTTGTTATATCTTTGTAATGACCAAGTTTAACTGTCGAAGGAAATTACGATTCAAATTTTTACAATTTCATACCTAAGATGTAAAAACTTATAATACGAGTATTTAACTACCGAAATGTATGATTAAATAAAAAATAAAATATTTTATTTTTAATTCGACCTCAAATTAACGAAAAAAAAAAAATGCCATAACCGCACAATGTTCCCTCATAACAAATAATCTCTCAGCGCCGACACTGCATCTTGGCTGTTATATCTTCCAAAGTTTCGATTCTATTTGAATTGTCATAGTTGGATGCGGAAGGCGGAGGACCGTGTGTGGTGGCGAGCCTTGGAAGAGGCCTATATCCTGCAGTGGAGAGACACGGGCTGATGATGATTGAATTGTCAGCGTTTTGTATTTATATCTATTTGATCGTATTTATACAAATACAATACATTCATACATTTATGGCATAATCAGATACGTTTAGTAGACAAACGAATAAGCGATTTCAACCACCTTGGGAACTTGGTTTGGGAACTGGGGAAATTTGACAAACTATAATAAACTATTATTATTTATCATTGAATAAATTGATTTATTTTCTGACCATTTATAGGTACCAAAAGGTGAGCAATCACAAACACCGTCGTGCGTGCTCGACGTTGAACTACCGGACAGGATCGCGCCACGAGCCGGCAAATCCCAGATAGATTACCTCAACTTAGATCAGTCCGGTAAGTAATGATACAAACACCCTGTATTTTCATTTTTTCGAGGGGCCGTTTCAATACCGATGATAAAGATTGACGAATAAGAAGATTTTTTTAAATTTAATTTAAAAAACCATACATCTGTTCAAAGATTTTTTTTATTCAATTTTGAATCATTGATGTCAATATGTTCCCATAATAATAAAAACAATGTCTTTTTTGAAAATATCTGAAGTAGTATAGAATAGAATTACTGAAATTATTTCATTAAACAAACAAAATAAAATAATAAAAAATCTGTACTCAGTTCAAGAAGATATTTTTACATAGCAATAAAGTAACCAGCTTTTTGAAAAAATATTTCTCTGTAATGGAAGTTCTGCAAGAAAAAAACTGTACAATACGTATTTTGCTTTATAAATTTTTATTCTCAATTTGCAAATATAGATAGTTCTTATAATACAACTTAAAACAGAAACTAGCTTGTTCAGTATAGTTTGCAATGGAAAAAATCATAATGTTTTTTTATAAGTGAAAATAAAAATTAAATAAAAAAGTAAAACAAACAATTAAATATCTTAAATACAATATTGTAAGTAACGAATATTGTAAATAATAAAGTTCAACTTTACATAATTGATTTCGTTCTTTGAGATGCAGAATCATGACTTCATCTCCCATACATGACGTGCGTCGCGACCGATGCTCCTGTACCATTAATACCACAATGCAGCTAGAACCTTTAAGTTCAATATTTCATTAAGGATTTGGAAAAAAATTTCACCGAATTATTAGCAGATTAGCTAATAGTAACAAAAAATACGCCACTAGAACAACACAATGGAACTTCTCCATTGCGTCTGTTTGTCGTATTTATCATCAAAATTATTTTTGCCGTGAATCCGATTTTCTCATAAAACGTTATTTTAATTTCAAACCACATTTACAGGCTTCGACGCTTTGAAAGACGAGCTGAGCTTCCACTGGGGTGATCACAATCATAGCTTGGGTCCGACGGACGGACAGCTCAATGGCCACGTGAGTCGGTTATACTATTTATTACCTTCGGTACAGATATCAACGTCAATCTTCGATTTTATCCTATTTTATTTGAGGTCGGCCCTCCGTATCTCATTGCGCCAGACTTTTCTATCTGCCCTCATTTCGGGGCATACATCCATCGTCTCTGGTACAGAACTAACTGTACAAATTATGATTCAAAATTCGAAGTTAACTTCAAGTCAGTTTTTCTCTCTGTCGCTAGGTAGTAATTTTGTTAGCTAATATGTTTAAAAAGTTTTTTGACAAATCGCTTAGCTGTTAGTAACACGGGCTAAGTTTAACTCTTTTGTCAATTTATGATTCGCAACTAATGAGAGATGTTAGTTACTTGTTTAAGATATGGCAAGAGATTTATGTGGGGCGATTATTTTTAATTTTAATAATATTATTGCCATTGCACATGCTGTAAAAGCAACTAAGTCGTATAGGAGAGTTTACAATTTATTCAGAGTTCCTCTATTTTGAGGCGTTGGAAATGTTCACATCTTCAAAGTTAAAGTTGACAAATGTACTTGAGCCTTTAAGCGAAAAAGTAACATCAAAATTGAAATATTTTGTAAGAAAGTAAATATTAGAAAATAGGAAAAAAATCGAAATTATAGAAAATATATAAGATAGAATGGTATCATCTATTATAATAATAACAATAAGATAATTTTAAATATATACAAGGTAAAATTTTAGTAACCTGCCAAAAATTTTTCTAGATGTTAGGTATCACCAATAGACCTACCTCATTGCGTAAATAAAAAATATGGGTTATATTTTCATAATAAATTATTTTATCTACAGTGTTATTTTATAACGTTTGGTTGCCTTCTTAACGCTATAGTGAACGTACGCACCCGAGGCCTTGAAACGGAATGGGGCGGCGGGCATTAATGGTGACTAGAGTTATTGGTTTTTTCGGGAAAGGTTTGTGTAGTCATATCTCAATATTTTTCTATAGAACGATACTAAAAGGAAACAAGACGGCTATCGGTTTTCTACCAAAGATCATTATATTAAAATTTGACTGGTCATTCAAACCTCAACCTGTATGTATATTTAATTTATATTTTTGTTATTACAGGATAAATATGTGGCGAATGGTGACCTCAAACATCCAGACAAAAATGACACTGTGGTGAAGCCGCCAGGTTCGTAAATTCTCGTTGGACGTATTGTAACCATTTTCGCTTCGTTACAAAGTCATTGCTAGAGTGGAATAAATAATAAATCTTGAAAATAAATGACATTTATTTCAGCTGTGCAAAACGGAGACACTCTCCATGTCGATTCGAACAAAACGAAGGCAACTTTCGATTCAGACGAGGACAAAACCCCTATTTCTACTTTGGAAAAAAATAAGAAAAAACCTGAGGGTACGAACTCTTTCTTAGGTGGCTTAGCTGACAAAGTTAAAAATGTATTCAGTCACAGCGAAGAGGATGATGAAATATCTAAAGAGCTGCCTCCAAAACCGCAACCCAAACCTCGCCAAGACGATCCTAAGGTAAAATCAGATAAATCTAGTCCACCTAAACCAACACCGCGTATAATTAAGGAAGATATACTTGACAAAGTAGAAGACATGTTTAAAGACTTACGCCAAAAACCGCATAAGGAAGAAGATGAAGACCTTACTCAACATGTTTACAATACAAAACTAGTTGTAGACGAAGACCGACCACTAGATGATATAAAGGAAGAACTTTACGAGAACGTACACTCAGTAGAAGAACACATCGAAAAACAAACGGCAAATGGAAAACAGCGAGTAATAGGCGGTGTTCGAAGTGCAGGAAATGATTTCTGTAACTTGATCGATAATCTTGAAAATGATAATTTAAACAAGTTTGATGAGCACAGGCAAGGACTAGAAAACAATTACAGAGAAGGCGTAGACAAGTTACAAAAGGAGAAAGAAAACATACAACATAAAACCATGGAAACAATACAAGATGTGGGTGATAGAGCCAAGAACGATTTTAGGAAAGCAAAGAATTTACAAGAAGTAATATTGACAAACCAAGTAGAAGCGCAAAATTTAGTGCAAGAGAAAATAAATGATACGAAAAAAAGCATAAATGACGTCAAAGATAATTTAAGTGAAAAAACATCTAGTATACAAAGTAACGTGACTGATAAAATGGATAGTGAGAAATCGGCAGCAAAAGATCGTTTAGATCGTTTTTCAGATTCCATTCACGATACTACTGAAGGTATTAAAGATAAAGCCCGAGATATAGGTACAAACATCAAAGATAGAGTAGATGAAAGTAAAATAACAAGCCAGAAAAAAATCGATGAAATATCTGATTCGATAGACAATAAAAAAGAAAAACTGAAAAACGAAGCTCATGATTTTGATGTCGGTGTAAAAGAAAAATATACAGGCGCTAAAAATAGCGCATATGATACCGCAACATCGGTGTCGGATGCGGTGCTCACTGCCAAAAATGATATGAGTTCGAAAGTAAATGATTTAAAAAATAGCGCTTATGACACTTCAGAAGAAATGAAAGATAATGCTCAAGAGAAGCTTAATAAAATGAATGAATCAGTCGACAGTGCCAAGCAAAATGTAAAAGACTCAACTTCGGAAGGTGTTTCAAAGGCGAGTGATAAAAAAGACAAAGTTAAATCTGGTATGAAAGAAAAGGCGAAAAAAGGTAAAGGCTTCTTTTCTGGTCTCATGCATAGTTTCACTGGAGAAAAAGATAAATTAGAACATGAAGCTGAAGAAAAGATCGCAGAAGGCAAAGACGCTGTACAAAATATCACCGATCAAGCAGCTGTTAAGAAACAACAGGTTCAAGAAAGCATAACAAATAAACAAGAACAACTGAAAAAAGGTGCTGAAAATATAACTCAAAAAGGCAAAGAAACTGCACAAAATGTCGCTGACGAAGCGACAGCTAAAAAACAACAGGTCGAAGATAATATAAACAAAAGACACGAAGAGTTACAAAATGCGGCAAAACAGTTAGTACATAAAAGTGAAGACGCAGCGCAAAACCTTACTGACCAAGCTTCTTATGCGAAACAGCAGGTCGAAGATAATATTATGAAAAGACAAGAAGAATTGACAGAAGGTGCTCAAAACTTAGTTAATAAGGCTTCATGCGAAAAAGATAAGTTAAAAAATACCACAGTCAGTACTATGGACTTCATAAGACAAGAAGCAGAACATACTACCGACGAAATCAGAATATATGCACAAACTGTAGCTAACCAAGCAGCAGCCAAAAAACAAGAAATCAAAGAAGGAATAACACATCAACGCGATGATTTCGTAGAAGGTGCAAATAACTTAGTACAAAAAGGGAAGGATGCTGCGCAAATTTTCGCTGACCAAGCAGTGGCAAAAAAACTCGAAATTGAAGAAGTAGTATCAAAAAAACACGACAAATTGAAAGAAGGGGCAAATAATTTAGCACAAAAGAGCAAAGAAACTGCAGAATATCTCGTTGATCAGACAACGGCCAAAAAGCAAGAGATCAAGGAAGAAGTCACGAAAAAACACGAAGAATTAAAAGAAGGTACAGATAAGTTAGCACAAAAAGGAAAAGAGGCTGCACTAAATCTCGCTGATAAAGTTGCGTTAAAAACACACGAAATCGAAGAGGGAGCAACAAGAAAATACGAAGATTTAAAAGAAAGTTCACAAAACTTCGCACAACAAGGTAAAGATGCTGCTCAAAATTTTGCAGATCAAGCCGCTGCTGAAAAACAACAGCTTGGATACAACATAACCCAAAAATACCACGAGTTTGAAGATAGTGCAGAAAATGTTATAAGAGAAAGCGAAGACGCTGCACAAAATTTGACTAAGCAAGCTGCTTCCAATAAACAACAAATCTGCGAGGGTATCACAAAGAGACAAGGTGAATTAGTAGAAGATATTGAAAATTGGACACAAAAAACGTCTAGTAAAAATGATGATTTAAAAAATACAGCTGCCAGCACTATGGATTTAATACGAAGAGAAGCAGAACACACTACAGAAGACATCAAAAGATCTGCTGAAGAGGCAATAAATGCTGTGTCTGACAAAAAATCTGATCTCAAATCTCAAGCAGAACAAATAAAAAAATCTGGACATGACCACTTACACAAAACAGAGGGAGCAATTACGAAAAATATGCACGACTTATATCAATCATCTGCGGATTCGTTTGATAAAGTTCAGGACTCGGCCTTGGGTTCCTTCGACAATTTCGAAAGAACCGTCAAAGGTAAAACGAAGGATGTCCACGACAATTGGGAAAATCTACAGAGTTCCGCCAAGGATACTTTTGCTGACATGAAAGACGATGTGCATGGCCTAGAAAGTTCGACACAGGACACGCTTCACAGTTTTCAGAGCTCGGCGGGCAACACCTTCGACAGCTTGGATGAATCAACTAAAGAATATTTAGGAGGTCTGCAGAGTTCCGTGCAGGGTTCATACGACAAAGCGGAAATCGCTACAACAGATTACTTCGACGAGGCACAGAATGCGTCGAAAGGCTTCTTCAGCGATTTAGGAGAGTCTGCCAAGAATGATTTTGAAGGTTTTAAAGTATCAGCGGATAACAAATTAGAAGACTTAAGTATGGGTATTGAGCAAAAATCTCACGAAATCGAAGAAGCTAGAGATTCTGCAGAGAGGACAGTCAAACATGGATCGGAAGCTGCGTCGAACGAAGCCGACAAGTTCACGAGCAACCTTAACAATTTGGGCAACGAAGTCTTCGGCTTTGCATCCGGCAAAGGTTCGTGTGCGCATATTATGTACACAAGTTAGATCTACTAACTAATCTATAATATATTCTGACACGCACAAAATGATTGACACACTACTCTCATTTCTCACTTTCTCAATCATTCAACATTAGTTTTACGATTTTTTAATATTTACGATACGGGTTTAATGGTTTTTCCACTGACTGTACCATATACTATAATTTTATTGGTCGGCTAGGCGAGAGTATGTCTAAAGTACGTGCGAAGCAAGGCAAAATAATAATCTGAACACACGGTAACAAACCCGCAAAAAATATCTCAAGATAGTAGATTTTTTTTGTGTTTGCGACATTTTTATGCTTTTATTGACAAATTGTGATAAAAAATTGCAGCCCCATTATTAAATAAACATGTGTAACAATAAAATAAATATGATACTAACTAGGTTTGTAATGTTAAAGTCCTCTGTGTATTCATCATTATTAAGATCAAGTATGTTTTTTCAAACATCGTAATTAGCTTGCGATTCGTCCTGAGATACAATCAACGTGTATGCGCTCGAGGTTGGCGACATACAATTACAATTCAAAAGTTTCATATCGACTAATTTCCCCCACCTTGCTGCGCTCTAACTAAGGCGTACATAGTCTTCCTTATCCGAACAGTCGGAAACTAATTGAAAATGGCGGTCATTGCACGTGGCAAATTCTTTCCGTCATACTGGCACGTATAACTGTGCACAGATATGAAAATACATAAGGCCGCCATTTTCAAATTCTTTCGTCATTTTCGCGAGATAAACCGCCCACTCTATTTTACTTAAAATCAGACAAAATTGCTTATTTAAATTAATTTAACTTCTTTGATAAAAGCGCCGTATCGCATAAACACTGGACGTTAGTTATTTAGTGCGGTAATTCACTAATACTAAATAGTCAATAGTAGTAAGTGAGTGACATGTAGATAACAAGTTTTTTTTCTAGACGAGTTCAAAAAAGGTTTAGCGGTGTTCAACCATAGTTCAAACTGTTGAATGTATTGGACTAAATTATTCCAGTGGGTTCAGTTTTCTTGAAAGTTTAAATATTGGTAATATTTAAGACCAAAAAATTTTACTTAAAATATTTTTAAATACCGACTACTTTCTATTGTATTATATTGTACTTCAAACTGAACATAAATATTTTTAGATTAATTGTAAAAAAAAAAATAATAATATTAATCCAATAATTTAAAACGCTATAAAATAATAAATTTTCAGAGAACTGTAAAATTTGCATTTTCAACGTGATAGCTTTTCTAAAATTGAAATTTAATTGAGAATATTAAAAATCCATAATGTCATTGAATACCTACCTCAACTATATTTTCAGAATGTAAAGAAAAGCATATGTAGGAGGCGACAGACATAAAAATAAGTTAGTATACGTTATCATTGAAAATATATAACCAAATAGCCAAACCTATTTCTGAAAAAAAAAACTTTCGAGTAAACTTACAAAATTACTGTTATCTCATAATCAATTATTTATAATGGTGTAAAATAATTATTAAGTGATTATTGTGAAAAATATTTAAGTTCAGTTTGACGTACAATTTAATCCAATCGATTTGATTGGTTAACTAATTGTTAAATTTATTAAATTCGATAGATCACTTTTTATCTACCATAGTATTTTCAAATCAACCCTTTTTGAATTCAACCACACAATTTTATACGCTTATTCTCAATGGAACTTCTCTATTTGTGAATGTAGACTTTAGGCTATACTTACTATATCTATTATCTAAAATCACACAATTTATTTTGCATTTTTACGTAAAAAAATGTAATATAGACAATACAATCTTTAAAATAAGGACTAGCTCAGTCAACTTTGCACTAACATTTGATTTGGCTTTTGTATTAGATGTTATTATTATTTTCATATATCTATAAACAGCGCGCTGCCCCCTAAAAAGCTTTCGTATTCTTCTTATTTCTGCAATAAATAAAGCATACAGGTTTTAAAATGTCTAAAGGTTTTAAATTTGTGCTATGTTCGATCCCACCAAAATGTTAAACAAATTGTTAAAAATGCTGACCAACAGTCTATTATTTGTGAACTGTGTTATAAATATCTATAATAAATTCTCAGATTCGTTTTCATTGCTACGTAAGTTATTATATTTAAATTCAGTGAAATACACAAATGGAAAAAAATATTTTACCTCTCTTGACATTTTGAATCTTCTATGAATTAGATCTACTGTAACGAAATTCAAACTTACTGTTTAATTAATTTCAGGCTTCATGAAAGGTGACGCCAGTACCAAGTTGGTAGAATCAGAAAAGTCACATTCGTCACCATCGCCACACAAGAAGAGCTCAGGGTAAGATCGCTATTGTCTATGCTTTAATATTATAATATAAAGTAACAGAAGCGGCCTTATGGGCGCCCAGCACCAGATTTATGTACACACGCGCTCAAGCATATCGGAACAGTTGCGACATTTGGACTCGATAGTACGGCTTCGTCTCATATTGCACGTATTATAATTATAGATGACATCTGCCTGTGCGCTACTGTACAAATATCTGGTCTAAGTGTGCTGACATACCCACTCGATCGATAAAAAATCGAGATTCGTCACCGATTAGATCAATCTCGATCAATCGGTCGATAACGAATCGATTCGGTACCTATTATTAATTGATGTCTTCGATCGTTTGTCATTCGATCGGTATCCGTCGATCAGCGAAATCTACCGCAGCGATCGATCAACATCGAACGATTTGATCGAATCGCATCGCTATTACGATTACAACACCAGGACTAAAGTTACATCAGTAATAATAAATATTTTGTCACGACTTTAATTTACAAGTTTTTGGTGCCTAATGTTAAGTTCCTATTACCACTGTGATAAGTAGGTAATTGTAACGAAACTTTTTTTTTCAATAATTCGCTTTATTTACGTAAATCGACAAATAAGTGGGAAATTATTTTTCTGGTTATGCCTAGCTTGCTATTGCTAGTGAAAATTTAACATTCAAACTTGAATTTTATTGCGTACCAATGTTGTTATATAGAAATACGCCTGTGAAAAATTCTCGTTCAGTTGTTTTCTAAGTTAAAAAATATTGATGTGACTTTTTCCTTGTGTCGTAGCACCTACCACAGCCTAAGAGTTAATATATAGCTCACTTCCTGTTTTCATGTTTATTAAAACGCGTACTGTACTCAACTTGTATTTGAATGAACATACATAAATATAAAATAAATTTTAAACTTTTAAGATCATTTTATGTTTTTAAATTTAAGAGAGTAGAAAGTTATTTATGTCTGGAATTTTACGGAGAGTTTACTAACGCCTATAATAGGCTGTGAAACTGCGAAGCCGAAACCGGATTTATATACATTGCTTGCTGAGCAAACAGAATTACGTAACAAGAGCAAGGTATGTTCAGTATTGCGAGCAATGTATTTAAAAACGGTTTCATTAACGCACTTTCAGGCGGAAGTGTACTAAGGTTTTAGGGTGTTATTTAACATATAGAATGTAGATATATAAAATTTGTCAATTTCAATAATGGCAAATTACCTATTTACGCCCATATCTGTAATGAAAAAAGTGCTTGTGGAGTGCAGTGCGCTAAGTATGTGAATAATTTAGTTTTTAGGCTGTGGTAATTTTATATATATTGTGCTGCAAATGTTTACGCCTTATGTCACACACACTACAGAAAAATGTAAATAAACTCAAAACATTCTAAAGAGATCTAGCACAAAAACTAATCTTTCATCACTCGCTATGAAAATTAGCTATTTCCGCTCTATCAACAACTGTGAAACTTGGCTATTTTCAATATATAATGGTTTTTGTTTTCGGCAGGTACGATACGCTCCACCGATGTAAAAGGTCGCCGGTTGTACACACTCGCCGATCGGACGCGAGCGCCAAAGGCAGCGCTATGAGATGCCTTCTCTTTTACCCACATAGCACTGCCTCTGGCACTCGCCTCCGATCGGCGAGTGTGTACAGCCGGCGACCTTTTACATCCGCGGCGCGTATTGTACATGTATCGAATAAATTATTGGCTGTCCGTCCTGTTGTGTTTTTTATGGAGTTTTTCTCAGTGGTGATTAAAATTAGTTATCCACAGTTTTTAGGGTTCGGCAGTTAAATGCCAATAAAAAACCTTTATAATTTTGTCCTTTTCGTCCGTCTGTCCGCCCTTTGCCCCATCGGTCGGTCACAGTCATTTTGCTTGAAGACTATATGAATACACATGAAATTCAGAAAGTATGTATATACAATGGTGTGATGAAATTACCAAAACGAAGAAATTTTGGAGTGGGGCGCGTACGCCGTACGTAATTAAGCAACAATCAACAATTTTTTCATCGCATATTGATGTGTTGGGTACCTATAGATAGATCTATAAACATGATTTAAAGGTTTAAACAAATGAAAATGTTCCGAGTTTGACAGTTGTACGTATTAAACACACGATTCAGTGCTAGCATGACATCACAGACTCTAACAGCACCGCGCACCTCGCTTACAGGATCCCAAAGCTGAGGAAGAAGAAGTAGGCTTAGCACGAACGAGCGACCGCCATCGGCGACCTGCGATGTATGATAATTTCTATAACGATTAGTTTGTATCGAATAAAGGATCGGGATCGAATTTTTCCTTGATATTCACGAAGTCGCATTTTATGTTAAATTAAAAATAATTAAATAAAATGAAAATTAATTCCTAATTAACAATAAATTAAAGTGATTGTTATACTTTTTTTTAATTAAAAATAAGCTCTCTAAAAGTAAACACTATGCCGAATTTACTTTTTATGTAGTATTCTTTATTCGACACAGACTAATAATCTATTTATTGTTACGTCCTATCTTAGTGTTAGATAGCTTGTATAAGTCGCTTTGTCAAAAAAAATTTGACATTCACCGTTTTAACTTAAAGGGCCCATTCACTGTTTTAACTTAAAGCGCCCACTCACGTCACAAACATTTCACGGTCGTTTCAGTACCTGCCGTCAAAGACTAAACAAGAATAGTTCAAATCAAGTGTGTGAACGTTTTCAATAGAGACTAAAGCACCATTTTTTGACAGATTTTCCCTAACTAAAATAATGCATGGTTAGGTAAGTTTTACTTGTCTTAACCATATTTGGTACTCTATGTTCTCTATGTCTGGTGGTATATGTTAACCACGGTTTTTGAGACGGCTTGTGATTTGCTTCAGACATGGATGGACCTATTTAATAAACTATATATTATATACACCTAAAACAATGTATCATTACATTTCAAGCATGAATATATATATTTTTTTTCAATATTAATTTTGTGAATATTTTGACTAAAGAAATTAATATGAATATTTAGATTTTAAAAAATAATGTGTGTTTTACTAGTTGTTTTAGTAATAACGAAGAATTTTATCGAATTAAAAAAAAAGTTATGTATATTGAGATTTTTTCCATACGTTATATCATGTAGTCTGATATCTTGCCTTTATATTTTTTTATTGACAAGTTGGCACATATCCAGTGTTCCATTTAAAAAAATTGAAATGATTTTTTGACGTCTGAGAATAAATCTTGACTTTCGTGTGCAACCTTCCATTAATTTTATTGTTTTAATTTTGATTGAGCAAAGATTAAAATGACTAGATTTTATTTTGTCTATGTCGTATATTATATCAAGATGTTATATTATATAGCTATTATGTGCCACAATAATTTTTGTTTTATCAAATCATTGTAACGTTTGCTTCATTTATTTTATATCGATTGTTAAATCGCATTTTTATATTTAAATCGTATAATTAGTATTTATATAAATCATTTTTAACACGTTAAATAATTTATCCTATTATAAATTCTGTTTTCTATTAATGCAGCAATCATCGCTTTGTATAATTTCGTTTTAAGTATTTGAAATCCACTGAAATCGAATATGTACATTAAATGCACGTTTATTACTTTAAAATAAGAATTATTTTAGATCTGCTAGTATATTTATTTCTTTTATTTTACGTATATATATATAGCGTTTGACGTGTTGATCGGTTGTAAATTATTATCGTAAAAATGCAATTCAGAATCTTACACCCATCTTACACCTCGTTTCCGCCAAGTATAATACACTGTAATACAGTGATACAGTATGGTATGACAATATAATACATTGTATGATACAGTGATACAGTATGGATATGACAGTATAATACACTGTATGATACAATGATGCGGAATTGGTATGACAATATAATTCATTGTATGATACCGCGATACAGTATGGATATGACAGTATAATACACTGTTTGATACAGTGATACAGTATTGATATGACAGTATAATACAGTGTATTATACTTAGTGGAAACGAAGTGTTAATAGGTGCTTTTATTAGAAACGAACGTTGTTATTTTGAAAATCGCAACTTCACAAAATGTCACAATACGTCAGAACGCATAAACGCTTGTGATGTCACAAAACAGAGAACAGAGCGGGGTTTTAGGCTAGTCTTACACTTGTGATATGAAATTATGATACAATATTTAAAGAATATTTTTGTAGTGCTACAAACGCGCCGTTATATCGAAAAAATATAGAAAGTAGCAGAAAATGTCTTGTAAGTATATACAAAAATTTGTCGAGACAAACGTCTCACTGGAAAAATCTTCAATCACAATATAAAAAAAATTAAATACGGAACGAAATATAAATTCTGTGAATAAATAGATACAATACACATATATAATTAAAATTATAATTCTTTAAATAATGTCGCACAATTGTAACACTACAAAAAGAAAATGTCGAGTGTGACAGTGGCCTAATTCCATCGTGAAATCGTACATACCTACCGTAAATTGTCTAAGTTTTGCTTTAATCCATGTAGCTAAAATCAATTTCCACACACTTCTAAAGTTTTTTTTTCTACAACATTAAATAACAATCAGACTTTTTGCCAACTTACTTATATTTGAAAAAATAATATTTTTGAGTGTGGATTCGAGATTTTATGCTATTTCATTTTTTATAATAGTTATGTATTTTGTTTTAAAACGAAAATTTTTTTTGTTGGTCCCCGCTAGTAGAGTCCGCCACTGATGTCATTTCTGTGTAAGTTGTTATTGCTAAGAGATTATATGACAGTATTGTCGGTAAAGCTGTGTTTTCTTTATTGGCTTCGATTTTTTTCAGCCTTATGCCGTATTAATATGAAAACAAATAAAATTTGTAATATTTTTTTTAGAAAGTTCTATATACAATGTGTTACCACCCATAGTGACAGAAAAATCCTAACAAGGCTGCAATTTAAAACTTAATATTTTACGTAAAAGTTTCTTGGTACTTTATATTTTGTACCAAGAAAACTGCCAAATTTAACAGTAGTTTTAGTGATGAAAATATTAATATTTTATTAAAAAAAACCTGATTTAAATCACAATTTTTAAAAAGAATATATAATATTTTTTAATTGGAAAATAACTATTTTATCAGACACATAATAGTATCTACCGGTCACTTTGTAATCGATCACTATGGGAACAAATTAACACGTTCTGTACTAGCTATATATAGTGCGGCTCTGAAGTTGGTCACAAAAGCGTCGCAGTAAATGCGGCAGGAAGTATGGCGGACCTGTGCAATAGGACATGCCCATCGCACTTCAGAACCGCACATATTATACACGGTCAAAGACATAATACAAAAAAATATTAAAAAATCTTATTGTAACTATTAATGATATATTTTTTTAAAACGTTTTATGCACGTTTTTGCACATTTCAATTCTAAAATCATTATATTTATTGGCAAAAATCACACGCTTGTATGTCGCAGCACGCACCGATTGCAACAGAGCAAATGCACCCAATTCTCAAATGATATTAATAATTACAATCATTTAGACGCAAAATGTGTCGTAATTAGAACGTATTACGGTACATTTTGTTTTATTAGTTATTAAATGTGTCTGAAAATGCTAAAAAAAACATTTAGTTCGGCAGAAGAAAGACTGGATGAAAAATATAATATACATATATGAGTTTTTACGCTGGGCCCTCTGGAGCATATTTTTGTATGAAAACAGTTTCCGATCTCCGTGGGGGTAAATATCTGCGTTCGGGTGTGACCTCATGTTTGACAGTCAAAGTCTCTAGTTCGACTTCAGCGAACGTATTCCATGTTTGCTCCATAAAGAGCTGCACGCAAAACGACGTTGATACATCCATGCTCCTAATGTAAAGTTTTACAACACGTTATGCGCTCTTAAGTTAGGTTCCGTATTTAATAACGTGAAAAATATTCGATTTATCAGAAATATTTCAAACAGAAATTAGTCATACAAAATTTTTTTTTTAATCTGCCATCTATAGTAATAATTTCTTTTTATTATTACCAACTAAGCTACTTTCAGATTTTTTCATAAATTTTACAACATACAACAGTTCGCAATTGGGAACCCGAAACATTCAAATAAAAATGACTTTCTTAGTAGAATTTTAAAATAATAGATTATAATGAATGATAAAAAAGTTTTCTAGTTACCTCAAAACAATTAATACTAATCAACATCTTGTCTTTCCTCTCACTCCAGTCAAGTTTTGCTACACTAAATGGTTTTAGTAATATTAGGGATAAATCATGAAAATTGGGTGACAATCGCCAAATATCACAGCATTATGGTCATTCGCGATTCATTAGGTAAGTTTCTTTTTTTTTTTACTTTAATTTTAAAATCTCTAGTTGTTTAATTTCCCTTTTTTTTTTTAACAAAGTTATTATATTAAATGAAACGTAACACTAATGGTCTTGCACTAGAATTCCTAACACATAGTTTGTATATTTTTATGAACCTGTTAACAATCAGATCCGATGGCACGGAGCCGTCCACGAAAAATAAGTCTCGATGTTCGAAACCATGCGCAGTAAACTGACGGGCGTCGTACGATTTTTTGTTCAACCTGAAATATTCACCGCAGTATTATTACGCAGCTACAGCTCGACAACTATAAAATTACGGCGACTATACCATTGCGGGGTGCAAGGGGCGTTAGCATCGACCAATCGGAGCGTTTTAAGGGGGCGCATTGACAAGAATACCTACTCATAAGCCACGGCCCATTTCGATTTCGGGGGTGCTCCCCCCTCTGTGCAAAAAGTGCCATCTAGCGTGACGTTTATGAGCTATCATGACCAAACAATTTGGCGCCATCTATTAAAATTATTGTGAACTCGGTCTAGACTGGAATCACTGGATCTTTTGAAGAGAAAAGAGAAGAAGAAGCGACAGCTCGAGTAACAACAGGACACACGTCCACGTAGCACTGCGCCTCAGCGATCACTGTCTGATTTCGCGGGAGCGATAGAGAAGAAGCGAGCCGACGCTGCTTTGATTACGACGTAATATGGGAGAAAACACAAAATAAATTATTTAAATTAAAATAATCGCTTTATTGAAAATCGAAATCGGGCAAAATCTTTAGTAACTTTTGACGAATACTTTATTCCTAACAGTCTTTAACGTTATATAACGCACTACTGAGAAAAATACAGATTTACGAATTTTTTGAGGCTACTTTGCAATTATTTTCTATCGAGCGAAGTTGTCGTAATCGTGTTTTGGAATTGGGCATCAGCCCACAAATACGTTCTATTCTATCATATATTTTTTTGAGAATAATCAAAGCTATATGTTTTGGAAAAAATGAGCTCAAAATCATCAATGCGTCACCTTAATTCTCAAAATTCAATACAGTCAATTTCAAACTAAGGTAGAACGACGTCTGTCTAGTACAGCTATTTAATAATGGCTACCATATAAACAAATGGTTTTTATTTTTTCATAATCACATTTCTTGGTTTCAGTTTTTTTTTTTTTTAAATTTATTTGATAAAAACAAAGTTAAACAATTTTTACAATTTACAATTTTACAATTTTTTTAGTTTAAAAACATAACATTCGAGCGACCACAAAAAATATATGAAAAAAAAAATCATCTGTTTTAGGCGTACTAGACATGCGAAGTTCCACCTTAAGTCTATGTAACGATATGATTGCGATCACGTGTCTTTGGTTTTTCTAATTTTACTGATTTAACTATTTTAACTAATACTTGGTATAGTTCCAATCAACCTTTATGGCGGATGTGAACATAGGCACAAGTTGCGTCGCAGTAACCAGTTTTAGGTGTAGCGGGACGCTGTGGAGCGAGGGGCATATGACTGAACCTGCGCAAGCATGCTTATAGCGTTGTATTCCGATCCGCCATAAAGTTTGATTGGAACTATAACTCTACATATGTTGTAGATCCAAAACTTTGCTCTGAGAAAAAATTAATATAATAAATTACAGGTTCTTCTCTAAATTTCGTCGGAACCACTAGGCCTGGTGGGAAAGCTACGTGAGCGGCTTGGCTTCATAAGAAAAACGTAGATTTAAATCATAGATAAGCGCTGTAGCGACAAAATGCATCGCTAATTTGTTGTACATTGTGCGCACTGTATACAAAGTCGGCAAGTTTTTCGTGTGAAGGTATTCTATCTAATTATGTCTATGGATATAAATATTAGAGAAGATAACATGAAGTACATAATGTAATATCGTGGTTTAAATGTTATGGTTAATTTTGGATGCTGTGAAAAATTTCGTAACGGAATTTCTATTTCATTTGTATTTCACTAATTAAAAGGTACCCGATTGGCATTGGTTGTATAATGTTTGGATAGAGAGTCAACGTCAAAAACGTACATAAAAATATCACCTAACCATTCGGTTATAATTCACGCACACAGACGATTTGTACATGGTTACTTGCGTATGTGGTCTTTGTGTCATACACACAAGTTTTAAAAGTTGGCCTGTCATTTTATCGACATTGTATTGCGAGGGGATATTCAGACGTTATATAATCAAAGCTTATTGGTATGTTTGAAGTTCCGTCGAAAAATTGGCTATTTATATAAAATATTGCCACATCTTTAATAAATACCTTGTAAACTACCGAGCTTTTGGTGCATTACAAACTTTTTAAGTAACATGTCTTAATTTGAACTTATTCGTCTGTATTTCGAAAATTTGGTTTTGGTGTTCTGTTTTGCATCAATAAATCACGTACGGGTGACGACTTGACGAGTCATTAGTCCGTTGTACACCACTCAAAAGTGATAAGTCCGATACCGTGAAGTTATTGTTTCATACAGTTTCTATTTCTCTATATTACCAGGTATGGTTTTCTACTTCTGCCAGATTTTGTAAGTCACTAAGTGTCGGATTCTAATACAAAATCTAAATAAAAAAAGTGTTTTTAAATAATCCGAAATCTTTTTTATAAAATTAACGCATTTACACCACTAATATTAGGGATTGCCGAATGAGCTTTGTGTTCACAAAATTTTGCTGGTATTGCGTAGTGTCGATATGACGCGTTTGCATTGCAATGGAATAGATAATAGGGAAAAATAAATAAATAAATCCTCCAAATTAACGTAAAATGTCTTCAAATATGTGTTCTACCGAGCTTTTTATATGCGTTCGCTTGCTATATGGGAAAATCACATTGTATAAGATATGCTCGGTATGTTCAGATGCTTAATTATGAGATATTTCTCCATATGGACTTGATACAAACAAAAGTAAAATAAGGCGTCCAGACCCAATACCTATATACGGAGTTATAAATATAATTTAATAGTTAACTACAATGAAACAAAATTATGCAGCGAAATATTACATAATGTAAAAAATAAAATAACCTGTGGACCCTAAGTTGTAAGTTTCTTCTAGATTAGGATAAAAATGTTATTTGTTGTAATGTTTAACAGAATGATCCATAGTGTGTAACGCTTGGATTGTTAAACCAAATAGAGGCTTCTTTATATCAAGTTTTGATAAAACTACAAAAGTTTAACTTGTGGTGCACAGATTAAACAAAATTGTGAGTTGAATTCCTTTATAATACCTATCTACCTACAGCCAGTATAAGCTACTTAAGTACAGATTGAATTCATCAATATGATAATGCAGATTTCTGCTAATAATCTACTGCTTCTGGGAGGTCCATGGCTATTGGGAGGTCCATGGCTACTCGGTAAGCCGGTATTGGCAAGGGGCCGCTCCAATTCCTTGCCATCAGATATGTTGAAGCGCATTAAGTTATCATATATGGTAAATATTGTCAAATATGTCAAAGAAAAAAATGAAAAATACAGTTATTGTCTGATATCGATGACAGAGTTTTGAAATCTATATTTTAAAAAAAAATATTGCATAGTCGCGCATACTCGGAAAATATTCGAAATGTACTATGTTTAAATTCATATTCACGTTTCGATTCGCGGATTTAATTGAGGTCATTTTTAGCGTATTTCATTGATTTCATTTTACGCGCGTTTAATTGACATTGTAATTTTTTGTGCATTTTGTTGACGTTTCAACGCCTAATCTGTATAATATTTTGCTTTTCCGCCATTTTATATTACTAATTTACAAAAAAAAATCTCCAGGCTGGCCAACGTACGTAGGGTCGACTTGTCGTGCCTCGGCATTCTGTGTAGGGAGCTCATTAGATTGTCCGTATACTTGACAAATAACATTGCAGGTAGATTGATTACAAATAGCTTGTCTAGCTGGACGAACGTGTGGAGCAGCGGTCGGGCCCGGCGAGAGCCAGATCGGGCCCGGGTGTAAAACAATGCGGGGCCCACCCCACCTTACTTTGGAAAAAAATCTATTAATCGGGCCCCCGTTTCTTAGTCCGGGCCCTGGTGGTTACTACACTTACACCCCCCCTATCGCCGGCCCTGGCAGCGGTAACAGGTTAAAAAGTCGTGGTAAATATTAGCAATCAAACACATAGGTACTACTTAAAAGAAATACTGTTCAATAGATTTTTTTATCAAAACTAGGTATTTTATCGTTTAGTCTGTGTGAAGCTCAAAGTCTTCAAATAAAACTCAAAAGAATAAAATTATATTAGTGGATAAGGTAACCGCGTAGTGCGAACGAATGATCTAGCGATTTCTATTATAATGTCCTGTCTGAAAAAAGCTTGCGTAGATGTATCAAGAAATGTCAGAATTGATTATATATTGTTAATTAGTCTATATCGATAAGCCCGCAGTTGTCTAAATGTTTTGTTATTTGCACATAGATAAGAACGCTCTACTCCGATCCCCGTCTTTCCTAGAGATGCCATGATAGTCACTGCTTGTGTGTCGATATTTTGTAACCTACCAAGCTAGTTGTCATGAAAAGGTTGGACCCATGCCACCAGTTCCTGTAAAATGTATCAGATCTGTTTCCTATTAGATAGGTACATATCGTTGGTAGAAGTGGTAAACTGTTAACTCTACTTTCGGGTCAATCAACTTGTTAGTATATAAAAAAAGAAATATTCACTCTAAACAAGTTAACTGAGTAAAATGTATTAAAAACTGTGATTTCAATCCATTTCGCCCGCATGTTCGTATGGCACGGTCCAATAAGACAGTACAGTAGATATACAGTATAACTACAGATGCATCCAACCTCTTAGAACTATTATAGCACCGAGTTTAACAAATTCCACACAATCTATTAGAGGAATGTGTACCTACTTGCAAATTTCCACACAAATGGCGTTAATGTTTGCACCTCATTAAACCTTAACCGATTGCCGCCAAAATTTATATGGTATTCAGATTAGCAAAAACGGGATCAAGCATTTTTATTTTTTTCAAGTTTTTTTTTTCTTTCAATGTTTTAAAATAATTAAAGAAATAAGAACGGTCGAATCTGGTTTTTGCGGATCTGAATATTTTTTTTGCGACAGTTTACTTGGTGGTTTTGGGAAAGCATTTTAACGGTTGCAGCGTTAAACGCCGTTTGTATGGAAATTTACAATTACAAGCCTCATAACTTGGCGCGGAATGTACCTACGCTACGATCGCCCTCACTCCTACATGGGTGTGCAATAGAGTGAAGTTCGCACGAACCCATTGTATTGCATTATACAGTAAATATTTATGTTTACAAAAGTTTACATAATGCACGATGAAATTGCACAGTTCGATCCCGTCTTTGTTATTGATTCTTATCTCTTACCACACTCATCATAAGACCAACCTTTGGTACAGCAATAGGGGGAGCGGACAGTACGAATGTAAAAAAAAATTACAAACACGCACCATGGTATATTTTGGCGTAGTTTCTTGGTAGACCTATATCATATGTCACTCCTTTCTCAACCCCAATTTTCTATACTTGTCCATGGTGACACTAGCCTTTACCTGCCAATATGGTACAATATCTAACTGTATCCTGTCTTTTGTATTAATTTTCATCATAAAGTATGTCGTTAACCTTGTTTCTACAGCGGAACAGTTCGGACTTTGGACTCTAGTACAATATGTGTAGAACATATTGTACTAGAGTTCAAAGTCCGAACTGTTCCGGTTTTGTGCGGTTCCGAAGTTCGATGCGCATGCCTTATTGCGCAGGCCCGCCATTTTTTCCACTAAAACGTTTCTATGAAATTATACAACTGCGACGTTTTTGCGACGAACTTCAGAGCCGCACAAATCGGTTGCACGTACTGTCCGTTCCACTCGCATCGTCACTGTACCTACTTGGTATTTGACCATAAATAAATGTGCTATTGAAACTTGCTGAATATAGGGTTATCAAAGATAAGGTATTTAACTTATTATTAATTTAGAAATATGTGATTTAAATTCCTTGTCTATGGATTGTGTAAAGGTGCTGTTTGTCGATGGCTAAAATAAAGGTGTTAGGTACTATGCGTCTAATTTCTATCCTAATGTACCACACAATTACATATATGCACCAACTTCTATATAGTAGGTAAGTAAGGCATTTTTCAATAATTTCTGTAGGTGCCTGTTATTTAGATAGTTATATTTGGAAACTAATATGTCAGGATTTTGAAAATTTTAATAAACGTAGAAATCTGTTGAGGAGTTAGAGTTTGTAAAGAATTTGAAGCTCTATGTTTTCGTTTAGAACTATGTCGCTTTAAACGTGTCAATATTTTTATGTTGCGAAGAACAGTATGAAAAAGAAATTCGTGTTCAAAGTTACTCTTGAATTTCCTAAATTAATTTATATAAATAAATATGTAAAATTTTCCTGAATCGTTGGCACGATTAATGTTATTACTTACGTCCAACATATAACATAAAAAAATTAAATAAAATCATAATTTGTAGACGACACTGTGATGCCAAAATATATTGAAAATTATAACATACTTTATAAGGTTAACAAATTTTGTTAATTTATTTATAGAGTTTAACTTCTTGTCTATTTATTACTTTATAGCAAATAAACGATAAAAAATATTGTGTATTGTTTTCTTTTTACAATTTTACTAAAACATTATCTGATTTTTAATGCGATTATTATTATATCTATACTCCTATACTAATATTATAAAGCTGAAGAGTTTGTTTAAACGCGCTAATCTCAGGAACTACTGCGTCGAATTGAAAAATTCTTTTTGTGTTGGATAGTCCATTTATCGAGAAAGCCTATAGGCTATTATATATTATTATAGTTACATCAGGTACGACCAATGGGAGCGGATCAATAAAAAATGTTGCAAAAATTTGAAAAATTATTTCTTTTGAGAGCTTTCGTTGCTTGCGCTGGGTAAACGGTTAATGTTAAGCAAAAATCATGTATTACGGAATTGTTGCCCTTTAAAAGTTCTAACTAATATTATAAAGCTGAAGAGTTTGTTTGTTTGTGCGAACGCGCTAATCTCTGAAACTACCAGTCGGATTTGAAAAATTAATTTTGACTTTGTTAGCTTAAATATAGTGGAAGGTTATAGGCTATATACAGGTTGAGGTTTTAATGACCAGCCAAATTTTAATATAATGAACTTTGGTAGAAAACCGAGAGCTGTCTTGTTCCCTATTAGTATCGTTCTATAGCAAAATATTGAGATATCACTACACAAACCTTTACCGAAAAAACCAATAACTCTAGTCACCATTCATGCCCGCCGCCCCATTCCGTTTCAAGGCTTCGGGCGCGTACGTTCACTATAGCGTTAAGAAGGCAACCAAACGTTATAAAATAACACTGTAGATAAAATAATTTATTATGAAAATGTAACCCATATTTTTTATTTACGCAATGAGGTTTATTGGTGATACCTAACATCTAGAAAAATTTTGGTCGGTTACTAAAATCTCACCTTGTATATAAAATCGAACTGTCTATTCGAGCAAATCGACGATTTTGATGAAATTTTACAAATATAAAAAGGAAGTAGTCAAAAGTGACATACACAACTTTTTGTATGTCTGTCTGTACGTCCATTTGTCTATTCGAGCTAATCTTCAAAACGCTAAACCAATTTTAATGAAACTTCACAAGTATGAAAAGAAGGTGGTCAAAACTAACATACGTTACTTTTTGTCCGTCTGTATGTCCGTATGTGTATCTATCTATTCGAGCTAATTTCCAAAACGGCTGAACAGATTTTAATGAAACTTCACTGGTATGACAAGGAGGGGGTCAAAATTAGCATACGCTATTTTTTGTCCGTCTGTTGCTGTCTGTACGTGTATCTGTCTATTCGAGCCGATCTCCAAAACGGCTAAACAGATTTTAATGAAACTTTCCAAATGGGAAAGAAGATTGTGAAGAATGACATAAGCTACTTTTTGTGCCTGTCTGTCAGTCTGTCGTTTGTCCTCACTGATCTATCAAAGTACAGCCGAAACTAATAAGTCTAGGAAGCTGAAATTTGGAACATAGGTTTATTTTATAACGTGAGCTTTAATTTGTTAAGAAAGCTTTTTTAGAAATTTCAAACTTAAAGGGGGAACGGACTTTTGGGGGAAGGGGGAACTTCGTATGAGAGTCATTGTTCTTTAAAGTTAGAAACATAAAAATTTTAGCGTAAATAAATAATGACGTGTTTCAGGGTTTTTGGATTTCCACATTTTAAGGGTGGGAAATGGAAGATGACAATTTGTATCGGTTTTTTTAAAGGGAGGGGAATGAAGATTGAATGAGTGTAACCCCAGCAAAAAGTACATATAAACCATCTCGACCGTTAATAGTACCTATAACAGAAATAATAATAACATTATACATCGCAACAACGTCTAGCCCCCAAACTAAGCATTAGGTTGTGTTTTGGGTACAAAGCGAAGACACCACATACATATAACCACCAAGAGCCGGTACCAGTATCAATATTCATCATATAAATACCTACCAAACCTGGGATACGAACCCGGGACCTCCAGCTTCGTAAACAGGGTCGCTACCCACTGGGCTAAGCGGTCGTCAGACGACGACAGGATTGTGTAGTTTATATATAACATCACTATCGTTTTAAACAGACATTTTCTTAAATTACAGATGAAATACGTACCTATAATTTTGGAATATTTTTCTTTCCAGTACGAATTTTACGGTATTTAGATTTCCAATAAAACAAGAAACATGTTAGAATAAATTCTCACTTTATTAAGTTCATCACATAAAATTAAAATTCCAGCTGCTGCTATTAATTGGACCTTTAAATTTCCATAGTAATACATTTTTCATTCAAATTTCAGTCATTTTTATAAAGAGTACTTACCTATCCATTCGAATATTTAGCTGACAACAAATTTTAAGACACCCGCAGCTATAAAAGTTAGTATGACACGGTTTTAATATAAAAATACATATCTATCACAAATGTGTTGTCACTCTAAAAACAGATACAGTCATATAATATTATAAAGGCACTTGGTGCGATGTTTATTTTTTTGGTAACTCGATATTACAGAATGTATGGATACACACGTCATTTGCTTAACACTAAAAATACATAAGGCACATAAGTTTTACTTTTTTTTTATCACATTGCACTTATATCTAAAAATAGAAAAGAAAAATACTGAATCAATGGAATGTATATTTAACTAAAAAATTGATACAATGGTCACTTTGTTTTGATTAAATACATCTATAGAAAGTTTCGGAGTCCAAAAATTTAAATGAAAATATCACCTAACATTTCGGTTATAATTGACACCGTTGACGCATCAACGCACACAGAGACGGTCGGTTAGTACACGGTTAGTATAGCATGGTGAGAGTATGCGTCAATTTATCACACACACAAACATATAAAAGTTGACCCTTTTTTAAGATTCCGTAACCAAATGGCAAAAAACGGAACCCTTACAATTTCGTGCTGTCCGTCTGCCTGTTTGTCTGTCTGTTCGTCCGTCTGTCACAACCATTTTACTCGAAGACTATTTCTACAATATATATGAAAGGAAGGTAAGTGTAAACTATGAACCACTAGCAATGGTTTAGAGAAATTAAAAAAAAAAAAAAAGAATTGGGATAGGTCGTCGTACATGTACTCAAGGACGAAAAAATATTTGCCGCGCCCATTGACGCGTGGGATACCTATAGATATACCTTTAAAAATTATATAGAGGTTTCAAAATTACATTTTTATTTCAATCATTAGTTGATGGGATATGCGTTCCTAAAGTTGTAAGCAACTTTTATAGGTTGATACTCTCAACTAATCTAAAGTCATGAAACGTCACAGATGAGGCCGACTGCTGCCAAGCCAGAGCAAGAATCATTTGAGTAAGTATTGGTATATGTAAATATCATTTCATTGGTTTAAATATAGTGATTATTTAATAATCCGTTTAGTATTCAGAAAAATTGAACATGCCCTGGAAAATCTATTACAAACTACAGAGTGGAAAATTCTGAAAAAATTTGACTTTGTACTGTTTATAAAACAGTTTCTACGAAAATCGGTTTGTGTAAGATATATTGAGTGGTTTATTGAGATATTTCTTATTAAGTTTATTTGAATTTTAATCATAAACGTTCACTCCCACTACAGAACCCTTCATTGTCCGTGGTTTAACATGCACTTGGCCTGTTTTTGTTGTCACTATAGCACATGGCTCAATCTATAAATATAAAAAATCATAGCTTGTATGTTATATTAACACCATAATTTCATAACCCAATTTTTCATTCTATTTCATTAAGTTTTACTTGATAACTTTATTTTCTAATGAAAAACAACTATATATTAAAAAGTGTAAAACATATGTATAAAGGTTCGAACTTTTTTTTATAATTTTATAGTTCTTAATTAGTCATTTCATTCATAATACATGGAGCCTCGTTAATCCAGACCCTGCGTAGTCCGGTGAACGTGGTAGTACGGACGACAACAGTTTCTATAGAACACTAATAGCCCACAAACAAAGTACCTGAATTCTGTTGATGTAAAATATGTGTTGTGGAAAGATTTTATAACATGCCACAATAACAAGAAAAAACATGTTACCAGAAAAAAAGCGAGACCTGAGCTTTATGTTTGTGTGGATGGACGCCTAAGACACTTTTTATGGGGACGAGGAATAGATGAAGTCGCACCGATCGAGTCGATTGTAGAAAAAAACAAAATGGCGGCTCGAATCAGTTTTACTTTCTACACCATCGGTATGCGCTGACACAAACACAAAGCATAAGTGTCACCTTTTTATCTTGGATTGGTCTGCATGGTCTTAGTTATACAAAAAGAACCATAAAACCGCGGCGTAATTACATAAAAGTGAAAAAAATAAGTATATTAAGGCCTTAGATAGCATAATAATTAGGATGGAGCGACTCTTACTTCGAAACTATTGAATATGTGAGCAAAACGTCAGACTCAGTGATTAGACAGACCCTGCGTCATTATCGTGGTCTTAAACAAACATTTTGTTAAATTCCACACGAAATGTAATTACAAAATCTTTATTTTATTTTTCAATACATTTGCTATTAATATGGTCTTCACGAGATCGAAACTTTGAACCGTAATGTTGTATTTTACGGTACTAGGCCTTTTTACTTTACACCGATCACAAATGGGCATTCTGTTTGTAAAGTATGCGTAAACCGCGAAAAGTAACCCGCTCGCGCTCTTAGCTCCCGCAATTTTTACATTTGAAGTATCTACCTAATTTTAATTGAAAATGTATTGAAAAATATCGTATGATGCTCGTACTCAGTAAGCTGGCTTTTATAATCATCAGTTTGCTATACCCGGCTTCGTTTCGTGTCTATAAACACGTCGACTATAAAATGCTGCTTACCGTAATTGCATTATAATGTACTATTAAAGTACGTACAATTTTTACATGTTTGTCACACTAAACTCTATATCACAGAGAATATTTCAAATGATCAACTGGGGTGTATTTGCTCTATATGGTATATTTTTCTGCTCTCGTTTTTGTTGTCATAATGCAATGTCTCTATGGACATTCATAGTTAAGGCATACATTGACGATTTACGTCATTCTCATACCATTATAATAATAACGTATACATCACAACAATGTTTAGACCCCAAACTAAGCATCGGCTTTGTTTTGGATACCAAGCGAAGACACCACATACATATAACAACCAAGACCCGGTACCAGTATCAATATTCATCATATAAATACTGAGCCGACCTGGGATTCGAACCTGGGACCTCCAGCTTCGTAGGCAGGGTCGCTACCCACTAGGCTAAGCGGTCGTCAATATCATTGTTATTCTCTATTTATCACCCTTTTGTAGTTTCTCGGACCGAAAAAGATAATAACGTAACGGCCTGTCAGTGCTGCGGTTTTCGATAGTTTCGAGGTATGAGGTCAGACATCTTGATATTTCGTTTGTTAAAGATTATAAATTGTCAACTTAAGCTGCATTTTATGCGTTTAATCTGGACATCTCGATAATCTGGACCAGTGTGTTTCAACCATTGAAAATGGTTATCAAATACTTTTCCTGTGAGACGTAAATTCGGCTATATCTTCGAGGATAACGAAGATTGGGGTCCTAGCGGTTACAAAAGTTGCAGAATTTATCGGGACACCTACATTATCCGTTGGAATTTTGAAAATCTGTTGGTATTTTTCTTTTTGAAAATTGAACAAAATTCTAAAAAAAAAATGGAGATTTTTGGGCGTCGTTTTTTACAAAAATATGAATGTTTTAGAATATATTTGAGATATCGAAAATTGGCCAAAAACGCATCTGAGGAACTAAATTGTCTAACGAATAGTGAAAATATTTTGGAAATCGGTTGATAATTGCGGCCTATAGGTGGGCCCTGAAAATTAACAATTTCAAAAAACTTGTATTTATTTATATGAGTGTGGTATAACGTGGCAATGTATTATTGCCGACTTGCATCAAACGTCAGTGTCACTCTTCTTTTCTTTATGATCAGTGTGATACCGTTCAAAAGCGAACTCGTCGCATACTATAGGTACGTGAGTTATTTTTTCTGAAATTTCTAAAGCCATTTTCAATGCCTCCGATGATTACGGAAAATGCAAAATCTGAATCTGAAATTTTTTTGACTCCAGACTAACGAGATTCCGGATAATCACAATTATTTTTTACAACTATTACTATTGATAGACGAGAAAGAATTATCGGAAACACCGCCATTCTCCTTAACGTATTTAATTAGATCTTCGTTTAGCAAATAGTCAGAGTCCGTCAGCTGTCTTTTTATCATGACATATGGTGTCTTTCTGGCTCTTTTCTCTTTTATACAGTTCGGTATCATCTGCTTTTCTTCCATCATGAACTGTATGACGAACCTTTCGAAAAAAAGCGCTAAAACTAAATTCGCGAGCGCTATAATGATAACAGCGTACGACATTAGTTTATCTAAAGGCATTCTCAACTGCAAAAATTCCGCCAACCAATCGGCTGGATCTATCGTTATGTATAAACTTAAAGCTAACATTATTGTCACGCTTATCATCAGCTGCTTATTAGTAACAACGGATCGCCTATAAGGGGCACCATGGCTGAAAACCACCGCCATACATATATATTGAAACATAGATACACCAAAGATGGCGTAATTCTCCCAACATTCGTTAGCTTCATCGCCCTCGTAGGTATGCCTGACATACCAAGGGAAGTGTGTTAAAGCTAAATAGCTCAAATATTGAGCTACACCTATCAAAACCATCTGCCCAACTAGAGACAGCAAAGGTATTAGTCCTAATAAAGAAGTCAAAGGCGGTACAGCGCACAATTTTCCCGTATAAGCTTCGGTTTTTCCGAAGAAAAATGCAAAGTTCACTATTAAAGCGACGTCTATGTACAAAAATTGGAAGTCGGTTAGATTGGAATCAAAATAATACAGGAATGCGACTGAGAAAAATTCAGTCAGGGAATAAGCAACCATGAATTTGAAAACTCCGAAACTGGTAGATAAGGCGGCTCTGCCTTCCCTTAAGATTCTCGGTACGCAAGATACGTTCGGGTCGTGACTTGTAAAAGGTGCCGCCACGCTGCTTTCAGCTTCAGAAAGAGAGATGCCGGTGTGTGCCGCTCTTAATGCACCGCAATCGTTCGCGCCGTCACCGCACATTGCTGGAAAAAAAAACAATGAGAAACAGAATAAAAAACCATCATCAGAAACCATCCCACCAACCATGATTTTCCCACCAAAAAGCTTTTTATGGTAAACTATTGTCCAATACGGTGCACGGATACAGATGTAGCGACAATTGGAGCGATAAATTACGTCGATTCGGTCGTAGACCTATTTATTGTGCCACTGACTGATAAGACGCGTGTTGGGTACACCGTTTTGTTTTGTTTCAGTAACTATATTAAGTAATAGAGGACATCTATCAGTTTCGTGAGTACGTACAAACAGTCTCGTCTGTACTCACGAAATTAATAAATGATCCCGGAAGTAAAGAGTGGTCTGATCAAATTTCACGATGAAGGAGAAAATTGAAAGCATTTTAACTTTTCAACTTTCAAATTAACGGAATCTAAAATATTCTTAGGGTAAAAGCATAACCAGAAATATTAAGCGAAATTTGGAGAAGCACTGGGGCGTAATTTAATAGGTCCTCTTAAATGACACGAAAGAACAAAATTTTTGGCGTGGTGTCGAGTGGTACATACCAACATAGTATCCCAACGCTTGATACTCCGCGATGAGTTGTTGCTTTTGGTCGGCGGTCATCCTAGCGAATACTGCGCCCGCGCATACAGCGAACGGCAGGCACGAAGTATAGCGTTCCCTTAGTACCTGAAATCATAGTCATATTACGACCGTTAAAATTATATATATGTAGAGGTCTAAAAGATGGTGATGCACTTCCTAAGAAAATTGACATCTGTCTGACTGTTGTACATAGAGAAATAAGGAAAGGTCGCGTCCTCAGCCGCGCCACGCCGACCAGTAGATGTCATAAAACAAAAATGAATTTACTAATAAAATAAATTTAATAAACTTATACAAAAACTATTTACAATATTATAAGAACACAAGTTTAGAGATAAGGACTTGCGTACCAGAGTGCGTTGTTCGTTCGTTCGTTCTACTGGTAACAATTCGTGTTGTTACTAGGTTTTTTATATGATTTGTGAAGTGGCGTTTCGCTATTTGATTGGCTTGACGTGTTTGACAATTCTATGTTTTGGCCAATCAGAAACCATTTTGTGTGAATCGAAAGTCCAAAGTATAATAATATAGTAGTAGTAAAAAAAATATAATAATATAGTAGTAGTAAAGGCAAGAAATATTGTTTTTCAAATTATTCGATAATAACCAAAAACTATTGCAAAAATCGCGGTCGCGGTGAATACCCTTATATATAATGACATATTACGTAATATGATTATTATATCCCTACATATTATTCCTCAAAAGTGTTTTCTATTTGCACGCCATATCACCCTTAATATGATTGGGGCATCAATTTGAAAATTACGTTCATCGCTAATGGCGAAAGTAAACAGGACCGAGATAGGGACCGGGAACCAATTTTTTTATTACAATAACAATCGAACGTTAGTTCTTTAAGGAACCAACTGATAGCGCCAGTTGTTTCTTTATATATTATCAAATGTGTTTTTTTTTTAAATAATTTTGAAAGTTGAAAAGGACTGGGAACAGGACCTAGAACAAATTTTCATACAAATCATAATTTTAAAACAACGTCAGTGTCCTTAGAAACCACAGATGGCGCTGGTTAGATAAATTTTACCGTGTGCGAGACATAAACACGGATCATAAATTATTTCATATAGTTTATAGTTGTGTTTACAGCGCCCTCGCTACTAGATATTCCGTGTACGAAAATTTAAATGTGTCTCGGAACCGTTTACAATGTTTAGCTTAAGGTGGGACGTAGCCTGTTAATATGGCTATTGAATAATAGATGGAGCCACCATACAAAGAGATGATTTTAATTTTTTCCTGATAACATTTCTACGTTTCAGTTGATAAAACATAACATGCTACTATAAAAAATATTTCTCTTTAAAGTTTTTAAGTGACTTAATTGATTATTTCAACAGTTTCAAAACGTTTGTACAAAAACCTAAAAATTGTGGAAAATATGTTTTTTTGACTTATATAATGGTTCATTCAATAGTTTGGAATCGTTTGTCGAAGAATCTTATTTTCCACAAATTTTAGGTTTTTGTACAAACGCTTGGAAACTGTTGAAATAATCAATAAAGTCACTTAAAAACTTTAAAGAGAAATATTTTTTTATAGTCGCATGTTATGTTTTATCAACTGAAACCTAGAAATGTGATCATGGAAAATAAAAAAAAACATTACTTTGTATGGACGCTCTATCTATTATTCAATAGCGGCACTAACAAGCTACGTCCGACCTTAATGCTTGTATATATGTAGCGAGGTTATGAAAGGGGTTGTATTGTATTGTGCACTAGTGTGTGAGTATTGAACATAATTGTTGTTTGAAGAAGACCTAATTGGGGGCGGGGCGGAGGCTGGGGCACCTTCAATTCTAGGGACGCACCTTGAATTGCACTTAATATGTTTTTGGGCCATAAAGACGACATTTTGCCAACATCTCGAACACGCGTGTATTTCAGATCTGTAGAATCTCTGGGGCCCCTAGACTTCGAGCTCTTTAACTTCAATCTGAAGGTGGGGCTATGAACAATTATGATAAAAAAAGCAAATAAAAGCGAGTCAGATTTATTCGTTCATGTCAAGGCCGCGCTCGTCTTGGGAAACGTAAACTATCGGTTATTTTAACTTCATATAATAGATAGATTGTTATTTTATTATGAGTAATATAATTTAGGAAATATTGTTTGTTTTCATATAAAATGTCTGACTGTGCATTATAAGAAAGTATGAAAATTTAAATTAGATTATTAATTAAACATTAAATTGTATAAATTATTACATTTTGATAAAATAAAATTTGTTTTGTAGCATAGTCCATTTGCGGGAAATGTTTTATAGAATCATGTTCTAAGCATCCTAAGCCGTCAGAGGCGCTAGTGTCGTCATTGTCGACATTTGACCACATTTCAACGAATTAAATCGATAAATATCTATATGTGCCTTTACCTTCCACACGTCCCCAGTCATGACGACTTTGTATGCAGAAGTGGCGCCACTTTCGGCGTCAGTGCGCGCCATCTTGCGGCCCCCGACGGAACCCGAGCCGGTCCAACGACCGCTGTCGTCGCTCGACGCAGACAAACGACGTGCTAACGGGTACGGTTTACCGACTGATACCTGAAAAGTATCGAGAAGTAAAATTTTTTACCTCATAGTCATAATTTAGTTATGAATTGTAAGTGCTCGGAAGTCACAATAGAACTTATAAATGAATTTCCCACGATAGTCAATCAAAAACTGTCAAGTGGTTGATATTTTTATTTATAATTTGAGCGAAATTTTATTCTGTATCTAAATTTTTTTTTTTTTTGGTAAGCTTATCAAGGTAGAGGTTGTCTTATTTTTTGCGCGCCCCTCTACTAAATTTCATTTTTTTTAATGTGTCATATACTTTTTGAGGGAACCGTACTCAAAAGGTGCCAATGGAAACCATATTATTAATGCTCCACTGTCCGTCCGACCATCTATCAACGGGCTGTATCTCATGAACCGTAATATATAGACACTTGAAATTTCCACAGAGTGCGTATTACTACGCCTGCTATAACGACAAATAATAACAAAATAAAGTAAAAAATTAAAAGGGGGTCCCCATACAAGAAACGTTTCTTTTTTTTTTTTTAGGGTTTTTTTTGTGATTAGTGATTGTAAGATAATTGCTAGGAGTACATGCTACCGAACCCTAGGTTGATGCATATCCGACACGCATTTGGCCAGTTTATTTGTTACGTTTTATTCATTTGTGTTTAACCTATAATTCATGAATTTTATGAATATGCAAATTGTAATATTGTCTAAGATATAAATCATAATAAATAAACATATTGCAAAATAATATTTTGTGGACGAAAGCACATTTGTAGTATAGACGATCTCTACTGAGCCTAGTATCGATGGATAAAACTTAAATGCGTCATAAGACATTTTTAGTGAAATTTTCACTATTTTAGGGTGAACACTTTCCTTAGTCTTATTCCACGATTCAATTTTCATGTTCTGAATTCAATCTTAATTTAATTGTATGCTGTTGACATTGACCTTGTTGATGGTGTCGGGGACAATTCTAAAATGACGCGGAAATGTATATTTCATGTTTCCCGAGTATGTTTGATACGTGTAAATTTAAATCATTTCTTTTTTGTAAAATCGTCATGCTTACCCCATGCAAAAAGCTCTCGCAGTAAATATCTCCAGACGGTCCTAGCTTCATGCTGACAATGCGTTCTCCAGCCATTAAAATGCCGCAGTCTTTAGCCACGCTTACCGCTGTATGGATGTTGTCACCTATAATCACATAGCTCAAATAAAATTTAACCATTAGATAACAACTACGTAGAGGCGACACTTACGTCGCATTGTTGAACCCCCAATCATATTTCGTTTTCGGGTTAAAACAATAAAGCGTTCACTATAATGCTTGACAAAATGATAACCAGATAGTTCAGTTACGTGACGTGTTATTCTTCTTTTGAAACCTGGTGAATGACGTAAGCAGTAACGCAAGTTATTGCCGCTAGATGTCGTTGTAATTAATAAATGATAAATGACATGTTTTAAATAAGTCTTAATTCAACATTAGGTTGTCTATAAGTGAAAACCTATGTAATGATCTTCTGATTTCATACGTACTATCGCTCAACCGGCTCCACATTTACAGTGTTGTGATTTAGTAATGGGAGATTTTCGTTTTAATGGAAGTATTTAATATGGCGGTACAGTTCACGAAACAGATTACAACCACAATCAATGATTAGTTCACAGGGCTACCAACTTAACAAAAAAAAAATAGAACAATACCAACATAGTCATACACCGTGTATGTTTTCCATTGCTGTTTTCTAACATACAATATAACGCACGGATCTTTGCCGCTCTGATTTGCTTGCGAATGACTCAATGCGCAGATACAGCCGCGCGGGCAGGGAGGGGTAGTAGTGGGAGGCAGATGCCGCGCGCGCGAACCATAGCGCAAGCTATGCCACCTCTCCTTCTCCTTTGCTCTATTTTATGCTACTGCGACGCTTTCTGTAAATAACTTCACAGCGGAAAAAGTCTGTCCGTAATACTATATGTGGATGTCGTTTGTGAGGCAGACTACTGTACTACTTCAAATCCTACCGTCTAGTAAGTCCCATCTTTGGAAAATGACTTCAAATAGTTCAGAATTCTATCCTTGAGTCAATATAGCTGATATAACTGCTCAAGTCGAACATGCAAAATGGCGGGGCGGGCGACGTTCATGTTACATATGAACGCTTCACCGCGTCGACCTACACTCAGGACATAATAATACCTGGGACATCCCACACAGCGCCATTTAGTCTCAAAATAAGCAAGCATCATACTTGTATCATGGGGTACTACACAACTGATACATATTTAAGTATTCTTTAAAATATATACATACTATATATAAATACATACTATATAGATACTTTTACACCCAGACAGGAACAAATAGACATGTCAATGTACAAAATGACTGATCAGTTGACCGAGTGGTTAGAGACCCTAACTGCGGAGCCAAGGGTCGCGGGTTCGATTCCCACCCGGGACAGATATTTGTATGCGTAAACATGTATATTTGTTCTGTGTCTGGGTGTAAAAGTATCAATAAGTATATGTATATATTATATAAAAAAATAGTATTTATATAGTATGTATATCGGTTGTCTAGTATCCCTTGATACAAGCATAAAACTTGCTTACTTTGGGACTAGATGGCGCTGTGTGGGATGTCCCAAATATTATTATATTATTATTACAAATATCGTGTCGTGATAGCCCAGAGCGCAACGAACCTGTCTCAAGTTTATAAGGCTATAGGGCCATGGTTCGAATCCGGGCGTGTACTAATGAGTTTTTCTGACTTCAGTACATTAACTATTACTGACTCCGTGCCTCGGAGAGCACGTTAAGCAGTCGGTCCCGGACGCTGTCAATAGATGGCGGTCGTTACAATCCCCAACCCGCAGTGGAGTAGCGTGGTGGATTTAACTCCAAACTCCCCTCCTTACCCTGGGCTGATGATGATGATGATTACAAATATTTGTTTGGAACTTGTGACCCTTGGCTCAGCAGTTAGGATCTTTGACCACTCAGCCAATCGATCAGTCAAACAGGTCATGTTTGCAGTCAAAAGCAACTGTTTGGCACGAACGCCCCTCTCCCGCCCCGTGAACCGCATGACATGAACGGGGACCAAGTTCGTATAGTTCATTTTTTTTGATAATTACACTACATAAATTAACTAACCAGTGATCATAACAACATTAATATCAGCATCTTTCAACTCCTTGATGACGGCGGTCGTAGCCGGCTTAAGCCTGTTCTCCATGATAACCAGGCCGAGGAACTCCAAATCCTTCTCCAAGTCCTCACGGGGCGTTCTCTGGAGTTGTTGAAAAGTCAGCTCCAGTACCCTAGTAGCCAGGGCAATCACGCGATAGCCTTTTTCTGCATACGAACTTAATACTTCGTTTAGATTGTGGGGTACTGTAAAACATAATTATAAAAGAAAATGTCCAATACGCCATATGCAATTGACCTAGGTTATTATTACGTAACTACACTGAAAAAAATGGAAAAAAAAATAGATAACAAAACCAGTTGTGTTACCATGAAAATAGCAAAACTTTGATAATTTTTAAACAAAGTTAAAATGCAAGCTACTAGTTGGTAAGCTGGTACAACTGAGTTCGATTACTTATAGCAGTAATGTTGTCATTATTTTTAGGTAAGTAACTAGTACCTAATCAAATTTTTTGTTACTTATAACCAAAAACTTTTTTCTGCGTAAGCTGCCCCAAATTGAAATATATTATTATTAATAATAAGCTAACAGCTTCCGCTGATACGCTTATATCATTCCCTTCTCATTTGCTGCTGAAGTAATTATCTAGGCGGCTCTTGAATTGATTCAAGTAGCTTTCACGACTTCTGTAGGCAACCCTTTCCAGTCTCCAAACACCCTATTTGTTATTGCTGAAAGGGGTTAGACGCAGCGAGCTTTGCATCTCTCGTCGCAGCTTTGCATCATGTCCGCGCAGGTTTATGTAGTTTTGTTTAACAGAATTTGAAATTTTGAAGAAAGCCACGTTTTTGAGATATATAATATTAAACTTATACATGTGGCGCCATCTCTATGTATTACACAGTTGCATTCGAATATTTTTATTTTAAGCAATACATATTTTTCCAAAATAATACGTGCTGTGTTTGAAAACTTTTAATTTTTGTTAGAAATTGAATTATTAAGGTCTAATCAAGACAGCTCTCTATAATGCCATCTGTTGTAAAGAATAATAATTTTCAATTTCAAATCTCTATTGCTTCATGAAATGTACAATTAAAATAAATAAGTCATTCATAAACCCTGTAAGGGCACTGCAATGTATATGTCAACGTCAAATGGTTAAATCGGCCACTCAATTGACAACTAGTCTGTTCATCAAATGCCGGCATTCAATTGAATGGCTAAAGGAGAATTCACCAAATTGTTGAAAGCAATGTTTAACGTGACACATGATGTCGTTATAGCCCGAGCGCAGCGAACCTATTTCTGGTTTAGAAAGCCGTGCGGCCGTGGTTCGAATCCGGGCATGTACCAATGAATTTTTTCCGACTTAAGTATATAACTATCACAGACTCCGTGCCTCGGATAACACGTTAAGCTGTCGGTCCTGGTGCCATCAACAGATGGCAGTCATCAAAACCCACCAACTCGCACTGGAGCAGCGTGGTGGATTAAGCTTCAATCCCCCTCACCCTGAGAGAGGCCTAAGGTGGAAGTGGAATGTTTAACGACAGGGCCGAACATCGCTTTTAGCCTCTCGGTTAAGTGAATAAAAACTTCATGTATACATACTGTCCGGTTGGCATATCATAAAATTGATCGTTTCTGTGTTCCCTTTCAGATACATTTGAAATTCTGATTCGGTTAAAATAGGATCACAAGGAATTTGACTTGTGACTTGGCTCGCTACCTAGATTAGATTTGACCTTTTTCATGTAGCTTACATAGAAGTATGAATTGACTAGAAGCTCTCTATTGCGTTTACAGTCTAACCACTCATACTCTAGCTAGCTAGTGCAAGATGGCGAGTTTCAGTTCGAGTTTCAACGCGCGAAGTCTCCGCTCGCCGGGTCTTCACCCGGTGAAATCCTCGGGCGCCGGTCTCAACCCCGCAAAATTGCGTAATGTCGCTTCGATACTGTGAACTGACATTTATGACTCTATTAAACCAAACGCTTCTGTCAAATTAATTTACTCTATGGTAGCTTAGCTATTAATACACTCAAAAAAAAAGTATTTTTTCGTCGCTAACGTCGACAATAAACATTTCTGCAGTAAATGAAAAGTAAACCCACCTGTATCAGGCCGACACAGTTCCCGCAGAGTTTCTGGAGCACCCTTGCAGTACAGTCTCAGAACGTCCTCGCCCAATATCCGTGTGGCAACACTCGCGCGTTGCAGTCTCGACACGAATTGGTATTGCTGTACTATTCCCACTTCCAAAGGCAGCTGTTGAAATATAAGATAATGATAGCGTGCGTGTTTAAGAGTGGGGCTTGCCGGTCAACGATCCAGAGCGATGTCGAACGAGCTTTGTTACTAGCAACAGAGATAGATTAAAGTCGTTCTTGAACGAACCGTCGACATACTCGCAGCTATCTTTATTATCTTTATCTTTATTGATTCAATTACATACAATAAACAAAACAGGGTTTGGAGTCTCCTTTTAAGCAAAACTAATAGCGTTAGCATTAATATGCTAACGCTATTAATACGTGATTCTAACGACGTTAGCATACTCCATGTATGCTAACGTTGTTGGAATCACGTATTACTGAAATGAATGTATATGCGCACATTAGTCACAATTGCTGGTCAGCGAACAGCAAAGTTCGAGATACACGCCAAGTTTAACTCGATGGCTAGTTTCGGTTCCGGTTAGATCAAAGTATACGACATAACATTGGCTTTTCCTGCAGTACCTACGCGGTGCGGGAGAGTTAATGGCGTGTTGTCTATTCATCACCAAGTGTCTATTGAATCAATTGCCAGCCTCCCACATCGCGCAGCTACCGCGAAGACTAAAGTTATTTGGTATACCCATAGTATACCAGGATCCTACATGACATGTATCGCCAGCAATGTAATTTAAAAATAAGTATCAGCAAACATTCAGTTTTTAAGCGTGGTGAGTGTCCGCAACTAATATAATGGTTTTTTTTCGTGCCAACAACATCAATTCTTTTCCCCATTCATCCAATTCTATAGGTATGAATGTGGTGGAATTAAAAAAACTGATTTCAACCACTTCTAATTTGTTGCATCATCGTGAAACTTGGCAAATGACACAATTACTATTGACAGTTCTGAGACTGACGTTGTTTTTATAAATATGCAACGGCAATGGCCAAACTTATAATTCCATCCAGTGATATCACGCTATGAATTTTCAATATATCTTCGTAAATACCGATCCAAAAAGAAAAAAAAATCAAATCGGTTTCTAATAATTGCCTACTATTTCGAAATGAAATTAACGGACTTAGTTAAAAAATTTGGGAATAGTCAATTATTAATTCAAATTAATTAAATTATTCAAAATATTTAAGTATCCGGTGTCTGGTAGCCACAATACAAATATTGCTTAGTTTGGGACTATATGGCGCGGTATGGGAGGTCCCAGGTAATAATATTATTTGCTTTTGAATTAATAATTGTCCTAATGTATCAAACCCTTTTTTTCATTAGTTAAAATCATAAAAGTACGAATTGACTAGAAGCCCTCTTCTGCGTTTACCGTCTAACCACTCATACTTTAGCTAGTTGATGTAAGATGGCGAGTTTAGTCCCGGTTCCAATACGCAAGGTCCCGCGCGCCGGTTTCAACCCCCCGAAAATGTAAAACGTCACTTCGATACTGTGAACTCTATTAAAACCAAACGCTGCTGTCAAATTAATTACACTATGATTAAAATACTATTGAAATAAAATAAATTGTCGGCACTCAAAGGGTTAAAAAACAACTCACATGAAAATCATCGACGTTTATGTTAGCGTATCTTTTAGGTTTGACGATAGTGGGTATTAGGAGCTCATATTTCGTTTCGTCCGGCACATCTGGTTCCTCTAAAATCCAGCCTGTCGATTCGAACATCTGCAATTCAAAAAATATCTATTTTACAATCGGTGGGCGGTAAAGACTCGTGATAGCCCAAAGCGCAACGAACCTGTCTCAAATTTATAAGGCTCCATAGGGCCATGGTTCGAATCCGGGCGTGTACCAATGAGTTTTTCTGACTTAAGTACATAACTATCACTGACTCCGTGCTTCGGAGGGCACGTTAAGCAGTCGGTCCCGGACGCTGTCAATAGATGGCGGTCGTTACAGTCCCCAACCCGCAGTGGAGCAGCGTAGTGGATTTAGGCTCCAAGCCCCCCCTCCTCACCCTGGGGGAGGCCTAAGCCCCTGCAGTGGGGTAAAAATGGGCTAATGAAGTGAAGAATCGGTGGGCTAGCTATAGAGTTAGCTAGCCTAACCGGTCCAATATACGGCTAGCTAGCCCCAAATTAGGCAGATCCTGTATTATGGGTACTAGACAATAATATAGTAATTATACATATCTAGCCACTAGATTTAGATGTCGTGATAGCCAGGTTACGACCAAGCTGACTATACTGATAGACTTAGGATATTGCATCTTCAATCATTGCAAGCGAGACGCTATTTATTAGATGCAAACATGTTACGGAAAATTTGTAACTCAAAAGTCAATTGCCCTTCTCTTCCATCACAAATGTGTTTTCGCATTCCCTCCAGATATTCCAGAATAACTGACACATTTCATTTATCACGAGTACGCACCAAATTAGAGGTCAGAAAGCCCCTATTTACAGTGTGTGAATCAGTTTCTGTTTACTTAAATTTTTTTAGTGAAAATGTAGAAGTTGCAGACGATTTTATGTTATTTAATATATTTTGAAGTAATTTTTTTGGTGTTCTGAAACTGTTGCTTTTCCGAATAAATAAATAAATAGCCAAGTGGTAGCGAGCCCGCTTCTTTTTTAGGTCATGATTCGAATCCCAGAAACCAGCAAGTACCAATGATTTTCTTCTAACTTATGTACATAATTGTCGCTGACGCTCTGCCTCGCAAAGAACGTTAAGCGGTCGGTCCCGGCTGTCACCAATATATGGCAGTCGTTACAATCCACCAACCCGCACTGGAACAACGTGGTAAATTAAGCTCGAACCCCCCTCGTCCCAAAGGGAGGTCTAAGCCCTTACAGTGTGGTATTAACGCGCCGATGGTACGGTAGACACGGTACGAATAGATCAACAAATCGAACCCGCTATCTTTAAGTTCTGTCGGTCTGTCATACCCTCGCGATATGCACACAAGCGCTAAGCTAAACCATGCCGCTGTTTCAGCACGCCATATCTCAAAACCGGAGCGTACGTTTGCGCGTCATCCGATGGTCGGCTGTCCATACCTTGAGATCTAAAGGGTCACCGGCGAGTTTCCCATCCAGTAATGTAAGTCCATGACAAGTAGCCATTCCCAGTTTCATGTCATCCAAGTCGTTCAAACTAGTTGAGTCCTTGTGGGTACCCAAAATTGGAGGGCTTACACCCGGAGTTACTCTTACAACACCCCACATGTCCAAGCCATCTTCTGTTAAAGTACCAGTCTGGAAAAAAGAAAATATGTGGTATATCTAATACCTGCTAGTGTAGAGGTGTCTGAATGTAAAGAGAACTGATTTGCCTTTGTCCAGAAATGGGATGCGCTGTAATAGTATTTTTCAATACATTTGCTATTAATACGGTCTTCATGACATCGAAACTTGAACCGTAATGTTGTATTTTACAGTACTAGACCTTTTTACTTTACACCAATCAAAAAAGATCATTCTGTTTGTAACGCATGCGTAAACCGCGAAAATCAGCCCGCTCCTGTCATTATTACATTTGGAGTATCTACCTAATTTTAAACGCAAATTTAAAACCGTCGTATGATGCTCGTACTCAGTAAGCTGGCTATTATAGTCAACAGTTTATTATAAGCACTCGGCTTCGCCTCGTGCCTATAAACACTTCGACTATAGTATGCAGCTTACCGTACTTCTTTAGGTCATAGTGAACTTGTTTGATCAATATATTTGTATATTACAGCTAGGTACTTTTTGGTGGCTAACTTTGAAGTGTCAAATTTTCAAGGATTATTTCATAAACTTCTTGCAAAATGCGTACAATTTCATTGCATACTAAAATTTCACTCACTAAAGTATAAACAGTCCGAGAGTCGGCTACAAGAAACCGTCCCTAATAAAACAAAATGATTTTTTAAACAGATAGCATTTTTAGCATTTAAAAAAAATGGCAGAGGGATTTACAATCTTATTTATTTAAATCACTTTTTAATATCCTGGTTAAATTATATCACCTATGAATTTCTATGCTACTATAAAACTGAACATCCTGTTTCCATAAAAAATATTTTTATATTTTATAGAAGATAGGATTTCGTGGAGCCGACTCTCCTACTACAAGAAGTATACATACAATAATACTAACTTTATCAAAGCACACACAATCGACACTGCCGCTAACGTTGACAGCTCTAGTGTTAAGACATGCGACGCGAGCGCGCTGCAATCTAGACACAGCGTACAGTCGTCCAACTGTCATGGCCGCTGGAAGCGCTGGTGGGACAACTATGGTTATGATATCTAGCGCTTTGATCGCTATATCGCCAGGCGTGAGAGACCTGTAAGCCTGTATAAGAAAACAATAAAAAAACTACTAAGTACAATAATACATGCAAAAATATAAAATTGAAGTGTCATTAAATCATTTTGAAATACTTTTTTAATACTCATATTTTTATTAGCACGTAAGCAAATCGTAAACATGAGAACTTTCGATAAAGTTGGTCCAGCCGTTCTGATGATTAGCCAGAGAGACAGACGCTACGATTTACGACAAACAAAAAATAGCCCATGTCACCCCTGACAATATCCTTTTCATGACTGCAAAGTTTCATTGAAACCGGTTCAACCATTTTGAAGATCAGATCGAACAAATAGACAGATACTGCGCTTTTCAATATATGGATTAGCAGTATACAAAAAATAGGTCTCCTAACATTGATTATTTTAAATATTTTTACATAGGTTTAAGTGTACCACGACCAAACGCATCTATACGTGGTTGACTGACTGCGGTCTGTGAATGACAACTGCAAATATTATGGTCTTGGGCTCCTGGACTATAACATCTTATTGCCATGAATAATTGGATACAATTTAAATTTATTTTAGTTCTATTTTTAAGTAGATCCTTACCTTCAGTACAACAGTATAGGCAAGTCCAAGAGCCGCTATGCAAGCTAATATAAATATGAACTTGTAAGAATCTCTGTCGAATTTAAAATCCGCGGGGGCTGGATAGAGTATACTGCGAACTAATTGACCTTTGCTTGTGTTATATCCAGTACGGATGACGAGACATCTGTTGACAAGAAAAGGTATAACAACAATCATGATAGAACTGTCTTTCTGCCTTAGCCGCTAGACGTACACCGCTGGAGATTATCTCTCACCTAGATCATCACAATACATAATCTTGGTTCACCTGTAACTGCAATTAACCGTAGCCCGCTATTTTTTCTATGTAATAACATCTATATTATGATATACCACAGAGAATCAAGTATGTTAGAGGTGCCATGTAACAGTATTTGTTCAAAGACACGTGTCCACGAGTCAAGAGCAACTTAAATCGGTGTTTTCGTGCGTCCTAAACATCTGGACCTTTACCCCGTAACAATATATTACACCAACCTTCCAAATTTCATCAATACTTCTAGATCATCAATAGTTCGAGAGTAAAATGGCTGTGACAGACGGACAGGACAAAATTATAGGTATTATAAGTAGAATCATAAGTAGAAAAAATTATATGGCTGTAGGAACGGGAACGAGAAAACGAGAAATCAGAGTTATGGGGATGATACCTTGATGTGGGTAAAGCCGCAAACAGACATTAGTACTGGTACAAATTAAAAATGTCTACTTACTTGACTGGCTCGTTGTTGTAATATCTTGTTTGTATGACTTTTGTACCGCAGTACAGTGTGTGCGACGCGTGTTCGCGCGTTTCATACAATTTGGAGATTCGAGGCAGAGCAGTTTTAGTTACTGGCACTGATTCACCTGTAACCAATTATTTGTACACTAAGAATTATCTATAGGCCGACTGTATAATGTATAATGAGAGACTGATTGGCCGAATGGTTAAAGTAAATATTTATTTGAAATGTATAAATTTGGCTACTTAAAAAATAATACACTGTTCTAAAGAACTACAGAAAAAAAAAATTACAATAATAAAATAAAAGGTATTCCAAACCTTAAAGTCCATGAATCGTATATGATACACATCAAAGTGATAGTGCTATGAGATTCATGTCACTTGATTTGTATACCATTTATACAAGGAGAAGGTATAACATTAAACATATTGTCTTACCAGTTAGCATACTCTCGTTAACTATACACATGCCACTTAGTAACACCGCATCGAAATAAACGTGGCAACCACCCGCTGGTAATACCACTACGTCTCCAGGTGCAATGAATCTGCTATCAGCTGATATACCCCCGTGCAAAGTCACTGTATCGTGGGCTTCAACCGTCGCACGAAGGTTTGTCTGGTTCTAGAATGAAAGTTGATTAAAACACATTGGTACAAATCTGACCATGGACGGTCATGTCTAGACATGTCATTTATGAACAGTGTCTCTTAAATAAGCACACAATACATTCAGTCACACATATTTTTCTTTTTTCAGATCGCATTTTTCGATATGGCGTTATTTCCTAAATCTTCCAGAATCGAGAGGAAGACGGGCACTTTGGTGATAGGCTTTTCAAATCTGTCATGTTAAGTGGTTAGGCGCGACACATCAGAAAGAGGAGAGGACGCGACGGTCTATTGCCACTTATGACAATCATGTTGTAAAAATCTCTTAACATGTCAACGGTACGCACAACGCTATGTGGAAAATATGTTTCCATAGCCAGGTTAAAAGTTAAAAAAAAAATAACACAAAAAACATACCTTTTTAGTCTGTATAACGGAAGTGGCGACACCAAATGTCGACATCAGAACAACAGCAATGCAATAGTAATAATAAGGTTCGGCTAACCACACTGCTATTGTGAATAACTGGAATACATAGAACGGATTGAAAACTTCTAGAAGTATTAAAGCCATAACCGTCTGTACAGGGACTTCGATTTCGTTTAATCCGTACACGTTCAACCTAGAAATTTAATGCAAAAATGTTAATTACAATATCTACCTGAACAAGCTTTATGAAGATATCAAATTAATTTAACAAGAATAGGGTATTTCAATACTATTAAATATATTATATTTATCAAGAAAATATTAAAATAGACTTTATACGATAACAAAATTTATAAATAAAATTATATTCTGTTGAAAAATATGGAAATAATAAGCTATTAAGATTGTATCTCTGTCTCTTTCTTGCAAAACTATATTTAACATTATTTTAAAGGAAGTGTCTAGTCTGCCACAAGCGGTCGTTTAATAAAAAGGAATATTCCGCCGCTAGCCGTAATTTAAGAAAAAATGCTATTCTGCCGCAAGTTATTAGTTATTGAAATTTGTTCCATAACGCAAAGTGATAACGTTCCATTTTTAATACACTTAAGGTAGCGTTGTGAACACAGTTACTAATAGCGGCAGAATAACAGAAAAAGCTATTCTGCCACAAGTGTACTCATAAATTATAATGGAAAACTCCGTTTTAAAAACTTATTGCAGGAAATGGGAAAATATAAAGAATGTTTAAAATAGCATCTTTGAGCATTTAGGGTAGGTTAGGTTATGTCAATGCGAGGAGCGAAGCGGAGCGGAGCGACGAGCCACTCAGACATCTATCGAACAATTTCGAATTTGGTTCATATAGGTTAATGGCCCACTTTTTTCAAATTGTTCGGTTAGGTTAGGCTAGGTTATGTCAATGTGAGGAGCGAAGCGGAGCGGAGCGACGAGCCACTCAGACATCTATTGAACAATTTCGAATTTGGTTCAGATAGGTTAATGGCCCACTTTTTTCAAATTGTTCGGTTAGGTTAGGTTAGGCTATGTCAATGCCAGGAGCGAAGCGGAGCGGAGCGACGAGCCACTCAGTCATCTATTGAACAATTTCGAATTATGTCTATTACTAGAAAGCATACTTTCTGTTTAATTCGGTTTATTCATTTATTATATTAGTTTATTAAAACGAAATTGAATGGTCGTGAGGGAAAGCTGAATAATTAAAGGCAACATATTTTTGTACACATATATCTGTTTATATAGAGAAGGGAGAGGGTTCCGGCAGGGGAGGAAAGGTGATATGCAATCCTTACCCCCCCCCCCTACTTTTTGTTGCTTATCCAAGTATTTTGACATAATTTTGGTCCATATATATCCGTTCGTATAGTGAAGGGAGAGGGGTTCCTAAAGGGGGGGAGGGGGATTATGCAATCCTTACCTTCCCCCCTTCCCACCCCAACCCCTTTTCCTTGATTTTCCAGGCATCATATTTAAAATTCCGACCTTTTGTTTCACTAAATATCCATTTGTGGCAGAATACCACTATTTCTTATTCTACCAACAGTGGCAGAATAGCACTAATTGTTAACTTACCGCTAGTGGCAGGATAGTCCTTTATATTAAATGACCACTGGTGGCAGACTAGACACTTCCTATTTTAAATGGCCTGACATCACACATAGGTAAACCGTGCAGCATTGCCCTCTCTGTCTAACAGAACATTTTAAACATTCATATAAACAATAATATTTGTTTATTGACATTTATTGTTGAAATAAATATTCTCATATTTATTAGAACTTTTCATGTCACAGTTCAAAAATATTGACTAGGCATATCAAAAATTTCCATGTAATCCAAATGTGCTCCGAAAAAACACTGTCATCAAAAATATTTCATTTCTCAAGAATACATGATAAACGAAAGGCAACAAAATCAAAATTGTTTTAAAAATAACTTATAAGTTGTAAGTTTTACATATAACCCATATTTTAAAGGACAGTATGTGACATTACAGCTCAGTGTTGCCCTCTTTGTCTAATAGGAAATTAAAAATGGTCATAACTTGGTTATGCATTAATGATTAATAATATTAATAATAATATTAATAATTAAACTTGGTTATTAATTAATATAATAAAATTTTACTATCGTATATTAATTAATTAATAGTAATATATAATAACAACAATTTGAACTGTTGTATCCACATTTCGCATTTTCTTCTGCTTATGATTGTCAATTTGTTCTGGGCTTTGAAATATTGTGTTAGTGGCAGAAGCAAATGTAAACATTCACAAAACAATTAATTGTAGGAACGTATATAATAAATAGATAAATAAATAGTAAGTGATACGGTATTTGACTAATATTGAAAATGTTTTTCATACCAGATCGCATGTAAACCTACGTCGATTTAAAAATATAAAACAAATCCTTTTGAAATAAGAACAAAGTTATTATTAGATTATTAATTTAACTTCTACTAAAAAGTTGAATTCTACTTCTACTAAAAATTTTATTTAACATCCTTTGTGCCTCAAGATTATATATCAATAGGAAGTACCTTATAGGTTTTCACAACGCGCCATTTCGACCCCAATATTTGATCGAAGGTTCAACTTAATACTACCATTCTACCTCTGCTTGTTCTGTAAAAGATCCGTATTTTATACCTATTGCAATGTGGAACCCTAAAAATCACATTTAGTGGAGTGGCGCGCCATTATAATTCTATCTCTAATTTTATTGATTAATAAAATCTAAATAAAAGTCTATATAAAGTTCTGTCAACAACGAAGCAAGCAAAGTCGATAATTTTACTAATTACATCATAAATTTATCATTTTTTTTGACATTTTTAACCAATTTATGAATATTTCTCTAATTTTTATTATTATTTTGTTGCTTCGATTTTAAACGATTTCTTATTATTTTAGTAATTATATTATACCTAATTTTAAGTAAATACATGTATAGTGGTATGAAGAAATATCTGGAATTGTGGACCTATTTTAAGAGGTATCACATTCCTTTCATTAAATTTATATTGACTATGGACTGAAGCTGTTATGTTTGTACATGATTAGAATGAACTTTACTCACATATGCATGCTTCGGTATATATCAATGTATAGTTGTATTTCTTTATATATTTATTGTTTATTCCAATCTTGTATAAACATAACAGCTTCAGTCCATAGTCAATATAAATTTAACAAAAGGAATGTGAGACCTCTTAAAATAGTCAGGTCCACAATTCCAGATATTTCTACATACCACTATACAACACTACCACTTTACTCACATTTTACTCCTTGCTTTTGATGATGGCGGTTGTGCACCCAACCATTGTAGTTCGCTGCAAGTGCTCCCTCTTTCTAAACCATCCAGCTTTGAGAATATGCCTCTGTGTGCATCCCAGACTAACTCGCATTTCTTATGCCTAAAGTAACGGTATTTCTGACAATCTGAAAAAAAAAAATTGTATGAATAAATGATGATGATGGTCCATCAACCCACACTGGAGCAGCATGATAGATTAAACTCTAGGCACCCTCATCCCGAGGGAAGGCCTAAGCCCCTGCAGTGGGAGATGATGGGGTGGGATGCAAACCTTCGTTGCGAGCGTGGCTGAAATGCTTGCTCTTTCAACTGCCACAATCTTTTGGAACAGAATATAGAGTGGGAAATACTGGCCGTAAGAGTAACACAGCGGAAATAACATATGACGGGCATGCGTTCCTGATGATTTGAAGTAAAATCAGTGTCGCCATACAATTGCAACGGGTTTCAGCTCTTTTAAGTTGTGGAAAGAGGATTCAGAATGATCTGAAGTATTTTGTTGTGGATGGAGCAGCGTGGCGGATTATGCTCCAAGTCCTCTCATTCCGAGGGGGCTATGGCTTCCCCATAATACAATCATAATACTTGCTTACTTTGGGACTAGATGATGCTGTGTGTGATGTCTCAAGTATTATTATTATATCAGATCACTAGTATTCATACTGTAGTAGACAAATAATAATTAATGCTCAAAAGAAAACTATAGATAACAATAAATAATTAAATAAAAAACATACTCAACACAGATCCATCTTCCAGATGTATAGGTGTGTTCACATTTTCTGGGCTACACTTTTCTCTATCATCAGACTCTGGTTCAAAGCCCTCGTTAGATAGACCACTGGAAAGATAAAAGAGTATTAATATACAGGATGTCTCATGGTCAAAATGTCATGTTAGAATATTTAACATCGGTATGAACTACATTTTATTACATAGCTTAAGAAGGGACTTCACACGTGATAGCCCATCCAAACGCTTTTAAACGATTACGACCTTAATATGCATTTTAATCTTCTTATGTTTTGAATTATAATCGCATTCGGGTTAGAATTAGGTTGTATAAAGCCAAAACGTGTCGTGATAGCCCAGAGCGCAACGAACCTGTCTCAAATTTATAAGGCCATGGTTCGAATCCGGGCGTGTACCAATGAGTTTTTCTGACTTAAGTACACAATATCACTGACACCGTGCTTCGGAGGGCACGTTAAGCAGTCGGTCCCGGACGCTGTCAATAGATGGCGGTCGTTACAGTTCCCAACCCGCAGTGAAGCAGCGTGATGGACTTAAGCTCCAAGCCCCCCTCCTCACCCTGGGGGAGGCCTAAGCCCCTGCAGTGGGGTAAAAATGGGCTGATGATGATGATGATGAAAGCCAAAACTTCGAAATTTCAATAAACATTTTAGTTATAGAAATATCATAATAGTTATTAGAAATAATCGAAATATCTAAAACTAGTATTAAGATGTAGATATTTGTAATACAACAACAAATAACCATTCATATATCTTTACTGCAGCATCATAATGCATTCATAGTAATATTTGCATATCAAAATATAAATAACTTTAATTAACTCAATAGCATTCATAATGTCAGTATTTAAAATATACATAAACTGGAGGTATGATCTAAATATTCAAAGTCCAACAAGATATTTATTGTCGAACAGCTGTCTGCGACAACTTTGTAAATATAATTATCACCGAAACACTCCTCGCAAACGAAGAAAAAGTATCGATATCTTTATTTGACTGACCAATTTGCAGCGTGGTTAGACCATAACTGCAGAACCAAAGGTCGCGGATTCGATTCCCGCCCGGTGCATGTATTTGTATGCATTAATGTGTCTATTTGTTTTGTATCTGGGTGTAAAAATTATCTATTAAGTGGGTCTGGGTGTAAATTAAGTTTATATTACAAAAAAAGAATATTTATGTATACCAGTTGCTTAGTACCCCATGACACAAGCATAATATTTGAGATATGTATATAATATAAAGAATATTTTAATATATATATCAGTTATCTAGTAACCCATAACGCGAGCATAATACATGCTTACGTTGGGACTAGATGGCGCTGTGTGGGATGTTCCATGTATTATTATTATTATAGGGAATTTCTTAAGGTACAAATATATTAAAATTTTATTTGTAAGAGCGATTGTCAGTTAACGAAACATTCATGAAAAACCTTTTTTAGTGACCTTTGAACTGCGTAAAACTTTCACCTTCACTCAGTATGATGGAGATTTTTCATATTACTTTTAAAATTATAATATTAAAGTTCATAGCCAGCTAACATCTTTCCGAAATGGAATAGACAGTTTCCAAAGACTGTTTATAAAGGAATATTGAAAAAAAAAAACACAACTAGGCACTGACTTTCTTGCCAGTTCTTCGTTTCGCAGTAGAACTAGAGTCATTTCGACTATGTAATAGATATATTATTAAAAAAAAAATGTTCCAAACCAGAAACAGCTTTTAAAAATTTGAAAGTGATTGCATATAAGTTGGTATTACCAATAAATATATTTCAGTGGGGAAATGCATTATATTTTAAAAAAATATATATATTTTGTCTCACCTGGTGTCTGCTGTATTTTTTTGTAATATATGATGAATATAAAAACTTTTGTGTTTCTTCTGATATGTTTCCTGTTGAATAAAAATTTTTGTTTTTTATTACAGAGTAGTAGAAAAATATTTCAGTACATTATTATTTTTTAATGACTTTAAAGAACCATAGACTCTAAGCTAAGTCTATGTCCTTAATGGAGCTTTCATCGCTTAGATTTTAATAGCTAATTATTATTGATATTTTTGCTTAATATTAATTTTGGGTATTTATGTTTCCAACAACAAGGAGGAGGTAGAACAAATTTAATTTGTTTTCATGGCCCACACATCACTTTTCTAGGGTCGTGAGTTCAATTTCCAGATAGGCATATTGACAAATGAGTTTTTAATTCATGAAAACTTTGTCAAATAAATATCAAGAGCTTTGCCAATCATCACTTTCGTAATAATGGTTAACCAGCCACAATTCTCAGCAAACCAGTGTGGTGGGCTTTTACTCAATGTTGAGGAAAGGCTGCCCAGTTGTACTCCAACAGTGGAGGCTTGGAAGCCTGATGATAATGATCACTGTTTTTATTTTAAAATATAAAATCTATATTTTGTAAGTGTAAATCTTAGAATTTTTACAATTTAACTGAAGTTAACAAAAACTTCATTAACAAACTTTTAATGTTTTGTAACAGGAAAACCACTTACCACGACTAAAACCCTATCAGCTACTTGCAGCTGACATCTATAGCATGTAATATAGAGTAGCCATAACGGACACCAGTGGAAAAACAGCAACGGCACACCGCATGTCATCATCGAGAAGATCCATGTTAATACTGTTCGCCATGAACTTTTCCTGTAGCCATACACCACCTTAAATGTAATGAGGTTTAATTCAGGTTTGAAGTTTCCAATCCAGGTGGAATGGATGTCGAAATACCAAAAAATAATGTTGGGTTTGTTATGTATTTATCTTGTTATTGGTAGTTAATTTTTTTTAATTATGCCAGCTTAGTTTTGTGTCTATTGCACATTTACACAAACAATATAAAATGATAAATGAGTTTATATTATTTGATGTCAAATTAGTGAAACATAGAACAAGAATATTAAGAAATGTCTAAAAAAATTTGAAATATTGTAACGGATCATGGGTTTAAAATAGAAAAAAATTCATATGGAAATTGAATTATTCACTAAAGCGTAACAGCGAGCTTTATCAATGTTTTTTAATAAAAGTTTTAATAACAATAAGTTTTGTTAATAATTTGTTTTATAAACAAAATATAAAATTAAATAATTAGGTATATTAACCTCCGTAAACTGAGGGTCAATGAGTATCACTTGTGACGATAAATCTAACAAAACATAACTTTCGTCATGTTGAATAAGAGGACTACAATCGTCTTCAGACTCCATATTACTAATTTAATAACATCACTAAAATAGGTATATTTTATACTTCCTTTGATAATAAGTTATCTTAAATTATTTAAAGCCCTAAATGGAGATTATTCATTTATCAATGCCTCTTTATGTTTACTTTATCCAAACGTTACCTACTTTATATACAGTAACTCTTTGTTTATAGTTAAAAACTGTTTATGAAACAATTCCGTCAAATGGGTTTTCATGATCATTAATCTGAATATGTGATTATTGCACCAGATCACCATATACTGTATAATGCAGAATACTGTAGAATGCAGATTTTTTTTTGAACATGGTGCTTTGTTTCTTTTCTTCATAGTTTTAATTGTGAAAAATAACGCAACAGCTGTTCACAGCAGCTGTTTTTTCTTTTTGTTCACTTTTTGTTTGAAAACTTTCAAGTTCAAGGCCATAACCATAGACTATACTCTATAGTAGTTAAAGACACGTTATAGATACGAAACTCTGTATTCATTTTGTAGTTGTTGTTCCCCACCTATAATAGATGGCGCGCTTTACAATAGCTCTGTTGCAATAATTTATGTTCGATGGCAGCAAAAATATTTATTTATTATTTATAAAAAAATTTAGGGATACATGACACATAGACATAATAGTACCTACTACGTAGGTACAGGACAGTGTACTCTGAAAATTGTATAGTACAAAAATGAAACCTTTGCGTAATGCTTAAGGTTCACTTTAAATTGTAAGCCGTAAGAAAGCCAAATGAGTTTGTAGGCGATAGCTACCGGAGAGTCCGTTTGTCCCTTTCTAACATTTGCCATTAGAAAAAATTAATTTCATCTAGTAGGTACATTATCGATTTTTATAAATATACTACCTACTCATCTAATATTTATTTTCTGTGACTTCTGGTTTTTGATATGACTTGGTATTCGGATGATAATAGTATTCTTGAAAGTTACTCTGGTATATTTTATAAATGATTAAAATTTTCAGATATATTTAAAAAGGGTGTCTTAATTTATGGTTTTATACTGGCAACTAAAACGTGAATTTAGGGAATTTTGACGTGTATTTTGTCAAAGTTGAAGTTTTGACGTCATATTACTAATAGATTCCAAGATTCCAAGCTCTTGGAAAAAATTAACCTGTGAAATGAACCAACGTGAATAACGCTCAGAAGGCTGTTCCTTTCAGAAAATAACTCTGAGTGGTACAGGTGAGTACCTACGAGAGTGAATGGAATTTCTCAGGGACAAATTACGACTAATTATTAATGTACGGCTTTGTTCTAGTGTATAGATGATTAAAAATAAATGTCGAAAAACCTAGTGCCGTACTAAAGTGGTGGTGCCGGAAGTCAGTGCAAATTTTTAATTCGCCGATAATTGCAGAAACAATATAGGCATTTATTATTGTACGGCATTTGTGTAATTTATTTTGTACACATATACAGATACTTTACCCGTAAGCGCCGTACATATTTCCAGCGCAGGGGTCGAAAGCCAAGGGTCGCAACCCTTATCTCTGAGCAGATTATCCTTATCACTGACTTCCGGCACCACCACTTTAGTACAGCACTAGGTTTTTCGAGATTTATTTTTAATCATCTATACACTATAACAAAGCCGTACATTAATAATTAGTCGTAATTGCTCATTTGTACCTGAGAAATTCCATTCACTCACGTACTCACCTGTACCGCTCAGAAATGACGGCATAGTGCTCAGAGTTATTTTCTGATATAGTAACAGCCTTCTAAGCGTTATTCACATTGGTTCATTTCACAGGTTATTTTTTTTTAAGGGCTTGTAGTCTATAAGGTAGCCATAACATTTTCTAAAGTTAGTAGGAATTTTATATTAAAATTTAAAAAAAACAAACAATTGGTTCAAAATTTCCAGTTTTTTTTTGCAGTGCAAATTTAAAATACTTACTATGTTAAACACAAAACTATTCTGATATAGTAAAAAATGTTTTTTTTTAATCTTATTTTGACAAGACCCTATTGGAGGATATTCCCAAATGTCAGGCGTCCCGTAATGCCTCACAATTTTTTAATTTATGTACCTACTTGCAAATAGTTACCCACATTTAATTTATTTGTTTGTACTGTGTGGTAAAAATTAATGATTCAAATGGATTATTTATGTTTTTTTTAACGAAAGAAAATAATTTTTACCCTACAAAGAAAGGGACAAACGGACTCCGACCCCGCCAACTCATCTCCTCGTTTCACAGAGCCAAGTGCACTATGGTGTATTTAGTATTACGTCCATGTTTAAACCAGAGACGTTGAAATTCATAAAAATTGCAAATAAGAGGTAGAGACGTGCCATATGGAGTGCCGATCATAGTAACGTTAAGGTGCCGATAGACTGCATTGCTATTTTAAAGTTCGATATATATGGATATATATTTATACCAAGTGTCGCAGTTCAACAATAAGATGGCCGAGTTATGGCAAACTTAAAATAGATTCACTTATACCACAACTTACATATATTTAATATAAATAATAGATAGGTATATAATTTTGAATAGGTTAACAGTAAACAAAACTTTCATGAATTATTAACATTTAAATAAAAACTAAACATATTTTTCAATAAATTTGCTATTAATACGGTTTTATGACATCGAAACTAGTACCGTTATGTTGTATTTTACAGAATTAGGCCTTTGCTTACTTTACACCAATCAAAAACAAGCATTTTGTTTGTAAAACATGCGTAAACCGCGAAAAGCAACCCGCTCGCACCCTTAGCTCTCGTCATTATTACATTTGAAGTAGGTATCTACCTAATTTTAATAGCAAATGTATTGAAAAACGTGGCTTCGCCTCGTGCCTACAAACACCTCGATTACAATATGCAGCTTACCGTACTTGCATCATAATGTAGTATTATAGGATTAGTCGCAACTGTATGATAAATGCACGATAAATGTATGGCATTTCAATAAAAAACTTTTCCGTTTTGTATTTGAAGAATTAATATCACACAATGCTAGGTGAACAATACATACATGCTGCATGAAAAATTCACAGATAACGTGTCTTACACGACCTTCGGGGTACATTGGAAATGATCTATAACGAGCGCGCCGCGCGCCGTCTAATAATTAATCTATGAATACAACTCATAGGAGTGCCCATCATGATCCATCGGTCTGCGCGCTAAACAAGATCGCCACCGAAAGGGCGCTACTAAAACCTAAACTATAAAAGATAATTTAATTCTATTTTTTGCAAATTGTACCCTAATTAATCCCCTCGGAACGTATTTTGAATTAAGACTCTAGCTCTATTAATTTCCGAGAAATCGACAAAACAAGACGGCAAGTCGACCGAAAATCGCAACATTTTTATCATTTTTTGCGATTTCTTTAAAAACTTTCAAAAATTTTCAATTTTTTTACCCTATATTGTAGATCTCGTCAATACGCATCTTTTGATGCCCTTATCCGTTTACGTGGCTTTAGAATTGACGACACTAGAGTAGAATTTCACTATCGCTGAAAATGCCCCCTTCTACACGATCGAAAAAACATTTCCAATGTTAAAATTATTTACCATTTGGCTGTCCTCAGTTATAATTTCTTGTTCCACGTTTAATGTCATTTTGGTTTATTGACTGATGAATGCTTGTGAAACTAATATGACGTTTGGTGTCAAGCTGGTTCTTCGTTACGGGACCCTAGAAGAAGAACAACGTATTAATACATACTTGCGAAAAATAGCATTTAACTCTAATATTTAATTTCGTTATGTTTATTTATCACTATATATTATAAAATAAAGCCGCTGCGTCTGTCGTACTGTATGTCTGTCTGTCTGTACGTGATAAACTCAAAAACTACTAAACCGTTTGGCATATGGGTGACACCAATGGACGGAGTAATTCAAGAGGAAGGTTTACGTGTATAATTTATTAATGTTTTGTACAAATTAGTTGAAATATAACAATTATTGTTGAAAAGTAGAAAAAAAATTAAGCCAGCTGGAAGCTTTCATCGGAAACGAGGCCTAATATCTTTGAGATATAACAAAATAATGTATGAATTGTTTCTCTTTTATAGGACTAAAAAAAGCCCGCAATAGCATATGTCTATAATATCTTTTATGGATAGCTTACTATACCTATTTTTATGTTTAAAAAAATGATGTCATATGATGAGGTAATTTGAAAGCAATTTATACGGATACAGGTAACGTATTAATCTTATCAAATTAAGTACTTTATTTACCTTCAGCATTTCATGCAGATTATGATTGCCCTTTATACTATACAATTTAAATTAATATCTTAGGAATTATCATATTGTTATAATATTTTTCTACAAAATGTAAATCCATTGTTACCATTAAGTTTTGTATTACAATAATAATAAAAATTATGTTAGTTTTAAGGGCTGTGGATTTTGTATTAAATAAATAATTTGCGTCGGGGGCAACGAGTGGTGGATTATTAGATTAGTTTTATTTGATCACTATTTAAGAATTAGTTATAGTATTGTAAATAAATTTGTTATACATTTATTTTAAATTAGTCGTATTTATATTATTCTATACTGAGATTCTATATTATTATAATTTGTTATTTCAAAATAGGATAGTATAGAGTACATAAAATATTGACTGTATATAATTTTTTTACATCAAATAAATAAATCATGAAATTAAAACTATTGTTCAACTAACTTAATTAAATCCAAATTCATTCCTTTTGAGAATTTCTGTTCAACTAACTTAATTAAATTCAAATTCAACTATCACGCGACAATTTTAGCGGCCGGGCGCCGCGCCAGGCGTCTTCGTTCCCATCCATACCAATGCAACACGTGTGGTAAGACAGAAATGAACAATGTCGTATAGTATATAAAGAAATATTTTTGTTAATGTTTATGTATATATTCTTTACTTTTCAAATATTTACAGAATTAGAAATAAAATACATTAAAACAATCGCAAGTAGGATTAACTTACCTTGCATTGAAATCTAATTAAATCAAATCCATATGTTTGACGCAATAAGCTGATAGGCACTAGGTACGACAGAAAAAACATTATGGCTTATATGGTCACTCGTGCGAATCCGGGGCGGGGCGATAGTTCCTAATATTTCGTACTATATTTGTTTCATTTAAATTACTCGTAATAATTTTATTTCGAAAATCATGAATCACTAGTTCAAAGTCGCAACTATTATTATCAATCTGGGGCAATTCCTTTCCTCCAAAGGGATATAAGGCTTCTGAGGTAATGGAAAGGGATTAATAATAGAAGGGAAAAGGATAATTTGAAAAGATACATGTTTTTACACGATTGCGTTTAAGTAAATACTCAGTTGAGTATGTGAAAAAGGTTACATGAGATAATATTCATGTAACTGGATGCGACACCAATCCATAAATTCTTGGATCAGTTGGGGACATACGTATCGCTGTCCGTTCCCAATAGTTAATGAATTTCCTATATAAGAGGCCCCACTAAACGACACGTCTGCATTCGCATTCAAGGGACACTCGCGCGCCGTACTGTTTAAAAACTAGAATTTTGGACGACAGAAGGCGCTAGGTAAGAGTTAATTATCACGTTACCAACCTTTGCATTATTTGTGTTAGTTTCAATATACATTTACATTTGTACATTTATGTTTCTAAGTCTTTTTTAATGTGACACACTTCGCGCTTTGCTCAAATAAAGAAAACAAATTAAATGGAACACCATGTTCAAAGATAAGTAATGATTGACCTTTAAAAATTTTAATTTTTGTTTTAAGATTTTTTAATTAAATGCGGTTTATAAAATACTGCTAATTAAGAATTTGATACTGAAGTTGCGTATTTCAATATAAATTATCTTTAAAACTAAAGATAACTTTAAAAAAAATAATTTTTTGCAATACTTAGACATATAATAAGAAGAACGTACGTGTTTTCTTTGAAGTAATTAAATAAAGGTTCATTATAATGTTTACCACAATTAGACCTTTAACAACAATAGATTTTGTATGGAGTTTCCCTCATAATGACCGAAAAATTACGTCACTACACGAGCGTCAAATTGAAAAATATCCTATCCAAGCAGTTGTCAATTGGTGGCATATAGTCTATTTCAACTGTGTACTCTCTACGTAATTGTTAATATGTCGTCATATCTAGTCTTTTCAATCTCCGTTGTGGTTTAATAACTTAAAAACTATATTCTATTAAAATAAAAAAAATAAAAAAAACAAAATCAGTTTGTTATTTTGAACCAAGCATATTTTTGATAGAAAACATAAAAATGGTACAATAGAAAAAATTGTCTTACCGAATTGTATGACAGTATCACATTATGACGAAAAAAATCGGTAATAATTGTGTTGGGTAAATAATGTCACATTAAAACATAACAGGTGGATAATATATATTTTTTTAATGTTTAAAGTAAATAACATCTGAATACTATTACGAAAAGGGAAATAATTAGATATTAAGAATTAAAAATTCAATGAATAATTAAATCTAGAGCTGGCAATACTATTCATGATGACTGACTGATTGACAGGCATAAAAGAGCTGGATTCCAAGGCCCCAACTTTAATTATTGATTGTTGACAGCTTCTGACATCTGACAGTTGTCACTTTTCAAAGAGTGGTATTTATTTTCACGGTGTTTCACGGTGTTTTCTCTTTGAGACAAAGTTGTTATGTTGCTATAAGAAGGTAAAACAATATTAAAGTCTAGTTAAATATGTACTAAAACAATTAAACTTTAATATATACGTATCCGGTGTAATATGTTTGAAAATTATAATTTTAACGAAGGCACTCCGTCCCCATGTAGATTTCATCGCCATCTAGATGTTTAAAGCAGTTCTGTTGTATTTCCAAATAAGTTCAAGAGCTGATAAGTTGTTGCGCTGTTTTAGTAATGTTCTTTTTTTAATTTTTTTTAGTATTAGTTGAAATAACTCAAAATGATAATTCCGGTTCGCTGCTTCACCTGTGGCAAGGTCATTGGCAATAAATGGGAGGCCTATCTTGGGTTACTACAAGCGGAATATACTGAAGGGTAATAATAATTTTATTTCTAAATGCAGGGCCACACTAACTGTAATACCATTAATTGTGAGATGACACTTGTAAAATAAGTGTAGCCACACAGATAAGTAATTATTATCGATGTTGTACATTAGTATGATCCTGCATCAAATATAGACGAAATCTTTTGAGATGCTGATCAGTGCGCGTTTTGCACCAAAGCTTTGTACTAACCAAACCTACATGGATCAAAAGGTCTTATCAATAGTGTCAAAATATCGCTGTGGAGTTAAGTTTTGTATGTCTAGTATAATATGTATGTGTAATGAAATGTTCAGTAGGTACCTACTTACAACAAAATACTTGACAAAGAATTGTCAAAAAAATTATAATTATACTTAAACACTTACATGTAAATTTGCTATTTAATATCTATATTTTGGGGAGCTGAGTGCAATAGTAAGTGTCCATTGCTACCCTTGGGGATCGATGCTGCGGATTGAAGTGAAAACACTCATTTTTAAAGTGCAAGGAATCATGACTTGCCCATTATCATCCATTAAGTTAGATTACGTAGTATGTCCTGCGGCTATAGGATCAGTTTCATGCAATAATTTTTAACTAACTTAAGACTTGGTAGGACCACGGGCAAATGAAAAATGTCCCGTTGTATGACCAGTTGTACATAGTAGGTCCACGGGCGAAAAAATCCCTCATTACCAACTGGTAGTACAAAGCTGGTTGTACTACCGGCATGTCATGCACGGAATATAACGTTGGACAACTATAAAAGTTAACCAAAAAGCTAAATATTTAAAAAACCTGATGTAATTTAATAAGGTCTATTAACTGATGCTAGTTTTGTTAATCGCTGCTTTTGGTGTTAGTTGTATATAATGGTGCTCATTGTTTTTTTGGTTGCTTTTTGTCTAGTTTTAAACTTATTTTATTTGCATTGCATCAGTATGCATTCTATCATTTCTCAAAATTTTAATTAAATTGTATAGTGCAATTTCATAAATTTATGAGACATATTTGTAAATTATTGTCAATGTTATAAATAATTATAGGCCAAATTAAGCTGTTTTTCATTAATAATTATTATTTCTCATAAATTTAATTAAATTGAAAAGCACTCTGTCAGTTTTTTTCTATTAAGTAGTGGACATTCCAACACTTGAAATTTTATTACATTATTGGACAGAAACACTTTGATCACCAAGTGCTAATACTAGTGGTTCATTCAATTATCATTCAGCAAATTCTCTAATAAGCTTGTACCAAAAGTTATTAATGGTTATTAAAATTATAAAGAAAAAATAATCTTCTAAGAATAATCTCGGAAAATATCAATTTTTTCTGTTTATGAATTTACCAGATGTTTATGAAATTTCCTCTGACGTTGAAATAGTTCCTGTGACATAAAACCAAAATAAAATTAAATAAAAATATTGAAGTAAGATCACTGTCAAATGAAATTGCAATCCTCATGAATCATTAAAAATATTATGACTTTATTTAGTCTAAGAAATTGCAATTAGTAGCATCTGCCCAGTTGACGTCACAGGGATATTTTATTAATCAATTCTTGGAAAAAATTAACTAAATAAATTAAAAACTTATTTTTTTTTTAAATATAAAATTGGTCTATCTTTTTGGAAAAAAATATAAAAAATATGTGTTCAAAAAATTTCATCCAAGCACATTATTGATTACAAGTTTATGTCTTTATTTATATGTATTGAATTATAATTAACCTATGAAGGTATCATATGGCTTATTGTAATTTCATTATGTCACAGCCTGTAACAATTCAAATAAAATTTTAATCTTGATAAGTTTTCCACACACATATTGAAGTCTTAAGAGATAACGTCCCATAAAATTGCATTATACTCATTCCTTACCAATCTGCTTATTTTATGACTGGTGTGTTTGAGTTTTACTGTGACTAATTACATATACGTTAATACATACTATAGGTTTGTTTTGCTTTAAGAAGTGTATACTGTGAAATGTGTGTAACGGGGTTCAGTATTCTGCCCTGTTATTAAGTCTGTAATCAACTAATGCTAGAACCGACTTTGACCGACCAATTGGCTGAGTGGTTAGAGACCCTAACTGCAGAGCCAAGGGCCGCGGGTTCGATTCCCACCGGGGACAAATATTTATGTGCATGAACATGTTTAAGTATGTATATCAGTTATCTAGTACCCTGTAATACAAGAATAATACTTGCTTCCTTTGGGACTAAATGGCACTGTGTTTGATGTCCCATGTATAATTATTTTTATTATTATAGAACATAAGTCACAGTTTGATCTGGAAGAGTTGTGCTGGCTAAAGACAACAAAATTATTATCAGCGTGTTAAATATTTTTTTAAATACGTATTATTAAAATTCACTAAATCGATGAAATTAATAATTTTCAGTCTAAAGCGTGTGAATGATTTAACATGCTTTTTTTGGTAAATTTTTTTATTATACTAATCAAATTATATTTTATCATTTTTAAGAATTAGTTATAGTATTTTTTAAAATTTTTAGTTTATGATTAATATGCTGTCAAATTTATTTATTCTGTGCTTGTAGTGTTATTTTGATCCTAATTAATATTATAATTAGTTTTATATGTAACGTGTTTATACTAATCAGAATAGCATGTACTACAACGCTACATGTGCTATTTTTCTCATGTTATATATGCGCATATACATGAATACTATGTACAAAAATATCTAATCATCTTTAAATCAATCTTGTTAGTTGCTATACGAAGCTAACGGTGCTATTCTGTTAGATTTTGTAAAATGTATATGACCTATTTGATAAAAATAACATTTTGTTTGTTACTGATAAACTAGGAGATAACAGTCGTAAATGGGAAAGTATTTTCATACCAGATGATATTAGTACAAAATGCGTTTTCACAATCTATATAAAAATATTGTATAGATTACAGATCGCTATGTAGTAAACGATTTGCTCGTAGTACTTGTTGAATGGGCTCGGAGCAACATTTTTTATCAAAAATATATCCGATGATCCAAAATTGTGATAGCCAAGTGGTAGCGAGCCCGCTTCTTGTTTAGAAGGCCTTGGTTGAAATCCTAGAGCATGTACCAATTAGTTTTTTCTAACTTATGTACATAACTATCACTGACTCATTGCCTCGTAGAGCACTTTAAGCCGTCGGTCCCAGTTGTCATCAATAGATGGTAGTCGTTAAAATCTAAACTAACAAAAAAAGCCCCTGCAGTGGGGTATTAATGCGCTGATAGTATGGTAATAGTTTTTTGTTCATATTAATCAAAACGGGTAGAATGTAAAAGTGATGACATTCGTATCACAATATTAATCATTATCCAACTAAATAGTTTCATAATCAAAGTTGATTATGTACATGTAAATTCTTTAAATTATTTGATTCGGACCTTTTGCTTAGAAGTTAAAAGTATAAAAATGCCAAAAATACAAAAAAAAAAGCTGCGGTGTGAGCGAACAGCACTACGCTTATTTTAGTTTTGTTAACTAGAAACAATTGAATACATAGTAGTTTGTAATTTTAATTATAATGTTTACTAACTTTTCGCCCGTGGCTCCGCCCACGTGGACAACACAGCTGTACCGGGATCGCTATTTTTTGTACAGATATAGTTTATAAGTTGAAGAATGATATAGATAGACTAATTTTTATCCCAGAAAAAAGGCTCCTGTTGCAACTGGGTAGTCCACGCGAGCAGAGCCGCGGGCAGAAAGCTAGTAACTCATTTTGATTCTGTTTTTCAAAAAGAATAGTAAAAGTAATATTGCTATATCATTATATCCAACCGTAGATATGAGATATAAATTGAATTGGTTCAGTCTATTTTAAATGAATACATTACTACAACAGTATTAAAATTTAGATCTTTAGTAAATAAAAAATTACCATCATCATCATCGTCAGCCCATTTTATTCCACTGCAGGGGCTTAGGCCTCCCCCAGGGTGAGGGGGGCTTGGAGCTTAAATCCACCACGCTACTCCACTGCGGGTTGGGGATAGTAACGAAGCGTACGGAACCGTCTGCTTAACGTGCTCTCCGAGGCACGGAGTCAGTGATAGTTAATGTACTTAAGTCAGAAAAACTCATTGGTACACGCCCGGATTTGAACCATGGCCCTATGGCCTTATAAATTTGAGACAGGTTCGTTGCGCTTTGGGCTATCACGACACGACTATAAGTACAATCATACGAAATTTCTCGAGGGCCACATTCTAGGTTTCCTCTGTATAGAAGTAACCAGACTAATGTAAACGTCATTGGATTTGACTAACTTCAAAAATTTCTGGCAAAAATTGCCATGTAATCATCAATATTAATATGTTTAAATTGTCTAATTAATGACATTGTTGAGTATGTACACTACTAGGTACAAAATTAGAAGTATACAATTTTTTGATTTTACTGGGAAACAATAATAATACTTGGGACATCCCACACAGTGCCATCTAGTTCCAAAGTAACCAAGTATTATACTTGTATTACGGAGTACTCCACTACTGGTGAACATACTTGAATAGTCTTTATAATATATACATTCAGACACAGAACAAATAAACATGTTAAGGCACACAAATATTAATTCCGGGTGGGAATCGCACCCGCGACCCTTGGCTCCGCAGTTAGGGTTTTTAACTACTTTGCCAATTGGTCAATCAAGGGGCCAAAAAGGGAGCATGTATTATTTCATTTTATCAGCTTTGATAAAAAACGCATATACCTACCAGGAGGTAAATAAGTAATTTGTTTCCCATTAGCGAAACAGGCACAAAAATAACCATAATTTTTACATACTTTAGAATGCATAAAAAATCTATTAGTCACATTGTCGTGCTCATGAATTATGTCGTACGTAGAAAAACATGCAAATTGTTATTATTGTGTCGTTCAACTGTAACCACCGGTTAATTTTCAGGGTTTTGTAACCAAAAGGTACCAACGAAAACCCTGTTACTAAGGCTTTCATAATGAAATAATAAAAATAAAATTTAGTTAAAAACCCGGTAATAATAATTATAGCAATTTTATTTAACTTTTGACCACAAAATTAGATGAAAATTGTACAAGTTTGATCCTATGATTGCAGAACATAATGTATACAATAATGAAGATCTATAAATATTATGTTATTTTCCAGAGATGCCCTCGATGCTTTGGGTCTCAAAAGATATTGCTGTCGGCGTATGCTATTGGGACATGTCGATCTCATCGAGAAGTTATTGAATTATGCTCCATTGGAAAAATGAATTATTTCTAGTTTATTATTAAATTAATGTTATGCTTCTCTATTTAATATAATTTCCAATTCTGTGTTAATAAATTAACTTTAAGGAAATTATTGTTTCATTTGAAACTGGCGACCAAAAACTTTATTAAAATGCCCTGTTAGATACGGCGTACTTAACTGCGACGACAGGCTTTTTGAAATATTAAATATCGTTTTGCAAGAAAAAGTCAGAGATAAAATTTAAAAACCTTATAATTTCCATATTCTTCAATGGAATATAAATATGTTTATAAATTTTGTTACCTTATAAAATCTGTTTTTATAATTTCTTGAAAAATATAGTATATTTAATAGAAGTCAAGTACCTACCGTATTTCAAAGTCAGAGAAATTTTAATAAACATCTGGAAAATTGATAAACAGAATTGTTGGAGGAGTTTTTCTAGAACTTTTCCTATTAATTTTAATGACCATCAGCGCAACTTTAAAAGTTTAGTCCAAGCACATTTCAAACGAAAAAAACTGAAATTCGATTAAATTTTTTTAGAACGAATGTTCTTGACTTTACACAAAAATTACCCCCTCACCCCCGAACAAAATAGACACTATCTACCAGCACCTAGTAGTATTTACTACTTATATTAATAATAGCTGTAAGCTAAATTCCGATGCGTGTCCGACATGCGATTATTGCGTACCTAACAGAATAGGTTCCTACCTACCTACCTAGTTGTATAATGAGATGTGGTTTGTGAGAAAAATACTATGAATAAATTTGCTACTACAAAAAAGGTCATCTGTTTAATGACAAAGATTACCTACGTGTGTGCAAAAGGTTCAAATTCGTTGAACGATTATTTTGTCATTTACTTATAAACGAATGGTCATACAATGGATTTAATTTACAAAATTCCATTCAAAATATATAGGTTTATACAGGGGGTTTTAATGACCAGCCAAATTTTAATGTAATGATCTTTGGTAGAAAAGCGATAGCCATCTTGTTTCCTTTTAGTATCGTTCTATAGAAAAATATTGAGATATGACTACACAAACCTTTCCCGAAAAAACCTATAACTCTAGTCACCATTCATGCCCGCCGCCTCATTCCGTTTCAAGGCCTCGGGCGCGTACGTTTACTATAGCGTTAAGAAGGCAACCAAACGTTATAACACTAGATAAAATTTATAATGAAAATGTAACACATATTTTTTATTTACGCAATGAGGTTTGTTGGTGATATCTAACATCTAGAAAATTTTTGGCCGGTTACTAAAATCTCACCTTGCATACCTGCTTATTTTCATATTGCTAAATCACTGGGTACACTTTTTTGACATTTTATAAATTCTACCATTATATAAATACTACACCGGGTGTTCGGCTGAACGTAGTCCAAACTTATAGAGCACGTAGGCCTTACCGAACTAAAAAAGTTTTAAGTGAACAGATAACGCAAACTAACGGTAGCAAGAAAAACATATTTGAATTACGCGTAGTTACGTTCAGCCGAACATCCCGTATATAATATACCGCGCATTCGGCTAAACAGTCCAAATTTCGTGGGTTCGATTCCCGCCTGGGACAAATATTTGTGTGCATAAAAATGTTTATTTGTTTCGTGTCTGGGTGTAAAATATCTATATATCTATATATAATGAAAAATAAGTATGTATATCAGTTGTCTGGTACCCATATTGTTGATGAGTTCCCTCGACTGCGTATGGTTTCCATCATCAGACCTGTAATGGCACTTATGACCCATATGGGTGCAAAGCTTCTCATCAATAGAAATGAATCAAGTCCAAACACCAGATAATTGCTGTATACCGTTGAGGAATTCCCTCGACTTTCGGCTCCATCACCAGATCGACTCAAGACCTTCATTAAATAGTACCTACTAGTGGTTGTACTTCATAAAAATACTTAAAATACGATTTTCGAAGGCTCCCCTCGATTTCTCTGGGATGCCATCGTCAGATCCTGGTTTCCTTATCATGGTACCACTCTTGGGATATCTTCTTTCCAACCAAAGAAAAATCATCCAATTCGGTTCGGTTCGGTTCACGAAGTTATCCCCGAACACAGATAAAAATATATATGTATATTATATAGGTCGAACTGAGAAACCTCCTTCTTTTTTTAAGTCGTTTAAAAACCCATAAACGGGCGTTGTTTCGAAGAGAATTCATGTCGATTTTCTTTTTCGCGGGAAAAGTTATATACATCAAGTTGTAAAAACTAATATCAAGTAAGGAGGTCTGGCGGCTCCATAGTTGCGTAAACAACCCTAGGTACCTACCATATCCATGACCCGACCACGCACTTGACTGGTTTATTCAAATTAGTATACTGTTTACGAAATGTTCCATAATAACGTGACTTTTTTACGTAATTCGCATGTCTGCCTTCAGACGGGGCTCAAAAGTTCTTAACCACTTTCAAAAAATCTGATAAAATCCTAACTAATATTATAAATGCGAAAGTGAGTTTGTTTGTGTGTTTATTTGTTTGTTTGTTTGTTACGTTTTCACGCCTTAACTACTTGACCGATCAACACGAAATTTTGGATATACGTTGTCAGGGGTACAGAAAAGGAGACAGGGTACCTTTCGGATGGAAAGATAACTTTTAGAGGGTCATCCGGCATAATAACTCGAGTTCCTGAAGGGGAAGGTTGGGGGGGGGGAGGCGTTCAAAACCGTGGCAGAACACTATTGGATATAATAATAATAATATCTGGGACATCCCACGCAGCGCCATCTAGTCCCAAAGAAAGCAAGTATTGTGCTTGTATTATGGGGTACTAGACAACTGATATATATCCTTAAATATTCTTTTTTTTTATAATGTATACATATATAGATACTTTTACACCCAAACACGGAACAAATAGACATGTTCATGCACACAAATATTTGTCCCGGGCGGGAATCGAATCCGCGACCCTCGGCTCTCCAGTTAGGGTCTCTAACCACCCAGCCAACCGGTCAGTTAGATATATGCGTGAAATGGTAATGTGAGTGGGAATGAGAAGGGGAAAGAATCAGTGCATATTATAACAGAGCCGCGGGCGGAAGCTAGTAGTACATAGTGCGAATTTACTAGAAAATTATGAAGACTACCTTGGAGCAACTAGCTAGTTCACAAGTTATAGACTACCAAGTTAATACGTAGTTCAACCCTGAACTGGTAGGGTGCTATTTTGAGACGATTTTGTCTCAAAAACTCAAACCTGAAATCAAAATTTAAAAAATAACTTGAACCCTGAACTTGATTTTGGTTTTTCAGTTTTTGTCGTTGGTATGTCTATGAAAACATAAAACAGGCAGAAAATGTTATAAAAAGTAGTACTACGTTAGAAAAAGTAGTCTTACCGAATTGCCGTAAAACATATCCAACGAATCGAGTTGAAACGTCCTTGTGCCACATGCAAGTGCATGATACTTGAATCACGATTTCATAATATAGGTAATTTTATCTCTACATAATAAAACCTCACGTCAATTTGTGTATTTATTTACTTAAAGGATAAAATGGCAACGATGCTTTTTGCCTCGTTGGTCATAAAATTTACCTGAAGAATACCTAATAAAGAACTACGGGGTGTTCGGTTGAACGTAGTAGGTACCTACAGACCGTGTAGAGCATGTAGAGGTAAACAAAAAGTTTCTGAAAAAAATCCCTGAAAAAAAAAAAACTTATGGCTGTATCAAGGATACAGGCATAAGTTTTACGTGGATATGTCTATGAGGACATTCGGGCGATTGGAAATTTAATACGAAATAATGTCTCAAACTGTTAGTAACGTAGAGAGGATAGTAAGAGGAAAAAGTTTCTTCGTAAAAGATATAACTATCAAAAAAATTTTTCCACTAGATTCAACGGCATATTTTCTTCGAAATATTCAAGTAATTTTCCTTTCTTCTGATAATTTAATTTTTCCAATAAAATGAGCAGGTACAAGTGTCGTGATAGCCCAGAGCGCAACGAACCTGTCTCAAATTTATATGGCCCCATAGGGCCATGGTTCGAATCCGGGCGTGTACCAATGAGTTTTTCTGACTTATGTACACAATATCACTGACACCGTGCTTCGGAGGACACGTTAAGCAGTCGGTCACGGACGCTGTCAATAGATGGCGGTCGTTACAGTTCCCAACCCGCAGTGGAGCAGCGTGGTGGACTTAAGCTCCAAGCCCCCCTCCTCACCCTGGGGGAGGCCTAAGCCCCTGCAGTGGGGTAAAAATGGGCTGATGATGATGATGATGATGAGCAGGTACAAAGTAGGTAATGATTTTGAAGAATATTGAATTAGAGTTAACTTGATCCTTGAAAAAGAACTTAGGCTTCTTTTTAATACGGAAATGTCCTGCTTGTTTATTACTTTGTCACAGTTAAACAGATAAACCTTGATGAAATTCGGCAAAGAGATAGTTTGCAATGTGATTTGTGTTAAAAAGCTGAATAAATAAAAAGGTGTAGTCCACGCAGGAGAGCCGTGGGCTGCCGCTAGTATATAATATATATAATTATAGTCTTATATCCCCAATAATTCAATCCCATACCTACCTATTTACAATAAATAATTTCATTACAAAGAACGTAGAACTTTTACGTCGTTACCATTTCATTATTTTCGTCGTCGAGACGATGGGTCTGGTCCAAGGATATCAAATTACTTGCTCACGATTGCGCTTGCGCTGCATCTGTTGGCAGGGGTCCTTTGAGCAAGGAATATCTTGTTCCTTAGCACTTTGGATCCGTCGTCGTCTCTTTAAAATTTTCTCGCTTATCATCTTTTTCAGAGAGTAAATTTAATTTGTAGATATTTTAAGTTTTTTTTTATTGGTTATTAATCAAGAGTATGTTATCTAAGCTTTTTTAAGTAGGTATTGTTTAATAAACTTTATTTAAGTGTCTTCTTGTAAATCTTAATACCAAATGTTGTGATTACGCATTTTATTATATTATGTATTTTAAAAATGTCGCAGTCGAATGAAAATTAATTTTTATTTCTTATGTAATGACTTAATTAATAGTCCGACGAAAAAGTGGGCACAGCCAGCAAATTGATAGATTACAGGGTGAAGGCCCGTGGTCCCACCGATTTGACCTACTGGTAGGACCTTAGTATACCACTATGTACCCGTGGTCCTACTGGACCTAAACCTAAGCAAAAAATAGTTTTGAACGTGTACGACTTCAAGTGAATTTTATTTTAAAAAAAAAAAAGGTTAGACAAAATATAGATAAATATCGATACTATTTAATCGTTCCTAGTCCATTAGCACCACGGGTACATAGTGGTGTACCATGGTCTTGCCAGTAGGTCAAATTGGTGGACCACGTGTCCTTTACCGATTACAGTTAGGTATAATATATACCAACGATTGCGTGTAATTCTTGTAAAGTTGTTAGTTTACTTAGAAGTATTTGTTTAGGCCAAGGATAAATGGATAATTTATACTAACTTAATAAAAAGTAGTTAAGTACCTACGTTTGATCCAAATAAAAAAAAAATTGTAGAAACGCTTTAAATCAATGTTTATAATTTATAATTATGTGTAATTTTGGATGTCATTCAATGAATACAACTGAAGCTTTTTATTGATATTGTTTTAATTAGTTAGTTGTTATAGATATACATTTCTTGTTCTGAACAATTTCGATTTTTACCTACAACAAAAAATAAGAGGTAGGTACAACCATTCCAATACAATTGTTTCAAGGTCTCATATATTTTGAATAACTACATTCAGTAATGCACACGACAAAGATAATTACTATGTTAATTATTTTCTTAGAATTTCCGAACCGTTTAAACGTAAATTTGCCACATAGGTAAGTAAAGTTAAGTGACATACAATTTTGTAGATACCTTTTGTTTAGGTTCGAAATACAAAAAATATTTTATTTTATAGATTTACAAATTTTTAAATATAAAAATCTTGTGTGCGTGTGTTTGTAATTAAACTCATCCTAAACGGCTGGATCGATTTTGATGAAATTTTTGTGTGTGTTCGACAAGTGGATTCGACAATGGTTAGTATTTACAATTATATGTTTTTTTTTTATTTGATTTGATAAAAAATTATTAAATAAAAAATATTTTATTTCCATTTCAGTTACACCCGGTAGCTAGCGCTGAGATCAGATTCAGGAAAATTTTCTGAATATTAAGTTTTCCGATATAAATTTAAAAAAAAAATAATAATTTGTGTGTTGTTGTTGATCTTTGACTATGGATTTTGATTCGCATTAAATGGCGCAAGGCTCCGATCGGTGGCGGGTGACCCTCTGAGCAAAGAATATTCACATTATATAATATTATTCAAAGAGCATCAGCCTAGGCACTCAGCGTGAGAACGCCGATAGCGTTCTCGGCACTCTGCGCTTGTCATGAATAAATTTTTTATAAGCACTAGTATGAATAAATTTATAAAAAGTAAACAAAAACCTAGAGACTAGAATGTAATAAATTAAAAAAAAGAAATTTCAATACGTTTACACACACTTATTGAAAGTCAAAATGAAGTGATTGGGTACCGGTTCGGAAAACTAGAAGGCGAAGAAACTTAGTAATTTACAACTTAATTCTAGGTTATATTCATTAATTTTTTTTTTGAAGATATTTAGGACATGAAACAAAAGATACTTGTTTAAGCTTATACTTATAAACATCTTAGTGATAATAATCTCATATCTAATAATTACTATTAATTTATAAACAAAATCATAGTTCGCGTTCAGCAAGATTTAACTTTTTATGTAATTTTGATAAAAATACGTTATTCTTAGTGCGCATGATTTTCTTTGAAACATGTAAATATCAGACGACCGCTTAGCCTAGTGGGTAGCGACCCTGCCTACGAAGCTGGAGGTCCTGGGTTCGAATCCCAGATTGGCTCAGTATGTATATGATGAATATTGATACTAGTACCGAGTCTTGGTTGTTATATGTATGTGTTGTCTTCGCTTGGTACCCAAAACACAAGCTGATGCTTAGTTTGGGGCCTAGACGTTGTTGTGATGTATAGGTTATTATTATCAGAAAACTTGCATTCCCAATGATTTTGCAGTAATTGATACCGGGTCGATTACTTACTTAGCTAGGTAATATTTAGGTAATATTTAGTAAGTGTTTACGTCCGCTATTAAAATGTTAACCGAACATTAATTTAGAGTCTTGTTAGTTAAGGCTCCCTTCTGATTTCGCGATCTGAACGCCGAAATACATTATTTTTTCAGGTCAAATTTCTCACTAACCATTAAGATATTCGAAATTTTTTTAATGCACAATCATATATCACCTATTTATCTAGTAAGTCTACGAAATTTCATTTCGATAACAACATGATATAAGTAAAAAATTAATTCAATTCTACGTTTTTGGGTAAGTACGAAAAATAGATAATAGTTTAGAAGAAATAAAATTGTTTGCATTGCTTAAATGATAAAATAACCTAGCCGGATCCAAAACATGTTTAAAAATATATCTTTATTAAATATTACAATATCTTGCTGATATTAAGAAAATTATGTACCTAATACATTGAAGAAAAACTCCGCCGGTTTATAGTTTTAATGGAACTGCTACTAAGTTTTTTTTTCGTATTTTTTGAAACTTAAATGCATGGCGTGCCTATAAGCGTACATTTGCGTCTTTTTTACTCATTTTCAAATCGATAGTAGTCGAAGACGCACACTGTTATTCAACTGGTCAAGGTCATTGGTTGACGTTCAGCCTTTATAAAAACGGCTTTTTAACGGCTGAATAATTTGTGTCCAGTACTGAAGTAACAGTGTCGTGATAGCCCAGAGCGCAACGAACCAATCTCAAATTTATAAGGCCCCATAGGGCCATGGTTCGAATCCGGGCGTGTACCAATGACTTTTTCTGACCTATGTACACAATATCACTGACACCGTACTTCGGAGGGCACGTTAAGCAGTTGGTCCCGGACGCTGTCAATAGATGGCGGTCGTTACAGTTCCCAACCCGCAGTGGAGCAGCGTGGTGGACTTAAGCTCAAAGCCCCCTCCTCACCCTGGGGGAGGCCTAAGCCCCTGCAGTGGGGTAAAAAATGGGCTGATGATGATGATAATGATGATGATGATGACTGAAGTACCTGTATAGCAGCTATTTAAATTTCATACAGCAAGCAGCTTTAAGTATTCGAAACGAAATCCGTTTTTAGCCACTTTACAAATACTTGCTCTTTCAGTATGACATTTCTAAAGTATCTTGATGTCTGTGGGTGATATGAAATTGGGAATTAAACAGTACAATGACGTCCCTATAGAGTAAATAAATTTGACAGCAGCGTTTGGTTTTAATAGAGACATAAATGTCACTTCACAGTTTCGAAAATGTTAACCGCAATTTTGCGGGGGTGAAGACCCGCACGCGGGGATCTCGCGGACTAACACTCGCCACCTTATACCAGCTAGCTAGAGTATGAGTGGTTAGACGGTCAACACAGAAGAGGGCTTCTAGTCCAAGGGTCGGCTACCCGCGGCTCACGAGCCGCATGCGGTTCTTTTGGTGTAAAGTTGTGGTTCTGCAGTTCCATACACAAAATTAATTATTTTATTATCAGAACCATTAAAAACCGTGCAATCGATCTATTTAGTGAGTACCATGTCTATCCCTCAGCCACTCAAGCGTTTTTCCATGAGTAGGTACAATAATAAGTAAAGCAAAAAGCTAAAAAACAAATGAAAATTTGAAGTATTGTGCTTGAGATTTAAAACAAGTTATGAGCTAGATTTACCCAAACTGAATGTATGCAAACCACAGACAAGTCAACCTTTAGACCACGCTGTAATAAAAGTCAGTACGAAAACGAAATCGCCAAAAAGTGGCGGGTTGCGGGGAGAGGTCGGCTAGTTTTCATTGGTTCGTTCAAAATTGACAATTTAATGGCTTACGACGTGCTTCCAACTGACGGCTCACTAGTGACGTAGTTATGTAGTGTCACTACATAGCCTTGGCGAATGCTACTCCCTGTTAAAGCGTGGTCTAAAGGTTGACTTGTATGTGATGCAAACATAATGCTCCAATTGACGGGATTATTTCTTATTAAAAAACTGTAGTTATGTTATCGGAATTATGTTATTACTCTGGCTAAAATATTTTAAACTAAAAATATTTGTATGTTTTTGTATGAATGAAGACTATTTCATATTTAAAGTAGTTTTTTTTAAATCTAAAATCAATTATATAACATTACAAGCAAATGCTATCGAAATGAAAATTTTTAGTGGCTCTTTAAAAACTTGGAAATTTCTTAAGTTGTAACTTTTGGCTTTTCCATGTCAAAAGATTGCCGACCCCTGTTGTAGTCAGTTCGTATTCTTATGAATCACAATAATGATTCCGCTTCATGTTATGAGTCACGGAATGTTTAAAAATATGTATTCTTATATTTAATCGGTTAGTGCTAATTACTGACTGCGATTATGTTTTGTACACTTAGCCAAATAACTACCTATCTGTCACTTTTAGCAAGTCTGTAATTTAGTTACCTACATAGATAGGTAGATACAATATTTTTTCCAATTTCGTATAATTTTATTTTGATATCACATAGCTGTAAATTTTTATGAGATCATAATATAACTTATTTCGGTAAATTGTAATGGCAACGTTTGGAAACCAAAATAGTTATTTACCATACTATCAGTCCATTTATGCCCCACTAGCGACCGCCCGCAGCTTCGCTTGCGTAGACTACAAATTCCTGTTATAGGTACTATTAACGTTCGAGATGGTTTATACGTACTTTTTGCTGGAACCAATTTTGGTTACACCCATTCAAACTTTCAGTCTTAATTCCCCTTCCACCCTTTAAACAAACCGATACAATTTTTCATCTCCCGTTTCCCACCCTTAAATTGTGGAAATCTAAAAATCCTGAAACACGTCATTATTTGAGTCCCTCCATTCCCATGCTTAAGTTTGAAATTTCTAAAAAAGCCTTTCTTAACTTAATGCTCACGTTATAAAATAAACCTATGTTCCAAATTTAAGCTTCCTAGACTTAGTAGTTTTGGCTGTAGTAGTTGATAGATCAGTGTGGACAAACGACAGACAGATAGACAGACAAACAAACACAACAAGTTGCTTATGACACTCTTGACAATTTTCTTTCACGTCTGCAAAGTTTCATTAAAATCTGTTCAGCCGTAGTGGAAATTAGCTCGAATAGATAAAATTGAATTGAATAGACACATAGACGTACAGACAAACAGACGGACAAAAAGTAGCTAATGTCAAATCTCTTGACAACCTTCTTTCCCGTCTGCAAAGTTTCCTTAAAATCTGTTTAGCCGTTTTGGAGATTAGCTCAAATAGACAGATACACGTACAGACAGACAGACGGACAAAAAGTAACATTTGTTAGTTTTGACAACCTTACACGTACAGACAGACAGACGAACAAAAAGTAACATTTGTTAGTTTTGACGACCTTCTTTTCATACTTGTGATGATTCATTAAAATTGGTTTAGACAGATGGACGTACAGACAGACATACAAAAAGTTCTGTATGTCACTTTTGACTACATCCTTTCCATATGTGTAAAGTTGCATCAAAATCGGATAAGCTGTTTTGGCCGAAACCTATTTGCTCGAATAGACAGACAGTTCGTTTTCATATAAATAGCCTATAACCCTCCGCTAGATTCAGGCTATCAAAGGCAAAAAATAATAATTTCAAATCCGACTGGTAGTTTCAGAGATTAGCGCATTCAAACAAACAAACTCTTCAGCTTTATAATAAGTATTTCTATTATATAGATTAATAGATTATAAGATAATAAGAAAATAAGATAATACTGAAAACCGTATCAAAGTCTATTGCGTGGTTTGGAAGTAAAAAGTTAACGAACAGAGGAAGACAGCGAATTTATTTTCTCCCGCTATAGTTTTCATATTTCGATAAAAACTGCTAAGATATTAATTTAAATTGTGTGGTGTAAATGGCAATTATAATATGCATGAAATGCTTAAGACAACTAACGTGTTTAATTTAATAAGGATTAATATTACGTTTAAAAAACATCTTCGCAAATAGTACATAATGTTAGAAGAAATTTGATTGTCATAAAAAAGGTTATAGTAAGTTAACCTTAAAAGATACACTTAAGCTGTCGCAGACTTTTGGTTAGAACTTTTAAAGGGCAACAATTCCGTAATACATGATTTTTGGTTAACATCAACCGTTTACGCAGCGCGCGCGACGGAAGCTCTCAAAAGGAATAATTTTCCCCGTTTTTGCAACATTTTTCATTGATGCTCCACTCCTATTGGTCGTAGCGTGATGTAGTATAGCCTATAGCCTTCCTCGATAAATGGACTATCCAACACAACTATAATTTTTCAATTTGAACCAGTAGTTCCTGAGATTTGCGCGTTCAAACAAACAAACAAACAAACAAACAAACAAACAAACAAACAAACAAACAAACAAACTCTTCAGCTTTATAATATTAGTATAGATTGCAAGGGTTTAGGCCACCCTTCGGGATGAGGGGATTTTAACGACTGCTATCCATTGATGCAACCGGGACCGACGTCTTAACGTGCTCTTTGAGGTACAGTCGGTGATAGTTATATGCACACGCTAGAAAGAAGTAATTGATACCTGCCATGGGATTCGAACCACGCCTTCTAAACAAGAAGCGAGCTCGCTACCACTAGTCTATCGCGACGTTTAATAATTATAATATACCGACTCGCAAAACTTATGTAGAATAAGAAAGAACACTTCAGTTCTTTAACTTTTTTAACCAGGACGAATTATTAAATTTCTAATGTACTAAATTATGCATTAATAAAATATATTTGTAATACTCATAATAAAAACTTACATTTGATTAAGTATGTCTTACGATGCACTCGAGAAAACTTTTTTTAAATATTCTACTTTGCCCTTAAAATTAATTCCTAAAAGAAAAATCCGTTTTTTACCATCCATAATCCATGTATAGTCGGCGAACCCTTTAACAAAGGCATTTCATCAGTCGCTCTTACTACTCACACATGATTTTTTCATAGAAAAGTTACCAGACGCGGGCGAGATGATGGTAGGGCTTATGTCGATTCTGAGGCTAGGACCGTCTCACGATCGCCCTAATTCCCACCGTTTCGGTTCTCTCTCGTTCCATATTTAAAACAGACACAGCAATCTCAATAGTAATTCTTAATACGCTGCTGGACTTACTCTATTTATGGAGCCTCACTGCAAGGCATCGAGCTCAAATACGCGGCCAGCGTGAACGCATGCTATTTCATCGTCCGGTAAATAGGTAAGTTGCGATAGAGATAAAAGGACTGAATTTTTTTACCGCAAATCAAACGAAACGGGTTTTACGCGTTCTACGATTGTAAAAAGAGTATTTAGAATAAAAAAATTAAAAATTTATCAATACAACGAATAGTTACTGAGTAATCATGGAATTAGGATTCTATGGATTTAGACTGACTAGTAAGCCCACATTCCCTATATCGAATTTACAATAAGGATTCGGTTACTTTGTATATAGGCAAGGCCAACGTTAAACGGTTTATCCTCTTCTGCGAACTGCAAAAACCTATTTAGCAATACAGCAATTGTAGAGTTTAACAGTAAAGGGTGTGTATTCTGTAACAGAATTACTTACGACCTCGTTGGAATCGATGATCCATGACGCGGTAAATAGGTTGGTATATAATTAAACGTAACTACAGAGGAAAGAATATTTAAATTGCCAATTTGCGAACAGACATTCGCAGTACCGTAGACAAAGTTATCGGAGATTTACGATGTATTTTATGGTCAAATTATCTACCACATTGCTATAAAAATATAGACGTGCTTTACGTATCGGCGAGGTTTAACTGTGACTGAATTTATCGGAATTACAGATGTGATCCATAGACGTAATAAAAACTCTGGATTCCCTGCCACTGAATAACCAATGAGGCAAAGCAATGGCCGCCGCGTATGTACGTGTGAGTGGAACTTCGTAGTGTACCGGTTGATAGACTTGATATGGTATAAATGTGTTTTTATGTGGACGCGTGCGTACATAGCCAACTGACTTACTAGGGGTGCATCTGTAGTTGGTTCGCGATGCTACCTACGTCCGTGTATTCCTAACATGACGTCATCATCTGTCTGCTCTGTTCGCAATTATAATATACCCTCAGTAATATACGCCTTCTAAAGTGAAAATTTGAATTAGCTGGACTGCTGGACTGGACTAAATTGACGTTTGCTGGGTACCTTGTTGACGACCGCTTAGCCTAGTGGGCAGCGACCCTGCCTGCGAAGCTGGAGGTCCCGGGTTCGAATTCCAGGTCGGGTCAGTATTTATATGATGAATATTAATACTGGCATCGGGTCTTGGTTGTTATATGTATGTGGTGTCTTCGCTTGGTACCCAAAATACAAGCAAATGCTTAGTTTGGGACCTAGACGTTGTAATGATTGTGTGTGTGTTATTATTATTATTATTATTATCACCAACTTTATCAGTTTAAAAAATAAAATAAAATAGTGTAGTGACAAAAGGATACATGACCTATTCTAATTGACTCACTCAGTAGCTCTCTAAACCCTTCTCATTCATTTTACTCATACTTCTTTGACTATAGGCTTCACTAAAAAAAAAAAAAAAATTAACAGCTATATCCGTTAGCTCAGCTACTTCCAAAAAGGAGGACGTTCTCAATTCTCGATGTTACTCCATACTTCGCCCACTGTGAACCGATTTCATCAATCTTGTTTTTTATGAAATAAGTAGGTATATCATGCGATCGATCGGTCCCATTTAAATTTGAATGAAATATATCACCTTTAAGGGTAGAAAAAGAGGGAATGCATTTCGTTTATTTGAAAGTAAAACTTGGTAAATAGGTGTTCTTCCATAGAAAATAAAATATCATCGTGACCTAGAGCTAATCTGATGATGGAAATGTCAGGTAGTCGAGTGGAACTCTTCAACAAGCAGTTATTTCGTGTTTGGGCTCATATGAATTGTTTTGACGTGGAATTACATCTGTCTTTTGACTATTATAGAGGCCGTATAATAGAGACTATGAACACAGCGGAAGCGAAAGCGGGGCGGGAATAGTAAGAAAGACTATTATATGCATTTGTATGCAGCCGTCACTTCTTTTTTCTATTGCTCCGCTCCCACTGTATTCATGGCTGCTGCCACCATCCGACCCACAAATTATTGCATTCCTTCCCTATTTTTTATTAATGATCACGTTTTTTGTTATTCGTTTCTTCTGAAAATAATAAATTTGTTTGTTTGTTCGTTCGTTCGTTTGTTTAAAGAATTATTTCATGAGGGCGTTTGAAAGAAAAAATTAAAATCAAAATATTCTTATTCAAGTAGACTTGCGCAAATACTTTGGATATTGTCAAGATTAGGGACATAGACATAGGGGCAGCGTGGTGGATTAAGCTCCAAACACCTTCACCCTGAGAGGAGGCCTAAGCCCCTCCCGTGGGGCATAATGGGCTGGTGGAATGGAATGGAGAAAAAGGTACAGTACTCAGCACAGGCTGTGGCAAGTGAATTCCTAGCCTCACTGCGTGGGCTGTATAAACGCAAATTTGTCTTCGGTTTCATGCCTAAAATGTAAAAACTTAGAACATTTACGTACCACGCATATTAATTAATTTTAAAAAGAAAAGATAGACAACTAACATAGGCAGCGCTATCTCGCCAAAAAAAATATTTGGAGTGGGTCTTCTGTTTAACTGAATAATGTTCTATAGCAGCGTGACTCGTCAGCGCAGTCTATCGAGATAGGTTTTTTTAAACGAAAAATGTCAGAAAATCGCTCATTTTATTACCATCACCCCTCAAAGGTTGCCTCACTAGAAAATACGACTCGGACCGCCACTGCTATAGCAAATATATAAAGTAAAGCTAGATCAAAATATAAAGTGAAAGACTTGGCACCGACTTCATAAACTACTCATGTGTCGCCCAATATGCTTTTTTATTTCAAATAATAATATTATTTTTAACTTTTACGTGTAAGTTTATATATGCCTTAGAAATATACCATGTGTTCAGCTGAACGTAGTCCAAACTTGTAGGTAGAGCATGTAGAGCTTACCGAAGTAAGCAAAAAGTTTCAAGCGAGCAGATGGTGCAAACTAACTGTTACCGAAAAAAACATGTTTAAAGTTAAACTATGTGCAGCCGAACATCCGTATATAATATACCGCGTGTTCGGCTGAACGTAGTTCAAACTTATAGAGAGTGTAGAGCTTACCGAACTTAATAAAAAAAAAATTAAGTTAGCAGATGGCGTAAACTAATGGTTACCGAGAGAAATGTGTAATTTTTTTAAACTTTTTAATTAGGTCGATAACCTGCCACCAGGTACATAGACAATGTTTTGAAGTCGGTTTTTATTTATTGTATAAATTTACTCTTTCTATATCCGCCTAATGATGTATTAATTTTCTTAAATGCTGAGCCCTTGTGAACCCTTAAAACATCACAATGAATAACAAAATCTCAAGCGTTCGCAATAAATAGGTGACACAAGTGGGAAGAAGCGGTGCGGTGGGGCAAAGGACGCTTCCCGGCGATCACTACCGCGAGCGTCGGGAGAATAGACAAAAAAAGTTTAGTTAATTTAAAAAAAAAGGTATATATGTCACAGAAGTTTACGTGTGTCTAATAGATTTGATATATATACGAAGCTACGAACAAAAGTCATTTGTTAATAGCTGCACTATATCGACGTCCCTACACGTGTGTCTCGCGCTACATATAGTCAACCGGCGCGCGGCGTTAGCACCGAAGATGCCTAGTATACTCGGAGCTGTACTTCAAGTACTTTGACCCACAGACAAGTCAACCTTATAGACCACGCTTTGACAGGGAGTAGCATTCGCCAAGGCTATGTAGTGACACTACATAACTATGTCACTAGTGAGCCGTCAGTTGTAAGCAGGTAGGAAGCCATTAAATTGTCAATTTTGAACGAGCCAATGAAAACTAGCCGACTTCTCCCCGCACCCCGCCACTTTTTGGCGATTTCGTTTTCATACTGACGTTTATTAAAGCGTGGTCTATAGGTTGACTGGTCTGTGACTTTGACCATACCAAAAAAAATGCACGATATTCCTGTCAAGGACTCATTGGACAGACAATATTTTTCGTAAGTTTTTAAGAGTTACTCTTCTGACTTGTATCGTGAGGTATGTATTTTGCTAAAATAGAAAAAGAATGATTTACAATCTTTCAATCAGTTCATGGAATATTTCGAAACGATCTCGATAGATCACCTAACCTATACGGCAATAAAGCAACAATTTGTCAGGTGTCAAACGTGATATCAAGGTGAGGTGTGAAGGCCCCTGGATGCGGTACTTCCCCTTATTATACCGAGGGGAACGGGTTCGCAACAACGCGTTTCTGCATATGATTACCGTAGTTAACTGATTGGCATGAACGGAAGGGTAGATCTTTGTGATGCAGCTCATCTCCGATTGGCCGAGTGGTTAGTAACCCTAACTAACCAAAGGTCGCGGGTTCGATTCTTGCCCAGGACAAATATTTGTTGGCGTGAACATTATGCCTATACGTAGGTAAATACCTAATATCTAGCTGGTATATAGGTGTACTTTCTTAATATGCGGAATTAACTTTACCTTATATTAGTTGTCTAGTACCCATAATACAAGCATAACACTTGCTTGTATTGTGACTCGATTGCCCTATATATGAGATGTACCAGGTACTATTATTATTAAATATGAAAGTGTACATTGTTTGCAGGTAAGTTTGTTGCATTTTCACGGCTGGCCGCTGCACCGATCTTAATATTTAAAGAGGGAAAACAACAACGGGAAAATGTCGACAAAGGGAAGTCGCGGGCGTTGTCGCGGACGAAAGTTCGAATTTAATATTTTAATTATAATTTCTCGAAATACTATCGAATCCCTAATTATATTACCTATATAAAATTACATATGCTTGAACCAACATTCAGGGAACTCTAGTACAAGTCCTATAGCCGCCACGAAAGCATCTTGAACTTCTTTAAAACTATTAAAAGGATTTCACGGCCACAGGTTTTCGATGTCAAGAGTTGATTTGGAATCATGCGGTGGATGAGTCGATTCTCTGATTTTTGTTCATTATTAGCCTTTCCCTATCCACTACTATATGCCTCCCTCAGGGCTTATCACCACACACTATCCTTCACCTTCACGAGCTGCGCTGTTCTAACATTTACTCTTGTAAGTATTATTATGTTTGACTACAGTATGACTAACCGATTGGCCGAGTGGTGCGTAGACCTTAACTGCGGAGCCGAGGGTCGCAGGTTCGATCCCCGCCCGGGACAAATTTTTGATGCATGAACATGTCTATTTATACCGTATCTGGGTGTGAAAGTATATATATATGTATATATACTATAAAAAAAATATTTAAGTATGTATATATCAGTTGTCTAGTAACCCATAATACAAGCATAATACTTGCTTACTTTAGGACTAGATAGCGCTGTGTGGGATGTCTCAGATATTATTATTATTGTATTACGCAAGTGGTGACGGGAACGGATGACGTATTTTCCCTATCAGCCCAGCTGCACTCTTTTAGAAGCCTCTTTGGTGAAGTTATTTCTGTTGAACTACATGATCACCCTCTATTGTCACTGATTCTAATGTCAGATGTCCAGAAATCCCATGTGTTTTATGAGCCGAAGCGATATTTTGATACCTATGGAAAGATCTCAATCTTGGACGTCTCTATTTTCTTAATCCGTGTTAATACCCGATATAAAAAATGTTAGCGATCCAGCCTACTTGAAGCGATTAATGAATTTCAATTAACCGAAAGGGAGGACCACAAGCGGAGGTCCATTTGTATCTCTGACCTCTGTATAACTCCCCAGAAAATATTTTTTGTTCATTTACAAATAAAGAATACGATAATGTTTCAAATATTTTTCTAAAAGGCACTATCGTATCGTTAGTTTAAGACATGTACAGTTCCAATCAACCTTTATGGTGGATGTGAACATAGGCACAAGTCGCGTCGCAGTAACCAGTTTTAGGTGTAGCGGGACTCAGTGGGGCGAAGGGCATAAGACTGAATCTGCGCAAGCATGCTTAAAGCGTTGTATTCCGATCCGCCATAAAGTTTGATTGGAACTATACCTTATAATAAATAACCTTAAAATCTTAAAAATATGATGACATATTTTTATGCGAACGAATGTTGCCGGTTTCACACTACTTAATACAAACTATCTGATGCACATTAAGATGGGTACGTACATATTTGCATAAGTGTCTTTCGTTTTCTCGTGTAACTATTGCTTCGACATGAAAGATATTCGTATAAGCATCAACTGTTACAGTTATAATCAAACTTTATGGCTGATCTGAAAGAAGGCACAAGTCGCGTCGCAATAAATAGTTTTAGGTGTAGCGGGACGCAGTGGAGCCTGGGTATACGACTGTACCTGCGTAAACCCATTCAAAGCGTTGTATTCAGATCCGCCATAAAGTTTGACGCGATCTGATTACAAAAGCGTGTAGGTAAGTGTATTATTATCTAAGCAAAGGAAATTAGTACTAAAGCGACCAAGCGACCTAGAAAGGATAGCGGTCACCGGATATTTGTTTCTACCTTCGTGCGATATAGATTACTTTTGTAATTCCTTTCTGTGTCAGGTAAGTTTGAGGATTTCGTAAATAGTATCGCTATCGCTAGAGTGAAAGTTTGTGCAAGTGACGAAACATAATAACAGTCTAAATTTACATAATAAAACGTTTGTTTTGTAAATTTTTTTTTTAAGGTATATTGTTTTTTTGAGATTTTATTTATTTTATTTATTTCAATAACAGTGTCCACTGCTCTTACAATTCTTAAGTTTAAACTTATTTAAATTGTTGTCCTACAACCAATGATGGATCCACATTTTATGATTTTAACTGTACTATATTTAACGGCCGCCACTAAAGTTTTGTAGTGAGTAAAAAATATTATAATATACTTACATGGTATATAAGTACATACTCTAACTCTATTATATTTTAGATATGATACTGTACTGTACTGTTAGAAGTAGGTAATTGGCTGTCTAAATCTCTATATACCTGATGTTCGTCTGAACAGTAGTATTTTTGAATGAGATAGGTATTTTAGTTTTTGTGAACAGTAAACAGTAAGCTTGGCTACCCTACGTTCTTCGTTGGAAATCTAGCACTGCCAACAACGTACATATTACCTAAACGTAAAAAAATATCCCATAAAACTTGAATCATTATACCTATAGAATTAATACTAATAGTAATAATTACTCCCTACGCCAATTTGAGCTAAAATGAGAATTGTTAAAACAGTAATTACTGAGCAATTTGTCGTCTCGAAGTAAGGCTCAATTAAACAAGCTAACTGTTTCATAATAATATGTCTTTAATTCAGCGATAGAGCGAGTTGATTGTGTTGGCGTTACTATATTAAGGGATCCTATAAAATATAAGTACCTATGTAGTTAGTACACACAGAAATATTTACTAACGAGGCGGTTGCAAGAAGGCTACTTAAATTTGCACACTATTTAAGAACGACTTAAACAGGGGACTTTCGTACATACAATGGTAACGAATTCATTTGTGCTGAAACCATTCAATTGATATAATATTTATTAATATTTCGTGAAAATATATTTTTACTTACTTCCCGTTGATATAGAATTTTGAAAGTTCGCTATTGCCAGGGAAAGGACAAAGTTCAGTATTGACCCACATTATTATTTGTGTAAAAATAAAAAGATTGCACCTTGGGAAATTCCACATTAAAAATGAAATGAAATGAATGAATGAAAACAATAAATAAAATACCTTTGATTCATATTTCGTGATTTTCCATGCCGCGGAGTTTAAAGAATACCGAAAATGAACTGTGAAGTTCCGATGGAGTAGACAAACCATCCAGTTTACGCAGCATAATAATTTGAAATCGAATTAGTTATTAAACTTTACAACAGATAGCGCTATCACTAGAGCTGTCTAAAATAAACTTTAATTATTCAATTTTGAACAAAAATCATAAGCTTTCAAAAGCGTAGGTATTATTTCGAAAAAATACGTACCCAGTGCTGGAAATATCTTGAAAATATATTTATATTAACAATTTTCAACAAGAGACGATCTTTTCTATGACATAGGTAGGTACGTTCAGTTGTATGTTTCAATTTGACGTAAATTATAGTCCCGTAGTAATAACTTGGGTCGATTGTATTTGGCGCAATGAGCATTGTCATTTAAAACACATATCATGCAGGTAAAATAGGTGCTAAAATATCTACCATTGTACCACCTACTTGTCAAAAATTCACGTTAAACTTTAAAATTATTTACATATTTTTATTCCTGTTACAGTTCCGCGAAATGTCAGGTGGCATCTAATTATTTCAGCAAACAACGTGATTGTATGTGATCCAATGACTTGAAATGGTTGTTCGATCGAACCGTGTTCGAACCACAGACAATCGAGTAGATTAGAAGAATGGTATTTGTTCAGAAGGTTGGTATGTTGTTCTGAAGGTTGTTCAGAGCCACGTATTCCAAAAATAATTACACAACGAATAGGTATAAGAAAAGTATTACACATAAGTAAATAGTTTTGTCTCCGATTTATATAATTTTAGAAAACGTATCCTTTATATGATTTGGTGTCGCAGTTTGGAGTTTAGGTTATATCTCTTAAGGATACGATATTGCATACTTGAAGGGGACTTCTTCTTCTTCTTAGTTAATGCCGTTTTCTGCTTATAGCAAATTCGCCATTGAAGGGGACGTTGTGTCCGCCTGCAGGTCCACTCCAACCTACTCTTATGCTCTGTGGTTCGAACTATGAAAATCTGCCCTCTGCATGCTTTACAATTAACATGTAAGTTGATAATGCCTTAGCGAATAATAAAATTCCATATGAGAAAAAAACCAGTCATATGTGTGCAAGTCATATATATATATATAAAAAAATATTTCAGTATGTTTACTAGTTGTCTTGTATCCCATAATACAAGCATAATACTAGCTTACTTTAGAACACGTCCATACCTCCACGTATGAATCTGTTGTCACGATGAAACTTAAAATAGACTTTCTTTTATGTTTTCCGTTTTACATAAGTTTTTGTTACATCAATGATTTGTAAATATATTTCGCCAGACGAAATCGATTTTCCATAAAAGCAAAGATGTAGGTGGCCGTAGCACCGTTTTCGTTTCGGAATCGTTTGAATAAATTCAAAGGCTAAAAAAATTTACAACTGATTATTTTGTCCGTTATCCGTTGCTTTGTCCAAGGTGTCTAAGGCTTGAAATAACACATAATATGATAAAGTTCTCGAGTGGAGGCCACGTAACCCGAAGCGAAGCGTTGGATGTCTCCCGGCCAGGCGGACAGATGAAAAGCACTAAGTATACCGGGGTAGTTGAATGCGGAAGGCGGGGGACCGTGTTTGGTGGGAAGCCTTGCGAGAGACACGGGATGGTTCATTTCGCCAAAATACACAGTTCCTGTGGGATTTTTTAGGTAGTTAAGTTTTAGAATTTTCTAGAAAGTCTCACAATGAACTGGAGCGTCGCGTATTTTTAGCGGTCCCGGTACAACTGTGTAGTCCACGTGGGCGAAGCCACGGAAAGAAAGCTAATTGTTATATTAATATTGAAGTTAGAAAAATATTATTTTGCTGTAGATATACTGTTTCTTAATTTACTGAATGCATGTAACGTATCGCAATAATTTCTATCTAATTATAAATGTATTTTATGATAAACAAATTAATAACGTTTTTTTTTCTGGTCATTAAAATACGCTCGTAGTTTTTCAAAGTATTTATTAAACTAGGTGAGAAAACATTACGTCTTGCCTTTATAATTAAGAGATCATCAAATCGGCTAATCTATACTTCTATACTAATATTATAAAGCTGAAGAGTTTGTTTGTTCGTTCGTTCGTTCGTTTGCTTGTTTGTTTGCTTGTTTGTTTGTTTGTTTGTTTGTTTGTTTGTTTGTTTGTTTGTTTGTTTGTTTGTTTGTTTGTTTGTTTGTTTGTTTGTTTGTTTGTTTGTTTGTTTGTTTGTTTGCTTGTTTGTTTGTTTAAACGCGCAAACCTCAGGAACCACTGGTTCAAATTGTAAAATTATTTTTGTGTTGGATAGTCCATTTATCGCTGTTACTACATCAGCTACGACCAATAGGAGCGGAGCATCAATGAAAAATGTAGCAAAAACGGGAAAATTTATTCCTTTTGAGAGCTTCCGTCGCGCGCGCTGCGTAAACGTTTGATATTAAGAAAAAAATCATGTATTACGGAATTGTTCCCCTTTAAGAGTTCTAACCAAAAGTCCGCGACAGCATATGTGTATCTTTTAAGGTTGACTTACTATAACTTTTTTTATGGCAATCAAATTTGTTCTAACATAATGCACTATTTCCGAAGATTTTTTTAAAACATGATATTAATCCTTATCAAATTAAATATGTTAGTTGTCTTAAGCATTTCCTGCATATATAATTGCCCTTTATACCATTGAATTTAAATTAATTAATTAGGTGCTTATTATGGGACGCAACTTGCGTCAGCACTTTCGCTCTCTCCCACCTCAACTCAACAATGCGTGTGGCTGGGGCGGCCGCTGAGTCCGCGGCCCGTCTGAAACACAATAAATACTCAAACTTGGAAAAGTCCTATATCTTTGTTCCTTTTGCTGTGGAGACCACGGGCTGTTGGAGCCTCTAGGCCAGAAATTTAATTAAGAGCATCGGTCGCCGACTTAAGGAGAGGGAGTGTGACCCTCGCTCGGGGTCGTTTCTGATGCAGAGGCTCGCCATAGCGATCCAGCGCGGTAATGCCGCGAGTGTTATGGGTACCTTCGCATCAGGTTCGCCAGGGACTGGTTATTTTTAGCTTTTAACATTGTATATATAGACTTTATATTTGTAGATTATTGGAAATATTATTTTATGAAAATAATACGGAGCCCTATTATTTATTCCCTATATGTGCTTAACTGGTTTTATATAAAAATCGATAAGGATATTGCGAAAGTGAAGATGCAACACGAAGTGAAGTAATAAGGTGACATCATTAGTGACTATTAAGGAAAGTACTAGAGGTAGCCTTGTGATTAATATATTCTTTTGCAACTGATTAATGTTCCTTCAATTTTCTATTCAAGACGACCGCTTAGCATAGTGGGTAGCGACCCTGTCTACGAAGTTGGAGGTCCCGGGTTCGAATCCCAGGTCGGGTCAGTATTTATATGATTAATATTGATACTGGTACCGGGTCATGGTTGTTATATGTACGTGGTGTCTTCACTTGGTACCCAAAACACAAGCTAATGCTTAGTTTGGGGCCTAGACGTTGTCGTTCATGTATACATGTATTTATGTATTCATCATCATCATCATCATCAGCCCGTGTCTCTCCACTGCAGGATATAGGCCTCTCCCAAGGCTCGCCACCACACACGGTCCTCCGCCTTTCGCATCCAACTACCCCCGGTATGGTGCTTCAGGTCATCTGTCCACCTGGCCGGGGGGCGTCCAACGCTTCGCTTTCCAGTACGTGGCCTCCATTCGAGAACTCGTCTACCCCATCGGTTATCCGTTCTACGGCAAATATGACCGGGCCATTGCCATTTCAGCTTGCTGATCGCTTCAGCTATGTCGATAACTTTAGTTCTTTGACGGATTTCAGTGTTTCTGATTTTATCCATCAAAGAAACACCGAGCATAGCCGCTCCATAGCACGCTGAGCGACTTTGAATTTATGGATCAGTCCTGCCGTGAGAGTCCACGTTTCGGCACCGTACGTCATTGTAGGTAGGACGCATTGGTTGAAGACCTTGGTCTTCAGACATTGTGGTAGTGGCGACGAGAACAGATGACGAAGCTTCCCGAAAGCAGCCCAGCCCAGCTGAATTATTCGGTCGGCCTCTTTGTTGAAGTTGTGTTTGCCTAATTGGACAGTCTGTCCTAAATAGACATAGTCTTGTACAACTTCTAGAGTCGCACCCTCTACGGTTACCGGTCTCGGGAGAATATGTTCGTTAAACATGACTTTCGTCTTGTCCAAGTTCATCCCGAGCCCCACCCGCCGAGAGGCGACATTGAGGCCGTTAACCATTCCGCTGAGCTCCTCCAGCGACTCTGCCATGATGACTATGTCGTCAGCAAAACGGAGGTGAGAGATGTATTCGCCGTTGACATTAATGCCACAATATTTCCAGTCCAGCGTCTTGAAAACATCTTCCAAAGCGTTGGTGAACAGTTTCGGGGATATAACATCCCCCTGTCGTACTCCTCTTCGCAATTGGATAGGTTCCGTTCGCTGGTCCTGGACCTGGACAGTCATTGTCGCGGCTTCGTATAGATTCGGCATCGCTGCAAGGATTCCAGAACAGCCCAAGTCTCGACGGAGTCGAAGGCTTTCTCGTAGTCCACAAAGGCTAGGCACAGAGGTTGATTATACTCTTCTGTTTTCTGTATAATCTGCCTCAGCGTATGTATGTGGTCTACGGTGCTGTAGCCTTTTCGAAACCCGGCCTGCTCAGGGGGCTGAAATTCGTCAAATCTTTGGGCGAGGCGATTCGTGACGACTCTCGAAAACAGCTTGTACACGTGGCTGAGGAGTGAGATCGGTCTATAATTCTTAAGAAGCGTTTTGTCTCCTTTTTTGAAGAATAGGATGACCGTACTCGCACTCCAAGCACTCGGCGCAACACCACTATGTATGACAGTATTTATGTTTAATTATGTTTAATCAAAACAATTCATTGTGAAATAAAAAATTCTACATCATGTTAAGTATGGCCAGACTGTGGAACGTTGTGTTTTTAATTTTGAAATCTATAGATATAATATTGTTGCGGGGTTAATGGTACAGATTTGTAAAATGCACTCAAACAACGATTTAATTGTACTTAAATTTACTTTATCACAAAATAAAATCACAAACTGTTTCAATCACAATTCACACGAATAACAAATACCAGTTGATCGCACTTTGTGGTGAAATTTTGTGTTTACATTTATAAGGTTTCGCTTTTTAAGTTTATCTATTTATACTATATATACGCAATTTTACACAAAAAAAGTGTGTTTAAATACATAGAAATGGTAGATAAATTGCAAAAAAAAGTAATATAATATAACAAATTTTTTGTAATAAAATGTTAAAACTAATTCCACTCATGATTTTTTTATTTAAACAACCAGTTCATATGTAGGTAAAATCGTAAAATATTCATATTCAAAAAGTATATGATTTGCATCTAAATATATTTAAAAAAAAAAAACTGGTTTCGCGGCCACTACAACACCTCGCTGCCCGCGCGGCGGTAACCTGCACATTGAGCATTCACATGCAACTCAGAGCCACAAATGCTGTGTAGGCAAAGATCCGCGCGTAATACTGTTAGTCCACGATAACCCTATAACTGGTTTTGATGACTTTAGTATCTTTTATAGCATTTTAATTTATAAATTTATTTTTTTCACAGATTCGCAAAATGGGATCGGAAGCCTCAGCATTTGATTAAAGTGTCAACTTGATACCTTTACCCGTACAACTTAACACTACAAGACTTGTTGAGCTCACTGGTTTGGACATGCAAAAACGCATTTTGCACTTGATTAATTAATGTAGAGGCGTATTCAGGGCGAGCCGTGCCCCCCCCCCTCCAAACACAATGTCATAAATTAAATTAAAAACATTCCCCAAGAAGATCTACGCTGCAATTGGAAAATAATACCTACATTTCTATTTAATACCCAGTTAAATAGTAAATTATTTACATCACCCAAGTACCTAATATAATTAAATAGGCATAATGATTATTGAATGCTGACCACTCAGAATAACCAGAAGCCGCCTGTAAGCGTGAAACTGAAGAAACAAAAACCACTCTTAAATAGAGTGGTTTCACTTTGTTGCGATTAGTCACTTCGTTGCACTTACCGAGTTATAATGTACAGTACAAATGTCAATTTTAATTTTAAAATGTCGTCTTGTGTCGTTCCTACATGCAAAAATGCTGCTGGGCTTACGAAGAAATCGGATGGGATCACATTTCATCTGTAAGTAACGTATTCAAAAGTGGATTTATTTAATTATTGAATTTGTTTTACATATTGTGATTGACTTAAAAAATGGCGCGTTCATTTTGTGAGTGTTGCCAGTTCCATCGAAAATTTTATCTACTTTTTATTTAATACCTGTTTAGAATACTCTATTGTTTGAGTAATAAAGCACCTGTGTGAACAACAAACAACAAAGAAAATTGAATTGGATGAAAGTCATACAAAGAGCACGGCTAGATAAGTTTTGAGACCATCAGAACGGAACGTAATTTGTTCGATTCACCTTGACGAGCAATATTTTTGTGACACGAAATGTGGTTTAAAAAAACTAAAGAAATCAGCTATTCCGACTAAGGTAGAATTAGTCAAGATATATTAGTTAAATATTATTCATATTGCATCTTTCCTGTTCATTATGTAGGTCATAATTATATTATGAAATAATCCAATTTCATTCCATTCCATCATCCCTTTAATACCCCATTACAGGAGCTTAGGCCTCCCCTCGGGATGAGGAGGCTTGGAGCTTAATCCACCACGCTGATCCAATGCGGTTTGATGGCGGGTAGGTGGTTGGTGGGTAATCCAATACCGTACTGATAAATGCGGAATTCATTCACAACTAGGGACTGGAAATTCGGTGGCTATTATACCAAAAATATCATTTTTTTTCCTTGAAAATACAAAGGATATACCTTTATGAATACATTGTATACGTGTTAATAAATCTTCTATGCTTTCCGATTAAAATTAAATTTTGGTAAATGGAGTAATATATGAATTATCTAATAATGGCATGCTATTTCGGCATTTGGTATTGACATCATAATTGTCTGAGTCACATATAGAAACATCTGGACCTTCGATTTCGGAAAATGTGCGTACTTACCTACCTAAAATTTTTATGTTTAAATGATTACATTTGATTTTCTGTTTTTGATTAAGCATTTTGCTTTTTCATTTTATGATAGACTTAAAGTTTTTCATTTCAGGATACACAGCCACAATCGCCTACACGATCAAACTCAGAAATTGGTGATATCCATATTTATGATTTGGACTTTCTATGTGATACAACGAGAAAGCTGCTCAATAATGATTTATAATAGTGAAAATAGTGGTAGCATTGCAAAATTATTGTCTTAGAATTGCCTCAGCTTCATTATCTGTCAAAATATATCGTAGGTTATTATCGAGAACTGTTGCTTATTACCTGTCGAAATCAATAAAATGTTCGTTTTGTGTAGAAGCAATTGGCCTCAGGTGTGGTATGGATTGTGATATGGATTGAAAAATAAAAGCAGACTTTATTTCCCTTCCCAAAATCTTAATTACATGAATGTCGTATTTGAGAAGCACATGCCCAAAAAATTTCAAATGAAGATTTTGTTATAAGTTCAAATATCAAACGTTTAGCAATCGTTCTTTCAATTTTCAAGAAATTCATTGAAAAAAATAATATATTCCTTGTAACTGATGACCACATAAATGGTGAAAGTCATAGAAACGGCGGAAACATATTGAAAAAGATTTAGATATAAAATTAGGTGCCTATATAATTTATTTAAACGTAAAATTCTGCAAATCAGTTCAAATTCTAAAAGAAAATATTATAAAAAGCTTACACAACAAAGGGGTACCTAATAAAAACTTAACTTACTTAATCTTACTTTTAAAAACTTACCTTATTGAAGCCGGGTTTTATTCATTGTAATAGGTAAAAAAAAATAATGTTTATTTCCTTTATTCAACTAAAATGGTATGTATGAATTTCATGTTGTAGTGAGTAAATTTCTATTAAATGAAGAACACTTGTGTTAGAAGGTCATGCTACTTCCTTTCTATAATTATACTCGTATTGTACCAAAAAACTCATTAAACTCAAGTTAACACCTGGCGCCTGAAGGAAATTTGAATGTTGTGAGTTTTGGCCTAGTACCTAAAATAGTTAAAACTTACTATGAATGAACATAAGTACGCGGCGACCGTAGGGCTGCCCCGCAAGAAATAATTTGTGTTATATAAACGCACCCTAAATATACCTATCTGTAAATATTTTTATTAAACACCTTTTTTCTGATTTTATATGATTATTCCAAAAAAAAAAGGAAACCTCTCCCGATCTAGCAACATTACGCGGGCGGGAAGTGAGGCAGGCGCGGGACGTACGTAATGTTTTTGGACACAGTGCAATATGTGTGATCATAATTGAGCGCGGTTTCTGGTTATTCTGAGGCTGACCATATTTTAAGTCAATATCTATTCAAACATGGTATTTTTAGGGTTTCGGGCTCTACACTGATTTCGGGATCTGAAAACCGAAAAACACTATATTTTCAGGTCAAATTTCTCAATAACTATTAAGATATTCGATATTTTTTAAATGCGTAGTCATACATCACCTATTTATCTAGTAAATCTGCAAAATTTAATTTAGATAGCACATTATATAAATAAGTAAAAAATAAATTCATACATATTGACGACCGCTTAGCCTAGTGGGCAACGACCCTGCCTGCGAAGCTGGAGGTCCCGGGTTCGAATCCCAGGTCGGGTCAGTATTTATATAGTGAATATTAATACTGACACCGCGTCTTGGTTGTTATATGTATAGGGTGTCTTCTCTTGGTACCCAAAATACAAGCTAATGCTTAGTTTGGGACCTAGACGTTGTTGTGATTTGTGTGTGTGTGTGTGTTATTATTATATGTTTTTGAGTAACAGATTTTTTTGCGAACTGGTAGCGAATACCAATCACAGAAAAATCATACGTACGAAGCATATAGTATATGTACAAATGTACAAAAATTGTCTAAAAATTTATTTAATTAGTACTGTAAAAAAATGTGTTCCATGCTGAATTAACGCGAAAAAGTCGTGCGCAAAATCGTCGTCTACGCGTTACAATTTAAAGGAAATAACATGAAAATCTATAGAAATTAAAAGTAGAGGTGTTATCTCCCAAATACTATTTTTTTATTTTATTTTTGTTAGCAAGTTTGTTTGTAATAAAATTTCAAAAATTACCTTATTAACCTACGTAAACCGTCCAATCGGACTCGATGGCGTTGTCAACGACAGTCAACTTACAGGGCCTTTTAAAAAGAACCGGTTAAGTGCGAGTCAGACTCGCACGGAGAGGGTCAAGCACAGACAAGTCAACCTTATAGACCACGCTTTGACAGGGAGTAGCATTCGCCAAGGCTAAGTAGTGACACTACATAACTACGTCACTAGTGAGCCGTCAGTTGGAAGCACGTCGGAAGCCATTAAATTGTCAATTTTGAACGAGCCAATGAAAACTAGCCGACTTCTCCCCGCACCCCGTCACTTTTTGGCGATTTCGTTTTCATACTGACGTTTATTGAAGCGTGGTCTATAGGTTGACTGGTCTGTGGGGTCAAGTCACCTAGATGTTTTATTAACATAGGTTAAAAATTGAATCCGACTCCTTCGTGTAAATAACATAATTATCTTAATGACCACTAGGCGAATTGAACTTATTCTCAGTAAAATTTTACAAATTTGATATCTATGTATTTTCTCTTCATGAATATTTCCTGTTTCCTGCGGCTATGAAAAGACTTTATTTTCCTGTAAGCTATGAGTGCGACAACATGTTCCGGACTTTTTGATTTAATTTTAGGTACTTAGTAGTTTCTGAGATACAGGGTTCAATGGGAGATTATCATGTATTTTCTTTAATATCTACTAAACTATGCATTTTAAAATTATAATAAACATTATTAAAAAAAAAAAATTAAAAAAAATATAAATGAAGGTCTATATTCCGTATTTTTTTTTAGATTTTAAACAATAGAAACAGTTTCGCTGATAAGGGGGATAATCAACTTTTTTTAATATCTTTGAAACCCTGAACACTAAAATTATAAATATAATATAGGCTTGTACTTTTTATAATAAACACTTTCATTTGACATGTCACTAGGAGCCCTTAGAAAATTTTGTTTTTTAATTTTCTACTTTGCTCCCCAAAATGGAAATCTTTCATTTCGCTATGCGTTTGCTATTGGGTCACCAAATCTTGTACATGATTCGGAGAAAGTAGACTGTGATAGATGAACATACAGACGGATACTGTATGTTCAGTTCATCTATCACACATCTATATACAGATATATAGGATGTCTTTCTTAGAACGTACCTTGCATGTATAGCACTAATATAGAACTTGTCAAAAAAACCAAGTCTCGCAACTCAGTTGTTCTGCGGTAAAAAGTTGTGAGATCCATGTAATACCAAGTCGGTTATTAATTTATTCGGTTATAAATATATTGAGACTTGGCCATCGCACTAAATAATTGAATTTACATGTGTTTGAAACGCCTGAAAACAAGTATAAATTCAATCGCCTGAAAACACATGTAAATTCAATTATTTAGTGCGATGGCCAAGTCTCAATATATTTATAACCGAATAAATTAATAACCGACTTGGTATTACATGGATCTCACAACTTTTTACCGCAGAACAACTGAGTTGCGAGACTTGGTTTTTTTGACAAGTATTGTTTTTGATGGGATCTCATTTCTTTTTGTATTTTGTAGACAGTTCTATTTTTTTCCTTTTCGGTACCTTCTACTTATTGTATATATGTATATCTATATGTATATAGTTTTTCTAAGATATATTATACAACCTTACGCACTCGTAATAAGTACGAATGCGCACGTAGGTACGTTTTTTGCATTAATTAATAATTTAATACACGTGTTTTCATGACGGGAATACTAATTTTTTGCTCGATTTGGCAGGGGCACTACCATGCGCCTATATTTATATGGGACTAGCTTAAACCCGCGGCTTCGCACGCAATATAATAATAACTGCCGTAATAAAACATCGTTACGAATAAAGCCAATATTGAAAAATTTAACTGAAGACTTGGCTGTATGGGCTTAATTTTTTTTTTGCGGTCTTTTCTAGATTTTTTAGTTTTTCCTTGATTCATACACCAAACACTACTTATATTCCAAATTTGAAGCTTCTAGGTCTGCTAGAAGTGCCTTAGAATTTTGATGATCGGTGAGTCAGTGAGTGACAAAATTAAGAAATTTGACCCGTTATAATTTCTTAAAAATACTGGTTCCAATTGAATGAAATTTGAAAATATGCTTATATAATATGCCTGCATGGTTACTGAAAATTTCAGTCTTCTAGTTTTATCCACAACGAAGTTACAGGGGGTCGAAAATGGTCTGAATTGCTTCGAGAAAAGGATGGTACGGCCGTGACGCTTTTTCGCTCGACTTGGTGGGGGCACGGCCGTGCCCCCAGATTTTTCGATTCATGGAAAAAGGCCCCCCCCCCCCAATCTTGAATCCTGGATACGCCACTGAATTAAACGCATTTACAACTTACGTAAAACCAATTTCTGCTAGTCGTGTTTTCCTTAACCGTGTGAGTATTACAATAGAGTAGATTTCATGTGTCAATTTGAGATAAATATCTAATTCTTAATACTGATAAGGCTTCCAGCGCGACTCACGCATACTGTTTGTTAGAGGATTAAATAATTTTCTCAGATCTCACAAAGTTTGCGTCTATAAAACTCGTTCAAGGACATCTTGACTGTGCTTTAATAATGTATAGGAGTTGGTGAATTCGCAGTTTACCTAATATTTCACAAGTTTGAAATGATAATTGCAAGTGGAAAGAGCTACGCTTGGAGTCTGTAATAAACTTTATGGCGGTTCCGAAAGTAGGCACAAGTCGCGTCACAATAAACAGTTTTAGGTGTAACGGGACGCAGTGGGGCGAGAGGTATATGACTGTAACTGCGCAAGCCTGCTCAAAGCGTCAAAAAGTTTGACGCAATCTCTGTAGAACTAACGAAGAACTCTGTAGAACAGTGAAGTAGACCGACATAGTTAACAGAATTAACAAATTGAAGAGTGGAAATGATGATGGGCAGACCACATCGATCGCAAAGATATCCGCTGGAGAAGAAAGGTTCTCGAGTGGCGACTACGAATCGGACGTTGTCTTGGCGCTGGATAGCACACGACTAGGTACAGCTGATGACCTAGTAAAGGTACCGGATATCGGTGACCTATTATTTATATACGCAGAGATCTAGGTAATGTTTAACTTATTTTTTCTTCTTTATTTATTCTAAGTTCAGTTAACGTTTAGACGACCGCTTAGCTTAGTGGGTAGCGACCCTACCTACGGAGCTGGAGGTCCGGGTTCGAATCCCAGGTCGGGTCAGTATTAATATGATGAATATTGATACTGGTACCGGGTCTTGGTTGTTATACGTGTGTGGTGTCTTCGAAAAAAAATATATTTATATATGTATATATTATAAAGAATATTTAAGTATGTATATCAGTTGTCTAGTAACCCATAACACAAGCATAATACTTGCTTACTTTGGGACTAGATGACGCTGTGTGGAAAGTCCCATGTATTATTTATATTTATTTATTTATAAAACATATGTTTTTTTTCAACTTAAAGATCTCAAGTGTTACAAAAATACGTAGGTATTATGTTATGTTGAAGCCTAATTTATTTTAATTTATGACTTGTTGCTGTATAAATAAATAAGTTTACAAAATATTTGAGTGGTTTGCCTCGTCACCACGCCTGTAATTTTAGAACACAAAGAAAAATATTTAAAAACTCTCATAGTATTGCGCAAAAGGTTAAATAATAATGTTAATTTAAAATTATTTTATTATTTATAATTTAAGTATTTATAATTTTAAATATAATGTCAATTTAAAATTATTATTATTGCATGATGATTAATTTTAAGAAATGATACAAAATTAGCTCCTACTGTTTTACCGGTAGACCCCATAGGTAGACTGGAGATTATTAGTCTTTGCCGAAGAGGAAACTATGCCGGAGACCCGCCGTTTTTGTGATATTTATATAAAGAAAGTTGTAAATTGGTTAACCTGCATCAGAAGGTTATATATTTTTTTTAATACTCTTCCTAGAGGAGTATACCATAATGTATTTAACGTCCCATGTATAGTTCCAATAAAACTTTATGGTGGATGTGAACATAGGCACAAGTCGCGTCGCAGTAACCAGTTTTAGGTGTAGTGGTACGCAGTTGAGCGAGGGGTACATGACTGTATCTGCGAAAGAACGCTTAAAGCGTTGTATTTCGGTCCGCCATAAAGTTTGAGTCGAATTATACCATGGATTTCTATAGAGACATACCACATTGTGACAACATTTGTGAAGTAGGATTTTGTGTGACCCACATGTAAAATACGTTGGAAAAAGAATAACGATTCTGAAATTAAATACATTTAATTTATAACTGAACAAAACGTTTGTTTAAAACAACGATAATGACGTACCTATGCTCTTTTTCCCCTTTTATTATAAACACATTTTCAAGGCTATAACTTAAATTCTTAAATTATTGTTTTATAACCGACGAAGCGATTAACCATTTAAAATTTATTAAAGCAAACAGCAATTTTACTTTAATGATAAGACTAATTGACAAGTTTTTAGGACGCCGGCAAATTGTGTTGTGCAACAAATGTGATAATTTACAGGTGTAACACGTATATCGTTAATTTTGGAACGTGATCACAAAAAATACAATAAAAATAAATAATTTTTACCTTTTTACGCCTGCAAAATTCCGAACTTTCACCAACACATTTCAATAAAAACCAAAATGGGAATATACGAATTACATTTTATATTTTAAAAAGAGAACGCGTTCGATTTACTTTCGCGCCAAAACCGGTCAGCTGCGATGCGCGACACGCCGTGTGCTAACGATATCACTGAAGCACTGACTCACCACTGACTGAACCAAAAATATTTCTCTTGCTGCCCTTGCTGGACTAGTGAACCACGCCCCACCACGCAGACTTTGACTGAACTGTCCTAAGAAATATACTGAACCCACTGAACCTTAAACTAGGAAACCGCTGCACTTGGCTGCACTGAATATGCTCTTCAACAGTTTAGTACCTGCGGCCTGTCTTACTATGTAAAATATAGTTTTGCGATTCGAAGTTAGGTTACACTTATGCACACTTAGTGTCAATTTTATGATATAACTTAAGCTTATGAGGTGTGTTTTATTATGGTTTTTTTTAATTATTAAATACCTCTAAAAGAGCAGGTCGGCAAGTTTAAGGTAAAGTACAAGTTTAAGGATATCTAGGGTCCTATATCGTTAGAAAGGGCTTGGGCCATAGTCCGGCCATTGATGAATGAAATAGCTGAATGTTAAAATGTACGTATAAAATGTTAAATCCCTTGCCAACAAAGGTCTATCAGCCTCCCACCTACACAAGGACAGAAATGAGGTCAATTAGTAAACGTTTGACCAAAATGTGGACTAGCCGTTAGAAGTTTGCCAAAACCATGAATATACATAGCCAAAATATAATTCAAACTACTGCCTCGGTCTACACATCACTGATTTGGAGGTCTGACAAAATATTGCGACAAAAATAAATTTGCAAATTTTTACAGCCGCAACGGCGTATTATTGCTTACAGTAAAGTGTCATAAATTACTTATATAATGTAAAAAGTATAATGTAAAGTATACGTTTCAATTACTGGTTTCGTTTTTAATAAAGAACAGGTTTGATTGCTTATATTACAGGATATTTGAGACAGTCGTACTGCAGATTGTCGTTCGTAAAGTGTAATGGGTGAAACCCATAATAGTAATCCGTGCCATAAGTAGCACAACACAAACATTTTCTATTTACCTGACATATTAATCTGCAGTTAAGTACTGTTCTTTGGTCTTCAAGTGACACTGTTGTGTAATGTCCTGATTCGCCGCAAAAAGAAGCAACCATTTTCTTGGCAACTGTTCCACTTTTCTTAACTTTCGTTGGTAAATCTTCAAAAGCAAGGACCCATTCTGCCGATTGACTTTTTTCCGGTTCAAAGCAATACACCCAGGTTTTGTCAACTATCGCGATATTATAGACAGCCAATGATTGCCCTCCATTGAACTTTGCTATCATTTTGCGACACCACTCTACACCATGGAATTATTCTCTACACGCAGTCGTTTCGTTTGTGGTCTTCCGACAAATTATGCGGTATCTATCGAGTGTAAGTAAAGCTTCCGTACCTTTGCTGACATGTATTTTTTTGACGTACGGTATGAATATTAAATTCTGTAACCGCAGTCGCTGGTCGGCCTTCAAGCCCATCGTCATGGAGATAATTACGTCCACGTCTAAAATCATTGAACCACGTAGGTATATGCAGAGCTACGAGATGGAGCTTTATTACCAAATGCCGATTGAAATCTCTAGCAACTCTCTGACTTAAGCCGCAGCAAAAAAAAAAAATATAGCTCAAAAATTTCGTCTAGTTAAGTTCATATTCCGACACACAATTGTCAAACCGACGCCACAATCAAGAAACAAATGATTATTTCGCAATTTAAAAACGAACGTGTTCCCAGGGAGTTCAATTTTCAAATTTTATAAATGGCTTTCTATTTTTTCTATTGTAAGTGGTCAGTTCCAGGAACTTTAAGTATGCTTTACGTATTTTATTCTCAAACTAACTTTCCGCCCGCGGCTCCGCTCGCGTGGACTGCACAGTTGTACCGGGAACGCTATATTTTTTTGCATGGATATAGTTTTTAAGCTGAAGAGTGACGTACGCTACTTTTTATTCCGGAAAAAGGGGTCACGGTACAACTGTGTAGTGTGTAGTACACGCGAGCTGAGCCACGGACGGAAATCTGTAATAGTAAAAAATTTGAAAATTGTATGTTTGTTTGTTAATCTCCAGAATGGCTGAATCAATTTTGATGAGAGTTTCATTGACAAAAAAAAGACTTTTTACTGAGTATAGAGGGAGAGTTTATACGGGCAAGTGGGGTAAGGGGTTACGAGGGCAGGGAAAAGTAAGTGGCTGGAAGGTAGAAGGGGTAGTGGAGGAAATGGGAAGGGCAACGTTTCTGTAGTCCACCCAGGCAAAGCCGGGTACGATCGCTAGTCGTACGTATATAATCGTATCGTATTTAAATTTATAAATGAACTTATATTGGGCTGAATAAAATGGAAATTATAAGCTTTTGCAATTTTATCTCTGTCTCTTTCTTGCAAAACGACATTTAATGTTATTTTAATGACACGCGTTAGAAAGAAACAATAATAATCGGAGCATAAATGACTATACCTATTACGCGGAGGTAGCTATCTAGCTATTCTCTTTACATTTCGCAGTCTAATAGAGATCTAAAATGAACCATAAACATTACGTACAGTGCACAGTCCTTCGTAAAAGGTCCTTCATTTTATCTATATGATTGAACTATGCGATTGATCACTTATTACGCCGGCACTAGACGTTGGGTACATCATCATTGGTGACCAACGTTGGCTGTTTAATTGGTGAAACACACAAATTGGCTCATATACTAGTATAATGTCTCGTTCGAGCCAATGTGAACACGTACTAGACAGAAATTGAACTTGCTCTTAGCGCTTTCTAAAAATAAAATATAAATGTTAAAAAAATTCTAAAAAAAGTTTTAGAAATTCAATGACTTTTTTCATTTATCTATTTATTTATTATCTAAATGAAAATAACATTCTCGTTCAACCATACTCAACATACGCACTCAATGCGTGTTGCAGCACGTGTGAGGTAATCGCTAACGTGTGGTGTGGATGGATCGCAAACGTTGGCGCGCGGATTCCTTTGAAAAAAAAACCGACACGTGACGGTCAAGCCAATAGCCAATGTCATGTTGGCGCCAAGGTAGAAAATCTCGCTCCCAACGCTGGACAAGACAAGTAGCATTGGACCAGTTATTGGGTCAGCTATTGGGCCAGCTATTGGGCCAACGTATGGAGCAGGCGTTATAGTTTTGACACACAAAAAGTTCCACATATGCGTTGTTGTGTTGGCTACACTGCCATAATACGTGGCCTGCTATATTTTTCAATGTGTCTGTGTCATCTGGAGAAATTGTTTATATTTTTTATCGGTTAATTTCATCAGGAGTTATTACTGAAGCCGTGAGTTTTTGAAGAATATTAAAAAAGCTTCCTTTTGTATAACTTCTCAGTGAACAAATGTGATTTCTTCCACTGAAAACGTAGTGGGGTCATACTACCGATCGGGCAAGATTTTCCTAGATTTTATTTGGATGCGTTTATTTTAGTTGTTTGTCGTATATTTACATATATTATGTATATTTATTTATTAAAGTTTGTATTATATATTTTTGGACTACATTGACCCTCAAGTATTAACATTAATTACATAAAATAATTCTGTATATTAGTAGATTATGGGTTATGTCACTATTTCATTTAACCCGTGTGTACTTCGTTTATTAATGTAATAATTAATGTAATGATGTGTAAATAGTACAGAAGTATGTTATTGTTTTAGGATTTGGCTTCAACAGAGAATAATGATGAATCCACAGTATATGCCACCTGGTCAAAATAATAATACACCAGCCAATCCATTAGCGTTTAGTCCATCGGAAACACAAGAATTCAATGGACATCAAAATGCCAACATGTATAATCAAATGCCATCAAATGGTCCAGCGGCGCAAATGATGCCACAAAAACAATTTGATCAAACAGATATGTCGCAGAAATTACAAAATATGAATTTAAGTAGTAGCCAAGGTTATCCAAATGTATCAGGTTCTCAACTTCCGCCTGGACAATTGCCACCCAGTGGCAATTTTCCCCCAACATCAAATTATGGACCAGGACCTGGTGGACAGATGCCGCCTAGTCAAAGACCACAAGGGCCTCCGCCAGGCAGACCTCCAATGACTGGAGCTTCTTCATCTCAATCTCAATTTCCTCCTTTAATGCCTTCAAAGCCTCAAATGCCTCCACAGTCAGTTTCAGCACCTGGACCAAATACATCCATTTCTCAACCACATATGATGCCGCAAATGATACCTTCTCAAAATCAAACACCACCTTTGAGTGAAAATCAACCCCAGATGAGATCATATGCTCCACCTCTTCAGAATACTCAAGCTCCTACATCCATACCACAACCATATGGCCTACCTGGGAAGTTGCCTGGATCTTCCCCATTCCCACCTACTTCACAAGTCCCTAGTCATTTACCTGCACAACCGGGAGCTAGTGCGAGTTCAATGATACCACAACAGATCCAAAATGCAGCTCTTTCAAATCAAATGCCATCAATGGGCCAAGTTCCACCAAAATCAGGTCAAATTCCTGGGCAAGGGCTACCTCAACATGGACTAACGACTGGACAAGGTCCACCTCAACAACAAGGACAAATGCCTGCACATGGACCACAACATGGACAAGCGCCTGGGCAAGGACCACCACAACATGGACAAATGCCTGGGCAAGGACCACCACAACATGGACAAATGCGTGGACAAGCCCCACACCAACATGGGCAAGCACCACCCCAACATGGGCAAACTCCTGGGCAAGGACCACCACAACATGGACCAACCGCTGGGCAAGGACCACCACAACATGGACCAACCGCTGAGCAAGGACCACCACATGGACTAACACTTGGCCAAGGTCCTCTACAACATCAAAAATTACCTGTTCAAGGGGCAACACAGCCTGGTCAAATAGCATCACAACCAAGTCAACCACCACATTTTGGGCAGATACCTCCACAAACTAATCTTGTTTCACAGCAACCGATGAGTAACTTTCCATCTGGACCTGGACGCCAACAAGGTGGACAAATGCCACTTCAAACGGATCAAATACCACAAGGAATACCAACATCACAACAATCTCATAATCAAAGTTTTCAGCAATCACCTGGACCAACCTTACCAGGTTTACCTCATATGCCACCACCACTAAGTCAAGGTCGGCAATATCCAGGAATGCCGCCATCTGGAACTGGTCAGCACGCTGGATTTGTAAAACCACCTGGACCTCCCACTAGTGCAGCATACTCTGGTAAATAATTAGTGGAATATTTTAGTTTAAAACAGAAAGTCTAATGGTGTAAACACAATGACAATCACAAACACCTTGGTGGAAGTATGTATATGTGTCACAGTAAAATTGTTTTTAATATTATGAGTAATTTTATTGTGAAGAAGTAACATTTAAGCGAATATAATTTTATTAAAAAGACAGTTTTTAGCCTGCGACTTCACCCGTATGAACTATACATTTGTAATAAAATCGATAAATTTGTATGTTTTTACTGAACCAAGTAACGCCAAGTAGTAGTTAGTGATACGCATAGCAAGCAGCGAGCAAACAAGACATTCTCCATCACCTGGCTGGCATCTCAGATGTCACCATACATTGCTACCACTCATAGCTGTAGTGCTCTCATGATTCATTAAAATTGTTATTTCCAATCTGAAATATGAGCCTGTAAAAATGGCTGTATATTAAATTAGCTTTTGCCTCAATGATTGAATGTCATTATTGATGTAGACAGCGGTCTGAGAACCCCCTTCTGTGTGATCTTTTGTAATGGTACCATTGTGCGATTTTTTCTTTTGTCATTATAAAACTTAATAAAGTCTGTGTTAATTAATCATTGCACTTATTAAGTTAAGTACTTGATAATTTTGGTATGGTAGTTTTTCATCTGTGTGTCTCTTGAACTCATAGTTATTTTCCAATGGATTTTTCTGAAACTTGACACAGAGGTTCCCTTTGACCATTAATTTTGCAAGTACTATTTTCGAGCTAGTTTTTTCCGTGTCCTGGGATTTGAAATTTATTTTATGTTTAGTCTGCCATAACATAGCAAGCTTGATAATAACCGGGTTCAAGTTAAAAAAGCTTCCAAAAAGTTCATAGTGTGCTCATTTAAAATAACCTGGTTCACAATTATTGGGATGTTTATCTAATTTTTATTTAAAAGTATTCAGTCCTTACTAACTAGAAGTGTTTACAAAATTCTTAAGTTTGCCTTGTTTTGAATAAGAACAATATAATACAAAAAAACAAAAATTTTCTCATTTTGCCATTTGTGCTGTGATTGTAACATAGTAAAATGAAAATATTATTAAATTCAATCAATAAAATCTCCCTGGTAATTAGGAAAATGAGTTTCTTTACAGGTATGACTCCAATGCCAGGCCAACCACCTTTACCTAGCCAGCCACTGATGCCTGGTCAGCAACCGATGTCTGGTCAGCAACCGATGCCTGGTCAGCAACCGATGCCTGGTCAGCAACCGATGCCTGGTCAGCAACCGATGCCTGGTCAGCAACCGATGCCTGGTCAGCCACCTATGCCTGGTCAACCTCCAATACAAAGTCATCTACATGGACAACCACCCATGCAACATTCCGGCCAACCGCCGTTACCCAATCAACCACCTGGTTATGCACAAAATTACCCAGGCTTACAGGGACAGTATCCAGGTGCTCAGCCACCTTACCCTGGTCAGCAACCGAGTTATCCAGGCCAGCAGTACCCTGGACATCAGGCACCTCAGCAGCCCATGAAGAGATTGGATCCTGACCAGATGCCAAGTCCCGTAAGTTTAGTGTAGAAGAAATATACTAATTACTTGTAAAAAAGTTGTAGTTTTTTCTTTTACAGGTACAATAATAATTGTATTGTTTTTTAATTTCTTTATAAGTTTTTAAAATACAGTAGTAATAAAAAAATAATAAAAAATAATTAAATAATTAATTTTATTATAATGCATTTACTATTTTTATAGAGGATTTTCACAATTCAAGAAACTGCAATCAATTTATTGTGTAATTAATGGAATCATGTTTGAATGCTTATAAGTAATCTAAGACTTATTTATTATTATTATTCTGATGAAGAATAATCTTTAGATATAAAGGACGCTACGTCTTAACCCACTCATATCTAGCTGTCCGAACGCAGCACGGGAACAATCTCTGCAAGTACTATCTATATCTGTCAAAAATTCAGATTTTAGAATGTCTTGACAACTTTCAGTCACATATTCCTCGATTATTTGTTACCAGTTATGTGATGTCAATATTGTCTCTACGTAGTTATTACTTGCTTTTGCCTTAATACGACGTTAAAATCTTGACATAATCTTATTTTAAAAATCTTCCAGATCCAAGTGATGACTGACGATCAACAAACTCGTGGTGGCATATTTGTCACCAATGAACGAGGACTTGTCCCACCGCTGGTCACCACCGACTTCATTGTTGATGATAAGGGGAATGCTAGTAAGTCCACATATCACTGTTACCTTAGACCACTATGATATACACATGTAATAGATCCAGGTTGTTTCCTTTAAAAATGAATCCCGTTTTGTAAAATTTTATAAATAAATGATAAGAAGATGAAACTTATTTTTCTTGGTAACCGTTAGTTTGCGCCACCTGCTCATTTGAAACTTTTTGTTTGGTTCTGTAAGTTTTACACGTTTTACAAGTTTCGACTACGTTCATGCGAACACGCGGTATATTATCATACATATGGGGTGTTCGGCTGAACATAGTGCAAGTTCAAACATGTTTTCTCGGTAACTGTTAGTTTGCACCATCTGCTCACTTGAAACTTTTCGTTTAGATTGATAAACTCTACATGCTTTATTATAAGCTTGAATTCACTTGGATATTCACTTGATTGACAGTGTTACATAGGTTTATATCTCTTTCAGGTCCAAGATACATAAGAAGCTCCATGTATAGTGTACCAGTGACAGCAGACATGTTGAAGCAAACTTCTATGCCTTTCTGTCTTGTTGTAAGTTCCTGAATTGTATTTTTTGTTAAAAATGGAGTTTGTATCACTGGTGATTCATGAATGTGATTCATTGGACAGTGAATAGCTGTATCGAATCTGTATTAGTGAGACATTTTCAAATTGTGAAAGATCTACAGTGTACCCGACCCCAACAGACCAACAGACAAAATAATGTATTTCCATACTAAAAGAGAATACAGTAAATTGAACCAGTTATTTTTGAGTTATAAGCCCATAATCGGACAGGCATAGAGATGTCGTGTTTTGGAACACAATCGATTTAAAAAAATATTTTCTTGAAAACGCTGAGGTTGCAGACTTTAATATTTGATGTTGCTTTCAACTTGACACCTTCTTGCACATTCCTGAGAAATGGAATCACTGACAGACTACAAGTCAACCCTACATGAGTTCTTTTTTTACTTCTTGAAGTACGGAACTAATGGTCCCCACAAGGGGGAGCTGGCAGTGCTATAGTTTAGGGGCCCGGGAGTAGGTGGGGCCCGACATTGCAAATACAGTCAAAAATGTAATTGTGACAATCGCACATTTTAGTGTTTGATATTACTAAATAGTATGTTTTTTTATTGTAAATTCATCTTAGTTAATAAATATTAACATTAAGTATCTACTTTTATATAACTTTAGTGTTGTCTTTGAAACAACTTCTTTTAGAAAACCTTACAGGGGCCTGCCAATAATTTTAGCCTGGGGCTCGGTTTCAGGATGTGGGGGCCATGAAAGAATCCCTAAAAGCGGCAACAACTTTATAATGGACACTTTTCTAAATTAACCACCCACTAACATATACATTGATATAACGGTACAGAACCCTCAAGGCGCAAATCTTACCCATGCTTGACTAGTTTTGTTTTTATTACTTAATATTCCAATTTGTTTCGTATAGATTTCTCCAATGGCGGAACCTTTAGGCACAGAACCGGAGCCGCCTTTATTGGATTTTGCAGCATTGACTAATTCCGCTACCATGGGCCCAGTGCGTTGCTGCCGTTGCAAAGCGTACATGTGTCCTAACATGAAGTTCTTGGACGCGGCACGTCATTTCAAGTGTGCTTTTTGTAAAGCTACCACTGAAGGTGAGTCATCACTTCGTCGTGGGCTGGGCCGCGGGTTCGATTCCCGCCCCTGACAAATATTCTCAACTAGGTGCTGTTTTATCTCACAACTTGAAGCTTTTCTCCAATTATTTTATTGTATTTTTTTTTATCTCATAGGATATTTGACCAAGATCAATTAATATTTGAGTAGGCTGTGTACTCTCCGTTCTTTCAATTACCACATTACAAAAATCATGTAATATAATATGTATAAATTTAAAAATTGTTGTATTGGCTAAATTGGTGTAAGGCATCTCTCCCTTCTATTTTATCCGCTGTCTCTGGCGCTCGCTTCCGCTCGGCGAGTATGTACAGCCCTGTTGAAAGTTTACATTTCAATAACTACACTAAAATGTTTAATTATACCATACTAGCGACCCGCCCCGGCTTCGCACGGGTAGCAGTGCATATAGGCCGTAATGTTTTTTCTGTCGTAGTGTCAAATCAGCTTGTTGCATTGAACATATGGATTGGATTTAACTACCTTTAAATGTGGCGTAAATTCGTCCTACTTGGAGTACTTTTAAAGTATTTTATTTCCCATTCTATAAAAATTTGAAAATGTAAAGGATAAATACACATAACCTAATCTAACTACACGTGTGGCGTCGTCCCATATGGCCGCCCGGCTGGTCGCGTGATATTTATATTTCGTGATAGCTCCTAAGATATTAATTTAAATTGTATAGTGTAAAGGGCAATCATAATGTGCATAAAATGCTGAAGGTAAATAACGTATTTAATTTGATTAGGATTAATACTGTATCCGTATAAATTGCTTTCCAATTACCTCATCATATGACACCATTGTTTTAAACATAAAAATAGGTATAGTAAGCTATCCATAAAAGATAGACATATGCCATCGCAGACTTTTCTTTAGTCCTATAAAAAAGGCACAATATCTCCATACATTATTTTGTTATATCTCAAAGGGATGAGGCAGCGTTTTCGATGAAAGCTCCCAGCCGGCTTGATTTTTTTCCGACTTCTTCGATAACATTCGTCATATTTCAAGTAATTTTCACACAACATTAATAAATTATACACGCAAACCTTCCTCTTAAATAACTCTGTCCATTGATGTCAATAATATGCCAATCCGGGTAGTTTTTGAGTTTGTCGCGTTCAGACAGACAAACAGACGCGGCGGGGGACTTTATTTTATAATATATAGTGATATGTTTCACCACTCTAGAAACTGCTTTTACCTCGTAACCAATAAGTGTGATTTTGTTAAATAAGTATGTTTTATTGAGTACTGTTCTTATTTTATAATTTTGGTATGGTAGTTTGTCTGTCCGTTTTCTCACTAAAATTATTTTCCAACAATTTTTTGACTTGTCACAGATGTTCATTTTGACATTTAGTTTTGCAAGTCCATTTTAAAGCTATTTGAATAAGTTTATACAATAAAAAACCAGTGGTACTCACCATATTTTTACATTTAACTTGTTTTCTCAGTGCCCATGGAGTATACTCAGTACGTGAATAGTATGCAACAGTATGGGCGGATGCCGGCAGAAATGGCGCTTGGCACTTACGAGATAGTGGCTACAAAGGAATATTGTAGAGTAAGTTAGACTATTATCATATAATATTGCTACGACCTCACCGAATCTGTGTGTGACAAATGGACTCCCGACACTGTCCTCAAGTTTATTTTACACAATTTACTATAAAATGACCGAAATATTAATTAATATCAACTATGTATACCCACTAGTGAATCTTGACAAAAACGTGACTGTAATGTCTTCAACCTTGTCATTTGTCGTTTTGACTTTATCGCTTTGACAAACGGCAACGATTCAAGTGTGTAACATAGTGATGCTTACATCATTTCACAGTCATAAATGTAATATATATTAAAAAAAAATTGGACTAATCACTTGCTAAAGCAGCAACTGGTCTCAGGTTATAGATGGCCCAAGACCGTTTATCGTGGAGATCTAATTGAGGCCTATATCCAGCTGAGGTCATATGCAGGCTGAATAAATAAAAACAAATTTCATATATTTCCGATTTCTATTTCGTATTTTATACGTTTTCCTTAATTTCATTATCTGTTATATTAAAATACCTATATCTTTTCAGAACAACACTCTACCGAATCCTCCGGCCATTGTTTTCGTAATGGACGTTTCATACAACTCTATACGAAGCGGACTCATAAAGGTCATGTGCGAAAATATATCTAGGATCATAGACAACATTCCGAAAGACCCGGCCACTGGCCAGAGGCATACAAGAGTCGGGTTTATAACTTATAGTTCGACAGTTCATTTCTATAATATTAAGGTGGGTATATAAAGATTTTACGTATATTGTAATATTTAACTTAAGCATATAATATTGGGGAATTGTAAACCATGACTCTATCATCTATGACGATAGCCAACAATAGCTGGAGGGCACTGGATGACCACAGACAAGAATAGAGAAAAATGGAAAAATATGGAAACGGCTTTTAACCTGATAGGATCCAAACTTTAAAATAATAAAAATAAATATAAAAAAAATACTAACATATATTACTACTTATGTAAAAGTATTTTAATTACCATTTCGTTTGGATTAATAAAAAGCTTTATTATGATATTATTAAATCATGATGGTAATTGATGGCTGCCACCAATGAAGTTGCATATAGTTTTTAAGTAGACATGTTATACGCCCTCTCGGCATGGCAAGGTCAAAGTAAGGCTTAAGCCTTACATCCTCTCAGTCTATGGTCAGTTCTATGCAGTCGATCTGTCACGTAGCTTCTGTATTTTTTTGACTTAATTTTCAAAATGCCTTCTTGTGTAGTGGTATTATTTCAAGTGTGGAAATAATACCACTATGAGAAAAAAAGACCAAAAAATCACAAATCCGTCGAATCGCTAAAATGGGCACGGTAGGCCAGCTAGGGTTTGAATTTAATTGTGTTAACACATTAATCTTTACAGGGTACTTTAGCTCAGCCTCAGATGCTATCAGTCGGCGATGTGTCAGACATGTTTGTGCCCTTGCTCGAAGGTTTTCTTGTGAAACCTGAAGACAGTGGGCCGGTTCTAGAAGCTCTACTCCAGCAAATACCAGCCATGTTTGCTGATAATAAAGACACTGAAATCATACTTTTGCCCGCTGTTCAGGTAAGTTTAAAATGTAATTGTTCAACTGAAGATCCATTAGAAGTTGATTCAGCATAAATACATTTTTAGGGTTCCATACCCAAAAGGTACCAACGGAAACCCTATTACTAAGGCTCTCTGTCTGTCCGTCTGTTACAGGGCTGTATCGTCTGAGCTGTAATAGGTAGACACTTGAAATTTTATAATAATAATAATAATAACACATACAATCACAACAACGTCTAGGTCCCAAACTAAGCCTTAGCTTGTATTTTGGGTACCAAGCGAAGACACCACATACATATAACAATCAAGACCCAGTGCCAGTATTGATATTCATCATAATAAATACTGACCCGACCTGGGATTCGAACCCGGTACCCCCAGTTTCGTAGGCAGGGTCGCTGCCCACTAGGCTAAGCGGTCATTTATTTATTTTATTTTCATTTATTATTTATTTATTTTATTATTTGTTTATTTATTTTTTATTTTCAGAGTTTATATTACTATGGCCGCTACAACAAAAAATAATTAAAACTATATTCTAAATTAAAGGGGTTCCCATACTAGAAATGTATTTTATTCCATGTTTTTGATGATTAATAGTGGTTGTGAAATCATTGCTTACACTTTAAATTTTCATGAAGTATGTATTAGTAAGGTCGCTATAACAATAAATAATAAAAATCAAGTTGAAAATGAATGAGGGTCCCGCAAGAAATATGTTTTAAAATATTGTACTGTTGTGCTGAACCATTTGTGTAGGAGTCCGCCTCGCACTTGGCCGGTTTTTTATTATTACTCATACAATCTACAGTTTATGTTATACTGTTTTTGTTTCTTTTTGTAAATGTATATACAATAAATAAAAATACAAAAAAGCGTATTTTGTTCATACATAAAAATAGCAGTCTTAATTAAGAATGTAAATTATTTCCGTTCAGCCACTGCAACTGTTGACCGTTAAATAATTTAGCAGTTAGTTAAAACAAAATATTGTCATAGGCTGGACTAGAGGCGCTGAAAGCAGCAGACACGTCTGGCCAGCTTCTAGTATTCCACACTTCGCTACCCACTTATCCAGCTCCAGGGAAACTGATAAACAGAGAAGACAGGAAAGTCTTGGGCACTGATAAAGAGAAGCAGATCTTGGGTGAGTGAATTTTAATTCTAAGATACCTGTTGATTGAATCATCTTTTGTGTTAATAGTATTTCACTAATGCCAAAGTACATGAATAGTTTTTCAGAGTGTTAACGTATTACAGGCTAACAAAAAAAGAATGGATGCCGAAAATAGAGCCACAATAGACTCTAGTCTAATATTCTAATATGGTTATAATTTTTCTCTAAGTCAAACGTCAAATCTAACAGCTTAGTAGTATGTTGAATTAATTATTTAAAAATTTTATGTGGATTAATTTTGTATATAGATTCTCACTAATTCGTCACTACTAAAAACTAGGGGGAGCCGGATTATAGGAATCTTCGGATTACTGGAGTGTATAAATCAGTTAACTTGACATTCTTAGCTACATTATTTTCACTTGAGAACTGTACCAGAAGATAAACTAGAATGTGCGCAGAGCGGTAAATATGTATTTGGTATTGTACTCATTTTTGAGGTTACACTGAAACTAGAGCGCAAGCGCGGAGTAGAAGTACGAGTGGGTCAAGGAGGTGTGGGCGGAGGATGCAGCATTATTGGATGTGGCCGGACTATTGAAGTGCCGGATTAGTAAAAGTCTACTGTAAATATTTAATTCATACGTGATTTAATTTTACAATAAAAAAATGAATGTAAGCAGTCGGCTCGGACACAATGTGGCACTTTTTTTGTCTTTTCAGTACAATAAGAAAAATGTTCTAAAAAATTCGCGATATGGCCCCCCAGCCACTATTTTTTTTAGGCCTATAACACAAATGATATATTAATGCGATAATATTGGGAAAGTTTTCATATTACAAGTATTCCATTTTAAGTTTAGAACCATGAAAAATATATCCCAAGTTTTTTGAAAAATATGTATTTTCCATGTTTTTTTTTACTGGCTACAACTTGGGTCAAACTCCATACTGTAGTGCCTGATTTTTTTGTTTGCTTCTAATACGAGAATTCAAAATTGTAAACCTAACATACGAGCGTCCTTGTCTAACGCATGATATTATGCTTCTTCTAAATTTTTATAGATTTTCAAAGCAATATTATTTTTTGACGAATGTAAGTTTAGAAGAATAAATAAACGCTGATTTTTTATTTTAAATTTTGGAGAAGGGTAACTGTCATAGAGACAATATATTGTCCTTCATTGGTTTCCACGTAGTATCAAAATCCGTTTTCAGATAGTATTTTTTGGAGTCCTATTTCTTTCCTAAAAATTGCTGCTCATCTGCCTTCCGTGTTTGTATCGAACTTTAATTTAACACATAACACGCGTCTTATCGGTCAGTTACACGATAACAAGATCGTACGGCAATTCAGTTACTGATGAGCAACGCACGGCGATAACTGAGTCGCAGACCGAACGAACGTTTGTAGCAACAGCTATTTGAATGGGAAATCATGTCGGTTTTTTTATATCCGTTGTTTGATTGTCTATACGTTGAATGAAGATGATAAACATCATATGTTTTCTTATTGAAATCCATCCACCAGCTCCTCAAACAACGGCGTACAACGAGCTCGGCCAATCGTGTTCTGCTGCCGGTGTCGCAGTGGAACTGTTCATAGCTAACAATGCCTATGTTGATGCTGCTACTATTGGCCAGCTGCCAAGACTGACTGGCGGACAAACACACAAATATACGTATTTTACGGTATGTAATTGCACATAGATATGTCCTTTTACAGACATGGAGGGAATATATAATGCAAGTTAAATTATTACGCGTGCTGCATGGGTACCATGAGTGGTTACACCTCGACACACGCTAGCTACTTGTCAAAGATTTATATGTCATCTCAGTTCTCCGTACTGTTAGAGGCGTTCTCCATGCAAAAATACAGAGTCGCTAGCGAGTATCGACACGTTAAACCAGTTCAAACTCATAGTGTACGTGCTGTATGAATTCCTCCAGCTTGTTAAAACTGTTTTCGTAGTACGACGTCTATAGTTGATGACAATTTATTTGTAGTTAGTAGAAGTGTTTCGTTTCATCGGTAAGCACGTTTGTGAATAAAATATTAATTTATTCAAAAAATGTTTCTTATGATTTAGCAAATTTGTGTAATCTATTCGCTCCATATCTGCGTGTATTGTCCGGAAATTCGTGATCAAAAATAGTCACCAGTTCTAATTCGTGATCAAAAGTGGTCTACACGCTATTGCTACTAAATCAGCCATCGTAACGATAGTTTAGTCAATTCGTTGGCGCCTCCTATACAATTACGTTTTTTGGTTCGTACACTTTGGTATGACAGTGGAATTCAGTATGGCAGAAGAACGGTGATGTAAGCGAAAGGTATGATTTGAAAGAAGATGTAGTGGCTAGAGTAGAAACGGGTGTGGAGGCGGATCGGTCACATGGACAAGATGAATGTGAGTGGAGTTACGAAAGACGAGATAAAACGGTTGTGTATTATATAAAAAGGTTGATTAAACCTCTCTAGAAACACTTGTGTGGCGAATTGGCGATATGTTATAGAAGGGCCAAATAAGCACAATAGGGTAGTTGATTATTTTTTAAATTAATATTTTATAATAATAATAATACCTGGGTCATACCACATACGGCCATCTAGTCGCAAATTATTTAAAGCTTGTATTATGGGTACAAGACAATTGATATACATACTTAAATAGTCTTTATAATATATACACATATATAGATATTTTACACCCAAACACGAACAAATAGACATGTTCATGCACATAAATGTTTGTCCCGAGCGGGAATCAAACCTGCGATCCTTGGCTTCGCAGTCAGGATCTCTAACCACTCGGCCAATCAGTCAGCTATATGAAAGACTAAATACATCATAACAGTGAAATAATTAAAAAAAAAAAACATTTATAACAATGGTACGAATGTTCCGGGCGCTGTCAATAGATGGCGGTGTTATCAATCCTTAACCCGCAGTGGAGTAGCGTAGTGAATTTAAGCTCCAAGCCCCACCCCCCTCACTCTGTGGGAGGCCTAAGCCCCTGCACTGGGGTAAAAATGGGTTGATGAAGTGAAGTGAAGATGAATGTTCAAAATGTCCTGTTAGACACAGAGGACAATACCGCACAGTGTATTAGCCATTTCGTTTTGCAAAACAGAGACAAAGATATAAATTTGTTTGTAAATTTTGGTATTGTATAAAGTCCAATTTTATATTTTATTATAATATATTTAATATTAGTTAAATACCGTATTGACACAAAGCGATCGTACATGAAATGAATGATGAATATCAATTAGAGCGAAAGAGGTATGTAAGGACCGTACCAAGTGAAACTTTACAGTCTGTTTCTATCCCTCTATAGGAAACGGGCGAGAGCTTATGTGCGTTTAATATTACAGGCGGAAACAGACGGCGAGCGTTTAGTCGAAGACGTGATCAGAATAGTGTCGCGGCCGACGGCATACGATGCTGTCATGCGTGTGCGCACTTCAACTGGAGTGCGGGCTACCGATTTTTTGGGACACCTTTTCATGTCGAACACCACCGATGTCGAATTAGCTGCTATTGGTAAGTATAGGCGACAACGACTTCAGATAATTGAACTAGATTGGATTTTTTTTTGTAGAACCAATAATATGTAATAATATCTGTATATCTCACACATGGTTTTCTAGTTCCAAAATAGGCAGAGCTTGTATTATGGGTGCTAAACAATAGACATCCGTACTTAGTAGTGACATGCGGTGAAGTATAAAAAGGTAAACCTGTCGCAATAATCTAGGCAATAAACACACTGTTAATTTGAATGTTTATTTACTCTAAATACCAGAATGGACCATTGCAACATCAATTACAGTGTTTGTCGCCCAATTATAACAGCCAATTTGACGACCGCTTAGCCTAGTGGGTAGCGACCCTGCCTACGAAGCTGGAGGTCCCGGGTTCGAATCCCAGGTCGGGTCAGTATTTATATGATGAATATTGATACTGGTACCGTGTCTTGGTTGTTATATGTATGTGGTGTCTTCGCTTGGTACCCAAAATACAAGCTAATGCTTAGTTTGGGGCCTAGACGTTGTTGTGTTGTATATGTTATTGTTATAATTAAAAAAAAAAAAATCTTTTTCCTGAGGTCCTTTTCTTTTCGCAGGTCACTGATGCTTAGATATTTTTTTACACCCAGACACGGCATAAATAGACATGGTCATGACACACGAATATTCGTCCCGGGCGGGAATCGAATCCGCGACCTTCGGTTCTGCAACTAAGGTCTCTAATCATTTGACCACTCGGTTAGCCAATAAAGTGTTCGTGGTTGTCATTTTTGCTTGATATGCTACTAGCACATTACAGTTTGGTACAAAAAACTTAGGTGTCATTGTTTTCAGCACAGACGTCTATGTCTGGATGTTTTTGTTGATTTGAAGGTGGAGCTGGACGAGCTGATAAACGTTCACGTTTTCCGATTGTAATTAGACACCTTGCGTTTACCGATTGGCCAGTTCACATACACGTCTTATCCTTACCACTGTAGTTCAAGACTGTTAACATATTGCTTAGAGGTAGTCCGAACGCATAATTATTTATGTATGAGTAAGGAAAACAAAAGATATCATTTGTTTTATTTACGTACATGCACAATAGTGTCAATTTCAAATGAGATGGTTTTTAGGGTTCCATACCCAAGGGTACCGGGAACTATCCCTATTACTAAGCCTCCGCTGTCCGTCCGTCCGTTCGTCAGTCACAGAGCTGTATCGTCTGAACCGTAATTGATAGGCTCTTGATATTTTCACGGAATGTGTACTACTATAGGCACTATACTCGTAACAACAAATAATAAAAATAAAGTGAAAAATTAAAGGGGGGGTCCCATACAGGTAACTTTCCGACGTTTTTGGTAATTGTCGGTTTTGAGATCCTTGCTCACACTTGAAATTTTCAAGAAGTATGTACTACTATAGCCGCTATGATAACATAAAAATAAAAGGGGGGGGGGGGGCCCACCATACAAGAAACGAATTTTTTCTACGTTTTTGGTAATTGGTTTTGAGATCATTACTCATACTTGAAATTTTTACAAAACGCGTGTACTCAAATAAATTATTTGAATCTGTATGTAATTTGACCAGATGCGGACAAAGCGATAGGTGTGGAAATTAAACACGACGATAAATTGACCAATGAAGATGGTGTGTATATCCAAGCGGCGTTACTGTACACACATCGAAATGGCCAGCGTAGATTGAGGGTCATAAACTTGGCGCTGAACGTGGCGAATCAGCTAGCCGATGTCTACAGGAGTTGTGAGTTGGACACGCTCATCAATTTCCTCACGAAGCAAGGTATGTTCTGTTGACTCCTGATTATTGAAGATTAGTACAACGTAAGGGATGAATCATAAATGTTATGAATTTAAAAAAAAACTGAATTTGCATTCATCAACCATACATATGTATATCTTTGCTATTTATTATAAAAATATAGGAACTAGGCAGTCACTAACTTCGACTAAACGTCGAAATGTACTTTAAATAAAAGTGGCATGAAAATAAGTATTAATTAAAAAAAAATTGAATACCCAAACGAGCGCAAACTAACGATTAAGAAGAAAAACTTGCTTAAAGTTTCATTTTTTTCATCATGCGCGCGCGTGCGGACGCCACATAATAGGTAATAGTCGCCGTGTGTTTACGTTGCGTTACGCGGGCGCTGTACAGGGTTGACGAGACTGGAAATTAATTACTTTTTTCATGTTTTTCATGTATGATATTTTTTCTTGCACCTATTATCTAAAGGTCAAGAAACCAATCAGTAAAACATGCTAATTTTGGGACAAACAAATGATGGTATCCATACTGTATATTTAAATTTTAAATTTACAAGTCAATACACATTCACATTCCTATACATTAATATCTATATTAATAGTAAACAGGCTTTTATACGTAACGTAAAAATACTTATATTTTTCAACTCTTACAGCGGTATGGGCGCTTCGTGAAAACACGCCGCGCCAAGTCCGCGATGGTTTGTCGACGCGTTGCGCTAAATCGCTGGCTGCTTATAGACGGCATTGCGCTTCGCCTTCTTCAGCCGGCCAGTTGGTGTTGCCAGAAGCGATGAAGTTGCTGCCTTTGTACACTAGCTGCGTGCTGAGATCGGATGCTGTCGCTGGAGGTGAGATGGGTATTCTTTGATCGCTTATTATTATTTATTTTCGGGGGACGCAGATGGGCGTTCAGTTCTCTCAATTGTGGAATATAATAATAACGTATACATCACAACAACGTCTAGGCCCAAAACTAAGCATTAACTTGTGTTTAGGATGCCAAACGAAGAGGCCACATATATATAACAACCCAGACCCGGTACCAGTATCAATATTCATCATATAGATACTGACGCGACCTGGGATTCGAACCCGGGATTCCCAACTTCGTATACAGGGTCGCTACCCACTAGGCTAAGCTGTCGTCGCCCGCTATAATATATATTTCGCCCAATTTTCCATTTGGTGCATCCCTTCAAGGGTTACTGGCCATTCGGCGTCGTCTCGAATCTTCTTTTAGTCTTGTAGAAGTCTACCAGTTGCCCAATATTGATGTCTGCAAGCTGCTCTTCATCTATCTTGTTTTTTCCTAGAATTTCCTATCCGAGTAGTGCATTTTGCTACCAGGTGGAAGCTGGTTTCTTATGCTTCTCCACATGCTGGGCATATGGGGTTTTTGATTTTCACAATCATCAAGTGTCTGTTAAGTAAACAGTGTCCTGTTGCGATCCCTATTGCTATTCTCATGTTTCCCCTGCTCATTCTTCTTCTTTCTTGGTTGTCTTTGATGGCTTACTAGGTGATGTAAGTAATTAATCATTTCAGTTTAATCGATTAAGGTAAAGTTAAAGACAATACTATCTTTAGCCTTGACATCTTCATTGTTGCTACAAAAAAAGTAGAGATCATATTAGGGTACTTCCATCCCCACCCACGCGACTGACCTCAATCGATGTCGATTGATCGGTGGCGTCGGTCGCGTAGGTGTGGCAGCACCCTTACACGTCCAACTACTTTTGCGTCCGTAAATTTTAATGTATTTTGTTAATTTAATGTACTACATATTTTTTTTTATAATTGTCAAGATTTTTTTAAATGCATTTATCATCATTATGTCCATAAAAATACATTATTATTCACTTTGCTACAGGAAAACTTCAACAAAGTCACATGTTCAGTATGACTACAAATGCGTGGCCAGATGTATGAACTAAGACCTCCTGTGACTATATTGGCGTAATTGTATGGTGAATGTCTTACCTAGGAACCTGACCTCTTATGGACAAAAGTAATATCAGTAATCGAAAAATATTCAGAATGAACCAGCGTTTGTTTGACTCGTTGATTGCTTTTTACTTCAACAAAACTGTTCTTTCTATTGACAATAATGCAGAGTTTAAAATTTGTTAATTCCATAAATTTGACAGCAGCATTTAGTTTTAACAGAGCCATAAATGTCACTTCACAGTATCGAAGTGACGTCACGCAATTTTGCGGGGTTGAAGACCGGCGCGCGAAGATTTCTCGGGGTGAAAAGGACCTTGCGCGCTGAAACTCGGACTAAAACTCGCCACCTTGCATCAGCTAGCTTGAGTATGAGTGGTTAGATGGTAAACGCAGAAGAGGGCTTCTAGTCAATTCCATACGTTTATGGTTAATTCGTTACATAATATGCAAATTTTAAATGGAACATATTGGCTTGTCTGTTTATATTGTTTCGCAGATATTAGAAAAACACATCCTAGAGTATCAAAAAATATATATTGTACTTACTGAAGCATAAATAGATTATTAAATTATCATTGTTAAAAAACATATTATTATCACCTATTAGAAAACTATTCAATAATTGTTACATTTTAATATATACCTTATATTTTTCAGGCCCAGACATAACTTGCGATGACCGATCCTGTGCCATGTATCGCGCCCTGATAGCCGATGTGTCAACCTCGGTCGTTTACACATATCCTCGACTTCTGCCGTTGCATAGGCTGTCGGATACTCTGGCGGCCGGCGCTTCTCCTTCAGCACTGCCTCCTTTGAGAGCGTCCATAGACAAGATGAACGAACACGGCGTCTACCTCTTGGGTGATTAACTTTTTTCCATATTAATCACTCAATTCCGTTGGATGTTTCTATTCTATTTTCTTAGTACAGAAAGAGATAGATATACGTTCAAAATGATGTGACATTAGCGGCCAAACGCTAGCAATCAATAAGAAAGAAAAGTTATTACGTTTTGTTGTGACGTCAGAGCGCAGATTACGTATCTGGTATAGAATATCATTGGTTCCAAAACTTTTATATAAGATCATAAGCAAGATGCAAATACATAGAGAACTTCATAGTTAAAAATTATCGAACGAAAATGTAACTACATTATGAAAAAATAAACCTAATCCCAATACAAAGAATAAAAACTAATAAGTAAAAATTTTTTTAAATAAAAATAAAATAAAAGCTGGATTATGTCAAAAAAAAACTCACTAGAAGATAAATAACTTTTTTTTTTAAATTGCAAAAAGAATTTAGAATATAATTTTTTTACAAAGTATTCCTACAGAATGACTACATCCTGAATTGTGGTTTTTTTTTACTATTACTACTTTTTTTTACTATTTAGTGATTTAAATTCATATCGAGTTCTTTTAGCGTAGTCGTATTTTTATTTAAGTATAGTTTTAATTGTCACACTAGTAGCTTGCCCCAACTTCACCCGGGTTGAACAATTGACCATTTCCAAATTTTCGAACTAAAGTCGGTTATTTTATTTTTCGAAAGAATAGGCAATTTTAAGAAACTAATTTGATTTTTTTTTGTTTTAGATCGGTTTATTGCCGTTGCATATTTATAAAAATAAAGTCACTCTCATAGTGTTGGCTGTCATGTCATCAACTGTCATATGTCATTATTATTAGTTCCATAAAACTGTCATGACAGACAAAAATTTGGGAATGGTCAATTACCATATACCATATCAGCCCATGATACCCCACTGCAGGGGCTTAGGTCTCCCCTCGGGATAATGATGCTTGGAGTTCAATGCACCACGCTGCTCTAGTGTAGGTTGGTGGATGTTAACGACTGCCGTCTGTTGATGGCAACCGGTACCGACGGTTTCACGTGCTCTCCGAGGCACGGAATCAGTGATAATTATATACTCAAATTGGTACATGCCGGTTTCTGGAATTCGAACCACGAGCTTCTAAATAAGAAACGGGTTCGCCACCACTCGTCTATCACGACACTTTCAGGAATAATGTACCCTTTCAAAAGGTGAAAGAAATTTTCGTATGGATGGATAGAGATGGAAGGATATCCTGTACATACACACAAAATCATAAAAATAGAGTGTAGGTTAGTATAAATTTGTAGTTATAACTTTCGAAGAAATACAATCCATTATTATTTTTATTATATTTATATTATTATGTTTTGGTTACGAAAAGTATCGTATGAGAGTCCGCCGGCGCTTTGGTTTCTATTTTATTGTGATTTAAAATAAAAAATAAAATACTTTCAGTTCTCTTTATTTTTTTTGGTTTCCTTTTTTAATCAGGGGGCTGGGAATCTAATTCTATTTCATTTAGTATACAATTGGCCCCGAAAATGCTATGTAAACACAAATTTTCCACAGAAAACGGCGTCCATATGCTGCTCTGGGTTGGTTCGCAAGCGTCTCCGGAATTCCTTCGTGACGTTTTCGGGGTGACGTCACCGCAACAAATCGACACCCAAGTCGCCGAATTGCCGCAGCTAGACAACCCGTTAAGCGAAGCTGCGCAAGAGTGCATAAAAGATGCAAGAACACGACGTCATAAGCATATGAGAGTGAGTATAGTTGTGTATAGATCATTGAATAGTTAGTATAACATTATGTCTTAGCATTTCTTAACCGTTTAACTATAATAATATCTGCGACATCCCACACAGCGCCATCTAGTCCCAAAGTAAGCAAGTATTATGGGGTATTAGACAATTCATATACATACTTAAATATTCTTTATAATAAATACATATATAAATATTTTACACCCAGACACGGAACAAAATAAATATGTTCATGCACATAAATATTTGTCCCAGGCGGGAATCGAACCCGCCGCTCCGCAGTTAGGGTCTCTAGCCACTCGGCCAACCGGCAATTCGATTTCAGATTATTTCGCTGCGTCTGTTTCAATGTTTGATTTACTTTAATACGATTTCACGACTTTTGTCTGTGTAACGAACGCCGTTGAATAGAAAACCACAAAAAAATAATTTTAAAAAAATCCTGTAATTTTGGTTTTTAATACTGATTTTTTTTAAGGCGCAGTCTTTTTATTTGAAACAAATTCACGCAATTTGATTTCTGAGAGCAAGTTTTATTCTATTTTTAATTTTAGTTTAGTTAGTGTTCTGCTTGAAATTTTTATCGCAAAAATAAAATTCAACCTAATTTCAAGAGCAAGTGTTTTTTACATTGGCAAATTTACCAAAGTTTGCTTTCAGAGATTGTATTTACAAAGGTACAAAATGAAATCGAGCGCAATTTATCCAAGACATATTTTTAGGCTAAGAACAATCATATAGTACATAGCAAACGTCAGATCGTATTTTGTTTTTGGTTATACAATAAAGTGTTCATAGTTGTGAACGTTGAACAGCGTGTTCACGAAATATATACTCGATAAGAAAGCCTGTCTTTTGCATGTAGCTCGAACAGTAACACAGGGCACGTGAACGCATGATATGATAAGTATTAAAATAAAAGCAATATTTTTGTATGCAAATTGCTTGAACTGATTTTGCACGACTACTACGTCTTACATGTTTGATGTTTAAAAAGAGAAACTTAAAAAAATAAATTTAGGCATAGAGAAAGCGACGGTCCTCGCCGCCTCCCCACTAGAGACACGGTAAGACATTTCCTATACAAAACTAATCGTTCCTTTAAGCGTGTTTGGGGGGGGGGGGGGCGTTTATTTCATATACAACAATATTTCAGTGATATCGCGATGAAATACTTGCTAACGGCCATTTGTCCACTAACGACCTATGGTAGCATACACTATTAGGTGGATGTATGGGCGGTCGCCCTGTCGATAGCGTGCTGTCGTTCTAGTGGGGAACGGGGCGGGCGCGTTTTGCTACTTCTATGCATTTAGGTTTTATTTTCTTCTCTAGTTTTTCTGAATCAATTTATTTGAAACATAGTACTAGGTAAATTATCCCTTTACTGACGTCGTAGAGTTTTTATTGTAATTTTTAATGTTGAGTTGTAATCAGACGAGTCAGACGAGTTTGATTTGAGTCGCGTAGTTACAGTACGCAACGAGTTCTTAAGATGGAATGAAGTAATCGAAAATAAGTTGGCGTAATTTAAGCGACTCTGACTACGACCGCCTGACCGTAGCGTGATAGCGTGATGAGTTTTCTAAATATATAATAGTGAAAGAATTTTGTTAATAAATCATTATTAACAAAATTATGAATGTTTAAAATGTCCTGTTAGACAGAGAGGGCAATAGCGCACGGCATACCTATGTGTGACGTCAGCCCGTTTAAAATAATGTTAATTTTCGTTTTGCAAGAAAAAGACAGAAATACATTTTAATACCTTATAATGTCTCTAATCTTCAACCAAATAGAATTTTGTAATCGTTCATATAGTCTATTTTTATGTTTTTTTGGTAAATATTTAATATTAGTCCAATACTCTATTCTTTCCTTAGGTTCCAAATCAGACTTGGAATAGGGTGGTAATGGGAGTGTCGTACTGCGGGCCCACATATTGGCTAAAATTTAACTATTGGACACAATTTCCAAAATGTGGGAGGCTGTTGGACCTTGTAGGACATTTGGAATGTGTAGGCGCGTACTCCCCTTAACTTGGATTTATTATCCAACCAAAGCCGAGAAAATGGCAATATGTGGACCCGCCTGGCACAATAAAAGTGGAAAATACTGAATGTTTCGGTCAGCAAATAATTTTATGCACATCAAACATGTAAGTTCTATATGAGACTCTTCTTTCTAACTCACGGGCTGTGATTTCATTGGTACCCCACTCCTCCAGCTCCGTATTGTCCATCAATACGACAAAGAAGAATTGCAGTTCCGTACTCTACTGCTAGAAGATCGAGGCGTAGACGGTACAGCGTCATACATTGAACAGTTGATGCAAACCCACAACGATATCAAAAAAATTCTGTAAATCTAGAACACGAGCTACTAATGGTATGCAACATGTGCAAAAGAGTTTTTTGGAGGAAAGGGGTATTCGTTGATACGAACTTGGATTTATTAAGGACCTAACATAGGCGAAAAACTGTGAAATTTAAATTTTTCTTAAGTCCAAGTTCGTTTTAACAATATGTTTTCAATGGGAAATATGTTGTAATAATGACATAATGGATTACTATAGCTCGCTTTGCATGATTTTTTTTTTGTGATAATATAATAGTCACGATGGTGACCATTTAGGCTAAGCACACATTGCAGACAAATAATTTATAGGGCTATGATAGTTTCGTGTTGCAAGTGTTCGCGTTGTCTTATATTCTCATGCTTTAGCTTGATCAGAGCTGATAGTTTGTGATGTGCGCTTAACCTGTAAAAATTAAAATAAAGTCTATTCGTTATATTAGACCTCAGACGCCGGCGTCGGTATACTTTGAAGCGGCAGCCAAGTGCCGGCGGCGTTCTTTGTGAACTTTTGTCGGTATGCGGTGTCCACGTGTCAAAGGGTGTGGGTTAATATAATGGATAAACTATACATTATAAAAGACATCGTTTTGTAAGTCAGGCCCTTCTATCCCGACGCGGAGCGAAGGGCTATCGACGGACCAACGCATTCTTTGTATGTGCAAAGCAGTGGCGGCTTTGCGGGTGCAGTACGTGAGGTGAAGAAGGGGGTGGCTAAGTCTCACCTAAACCAACTATAAACAATTGAATAAAAATATTTTTTCATGGATGTATTTGAGAGCTTATGTTTAATTACTTACTATTTAATCTATACAAACTCTACTAAAAACCTCGTGATGGTAATTTTATGAACGTTCTGGCTCTGACAATGACTTGGCTTCAATAGCGCTGTATACATTGCGTAGTTTCAGCGGAGAGAGCCAGTTTATTATTGACTCATGCAGCAATGAAGTACGTTCTAATTTGTTAGTGCTAAGGTAAGTCACTTTCTGGCCTCACTGCTCCACCGGCCGCGTGAACGGAATGGATAGAGAGTGCAGAGGCGAGTGATCTGCTTTCCTTTCTTTACTCCCATGCAACTCGTGTCGCATATTTCCGAAATATATATGGTTTGTTTTGTTTCTTATATTTTTGTAACGACAAAGTTTAACTGTTGATTTCATAAGTAAAATATATTTCTGTTGATTTCATAAGTAAAATATATATTTTTTTTATATTTACCTACGGAGTATATTATTTTTGTTCCACCGTAAATTAAAGAAAAGAAAATACCATCTCCGCTCAATGTTGCCTCATTACAAAATTTATCCCAAAGCCGCTGCTGCAAACTATATTTATTGCTTATGAGTCATAAACCTTGCGCTACACACTGTGTAATGAGGGATTTTCCGACAGCTAATTTAAAAAGATAAAGTTCCAAATAGCTCGATAGATGGCGCTGATCGGACACGCTGCTAGACATTTCACACATGAATTTAACTTCATTTGTGTGAAAGATGAAGAACAAAAAAATTATTTGGAGTGGGTCTTCTGTTATTAAATTAGATGTCAGAAAATCCCTCATTGGTCAATTGGACTCTCTTAGCTCTGTGTGGACGCAGGGTGGTGATTCTCGGGCCGTTTGACTTTATATCTCATAAGACATAATTAATGAAACAATAATTTTTTTCTAGTGAAAATGTAATTTTGTATTCTAATAAGTTGTACATCTTATGTGATTTTAAAAAATCGTAGTGTTTTATATGACCTTCGAGAATAAAGAATTACGTTCACTAGAAAAAAAATTATTTCATTCATATTGTGTCACAAGGCATAAAGTCAAAAGGTCCAAGAATCATCAGGAGGGTCTGGCTTACAGTGGTCGGTCTGTAGTTCTCTAGGCAGAACAATCATACAAATTATGACATTTTTTTTCTTTCTTTCACTAAATTGACTTAAGAAATGACTTTGCTTGGTGATGGTGGTGACTGGAAAATGTTTGTGATTGCTTTTTTTTCTGATTTTTTTACATCAAGCTTCAATCAGCTATCTCGTGACGATATTGTTATACTTATCTGTCGTCTATATATAACGTCCGTAAAACCGAATTGACCGTTCCCAAATTTTTACTACTGTTCTACTACAGAACTAAATTCTGTTATATTTTATTTTGAAAGAAAATTTGGGAATTCTCAATTGTCATGCCGGGGAAAAATCATTTTTAGATTTAAAGCGTAAACTTAAGTTTCCGATGTTCTAGACAACAAGTAAAGGTGAAAATATAATTACATCAATAATGACAGAAAATATTTAAATTAAAATCTGTTCAATCGCTGTTATTTAATAAGCTTGGTATTGAAAAAATCTGTATAAATGACGTGGTACTTCCGAAGAGTAGTGACTCGTGGTTCTACCAATTTTATCCCACCGGACTCCTGGTCCTAATATTACATCCCTCTGATAGTAATAACTGCAATTTGGACTTGTGGGTTTAAGATGCTTTAGGATGGTATGATTTGGGGATTGATTTAAGATTGCTATGAAATAGTTTGCTGTGGTATTTGGCATTATTTTAAGAAGTTTTTCAACTATGGACACTTAAAACGAACTTAAAAACTTTAATAAATCATCGTTAAACCGTGACCATTTTCAAATCTATACTCATCGAAATTTGTTCATATAATAACTATAAACTTTTGAAAAGACTGTTTTTTCTTATATAGGTAGGTACTGTATAGGTATGTATAGTAATAATGGTTCATACATATATTTTATCTAACCAGCTCATCATCATCATCATCATCAGCCCATTTTCCCACCCCACTTCAGGGGCTTAGGCCTCCCCCAGGGTGAGGAGGGGGGCTTGGAGCTTAAGTCCACCACGCTGCTCCACTGCGGGTTGGGAACTGTTACGCCTTATAAATTTGAGACAGGTTCGTTGCGCTCTGGGCTATCACGACACTCACCAGCTCACATCTACCCATTGCTGAGTGTTTGTGTTCTGGGCACCCAGTGTTCAACACTGTATCCACTAAATTATGAAGTAAAAATATTTTACTGTAATTTGTTTAAGGAATTACCAACAGTTACCTATTTCATTACTAATAGTTCCATTTGATTTTGTGCTTCATTGAAATCTTAGACTGAAATAGATTATATTACAATTTTTGTTATATTAGATGGCTATTACTATCTTTTGTTACATATTTTATATTATACAGATATATTTTTAAATTTAAATTTTGTGAAAAAGTAAAATTAAAACCCCCAAAATGAGAAAATCGATAGGTAAAAAAATATAGTAAAATGTGCTTTTAAAAATAATTAGAGATAATTAAATAAATATATAAACATATTATTTTACCTTAAACAACAAAATTTAAGATGTCAATTAACCTGTTGTACGGGGCCACGAAGCTAAAGTTTATCTACGCAGTTCAAGGGCAAAAGCTGCTTTGAATAAAAATATCTACTGCAGAACCTATGGTAGCTTATAACCATAAACTAAACTCAGACCATATTCTGATGTGCTACTTGTGTAATACGAACAACCGTATCGAAATCGATAATAGTTTTTGAGGAAAGTGGTTACAGACATACAAACAAACACAACCTCTTAGCCCAAACGTATATACCATCGCCGTCCCGTCGTGAGTGAAAATAATGTGTTTTTCTTTATATCACTTAGTACTAAAATATTAAGACATGGCGCCATAAGTTATGGTATTACCGTGGGGATGTGCAAGTGACTGACTCTCTATTTTATGTTTTTAAATGTAAATACATAGCTAAAACTACAAATAAAACTAATAAATATTGTTACGGGCTACCGGTTCTAATATTGATGATGCACTAAAACACTGATTTTAGTTCACTTTACTTTATTATAATTCCAAATCACAAAATAATCCAAGAGCAAACAATATCGAACACTCATTACATGGTTAAAGCACTCCGCACTTCGTAAATTATCGCGCTTGGCTTACTTCCAAAAATCAACTACTCGACGCCGACGACCATCGCCTTATATAGTTCTCTCCCTTCCACTAGTCACCGTCTCGAATATTTTATCTCTCGAAATGTATCAATTACATTAAATTTCTCGACCGACCGTGGGAACGGAATTTTAGCGCCTGGCGTCTCGAAAATGAGCGTTGATTTTTCGAAATATCGCGAGTATTCCTTTGAATAAGATGCGCCTCTATTTTTAAATTTGTGGAATTAATTGTTTATCCAGACTTTTCGGTTTTATTGAATGGCTGTGGGAATTTTTCTCGTAAGTTCGATGACCTGTTTTCGTACTATTGTAGATAGGTGTCACGCTTTTTCTAGTGAGTTCGATAACTGTCGTCGTGAGAGTAGATAGGCGTCACAATATAGATACATTTTCAGTAAATTTGATCTAGTTTTCAGCAATATATAACACTCAATACCTTTTCATACAAAAAAGTTGACTCTGGAGTCCGAGAAAGCCGGGCGAGCGGCCCGCGCGCGCTCACCTCGCGCGTCCCGACAGTCAGTTACATTGTCGATATACAGTCGGGCAGTAGACGTACAGTTCAGCTGGGGCGTAGTATTTATGTTTGGCTTAGTAACCACACTATCGATACAATTTTTAGAAGAAATGTTTTAATGTGAAAATTTTACTTACCTTTTTTTTAAAATGTAGTCTTTAATATCTATTGTCTAGAAATTTTTTTTTGGAAAGTGAAGAAAAAATCTTCCTGTATAATGTCCATGCATGACTGGAACTACAATCCATACCTAATAGATGTGACTGGTGGTCTCATCAAGTAGTGGAACCACTAGCTCATGTTTTCAGAGTGATTGGAAGGTGTAATAGTGGGATAAAGGCGGTAGTACCACGAGCATAAATACTCCCGAGAGCTGCGTAAATATATTATACTAACTAATTATGCACCAGATGTTAGTATCTGGTGCAACATAAAAGGAAATATGTATAAAATGTTTAATGTATCAAGTACAAATTCAATGAAAATTACTGTTGAATTGTTTAAAAAAATATATACATCGGTTTACATATATATATATATTACAAGACATGTATATCATGACCTCAGCCTTACACTACTATCATCTCTATCACGCGGACAAAGTCGGGAGCGTAAACTAAACTATTGTTTGTTTTATTTTCCAGTTAACTATAATGCGTCAACACGACAAATTGGAGACCGTACTACGCCACTTTTTGGTTGAAGACAGAGGCGTGGACGGAAGCGTGTCGTATGTCGATTATCTGTGTCATATACATAAAGAAATCCGTCAGTTACTATAGCATTTGTTAAGATGAAAACAATTGTATGAGAAATATGGGATCATTTGCGTACAATAAAATGTACGGAATCGTCTAATTAATTCATACCATTTATTACAACGTTTATAAAACTGTCAATTTCACACTGACTACTAACAGATTTTTTTTGTAAAATGTTTAAAGAATTATCACATCGCAGTAATGATGAGCGGCATCGGTCATTTGGATAGAAAATAACGTTAAATAACCTTAAAGAATATCTACAGTCTGGCAAAATAGAGTAAAAATTAAATCAAGTGTGACTTAAAAAAGCCACAATAATGGCATTCTCGACTAACTATATTAACAATGACAGGTGTCTGTCATCCAATCCTGTCCCACGTCGAGTGGTCATTTTGTTTTGATTGAATATTTTCAAAGTATCTTCTATTTCTTTCACACATGATATGAATTATACCTATCTCTTTCTATCACCAACTAATAAATTATGTCGACAAACATTTGTTGCAATCCGATAGGTTCCCTCGTTTCCCTAAATAATCTGTGCATCGGTGTTACCATATTAGGGATAGTGGCGCTCTAAATTTTTTTCTACTCTATTTTGCCAGATTGTACTTGTCGGTCATCGGTAACCGCTACAACGCCATTGCAGTAACCAAATATCAGCCACCGGTAACCGTTACAGTTGCTATTTAGTGGAATCAGTTGTCGGCTATGCCGTGCATATATGGTAATCAGATAACAACTTTACCTTATCAATTTACTAATAAGTCACACGTTTTGTTCTGATGAGTTCTATTCTTTTTTATATGTAATAAAAAAACTTATCAAAATAAAATGCGAGTCTTTTAGGTAAATATTGGAGGTAAATTTACTGTCTGTCAAACCTGTATGCATGCCACCGAGTGTCGGGTGACCTCTATGGTGCCGTTGGAGTAACCAAGGATCGGCAACTAGTAAACGTTATGGCACCATTACAGTACCCAAGTTTCGGTCATCGGTGATTGGCATTGTGTTAAACGTATTAAAAAGCTTGTGTACTATGCACATTGTCTGAAATATACGTTTTTTAATGACGCTCTTAGTATATAGTATTCGAAAATGTATTTGTTAAGTATCATTTTATTGATTTTTTAAATGTAGTTATCACACTTGTACGCAGTGTGGGAGCGAAAAAAAATAAGCGTGGAGAAAATGAGTTCCATTATGCCCTAATTCCGAAACCATTCCCGAAATTTTAATGTGATTGCAATTTTTTTCTTATTCTCTCCTTTCATTGATTTATTGAAATTTATATACATTTGACACAATGAAGACGTTCCTATTTTGCCGTATACTATTAAAAAAAAACTGTGTATTGAATATTATAGGGGGCATGTTATAATTCTTTTTTTTCAGTGTATAAAATATAATATTGTACAAATGGATGAATATAATTATTATGTGTACATGTATTGTTTTATAAAGTCCACACTATTTAATAAGCTGCAGTTAATGTTTTAATTCCTGTAGAAGATTGAACAAAAGGTATAAAGATAGTTCAGTTATTTTGTTGACACTGTTGACGATTTAGCGTTCGTGTATGATTCCAACGTTGCGGCACGTTATTATAAACTTTATAAATAAATTTTACTATGGATGGCTACCCTGCCGTCCAACTACATGTCTTCGTATACCTCGTTTCCAACAAGTATAATACACTGTATGATGCAGTGATACAGTATGGTATGATACAATATAATACAGTGTATTATACTTGGTGGAAACGAGGTGTTATACCGATTGGATAAAATCTAAACCATAGACTATCTCTCTTGACAGTTGTCATTTTATTGTTAGAAGAAGATTTACACGAAGGTCTTGTTTCTGTGCTGTTTCATTTTATATGTGTTCACTGTTAGACATAAATCTTACTTGTGTGACATCTCGTGCAATTTGTCATTTTACTTGTATCCCAATGGCTTATTTTGAATAGCCGGGTTGTGACTCACTTTGTTTGTCTGTAAAATCTATTAAAGAAGCTTGTCGTTGTCCGTCTGACATGTGAGTCCAGGTCACTTGTCCATTCACTTTTTTTTTGCATACTAATTTCGTGACTTTTCTGTTTTTGCGGTTTCCAGACCTAATAATACACTCCCACCAACGCTGTATGTAACAGTGCTTAATTATTTTTCCTATTGCTCTAAATTGCTAGATATAGAGAGTAAATCGGAAATTTAGTTTTGTTTCCGTTTCCCTTTGTGTGTGCTTATATAATACTGGCATTAAGTTGGCATGTGAATCTACGTGTTAATAGATAATAGTAATATAATAAGAATAAATTTTGGATCTATTTTAAAGCAGCGACGGCTCACAAGTCTTTTAAAAAATGTTAATTTTGTAGTAGCATCTAGAAGGGATTCGATCGGGAAACCACCGTACTTAGTCAATCAAATTATAAAATTACGCGTGTCCGTGCACGCTAAATAACAAACTCGATGGAATATCTAATTGACGGTAACTAGTAACCGCTATGGCGCGCCGCGTCGCCGTTAGAGTAACCAAGTGTCGGGCACCGGTGACCATCGTGACATTCAATGTATTTTTTTTTTGTGTTACATAAGTCGATCGGATACATAAAGAGCATTTTAGAATGCCCACTAATGCAGAATACACTTGGTCTGAGATTTTAAATAATAATAATACATGGGACATCCCACACAGCGTCATCTAGTCTCACTGTAAGCGAGTATTATGCTTGTGTTATGGGTTGCTAGACAACTGATATACATACTTAAATATTCGTTATGTTATATACATATATAGATGTTTTACACCCAGACACGGAATAAAATAAACATGATCATGCACACAAATATTTGTCCCGTGCGTGAATCGAACCTTTGGCTACGCAGTTAGGATCTCTTACCATGTTTAAATGTTTTGTAAATTAATGTTTAATATCAATAGACCTGTCCGTTTCATATAAGACTATAGAAATAAATTAAAAATAAAACCGGTTTTCATATTTTTAATACGTAATAGTTGTTTTCATACATGAACTTTCCAATTTTTTTATAACTTTCTGAATAAATTTCTATATAAATAAAATTATCGAAACAATATTTTAATTAAATAAGTTAACTGATGCATATTTACTTAATGAAGACAAAAATTTTCCTTAAAGATTAAGAAAAATATGTAATCATGAATTTCACGTAACAATAACTGTTCCGATCTATATATATATATTTAAATTTCTTGGGGGCATATTATATTTTAAACGTAATTAAATAAGTAAATTAAAAAGTATAATTTTGTCAGTTTTATATATGAAATGAATTAACCTGTATTAATATTTATTATTTAAACTCTTATTCAAAATAATGGGTTCTATTGTATGTTATTTAATATAGATAAAAGGCTTTCGGACCCCCTTTTAAATTTAGATCATCCCATGGTGTATAAAATGAATTTTATAATCTGACTTATGGTTTCAGTAGTCTATTAAAATTTACTATTTTAAGTTTCGTTTCCCGCCATAGCCAAAAAGGAAGGCGTTATTGGCGATATAAGAAAATTAATTTGAAATTTAATTTAAAAATACTGTTTTTTTTTTTTAATAAATATAATGATTATTTTATAAATTTAAGCATGTTTAAAACTCTCTTCCAAGTTATTGACTTAATGTTGCAATATTCCATAATATAGAAGTTATTTAACTGTTGTTAGTGCTGAGGTGAATTTGTTAATAAAATGTATTACCTATTATAATTTATAGTATATGGAATTTGTAAATTAGTGTAGGTATGAAATAAAGTTTTGTATGTAAAAATAATTTATTTTTTCTCCGGCATTACATATAGCAAATCCAACTAACGATGTAAAGTTTGTGGGCAAACCATATGGGACTTCCCACACAGCGTCATCTAGTCCCAAAGTAAGCAAGTATTATGCTTGTGTTATGGGTTACTAGACAACTGATATACATACTTAAACATTCTTTAAAATATAAACATATATAAATATTTTTGCGAAGACACCACACACATATAACAAGCAAGACCCGGTACCAGTATTAATATTCATCATATTAATACTGACCCGACCTGGGATTCGAACCCGGGACCTCCAGCTTCGTAGGCAGGGTCGCTACCCACTAGGCTAAGCGGTCGTCAATCAAACCATAAAACAGGTATTGTGCTAGATATTTTTGTAGTCAAATCCAATGACGTTTACATTAGTCTGGTTACTTCTATACAGAGGAAACCTAGAACATGGCCATCGCGAAATTTCGTATGATTGTATTTATAGTCGTATCGTGATAGTCCAAAGCGCAACAAACCTGTCTCAAATTTATAAGGCATAGGGCCATGGTTCGAATCCGGGCGTGTACCAATGAGTTTTTCTGACTTAAGTACATAACTATCACTGGCTCCGTGCCTCGGAGAGCACGTTAAGCAGTTGGTCCCGGACGCTGTCAATAGATGGCGGTCGTTACAATCCCCAACCCGCAGTGGAGCAGCGTGCTGGATTTAAGCTCCAAGCCCCCCTCAACCCGGAGGAGGCCTAAGCCCCTGTAGTGGGGTAAAAATGGGCTGATGAAGTGAAGTACTTATAGGCATTTTGGGTTTAATATGTACAGACAAAAATAAATTTGTTTTAAAAGATATATTTTCTTAATGAAAATCCTATGTATTTTTGTCTCTTTCTTAGTACAGCACCATGGACATCGCTATGTATGTACGTTGTTTCTTAATATACGGAATGGGTTTTAGTAGCATTATTTCCATACATGCGCATTACACAAGAAGGTATTTTGAAAACAGAATCGCAGAAGCTACGTGACAGATCGACTTTATAAGACTGACTGTAGAGCAGCGATTTTCAACCTTTTATTTATAAGTGCCAAATGAAAAATCTTTAATTTTTCATTGGGCCGCAAGTGCGGAGAACTGAGTAAAATAATTTAAATAGTACAAACAAAGATATTGGTTTTGACAACAAATAACAATTAGAGTGATTTTTTATGTTGCCGGGTTTTCACTAATTTACGCCTCTCTTCTTGAACAAGCAATCCTTAATATATTTTCCAGGTGAAAGTCAGAGAGATGGTTAAGATATTTATTATTTGCATATTTATTTTTTTATAAAGGCTCGAAATAAAAAAAAAACCACAAAATTTACAGTTTTCAAATTGTCGGATCATTTTCCAGAATTCTATATATTTTCTGACCCTTTTTTCCACGAAGAAAGCTTTATACATAAACGAGTAGTTACCTTTATTATAATACTCTAAGGTTAAAGTAGAACTAGTTTAGGCTCGCAACATTACACGAGAAGGGCCGCGGCTTGAATACCAATACCAATGCTGTAGAGGCTCTACAGTAGAGCCGTCATGACAGTTCATGAAACTAATAATGACAGTTGATGACATGACAGCCAACACTGAGAGTGACATTATTTTTATGAATATACAACGGCAATGGCTGACCTTATAATTCCACCCTGTGACGTCACGCTATAAGAATTTTCAAAATGATATGACTACGTAAATACCGATCTAAAACAAAAAAAATTCAAATTAGTTTCTTAAAATTGTCTATTCCTTCGAAAAATAAAATAACGGACTTTAGTTCCAAAATTTGGCAATGGTCGATTAAGAATATTTTCGAGTTTGCGTTTTCAAAATTGCCCTTATTCTGATTGTTTATCCGGATTTGGTTCTACACGTAGGTTCTACAATAGCTAGATATTAATTGCCAGTAAAAATGTTTTCAAACCCGAAAGTTTATATATTACAACTTTTTTTGTATTACTTTATTTTTTTGACTGCGACGTGGCTTTGGACCAATCCGCCGCTTACCACACACGAGCTCTTCAGTTATTAGTTTTTGAGTCAGTTGTCATGCAGTGCAGTCGTCTACCAAACCAACTAAGCTGAACATCGGTCGCGTTACTTAAATACTGCTGGCTCGCGGCTCGCGATCAAAATCCGCACTTCGAACACAATTATTATCTACTAGCGACCGCCCGCAGCTTCGCTTGCGTAGACTACATATTCCTGTTTTAGGTAGTATTAATATTCGAAATGGTTTATACGTACTTTTTGCTAAAACTAATATTGGGTACACCCATTCAAACTTTCAATCTTCATTCTCCCCACTCCTCTAAGAAAACCAATACTCCCATACTTTTCACTTCCCGTTTTTCACCGTTAAAATGTGGAAATCCAAAAACCCTGAAACACGTCATTATTTATTTATGTTAAAATTTTTATGTTTAACAAAGACTCTCACATGAAGCCCCTCCATCCCTCTCTCCTTAAATTTGAGATTTCCAAATATTCCTTTCTTAAAAAAATTAATACTCACGATATAAAATAAACCGCTGTTCTTAATTTCGGCTTCCTACACTCTACGTTGATAGGTCAGTGAAGACAAACGACATACAGACACAAAAAGTAGCTCATGTTACTCTTGATAAGCTACTTTAACGTCTGCAAAGTTTCATTAAAATATGTTCAGCCGTTTTGGAGATTAGCTCGAATAGACATATACGTACAGACAGACAGACGGACAAAAATAGCGTGTCACTTTTGACCATCTCCTTTTCATACCCGTGAAATTTCATTAAAGTCGGTTTAACCGTTTTGGAGATTAGCTCAAATATACAGATGAACGTACATACAGACATACAATAAGTAGTGTATGTCACTTTTGACTACTTCTTTTCCATATCTGTAAAGTTTCATCAAAATCAGTTTAGCCGTTTTGGAGATTTGCTCGCATAGACAGACAGACAGATAGTATAATTGTATACATATATCCTATTGCCTTCCTCGATAAATAGACTATCCAACACAAAAAGAATTTTTCAATTCGAACCAGTAGTTCCTGAGATTTGCGCGTTCAAACAAACAAACTCTTCAGCTTTATAATATTAGTATAGATTACACTTTCAAGAAAATGAAGATAAGAACCAAAAATTTAATACTTATATCTATAACAACAATTTTTTGACAATCACATTTTAACAAGAGATAGATTCCACTTCGGCTTGCGTACTACATCCTGTAGATCTTCTCAGAATCCGCATTAAATTACTTGATCCCTGTAAAAAAGATAGTGTTGCAATAAAGGTTCAAAAAATAAGTTTATACCTACTAAACTTGAAACCTAAGAGTATCCATATACCTTGTGATTTTTTTAGCATATTATAAATATGAATATGATTTTTGGTAGAAATAGTAAAATCGGTATGTACGTACGTGTTTTTTTTTTAAAGGTCAGTACTAAAATATTGGGATATGACGCCACAAAGCTATACAAAGCTATCGTCTTACCGTGAGAATGCGCGGACGATCTACAATTGCGTCGGTCGACGGCCACAAGTGGGAAACCTCTCTCCGCTACACCCGCGCGTTCGCCCCTTTCTCGTGCGCGGGATTTATGTTTGAATCAATAACCACGCTGTATCGATAATTCTTTAGGGAAAAATATTTTAGTGTGAAAATTTGACCCATTTACATGCTTAAAAATGGAATCTTTAGATAATATAAAACGCACAGAAAAAAATTGGAAAATGATAAAAAAGTATTCTTTTATGTGTATGTGGAGTACAGTATTATCTATGTTTTGACGCACAATTGTCCCATTTTTTCCGAAGGATGACGAAATTTTTAATCCGTTGCCGATGTGCTTTTTAGTAATTTTGGTGAAACTTTCGAAAATTTTAAGTCATTTTAGAATTTTGAAAATTCAAGAAATTAAACTCTAGAAGAATATTAAAACATTGTTCTAAAATGTTCGGGAATCTCTAGAAAAGTTACGAGACTTTTAAAAGATTCTTCAATGGGCGGTAAAACTAAAAAAATTATGTATTGTCAAATTGACCTTTTTAATTGATTTAGAATTTTCTCTTAAATTATTTACAATTTTCACTCAAATTAGAAGATTCTCCATAACTCGAGAATTTTTTACAGTCTTAGGTATGTTACCATGAAAAACGGCAACTTATACCGCGGGATTTTTTTTCCGTTCGTTGGAAAAAAGAAATAGATGCAGCCGATAGTTAACAAATTACAAATGGCGGCTGAGAGCTGAGCTCATCCCTTTTTCATTCGGCTTTTTAAACTCGTAAAAACCAAAATTAAAACTCACTTTGACTGATATACTTTTGTGATCGGCCATTATCCTTTTTGCGTTCTTTGTTTTGTCTCTTGCGATCTCCATCACTGACAAAGCGATGTGGACTAGCACCATCAAAAACACGTTCGGTGACATGACGCCGTGGCGTCTAAATTTTTCTGTTGTAAGTAGGTAGAGGCGAGATATTATTTTTACTAGTTTAACTAAATAATAATTTAGATAGACAAATAAAAAAAAGAACTCGATGTTAATGATCCCGAATTAGTGCGACCGAGTCTTATCACAGCAGCCTCCGAGAGGGCCACAGTGACACATCAACAAATTTGAGCCAACTAATTGTTGTCTGAGATGTAGTTTAAACATCATTCTTCAACACCACCGGCTTCTACGTAGCTCATTACGTTCAGTCATTGTTTGATAACGTTGTTTAAATTGCCTATTAATCATATTCTAATGAATCTGCTAGTCTCGATGCAAATGATTGATGCAGATTGTAACTCGATATCCAATGAATAAAAGCTTTGTTTGCAGAATAATAAGTTTGTCTCGAACCCGAAATAATATTTTCGTTTTCATAATAGTTGATCTATCACCAAATAAATCAATCATTAATTATATAGTATGATTTGTTTACATTAGGCGTCATGTTATAAAATATATCCGGCGGCTATCGATCATTTATTATACCCAATCACCAAGTATCATCTAGTGACGGCAACCGGGACCGACGGCTTAACGTGCTCTCCGACGCACGAAGTTAGTGATAATTAAGTACTTAAGTTAGAAAAAACACATTCTTCTTCTCAATTATGACGGAAACTATTTCAAATTGCGCTTTAGGATTGAAATGTAAACAAATAAATCTACATTACCTAAAATTTAATTTTTCCTCAACAAGTGCACTAAAATTCAATTAATTTGAACGTGCTTTAATACATACAGATACGAAATTGAAGATTTAGGTAACGATTTGTGTAGAGCTTATACATTTTATAGAAACCCCATAGGAACATGTATACATAGCGAACTAGCGTTTCGCACGCGGCTCCGCTCGTGTGGACTACACTGCTGTACCGGTACCCCTTTTCCCGGGATAAAAAGTAGCCTATGTCACTCCAAACTCCTTTTTAATGCCTGCAAAGTTTCATTGAAATAAGTTCAACGGTTTCGAAGAATAGCCGAAACGTAAAACAAAACGAAGCCTATGTCACTTCTGACAATGCTGTCTTCGTGTCTGCAAAATTTTATTACAATCGGTCTAACCGTTTCGGAGATTAACCCTGAGTAGCCCATGTCACTCCGGATAACGTTTTTTTAATGCGTGCAAAGTTTCATTGAAATCGGTCCATTCGTTTTTGAGTTTATTCATTACAAACATACAAAAATACAAATATTTCCTCTTTATATTAGTATAGTTAAGGCATGTATAAGCTGTGTATAATAGTTATGGTTCTAGTGCAACAATTAAATACTGAACCATGTCAACGCCGTGAAAGTACCTATTTTTATAACATTTTAAAGACCATGTGTTAGGGTATACATAGATTGGCTTCAATGTGTTGAAAGGATAGAGTAAATTAATTTGACAGCAGCGTTTGGTTTTAATAGAGTCATAAATATCATTTCACAGTATCGAAGTGACATTACGCAATTTTGTGGAGTTGGAGACTGGCGTGCGGGGATTCCACGGGGGTGGAGACCGGCGCGCGGATACCTTGTGCACTGAAACTCGGACTAAAAACCGCCATATTACACCAGCTAGATATAGTGTGAATGATCAGACGGGAAACGCAGAGCGGTTCTAGTCAATTCGTACTTTTTTGATTGAAAGTCTTGTGACATCAAATATTAGAATTAACTTGGAAAATTTGGAATAAATCTATTTCCATATAATAATATCTAATGTCAAAATGTGTAAATACATTAAAAACAGTTTGCTTCTAGGTAGTTTAATTATTCTTTTTTTTTATAAATTTTTCATTACATATAGGTACATTTTTATATATCAGTGCCTGTATGGACCACGTCTGCAAGGAGGCCGGCTAGTACAGGGTATTTTCTTTTTACAAGCCATCGCAGCTTCCCACAGTTGAATGAAAAAGACCAAAAATATTAAGAAGCCTTCGTAGACATTCATCTTGGCTATATTTTGTAACCTGCAAGGAAAGAAAAGTCCGTTTATTATACCAATACGAATACCTTAAAGGCTCCTTATTATATTTTGATCTGATTCTATAGATATTAATTAATGTAATTATTATTAATAATTATTATTATTGTTAACGGTAAAACCCGACAGCTGTTAATGTTGACATTACCTAGGTAATGCTGACATTAACGGAATCAACACGTTGCATAAAACGTTGCAACAAAGTGCATAATAATAAGAATTTCGTGATTTACCTAGTTAATGTGAACATTAACTGAACAATATTAGAGTTGGACAAAACGCGCAAATGGCTCAAATGTTATAGTTTCACGCTTTCTTATTAAGCTAGTTGTTTGTCCCACGGCTTCGAAATTCTTCCAACATAGATCGATGGTTCACCATTTCATAAAAATAGGTTAGGTTTTGCTTATGATAATGCCACCAAGAAAGCCTACATTTTTTAATGCCAAAATTATTATAATACACGTAAGAATAAATTTAATAAAGTGATGTCGATGTCTGAGTCTCAATTTGTACTTTAGCGATTCTATGTTAGGTAATGTCAATAATATCTAGTTAATCTCCACATCACCTAGTTCGAAAGTTCGAAATTCATTTGTGATTATCAACTTTAACTGAAACCGCCCGGTATTGCTGAGATTAACTAGGTAATGTTGACACTAACTAGATAAACTTGACATTAACTAGGTAATGTAGAATTAACTACATAATGTTGACATTAACTAGATAACGCTGACTTAACGGTATTACGGACTCTACCGCTAACATATATACCTAGTAAGATTCTGTCTGTCTGTTCTTATTTGTTACGAACGCTGAAATAATCGATCTAATTTATCCAGCATCGATGCTTACTTATTGGCCGTAGCGTATATATACGTTGTCTTATAATGTAGAAATAATTACAAATACAATGAAGTAGCTATCGCTTGAAGGCGGGCTTGTTTAAATAAATACTGACCATACTTAGTATGGTTAAAAAGCAAAGTTAAGCCAACTAGACCCTACAAATTGGACTCAACAAAACAAAATGGTTTTAATGTATGGATGCAAATCGGATGAAAAATCTGGCATAGACGGATATTAATATATATATTTAAGATTTTCATAAACAGTAAACTAACCACGAGAATGATGTGGAAGAATGCCTGTGAATGGCTCCTATAAAATGTACAACATTTAAGTAAATAATCGAAATAAAACTTTTTAAAAGGTTTTACTTCCCATAAAAACAGTAAGTAAATCAAAACGGTTCAGTACGATTTTTATGTAGGTGTGAAAGCAATTCATCGATGTCAAAATTTTTGAATTGAAGTTAACACTAGATTTTTGCTTAGCCCAATGCTTTTATACATTTTTAGCGTCTTGCAATTTTGCATACATATCACCCTGTATGATAGAGTACACTATAAAAAACCTAGTATTCTCCGTACTTTAGATACGAAGATTAACAACAATACGGAACGTAAAGTGGTGAGTTTTTTAAACAGTCACCCATTATAAGTAGCTTTCTTGTAACTCGTCAGCATATATTTATATCGACTTTTAATCTGTTAGGAAAATCATTAATTCTAGTATAAATATAAAAATGGTGAAAATCAATCTAAGACATTTTGTTTTTGTGATCCACAATTTTATCATGTAAATTAAATCATATAAATAATAAATGGTAAATTACTCTCCAGGGACACCCACGCCTATACACATGTGTTCGTAAATTTATTGGGCCATTGGACATAGTTTTTTTTTTATAATCGGGCAACAATTTTTTTAAACTGAACGCAGCGCTATTTACTAAATTTTTAGGGGTTTGATACCAAATTCCAAAAATTCACTATCCTAAATTCATTCATAATCACAATCCCTAAGGTTCAAATCCCGAAAACTCTCCACGCTAGACCGACGTACTCATAACAGGTTTATCTAAATAATGCTTGTATTATAAATAAATAAAATAATTATTGTAAATTTTTGTAGTTTCCAACTTTCGACATTGTGATCATGCGTGACTATGTTTCGAGATTATGAACTTTTTGAAATTCTTCACTTTTAGCTTGCGGGATTATGAACTTTCGAAATTTATGAACTTTCGTGATTATGAACATTCGGAATTTCGTCACCTTCGGCTTTCGGGGCTCAGCTTTATAAAGAGAGAATAATAATATTTATGTTTAAGTGACAACTTCATCGTATGTCTTGAATAGATTTATATCCATGTGTGGTGATAGCCCGAACTCAGCGAACCTGTTTCAGATCTATATATCTATATATAAGGTCATGTGGCCGTGATTCGAATCCGGACGCGTACCAATGAGTTTTTTCTGTCTTAAGTGTATAAACTATCACTGACTCCGTGCCTCGGAGAGTACGTTAAGTAATCGGTCGCGGTTGCCGTCAATATATGGAGGTCGTTATAATCCGCCAACCCGCATTAGCAGCGTGATGGATTTAAGCTCCAAGCTCCCTCATCTTGAGAGGAGACTTAAGCCCTGGAAGTGGGGTATAAAAAAGGATTGATGGAATGGAATTAATGGTACGGCTTTCCAAAACTACCACCCTAGAAGTATTAATAATAATATAGGCGATGGTAAGACGTGGACAGAAAGCAAAGTTTTAGAATTTTTAAAAATGCGGAAATGCGAAAAAAACCAAAATTAAAAACTGAAAACTACATTATACCTGTTACCACCGACATGAATTTACTCTTTGCTTTGACATAATCAAATGATCGACTATTGAAAGAGGGAATAGACTTCAACATTAAAATAAATAGAAAACAGTAAGTACGTTAAGAATTGCCGAACCTAACTTTAGTAATAATTGAAAATTCGATTTTCATGGCGCTCGGCGGTGCCGTTACCGCGGCACGCTCGCTTCACGCTTTTTTTATGTTTCTAGTGGGTTGGAACCATCGATTGTTGGAACAGTAGTTGAAGTGCCCATATATTCGGTTTGATTATATATTTTTTAAACTACCCTAACCTAACTATTGATTGAGAAATGGCGGAAAAGCAACCTATCTTAACCGAATTTCTTTTAAACGTTCTTTTATGTACCAAACTTAAATAGTTCAGACTTATTAGAAGAATGGCTCGCGACGACCGCTTGGTCTAGTGGGTAGCGACCCTGCCTGCGAAGTTGGAGGTCCCGGGTTCGAATCCCAGGTCGGGTCAGTATTAATATGATGAATATTAATACTGGCACCGGGTCTTTGTTGTTATATGTATGTGGTGTCTTCGCTTGGTACCCAAAATACAAGCTAATGCTTAGTTTGGGAACTTAGCCGTTGTTGTGATTGTGTGTGTTATTATTATTATTATTTAGTGTTAGTTTCAAGTCTATTGAGTTTGAGGCTTATCAATAATGTCTTAATAAGAGGTATGTATTACTCATTTTTAATTTCACTTTTTCCGTATTTCTGAAAATTCTAGAAGTGGATTTAATCTTTTTCACCTCGCTCCCTTCTTTATTATTATCAATACCCCTAGGATGGTGGTTTTGGAAAACCAACCCGAATTAATATTTTTTCGAGAGAAAACAGTTATTTAAAAAAAAAAAAATAACGAATTTGAAAAAATCACTTTAGGTAATCCCTAAAATCCGAGTGAAATAAAAAGAAATGCAATGAAAAACTAATATATGGGCACTTCCACTATTACAATCCACTAGGAACATAAAATTAGAGCGAGAGTGCTGCAGCAGCGACCGTCTCGAGCGCAGCGCCAAGCAAATCGAATTTGGTAGCGCTTTCCAATATAGCCTGCTGAAAATTTACAAAATAATTAATCAGGCTTATGGAGGAAAAGCGTAGGAACCTCATGCAATAAATATTTTTTTAAGGAAATGAAAAAAATATATAAGGCTTATTAGTGGCTCGTCGCTCCGCTCCGTTTCGCTTCTCGCATTATCACAGGCACACCATAGCCTAACCTATTTTTTTGAAATGATGGACTATCAACCTATCTTAGCCAGATTTCAAATTGATCATTTTTATGAACACAATTATCATGAGGCAACAATGGAAAGCCGACCCTCAAATTTTCACCCGTTACTAAAGTTAGGTTAGAAAATAAGTTTAATTACGGTATACAAATATTTACGAAATTTTATCACTTTCGGCTTTCGGTGTCATGACCTTTCGATATTTCGAAAATTCTGGATAATGAACTTTCGGGATTTGGAATCAAACCTATTTTTAAAACTATCCTGAAAGAGTTTATTTTCTCGATTTGGCATACCTACTGGTGCTTAGTGTCAATTGAGGTCGAGTCGATTGCTATCATTTGACTTCGTGGGGCTGAACGGTAAAGTCTTTTAAATGACTTACCAATTTTCGCGATATTCGCGATTCTTATTGCTTTTTCGACATTGTTTCACTGTGAATTTGTTGTTTTGTATATTTTTGTGAATATTAGGAAATTTTGAAAGTTTTGTATGACAACGTCAAATGGAATTTAGAATTTGGAAGCTGAAAAATGTTTCGATTTGTGATTATAGAGCCCTATAGAGTTTGATAATAATGAATATACGAACTTTGTGCGTTAACTTGACATTTCATCGATAAAGTACACTGTGATTAGTTTACAAACTATTAATTATTCTCATGTACAAGTTTATATATTGCTTACGTCTCTTTGATATTGTTATGTATGATATTATATTCCTTTCCAAATCGATGTCTAAAAATGGTCTAAAACCACAATTTAACTGAACGCCACCGCTTTGTGACAACAAGAGCAAAAAAACATACGCCGCAAACCGCATATACGCAACTTGATGTTTTGAAATAGTCACTGTAAAGTACAATTTTGTGTGACCCACATATGAAGTTCGTACTGGAAAATGAAATAATTTGAAATGACATTTTATGTGTAATTTAGGGAAATGTTTGTTTCAAACAATGATAATGAGTCTGACATTTTGTTCACGTTTTCGATCATTTCGAGATGATGTCATTTAAGCAACAAAATTGATCTGATGCTATAAACCATCGATAAACTGCCGGATTCAAAGAAATATTTCAAATCGATCTGAACGAACGGAACGAACCCAGCTCTTTTGGGTTTTGATGACAGCTTATGACCTTTCATTCAGCTGCGATTAAATCTAAGTCAGATTATTTTGTCTATGTTTTGTCGATTCAGACCATAACTCAGACAAATCTGAAGGTGTATGGCGTAACCATTGTTGTAGCCATAGCAAAGATCTACCTTGAGACGTGGATTTGTCCGCTATACGAGTACATGACATTTCAGCCCATTTCAGTTCTATTGTGAGGTAAAATTGCTATAGGTAGAAAGTGCCATTAATTCAGAAAACGAAAAAGAAGAAGAGTCTACAATCGAAGTGTTTAGACGTATAGAATAATGCGCGGAGAGGTATCGTATCCATACTATGAATCGTCGTCTTGTCTAATAGTTTTTTAATATGTCTCAAACTGAGGTCTCACATTCAGATTAGAATTAGAACCCGTCCCGGACCCCTTCTTAAAAGTAGGCTACCATAGACTATCGCTACCATACCATGACCATAACATACTACCATAGACACTATAGAGTAATATGAATTAACATCATGGATTAAAATTAAATTAAGCAACACATTTAATATGTTTTTTCGTCACCGGTTTTCTTTTCACGAATAATTTCTGTTTCCCGTGAAAATTTAAAAATATGGGATTTGTTTGGAAACTATAAGTGTATTGCATTGTAGGTATATACAGGCAAGTAATTTTAACATTTTAAGCTCAGCGGTTCCGGAGATAAGGAGGACAATGCCCAATCTTTCTATATATTATTTAAGATCTTTTAAGATCTTTTAAGATTTGCATTTTAAAATTATAAAAAAATATATTTATATTTTTCATAATGAGCACGTTCATTTGATATGTCCGCGACACATAATTCAGTGCACTTAGTGCACAAAAGAAAAGTTTTTTAATTTTCAGATTTGCCCCTCAAAATAACAGTTTGTTTGTATCTTAGGTTTTCTTGTGAAACATAAGTGAAGCCTTATATTTCGCATTTTCTTTTCAAAATTTAGGCTCAGTATATCGAATCTGTAGAAATCACCTGAAACAAAGAAACTTACTTTTTTGTTCGTCCCTCTTGCGGTGGAAGATGCTGGCTGTTGGGGGATTGAAGCCAAACGTTTTGTCGCGAGCATCGGCCGTCGTCTAAAAGAAAGGGGACTCGACCCCCGTTCCGGTTCCTTCCTGGTGCAAAGAATTGCCATTGCAATTCAGCGCGGCAATGCGATGAGCGTCATGGGCACATTTGCGTCGGGGGCGACGAGGGGTGGATTATTGGATTAGTTTTATTTTTTATTATTATTATTATTTTTATACTTTTTTATTATTACTGCAGAATAGTCTACAAAAATTTTCAGGGGTATTTTACTGCAAAAGGTAAATAAACGGGACCCTTATAAAACCACTTTGTTGTCCGACTGTTTGTCTGTCTGTCTGTCAAGAGCTTTTTCTCAGGAACGGGTGGATACAGTACCCGGTAATAAATATTGCACATCGGCAATAACCGCTTTTCCGAATACAAACGAATACCAATACCCACGTCCATCAATTATTAGATTTATCGTTTATCAGAATTTGAATTCAGAACTAAATACTTAATTGTTTTGTTTTGATTCTCGCGTGATCTATATAGAGCTGTAAAACGTCTTTTCAGACCCATTATAATTAATAGCCTCAGATAAATTAGCTTTTAAAGATTTTATTGTCGGCAGTTCCTTAAAACGCAAGTGGAAATCGTACACCGTTCTCCGAACAACATCATAATCAAAATCTACATCTAAACTAAATTGCTTTTTTGGTCTCCTTTTTTTCGGAGAGCTGAACTTAATTGCACTGGAATGTGTTTCAGTACTAACTTCGTTTAATATATTGTTCAAAGTTCTTCTTGAAATTCCAGTGGCATTTGCAACTCTCTCTTGAACCTTTTTAAAATAATTACTTACATTGTCATCCTCATTTTTTTTTAAATCTGTCGGCTTCGGTTACAAAATATTTTTATACATTGTAGATAATTTGGCGTGACTGGCCTCGTAAAGGTTTTCCTATTTTCCTATAGATGCCATCGTACAACTGAAAATGATTTATAGTTTGGAGTTTTAGGATCTCTATATATATATATATATATATATATATATATGTTTTTAACTGGATACGACCATACGGCCGCACTCTATCACATTTGAACCACGACTAACAAACGGTGAACAAACGTCATATAGGTAGTGTGCAATAGACATAACGCTCTAAGAAGCCAAAATTAGCCGATTGTCTCTTTTCAAAGGTCGATGTGCAATATTTACCGCCGGGTACTGTATATCGTCTAGGTACTGTATATCGTATCGTATAGTGTCGTGATAGCCCAGAGCACAACGAACCTGTCTTAAATTTATAAGGCCCCACAGGGCCATGGTTCGAATCCGGGCGTGAGTTTTTCTGACTTAAGTACACAATATCACTGACACCGTGCTTCGGAGGGCACGTTAAGCAGTCGGTCCCGGACGCTGTCAGTAGATGGCGGTCGTTACAGTTCCCAACCCGCAGTGGAGCAGCGTGGTGGACTTAAGCTCCAAGCCCCCCTCCTCACCCTAGGGGAGGCCTAAGCCCCTGCAGTGGGGTAAAAATGGGCTGATGATGACTGTATATCAATTTGAAACTAATGTTAGGTTTATGACAGTGGAGCATTTCCATAGTATTTCATGGTCGAGATATTGATATACTTTCTAGTCACTAACAGATGGCGATTTATATGAAATTATGACATGAAATGTTTTTTTTTTAGAACTGTCTGAACCTTTACAAAAACGTAAGCGATGCACCCGTTTTCGTGGAACACGTTTCGGTAACGTTCTACTTCTATTGCATACCTCACCATTATTTTTCGTGCGTGTAAGACATGACATTTGAATCTGATAAAAATACGATTTAGGTATGGAACCCCCAGGACGCTAGTTCGAGTCGCACTTGACCGGTTTTTTAATGGCAGGAAACACGAAATGGTCTCATCCATGTATTTCCATTAGTAACCACAAGATCGTTAGAAGGCCGTAAAACTGAAAAAGCTCTTCAAAACTATTAAATAAGGAATGCACTTAATTTTTTTTATTGCTACTTTATATAGAATCTTCCATTCATTCTGATGTCAATGTGAACGCACTCCAGAGATTACCTTTGCCGTTTTTAAAAAAAAACATTAATAACTGGGACAACCCACAGTGTCATCTAGTCCCAAAGTAAGCAAGTATTATGCTTGTATTATGGGGTACTATACAGACAACTGATATAAATACTTAAATGTTTTATAATATATACTGTAAGAAGATTTTAGGTGAAGTTGCGAGATAATATACTTACGCTATTATACTTAGATTCTCCGGCTCAGGTGTCCCCTGTGCGGCGCCAATTCGCCCTCATCAGCTTAACGTGGGTCGGGTGCTCGTTCTATGAAGACAAAGATTTCCTTGGGCGATGTGGTAATGTTTGGCGGTAAAAACAAGATTGAATATATTATTTTAGGCTCACACGTTACGTTTAAAGTCACAAAGCTCGCATGACTCCTAGTATGACTTTTACAACACATCCGTTGTCATTTATGTCACACTTTTTAGATCCCGCCTCATAACGTGTGACGTCGTGATAGCCCAGAGCGCAACGAACCTGTCTCAAATTTATAAGGCCATGGTTCGAATCCGGGCGTGTACCAATGAGTTTTTCTGACTTAAGTACACAATATCACTGATACCGTGCTTCGGAGGGCACGTTAAGCAGTCGGTCCCGGACGCTGTCAATGGATGGCGGTCGTTACAGTTCCCAACCCGCAGTGGAGCAGCGTGGTGGACTTAAGCTCCAAGCCCCCCTCCTCACCCTGGGGGAGTCCTAAGCCCCTGCAGTGGGGTAAAAAATGGGCTGATGATGATGATGATGAACGTGTGACGTAGGTAATTTAAGTATGGCCTCAATCTCGATACTTAGCTGAATTTATATATAATACTGATGTCATACAAATACAAAGATAAATATTAGATTCGGTCTTGCCTGTAAATTAATTGAATAATTGTATTAAATGTCCCATTAAATTAAATTATAATATATATTTGACGACCGCTTAGCCTAGAAGGTAGCGACCCTGCCTACGAAGCTGGAGGTCCCGGGTTCGAATTCCAGGTTGGGTCAGTATTTATATGATGAATATTGATACTGGTACCGGGTCTTGGTTGTTAAATGTATGTGGTGTCTTCGCTTGGTACCCAAAATACAAGCTAATGCTTAGTTTGGGGCCTAGACGCTGTTGTGATGTATACGTTATTATTATTAATAAACTGATACAAAATTGAGACTCACGTCGGTGCGGGGTACCTGGCGTGCATTGAGCTGAAATCTGAGAATAGTCTGTGTGTCTCGGGGTCTGTGGGTGGAGCCTGAAGGAGATTAGGACACGTTACTTGATTTGTCACCACATAAGTACCTACTCCCCATTAATTTCTAATGTTTTAACATTGAAAATTTTATCTGATCGTTTTCGCGAGGGAGTGTAATACGGCTTAATTTCCGAAATTTATGATGTTAGACGAAATGCAGTGAGTCAAAACATGCAGGATATTCTGGGGTAACGTATGATATTTTTCTAAAATAGATCCGTAACTTTTTTCGGAAAATCTAAAATGGCGAAAAAAAACGAAATTTCCCGATTTTTCGGACAAAAAGTTGATTATTCCGAAAACGAAACCTAATATAGAAAAAATGAAAAAAAAAAATCTGAGACAGACAGATAGTCTACTGCTTGGAAAAAGCAATTTTGAAATCGGTTGAAAACTACGGGCTGGGCAGGTATCCTTTTCATTGAATGATTATGAGATCAGTTACCTTGAAGAGTGAGATTAGGTTATATTTCAGAAAGTCATAAAGGTAGATGAAAGGCAATAGTATCAATAGATGCAAAGTTATCGTATGGTACCAAATTCTCGAAAATTTGTTCATAACTTTTTTCGAAAAATTTAATAGAATTATAATACTGTGTTATAAGTTTATATTTTTGATGTTCATTTTCAATGTCCTTCGATACTTGTGTTCGCGCACGCAAATCTATAAATTTTTTACATGTTTATGTACCAAACATTAAGCCTTAAAACATATTAGCTGATAACAGATGCCACATCAATAATTATGGGCATTTAATACGGCTTTTTTCTATAGCGTAGTGCGTCATTGCGTTCAAACATTTTTAACGTATTTTTACGTATGATTTTTACGTTTGTCGTTTAAATTAAAAAAAAAAATTAAAAATGAATTCCTGAAGAAATCTAGAAAAAGAATAAACAAAAAAACTACTGGATGAGTGCAGAGTCCTGTATGACCTGTAAACTACGTTTCGTCCTGTACATCGCGAATTCAACTCGAAGATTTCGCAGACCTCAGTGCCACTCCGTAAAGATACCTATATAATAAAAAGTACAACGTAAATTCGCTTTCAAACAAGTAGTTCAACCGTTGTTGATCCTTTAGATTTATGGCAATGAAGATGTGGTTAGCGTAACGTAATAATGCAGGTTGATCTCAGCTCACACGTACGCGTCGATGAGCTTTCAACAAGAAGTGTTGTATGTAATGTAATATCGATGTATATTTACAACATACATATAACTGATTACATACATTTGATCACAAAAAACACAGCCTTAACTATGAAGCCAAAGATCGGGGCTTCGATTCCCGCCCGGGACAAATATTTGTGTGCATGAACATGTTTATATCGTTCCAGGTCCGATCGTAAAATATATTTAGCATGTATTATAAAAAAAATATTGTATGAAGTATGTATTTCAGTTGTCTAGTAACCCATAACACAATAATAATAATAATAATAATAATAATAATACATGGGACTTCCCACACAGCGCCATCTAGTCCCAAAGTAAGCAAGTATTATGCTTGTGTTATGGGTTACTAGACAACTGATATACATACTTAAATATTCTTTATAATATATACATATATAAATATTTTTTTTTTTATATTATATAACAACCAAGACCCGGTACCAGTATCAATATTCATCATATTAATACTAACCCGACCTGGGATTCGAACCCGGGACCACTAGCTTCGTAGGCAGGGTCGCTACCCACTACCACTACTACCACTACCACTACCCACAAGCATAATACTTGCTTAATTTGGAACTAGATGCGCTGTGGGGGAAGTCCCATGTATTATACACCAATTAAAAATCAGTGAGCTGGCAATCCTTTCAACTTAAATTATTTAACCATATAAGGTTTTGATTTGATGCTTGCGAATACTGTTAACGTAGTGTTTTCATCTTTTTAATTGTTATTTTCTTTTTAAGCCACAAAAAGATTAATTTATTTATTCTTCTTATCTTACCTTCTACATATATTCTATGTATAATAATTCTTTGTATATAATAGGTTTGTCAAGAATGTTCTCTGTTATTTTGTTCAACATTTCAGTTAAATGTAAACATTAAAAATATTATAAACACTACGAAATATCACCGTAGTATCTTCATGTTACCTAATGGTCGAGAACTTTATCGACTGAATCCGACAGAGTATGCAGTAGGTCGCGATTTAGGCAATAGTTAGTATAAAATAAAGGCTGAAACCATAATGGAAACAATCGATATATTTTTACATAGATGCGACGTCACCAATGTCACCACAGTTGCTCTTCGTCCACAAATTCATCACATAACCCCATAGTCCTAAAAGTTCCACGAGGTAGTGTTTCGTATTAATTGGAACATGTATTTTTACTTCGCGACTGGTAGAACCGCGAGTATTCACGGTTAACTTCAGTTGAGAAGGTTTACGTTTTGAGATGCGTTTCAGGCGGGCTTGATAGGTGACAAATATCACGGTAACATATTTTTCATACTGAAGTTGAGTTTGTAAATGATCTGGGGGCACGGCCGTGCCCCCACCAAGTCGAGCGAAAAAGCGTCACGGCCGTACCATCCTTTTCTCGAAGCAATTCAGACCATTTTCGACCCCCTGTAACTTCGTTGTGGATAAAACTAGAAGACTGAAATTTTCAGTAACCATGCAGGCATATTATATAAGCATATTTTCAAATTTCATTCAATTGGAACCAGTATTTTTAAGAAATTATAACGGGTCAAATTTCTTAATTTTGTCACTCACTGACTCACCGATCATCAAAATTCTAAGGCACTTCTAGCAGACCTAGAAGCTTCAAATTTGGAATATAAGTAGTGTTTGGTGTATGAATCAAGGAAAAACTAAAAAATCTAGAAAAGACCGCAAAAAAAAAATTAAGCCCATACAGCCAAGTCTTCAGTTAAATTTTTCAATATTGGCTTTATTCGTAACGATGTTTTATTACGGCAGTTATTATTATATTGCGTGCGAAGCCGCGGGTTTAAGCTAGTCCCATATAAATATAGGCGCATGGTAGTGCCCCTGCCAAATCGAGCAAAAAATGGGTATTCCCGTCATGAAAACACGTGTATTAAATTATTTATTAATGCAAAAAACGTACCTACGTGCGTATTCGTACTTATTACGAGTGCGTAAGGTTGTATAATATATCTTAGAAAAACTATATACATATAGATATACATATATACAATAAGTAGAAGGTACCGAAAAGGAAAAAATAGAACTGTCTACAAAATACAAAAAGAAATGAGATCCCATCAAAAACAATACTTGTCAAAAAAACCAAGTCTCGCAACTCAGTTGTTCTGCGGTAAAAAGTTGTGAGATCCATGTAATACCAAGTCGGTTATTAATTTATTCGGTTATAAATATATTGAGACTTGGCCATCGCACTAAATAATTGAATTTACATGTGTTTTCAGGCGATTGAATTTACACGTGTTTTCAGGCGATTGAATTTACACGTGTTATCAGGCGATGGCCAAGTCTCAATATATTTATAACTGAATAAATTAATAACCGACTTGGTATTACATGGATCTCACAACTTTTTACCGCAAAACAACTGAGTTGCGAGACTTGGTTTTTTTGACAAGTATTGTTTTTGATGGGATGAGTTTGTATGTTTGATAATGAAATGATATAATAGAAAAGAACTACCTAATTTCGTTCGATTTCGTATTAAAACTCCTTTATCGTCAAAAAAGGACACAGTTTTAATCTTCTAGTTGAAACACGTCTGATCAAAGTCAATATTCCAGTTGCTCAGCGCAAATATAGTGGTGATCTCTTCGATAGTGCGTGTGTGTGGCAAAAAGAGTGTAGTAGTCAGGGCCTCTTTTGTCGGTCAGCATCGCGTGTTAACAAGTTGTACACGAAAAAACACATGTATATATATAGCTGAAACATTTTGAAGGAAAATTTAAATACCTACACATTCATCGATAGTTTTTCACAAATACATCCCTTTAGCGTCTCGGTCGGGGCGCGCGCGCGTCCACGCGCCAGTATATTTTTATCGACCCGTTTCGATCGACTCAACGCTCGTATTGATTTAGATTCAGTATTAAATTCGATGCTGTGCGGTAAATTGTGAATGTGTGCTGTATGTTGTGAAAAAGTCTAGTGAATTTTATCACTAGATTTTAGTTTTACTGGTTTGGATTAAAGTTTTGGCATCGATGTTGATTCGGTAAGTTTATAATATTTTTTAAAATATATTATAGGTTGAATGAAATTCTTGACTGTTGTACTTACTTGTTAATCTTGTTAAGAATATCGTTGTTCTTTAGTAGAAATGAATCAACTTTTTTCGCATCTTCTCATCGTTAGCTTAATTGCATGATTAAAAAAATTGTGTTTTACTACTTTACTTCAGGCAATTTTATATATTTAATGAAGCTATAATTTATTAAGGAAAATATTTAATTGTTGAATAACTTTTAAATAAACGGTAGTGATCTACAGTTTCATAAAGCTTTTGTTCTTTTTATTTTTTTTTAAATTAAAATTACAGGATTACTGTAAACACTTCATCGAATATATTCTTTTTTTATTCATTACTCCAATTGTCAATTTATATTATTTGAAGGGATTGAGAATCTTTCCTTCCATCTTTCCTACACATTTTTTCTTAATTTCTCATTTTTTTTTTCTAAGAATTCCTATGTAGTTACATAACATTTAGGTGGCAATGTAAAAAAATAAGATTGATAAAGTTTCGAACGAAGTTATCTGTAACCTCAGATTTATTTATTACATGGATGCGGCATCACCTTAACTGCACTTGGTCTGCTTTGAGTTCCAACAGATTTAATATTTTTATTTCGATATGAAACCGCCACATAAAATGTTTAGATATTATTCCATCAATCTAACTGTGAAAACGTTGAAATAAATGACTTGAAATGTATTCGATATATATTTTTTCTCGTGAAAACGAATCGAAAAATGTCAGAATTTCGTGGCATCGACTATGACTAATTGACCATAGTGACAACTGGGGTAACCAAACTTTTAGTTGGGTAAAATAGCGCGTTGAAATTTTTTTTTTGTACGAATGCGACGAAATATGCGCAATATGCAACGTTACGTTAATTAACAATACGAAGCCGTCATAATTCAGTTCATGTTAAATTAATAAAATTTTTGATTAGTATTTTGTCATTATCGTCGTTTTAATCCATTAATCTAATATATAAATCTACAATCTGAATTCTAGATCACACTTTTTATTAAGAAACCAATCAAAAGCAAACAAATCTCTAGTTACCTACCAACTATATAAATTACTAAAAATTTAACCCTTAAATCAATTCGATTTATAATAACACAAGGTATATAGACATTTAATAAGTGGGTGTAATACCTGTGGTAATAGGTAATACGTTGAATATAAATGTTAAGTTTAAGCACATGTTTCCCTTGTCAAATTACAGACCTATTATAAACCAGAAAACTATAAACAAGTTTTCAGCTAGTGTAAATACATGGAACTATACTAGTTTAGTATAGTACACTATAGTATAGTACAATAGTACACGCTCAGTGAATATTTTATTAGTTTAACGAATGGATATATACTCGTGCGGCAAGTGCGTTCATACCCAGTCGGCGGGCGTAGTGAATTTAATGAATAAGACTTTTATTTATCATTTATTTTACATACAAATACTTCACTCGCTACTCGATACTCGCCTACAAAGGATTAAGACAAGGGTCTGGTAACATAATACTATTATTTCTCGATTGTAAGATTTTCCGCTTTTCATTTTCAACTGGTCACCCTACTCTCGACACGCGCGAACGTTGACAGCTATCGTTGAAATTCTAATTCCACGACTGACATATCCTCTACATTTTATAATAATTAATCATGCACTAACTAGTATTAAAAGACAGACGCTTTCAAAGAATTATGTATGCTATTCTGAAACTGTACCTACACAGAGGTAAATTACATAATTAAAGATCTGTGTATAAGATTTTGAAAGCAGAAAAAGCTTAAATAATGTATCATTGTGTCAAAATCAACTTTGTTCAAGTTTGATTTGACTGTTACTTTGTGTAGCGGTGGCAATCGCTCAAATGGTAATTCTGATATATGATTTTCTGAATCTTATGGTAACATATTTCAGGTATAAAAAAATCCAAAAAAAATATGTAGATGACAAATAAAATTGTCTACAGCATTAGCAGCATTATATAAATAAATATATTATATTGCAAATGCGGAAAGTTTCCCGTTAAAAGAGTGCATTTCACCTTTCTCGTATGGCGGTTATTTGTCAGTTTAGTGTGACGAGTTATAGTGTTTTTTTTTAGTGATCCATTTGCTTGGTTCTTGGTTCTGATGAAATAAAACTATTCAAATTATTAATTGTTTTTTAACTAAAAAAAATAATATAAAATACAAAACGTTTTGAATGAAAATAATTTCATAAAATGTTTTATAAATATGTTAGTATTTCCAAGGATACCTTTTATTAGATTTAATTTAACTAAAATAAAAATAATAAACATTAACCAAATAAAAGAATATAATTTAGGTTATAAGTATTACAATATTTAAATTAAATCTAAGAACCCATAATTTTAAATTATATAAAAAGTAAAACTAAAAGTATTTACAAATTAAAAAATACTATGTGAATTATGATAAATGACAAAATTTTAACCGAATTATATTTAAGTAAATTTTGCCTTTGCTTTAGGTACCTACTAATGCGCAGGTAATAAGCACATATTTAAAATGCGTATGTAATTATTTTCATTTACAATGTTTTTACTATATTTTTTTAATTTATAACACCAAAAGCGCATAAATAATTAGTAATCATTGACAGCAAATAGTCACCTACAATTATATTTAAACCTTTACAACGACTTTCGAAGAAGTAATGATTTTTAATAATGAATTTATAAAATTCATTTTTTTCGCATATCCGTGCCAAGCTTTTTTGCATCGTTTTTATGAATTACTTAGGCAACTCTACAAAAAATACAGTTCTGAATTAATGTAATAATAATAATAATAATAATATTTATTTATTAGCAAGGAAATTTGTAACAAGAATAGAACATAAATGTTTACAAAGTACAAGTATACACCAATATTAAACACTGATAGTTTTCTATAATTACGAGTAGGTATATAATGCTACAAAATAAAATATAAATTTGGGATCCCTGTCTCCTAAACTAGGTAAGAACCTGTTCTATTAGAGACAGTTCCTCCTTAGATACGTGACTAAATTACTGATTTACTCGCATCACAACACAATAACCAGTGCAAGCTCAGTATAGAATACTCAGTAACAATTTTACATTAAAACTAAAAACAATTGTTTTATATATTATATATACATACAAAACGTTATAACTATAAGGGATTCAAACAGAAAAAAAACAAGCAGATGGAAAATTTACAGTCAATTTCAATACTAATTCTCGTGTACGCTCTTGACAATTTCTGAGGGTATGTTGAATTTAAACATTGAAAATAATATATATATATACTTCACGCTTATTGTGAAATATAAATTAAATCTAAGTAATAAAGTCAGTTAGTTTGGAACTCAACTTTAATCGAGAATTATCATAAAGTTAATTTTTACTGGGTTCTGATTCTAGAGAAACATGTCGTATTATATAAATTATGTTAAAATAATATTATTTATATAAAAAACAAAAGTATTTATTCACATTTATTTTGTTTTATTGCGTTTATTTATTGTTTTTGTATTATGGCTCAACACGATACACATGTTTACAATAATAGGTTTGTAATAATGTGAGGGCCAGCTCTAAATAACTAATGAAGTAAAGCAGAAGTGGTATAGTTGTGGGAACATAGGAAAATGCAGTTACTATATGTCCTAGCGGGTCGAGCCGTAGACAAAAGCTAGTGTTAAAGAACTCGTATAAATGTCATAACCACACATTCATAAGTAAAAATAGTACGTGTTTGGTATCCGTAAATGTAGGGCGGCCATTTGCAACTTCAAACGGACTATTCAGTGTTCCAACTGGTCTCCTTTTGACGCGTCAATGGACTAATAAAACTGGGGCCTCACCTGCGACTAAAGTTTAAAGTACCTATAAAACTGTAAAGAAATTATATCTGTACGTTTAAGATGTTGTCGTCAAATTAATTGTAATCGTCTAATTTTATTAGTTATATTTTACCCCAAATAACCTAAATGCACATTTAATTAATTTTTTTTGGCTTTTTGTACCACAGAGAATGAAGTAGATTATAGGTGCCATGTGAAGTGACAGTATGTGCAAATACTATATATAAACACTAAGCGTTAATACCGGCAGTTTAGCTGAAAAGTTGGCAACACCAGTTAAGTTAGCGGCTTGAGTTGTAGAAATATGTTTTTAGTTTGGTTGCAAGCAGATCATCGTGCCTAATAAATCTCGTTTACCTATCAAACCTCAGATTCCCAGATTTAGACGCTTCAGATTTGTTTCATTTTACGTGTAGAAAGCGGTTAAGTCGTTTATCCCTTTCGCTTAGGCCTCCAACAGAGTCACAAAAACTTTTAGTTAATATGTCTGCTGGCATATCATCTGTAGGTAAATAAGATATAGGTATCAACAAAATCATTGCTTATACATTCTCTAACAAAATGAATCCGCACATCAAAATGTTTGGTTCTTCTGTGATACAATGTACTGGATGCTAATTTCTGTGAACTTTAGTTAGCACTTAATAATTTTACAGGTACATTTGAGTTCTGTTGTTTATCTCTAATTTTTTTTATGTATTACAAGCTTCAGATAAGGCCATACATTGAGTTCTGGTGATAGATAAAGCCACTGTTTTTTGTATTCATAAAATATTACACTACCAGACATTTTAAAAATAAACCTAATATATATATTTCCTGTCCCTTGAACACGATGCCCAATCAGCGTCAACTTACCCTAATAATCATTACTCGTTACATACCTTAATAGTACATTATGGTGCAAGTACGGTAAGCTGCATATTATAGTCGGGGTGTTTATAGGCACGAGGCGAAGCCAGGTGCTTATAGTAAAGCGATGATTATAAAAGCCAGCTTACTGAGTATACGAGCATCATACGACATTTATCAATACATTTGAGATTAAAATAATACATTAAATGTAATAATGGCGGGAACGGGCTGCCTTTCGCGGTTTACGCATGTGTTACAAACAGAATGCTCGTTTGTGATTTGTGTAAAGTAAAAAGGCCTAGTACTGTAAAATACAACATAACGGTACAAGTTTCGATGCCATAAAGACCGCAGCAAATGTATTAAGAACCATTTTATTAAATACTTCGAAACTCTTTTTAAATGTTTCCAATGGGTCTCTTGGGCTCCAATGGGTTGAGTCGTGATAGCCCAAAGCGCAACGAACCTGTCTCAAATTTATAAGGCCCCATGGGGCCATGGTTCGAATCCGGGCGTGTACCAATGAGTTTTTCTAACTTAAGTACATAACTATTACTGACTCCGTGCCTCGGACAGCACGTTAAGCAGTCGGTCCCGGGCGCTGTCCATAGATGGCGGTCGTGACAATCCCCACCTGCAGTGGAGCAGCGTGGTGGATTGAAGCTCCAAGCCCCCCCCTCACCCTAGGGGAGGCCTAAGCCCCTGCAGTGGGGTGAAAATGGGCTGATGAAGTGAAGTGAAGAAGTGAAGAATGGGTCTCATCATAATAATTTAGTATATTGGATGAGAAAACTCACACAAAGGCAATATCTGGTCTTGTCAACACACATAAGTACGTTAGAACACCTAGCTATTGCTGATATGGATTATTTTGGATAAAAGTTGTTCAATAACGTGGTTGTAACCTATACACCATATTTTCATATCATAATTATTTTTTTTGTTATTTACGAAATTAGAAAAAGACAGACGAATGACCGCTAATGCAAGTAATAAAAATCGAAACTAAAAAAATTCTGCTTAAATTCTTTAACTGAATCTATTTTATCATGTGCATGGATTCTCAAACATGGATACGTCGAAAATCCAAGGTTGGTACTGGCACCAACGTAGCAGGTGCAGCTTATAACATCGCAATAGTATGTTTGGAAGAAACATTCAAACGAACACAACGTGCGTTTTTTGTTTGGTGGTTTTCGAAGGGGAAATAATAAATAAATGAACCAAGTAATAGACAAGTCACTGAAGTTAATAACAAAGAATTGCATACCATGATGGACGGTCGTTATACGTCAGCACTTCTTATGATATCCAATACAACCACAGTTCCGCCGACGATCAGCAGCACGTTTCGTTTGAAGTTCTATATATCATCGAGGCGTATGCGACAGACATCAGCGTCCCTCTGTTTTCTAAGCACACAACCAGACAGACACGGATAGCGACTTTGTTTTATACTGACGACCTCTTAGTTTAGTAGGTAGCGAACCTGCCTACGAAGCTGGAGGTCCGGGTTCGAATACCCAGGTCGGGTTAGTATTTATATGATTTTATTGATACTGGTTCCGGGTCTTGGTTGTTATATGTATGCGGTGTCTTCGCTTGGTACCCAAAACACAAGCTAATGCTTAGATTGGGGTCTAGAAGTTGTTGTGATGTATACGTTTGTTACGTGTTAGGGTTCGAAAAATTTGGAGAGAAAGACCTGCTGACTCTTTTGAAGAATTTATTCACTAACACTAGGTCCAACACAAAGCACTAAGTTCAAACACTAAGCACTAAGTCCGAACACTAAGCACTCACGATGTGTTAGGTTGTAGCCAAGTCGTAGGTTTCACTTGTATCACTAGTTTCGCTTCGAAGTCGCTTCGAAAGTAGCCCAAAAATTGAACTGACTCGCTCGCCTTCCTGCGGGTATTTATATGGGTCGGAACGAGTCTCGAGAACTTTCTAGAAATTCACTCGCTCGAACGCAATCGACTGGATTAGATAATTCCAGAAAGCCCCGCGATTCTTTCCTCTAACGCCATCTAGTATTGAGTAGGGGTTTCATGTTGTCCTTGTTGTAAAACCATTCTACAAAGTGGTTTTACTGGTTGACGCTAGATGGCGGTCATTACTCTGTCCGTTCGTAACACGTTATTATTATTATACTATTTAAAGATTAAATAATTAGAAGAAATAATCGTTATTACATTAAGTGGATTTATTGTGTTAACTGTTAGGAAGCGAATTAAACAAAGAAATGACTTATCGTGAGTTATATATGAGTGAGGGTACAGACAGCGTCCAACAGAACCCGGTGCTGCAAAATGTTTTGTATTTTGTTACGAACACACAGAGTAACGACCGCCATCTAGCGTCAACCAGTAAAACCACTTTGTAGAACAAAGACAACACGAAACCCCTACTCAATACTAGATGGCGTTAGAGGAAAGGAATAGTCTCGAAAGCCGATATATGCGTGAGACTTTTTAGAATCATCCAACCCGGTCGATCGCGTTCGCGCGAGTCGAGTGAGTTCTAGAATGCTCTCGAGGCTCGTTACGACCCATATAAATAGCCGCAGGAAGGCGAGCGAGTTCCAGTTCAGTTTTGGGCTACCTTCAAGGCGACTTCGAAGTGAAAACTAGTGATACAAGTGAAACCTACGACTTGGCTACGAGCTAGGAACATCGTTAGTGCTTAGTGTTTGGACCTAGTGCTTTGTATTGGACCTAGTGTTAGTGAATAAAGTCTTCAAAAGAGTCAGCAGGTCTTTCTCTCCAAATCCTTCGAACCCTAACACGTAACAATATTATCAAAATATAGCCAGTCAGACAAATAAACAATACGTTATTTATAGAGATTATTTCAGAACTATCAAAGTCAAATAGATCATTGTGTTTTGCTGACGGTACGTAGTTCCGTTCAGATAACGTCTGACATGTCACTTCATAACTTTCACTAAGGGACGGAAAGTTGTAACTTAGGTATTGTGCTGTGTCGATGTTATAATATGTATTCATTGAGTAGATAGCTGACTAAGTTTAGGGTCCCTTGGACCAGGATAATAGAAAAAATTACACAAGAATAAATACTAGCAAGTTAAGAGGGGGGTGTACTGGCAAATTTCCATACAAACGGCGTTAACGGTTGCATCCTATTAAACGTTAACCGATTGACGCAAAAAAATGCATGGTATTCAGATCAACAAAAACTAGGTTTATACGTTTTTAATTTCTGATATATTTTAATACACCATAAGAAATAAAAACTTAAATGCGCGGGGTTATTCTTCGAAATTTTTTTTTGGTCACATGTTGTGAACATGTGATTAATTTCTTGTTGAACATGTAGTGAAAAATGAAACAAATTCAAAAAATGACCCCACCCCGTCCACCTAAGTTTTTTTTCTTTTGATGCATCAAAATATTTCAAAAATTAAAAACGTATAAACCTAGTTTTTGCTGACCTGAATACCTACCTACCATATATTTTATGCGCCAATCGGTTAAGGTTTGATTGAGTGTAACCGTTAACGCGGTTTATATGGAAATTTTGCCAGTACTGACTCCTTAAAATTAAATAATAATAATAGTTATGTATACACATCACAACAACGTCTGGGCCCTGAACTAAGCATTAGCTTGTGTTTTGGGTTCAAAGCGAAGACACCAGATACATATAACAACCAAGCCCCTGTACCAGTATCAATATTCATCATATAAATACTGACCCGACCTGGGATTCGAACCCGGGACCTCCAGCTTCGTAGGCAGGGTCGCTACCCACTAGGATAAGCGGTCGTCAAAAAATAATCATGCGGTACGAAATACCTACTTTTCGTGGCAGTCTTTGCTACGGTATCGTAGACCCTCTACGCGATCAGCAGAATTTTGTAAAAAAACTAACAATCAACAACAGCTCCGCTCAGGTTAATGTGTACATAGTGCACTTCTATTGAGGTATCATGTTCATGCAGTTGATAAGCTATTATACAACAATTTAAAATACATATACGTGTTCGGCTGAACGTAGTCCAAACTTATAGAACATGTAGAGCTTACCGACCGAAACAAAAAGTTTCAGAAGAGACATGGCGCAAACTTATGTTTACCGAGAAAAACATGTCCAAAGTTGAATTATATTTAATCGAACATCCCGTATAAAAAGTACCGCATCTTCGACTGAACGTAATCCAAACATATAGAACGTATTAAGCTTAAACTAAACTAAACTCAAAATTTCAAGAGATCAGATGACGCAAACTATCGGTTACTGAGAAAAACACGTTTAAAATTTCATTTTAACTTTTTTGTTTTAGTTCGGTAAGCTTTACAAGCTCTACAAGTTTCGATAACGTTCAGCCGAACAACAGGTATTATAATAAATCAAAAGGAAATTGACATAATTACATATTTTTTTCCAATCATCAACTATTTATGGTTAATATAATCCTTGAGCGGCGTGTGCCCGCTAACGCAGCGGTAGGTAACTAGAACAATAATCCATGACGGGGTCGTGATACAACTGTGTAGTACAATTAGTAGTACCACGACCCTGAATGTCGTATTACTACTAATATTAGTGGAGTGACGGTACCACTGTTGAGTTGACCCACCACCCCTTTTGATGGGGGTGCAAGGGATGCAAATTTTTTGAAAAAACATTTAAATATCTTGACTCAATATGGCAGTACCTTCATTCCTTCTTCAGGGTTGTATGGAAATTTGACACTACGCACTTCTCGTATTGTGAAAATTGCTGCACCACAGGAGTACATCAGACGTGACAACTTCCGCTCTTACTTCCTTTTTTGGGTTTATTTTCGATTATGCGAACGCTAGATGTCGTTACTGGCACCATTTTTGGAAATACGCGCTCAAGTTGCTACGAATACGGCAACGGGGGCGGAAAAATGGACATGTACGTTTACGCAGTTAGCCCGCGATCTAAGGTACTGTATAATTCAGTTGTTAGTCGAAAGTACCCATTTCAAATTAATTATTCAACGATGGGCGCTACGAAAGAATGACTAAAACGTAAACACGTACTGAAGCGGCCATGTTTATTTTCATTTAACACCGTACGCGTACTAATAATTCATGAAGATCACGGGACTAATCAAAACGAGGTCAAAATTTTCGTCACGAAGTCAGCCGCTGACTTGATATCTATCACTAATGAATTTCAAACGACACTCTTTCATATGTGCCTGTGAAGTCAGTTTCTCATACATTATTAGACACTCTTCAGAGTGTATACACATGTAAACACAGCCATGAGCGTTATAAAAGTGTTAAAATGCGCGCGCATCCAAGTAAAGTTAGCTGGTGTGTTTGGGCGTGGCTTGAAACCACAAAAGCGATAGCGATCGAGGGGTGCGTTCATAAAACAAAACAAAAAAAAACCAAGTGATGCATTTTATAATTGATAATATACCTTTATTCGACTTGACAGTGGTGAAATAGTTAATATGTGTTTGTATGTAACGTAGTGTTTTTGCGTTCACAAACTGAATTCACAAACGCTCCGTAGAGGAATTGATCTCCTAGAACATTTGTGAGTATATCCTTTGTTATATATAATAAATTTGTTGTTTGATACGTTATTGAGTTGTTGTTGTATTTCAGTTATTTTCTTTTTTATTAACATTTCGAAACGGAAGCGTATATTATTACGAGAAATTATTTTTACTTACTTTAAGACTTGTGATTTTTAAGCAAGGAACTTAATATATTATATGTAATATTTATTTAATACCAAACGGGTAATAATTTTTAAATTATAATTAAATGTTTAGCATCAAAAAATACAGTTTTTTATCTGGTCAATTTTCCGTATGACATATTCTTACTTATATGACACTTCAATTTACTATTGCTATATTATTATATAACATTTAGTTCCAATATAAATAATAAAATCAAAAAATTAAATACAAAATGTGACAATAATAGACCAAAAATTATCGATCTGTATTTATGTTCCTTAGAACATATTTCGAAAATCATAAAGTACGATTAGTTAACTACTGAATCTGGTTTAATTCAAACATAAGCATTTTTCGTCCTTCTTCAAAAAATGTTTCAATGAATGGTATTTCAACTAAAGACATATTTTAACTAAATCAGGTCTCTATATAAACATCTCTGAATTGGACAGTTGGAAAATTTTACAAGTTTTTAGAAGAAAACTATCTCCAAGTCTCCAATTTTCAGTATATTTTTTAATGTAATTTACTTATTAATTAATTTAATTCACAGTGTTATTACTTTCCTTTGAAATTTCTTCATTTATCATTACCATAAGGCCACAGAACGAATAGTGATTTTAATCACTAAGTCAATTAAACAAGATTCCTTTTCGCGGTAATTGTATAGACACTATACTAACTAATAATAATAATATCTGGGACATCTCACACATAGTCATCTAGTCCTAAACTAGGCGGAGCCTGTACTATGGGTACTAAACAACTGATGCACATACCACACTATACACATAAGCCCATTAATGCCCACTGCAGGGGCTTAGGCCTCCTCTCGGGATGATATTAAAAGAAATACTAAATGAAAAGTTACTAAAGCTATTATAATTTACAATTTATTGGTTTGATTTAATGCTGGCTGATAATAATTTTTAAGTAGAGTAATAAAAAAAAAATTATTATGGTGCCCTTTTATTTCACATTTTTTTTTAAATTCGCCTGCTCGTTATCTAATCCAGAGAAAATTAATTTAATTAGGGCGTAATTTATGAATTCCCGCTACATAACAAACGGTCTAAAATAGTAAGTATTATTTAAAATATCCACAATACAAAGTGCTCAACCGCAAGATTATTTTATAATTAAGTTAATAATAATTTACGACAAGTTGGTTGTTATATGTCCAAACTCCAAAGTTCTAGATACTATTAGGATACTTTGAGGCTTTCTAAAAGCTTCTTTGAATAAAGCTGTAAATAATACAGGAAGTCAACAGTAAAACGATATAATTACAAATGTTATGTAGATGGTAACATTGTACAGGCTTTACTTCCCAACATGGAAGTAGCAAAACGCGCCCGCCCCGCTCCCCACTAGAAGCACACCACAGCACGCTATCAACAGAGCCACCGCTCATATACCCACCTAGTAGTGTATGCTGCCATCGGTCGCTAGTCGATAAATGCCCGTTAGCAAGTATTTCATCATATTTATATATCAGTAGCAAGTATGTCGTGAAACATTAAATATCACTGACTCCGTGCCGCGGAGAGCACGTTAAGCAGTCGGTCCCGGTTGCTGTCTATAGATGGCGGTCGTTAGAATCCACCACGCCACGAGCAGCGTGGTGGATTTAAGCTCCAAGTCCCCTCATCTCGATCCCAAGTCCACTCCCCTCATCACATTTAGGTATAAAAAAAGGGCTTATGGAATGGAATGGAAGTATTTCATCACGAAAATGGCAAATTATGCAGTGAAATGTTATAAAAACACGTCCAAATACAAAAGACAACGTTGAGTGATGCAACTTTTCACGTGTAAGTATGAAATTCTGATGAAATCGTGTGGACGCTTCCCCCCGCAAACGCGTCTCACTTTCTATGGAACGCGTCGTCTACAGTAAATATCTAACCGTGTGAGTCTAACGAGAAGGCGGCGGCGAGCTTCAACGCTATGTCTATGCTTCCCGGGGACCAAAAGCGTAGACTACAATTTCGTCCTTGGATTGTAGGGCGAGTCACTGTTAAAAGAATTTTATTATAATCAATAATATGGACTGATGAAAACTAGTTTTAAATAATGGAATATATAATCGCAAAAATAACCATCATCATCATCAACCCATTTTTACCCCACTGCAGGGGCTTAGGCCTCCCCCAGGAAGAGGAGGGGGGCTAGGAGCTTAAGTCCACCACGCTGCTCCACTGCGGGTTGCGAACTGTAACGACCGCCATCTATTGACAGCGTCCGGGACCGACTGCTTAACGTGCCCTCCGAAGCACGGTGTCAGTGATATTGTGTACTTAAGTTAGAAAAACTCATTGGTACACGGCCGGATCCGAACCATGGCCCGATGGGGCCAAATTTGAGACAGGCTCGTTGCGCTCTGGGCTATCACGACACCTTTACCATCATTGGTCGCAAATCAAATCCCTTAATAACGTCTGAGTCTCACAATCAAGTTATTTCGTTCAATTGTTGGTATGCGATATCAGAAAATAGAAATTTCCCTATTCATTTGTATGAAGATACGCCGACCACAGAAAAATCGCACGATATAATGTACGAGTAATCGAAAAACTTAACGATTTTCCCTTCGGTAAAAGTAAAAAAAAAAATATATTTTCAATGAACGAGTCATGTTAATTTTGTATTTTATAGAAATATGTTATATTTATTAAGAAAAACTAATAAGTGAAAGAATTTTATTGATATCTACAAAAATGCTCAAGATTTATTTTTAAAATAAATCGTGCTATGACGTCACTCGGTTACGTTACTATTGGCTAAGGGGCCGTCCATTATTTTTAAGCATTTTTATACCCCCCCCCCCCCACTTGGTGATACATGGTGAGGTTTAAGACTACCCCCACCCAGCATCACGTGTATTTTTAGTATCTACAAAAAATATTAAATTTTTAAGAATATTTTAGAATATTATCTTAAATACAGGTATAAAGTATAATCTTATTTTGTTCTGAAATTAAGGAGCACGATAAAAATGTGTAGACAGAAAGGTTGCAAGTTGTTTTTGATTGGCATAAAAATAATAATAAACGATTTAAAAACCGCGCGTTTGAAAAAATAATGAAAAAATAAATACACGTGATATCTTACTACACCCCCTCCCCCCTTGTGACATTTCGTGATTATTGTCAACCCCCCCCCCCCCCTCCCTTTCAAGCCGCACGTGATTAATGGACGGCCCCTAACGTGGACGATTTGTACGTAGTGACGTCACGAGCGGGTTAGGGTATAGTTATCAGTTTGTTATACTCTGGCTTTCCAAATAGCGTATGATACATAATTTTGTTGAAGAAGACGCACTCATTATACGAAGCTCCGAAATACATTAGTAATTACATTGAGATATATGTTTTAGAACTTTTTTAAGCTCTTATTTTTGCGAGAAATTAATAGGCATGCATGGTTCTTAAAATGGCCACCACAATCTCTAGATGTGACGCCTTTTGACTTTTTCATTTGGAACTATTTAAAAAAAACATCAATCTGGTTTTCACGGTTCCCACATCTATTGACACTCCGAGCAATGACGCAGCTGCCAGCGACACGAAACTGAGTAACGCTCTGGCCTTACTTCCCACACTCAGCAGTTAGTAGTGGGGATATATAACGCAGCTGCTAGCGACACGAAACTGAGTAACGCTCTGGCCTTACTCCCCACACTCAGCAGTTAGTAGTGGGGATATAGGGAACAACCGGCTTCTCGTGTGAAAGCCGAATGTTCTTTATATCTCCCCCAATTATATTATTTAGCGTGACTTATTTTCGTGTCGTTTTAGGCTTACCCCGTGCCATAAGAAGTTTCATTTCAATAAGCATACAACAATCGATACTACACATTACTTAAATTAAAAAGTTTCTTGAATATTAAGAACAATATTGATCACCTGTCGTTGTGAAAAAGCGACGCGTAGTGTACTTAAACGTGCTGAACTGTGTATATATAAAGTGTAAATAGAGGGATACCCTCAAGTCCTATACGTACGCATAGTGTGTTTGAAGTTTATTTTTTAGTTATCAGGTGTTTGCGTCTGGGAGTCATCATCTTATCCTTTTAAGCTGATGATGGAAGCTACAAAACTCCTTGACAGTTGGGAGTTAAGGGATAATACGTACTGCGATTTGTCGACATTTTTCTCTAAACGGCGCTGTCTCATTCGAATAGCGCGTTTAGAAGCCCTATTCATACTAAATGGAAATAACTTACTGTTACTTATAACTAAAAGTTTATTAATAAAATATGTTTTCACAAAAAAACTGATTTCAATAGCTTAAACTAAAAAGTTCAAAATCATATCTATTTGTTCCGTGTTTGGATATAAAGTATCTGTATATGTCATATATATGTATATATTATAAAGAATATTTAAGTATTTATATGAGCTGTCTGGTACCCATAATACAAGCTTTGCTTGGTTTGGGACTAGATGGCGCTGTTGTGGAATGTCCTAAGTATTATTATTATTATATTTTTACTTTATAGAAAAGAGTATTAATGGGCGGGCGGCATATAGGTAGTCAATGAAGTCGGTGCCAACTCAGACACTCTAAATGGGTACTTACCTGGTAGTAACAATTACAACAATGTCATTATTATTATTATTATTATATATTATATTCATTATAATAACAATATATATTACATTATATGTTACAACTATAACTACTATAGAACACAATATAATGTAAATTAATGACATGGCCTCGACTTCGTAAACTATATGCCGCCCATGAATTTTTGTAAATTTATAATATATTTTTAAGTCGATTTTTTATTAGTATTATTGTTTTAATATTTTTTTTTCTATTACACTAACAAAAGCGTTTTGTCGCATTTGTTCAGTTACGTACAACATGACGGCGCGCCACAACTATATTTCACGTGATGGAATTTTTGTCAGGATATTTCAAACAATGTTTCATATTATAAACTTGTGGTATCTGCGATAGAGGTCTATCAAATTCTCCCTATAGTAACATAATAATACCTGTTATCTTACTAGTAATAATGTTAGTTCAAATCAAAATCACTTAAAACACTCGAAACGCTGGTTTATGAAAGATAAGTTTATGGAGTTTATCATGTTTACCTCATAGAGATAATATAAGTTGAGTAGGCAAGCTTCATGAAGCCCTGTATATAACGGTTGGGCATGGGAGAAAAAAGGATAGAAAATGACTGTATCTAGTTCTATCCTTATTTTACTTTTAAGCTGTAATGCTTAGGACACTCATTTAACCAAAGGGCTATTAACTGCGGATGCTCAAAATGAAAAGAGCTAAGCTTAATATAAATTCTGTTCCGAGCACTGCTTTCTATAGTTACAAGACGTGCTATTAGATTTGGCAACGTCGCATTATCTGTCACATATAGCCCAATTTATATCGTCAGCTGACAAGATGTCATGATTTAATAATTGAAAATATGGGAGTTAAATAACTAAATATGAAATTATAGACAGTATGATACTAGCACCTGCCCGCGACTTCGTACGCGTGTTATAGGTAAATGGATTTTTTGAATAGAATAAAATGAATGTTCATTGTATCTCACTTCGGTTAGTGTTATTAAGGTTGTGTGCATTTATCACAGGCTACCTATATCTTACAAGTTAGTTTCATTTTATAATGTTCTAAGGAAATGTACCGTTCCCTTACCTTGCAGTTTCTTTCTCTCCCTTGGTTCTACGTAATCAATCTAGCCGGAAATGCTGGTGGCTAGCATGCGGTTGAAGTGACCATGACAGGTATAAGTATAGTTCCCCGGGATCCTTCAGACTCCATATCGTGGTACCTACTCGAAAAATGATAAAAATTTATTGTAATTTCCACCCAAACGTGTCAAGATTGTGAAAATATCAACTTACCTTGCTAATTACGAATAAACACGATGCAACAAGTAATTTTTAACAATGACTTATTATTTGAAATGAATATCTATGTTTACATAACGTTTAAGTGGAGGATAACGCCAACTAATAGCCTGACTGATACCAAGGCTCGGTCTACACGCAACGTTGCCTTTCAATAGCACGGCTTGTAACGGTAGAAGGTAGTGATTTGAGGTCTACTTTATTTTTATTTACTACTCTATTTTATTATCTAGAGAAGCAAAATGATAACCACCTTGTAGCTCATAGTTCGCGAATGGAATGCAAAACTGAACCTCATTTTCGAAGATACCCCGTTTAATTTTTTAGGGTTACGTACCTAAATGGTACTAACTGGAACTATTAAGAAGTGAAAGGTAACCTCCAGTTTCATGTTTACGTTCATTGAAATTCGCTCATTAGAATTGAGATTATTCTAATGAGCTCTAAGATACTTCAGTTGTAAGATGGTTAAGATTTGGGCTTCCTGCATGTTGCAGCATCAGGTCAAGGTTACCGTGTTCTTGCAATATTATTCTAAATTTCGAAATGACCTGACTTTTGGAATTTGCTAATATCCTTTATTAAATAGAAAAGAGCTGATGATCTTCAAACAGCTGAAAATATTTTCTTAAATCATAGCTAAGGACACTCTCTATCAAGTCACCTTTCAAACAACAAAAAAAATTTAATCAAAATCGGTTCAACGTGGTTCAACCGTTTGGGAGCTACAATGCCACAGACAGATAAAAAGATCATCATCATCGTCAGCCATTTTTACCCCACTGCAGGGGCGTAGGCCTCCCCCAGGGTGAGGAGGGGGGCTTGGAGCTTAAGTCCACCACGGTGCTCCACTGCGGGTTGGGAACTGTAACGAACGCCATCTATTGACAGCGTCCGGGACCGACTGCTTAACGTGCCCTCCGAAGCACGGTGTCAGTGATATTGTGTATTTAAGTCAGAAAAACTCATTGGTACACGCCCGGGTTCGAACCATGGCCCCGTGGGGCCTTATAAATTTGAGACAGGTTCGTTGCGCTCTGGGCTATCACGACACACACGTGTGTATAAAAAGATACACACGTTAAACTTATAATATCCCTCTGTTGAGTCGAGAGTTAAAAACTATTATACGAGATTAAAACGTCGTAATATAAATTAAAACAAACAACTTTGGAATGTTCTTTTCGTATAAGTACAAATAAAAATGAAAAATAGGAGTTAAAGGTATACATTTTCATTCCATCAGCTCTTTTTATACCCCACTGCAGGAGCTTAGGCCTCCCATAGCCTAGTCTTAGAGCTTAAATCCACCACGCTGCTCCAATGCGAGTTGGGGGATTGTAACGACTGCCATCTATTGACAGCAACCGGGACCTACTGCTTAACGTGCTCTCCGAGGCACGGATTCAGTGATACTTAATGTATTTAAGTCAGAAAAAACTCATTGGTACACGCCCGGATTCGAACCACGGTCACATGGCCGTGATAGATTTGAAGCAGTTTCGCTACGGTCGGGCTATCACGACACTTACGACGCTATACTTTTTAGGAACTGGTTAAAAATTAATCCATTTATTTTTAAACGAAATTTTTAGATTTTATAGCAACGCGATGTCGTCATGTCTTGCTGCTTGCTGGGCTGTTTACGATGAAAATAAAACGAAATATAAATATATCGATTATTTATTAGCGCCGTACCGGGGGCCCCGCTTGGGCTAGATTCTGATTTCTGGAATGGTGACCTCGAACCATAGCGCTGATAATATTGCCTACTTGCAATTGCTGACATACAGAAAGTTTGTCTCATGCGTTCGCTGTACCATAAAAACTAGCATCATCTAAGAGAACTTCTAGTAATTATAAAGAGCATATTTTGTTGAATACATATGGATGTTCATAGAGATACCGCGTTGTCGCAACAAAAATGGGAGCAAAAAAAAAAAACAAAATCACTTACACCAGTTACAAAACTGTACACCAGTTGAGGTTTTGAAATATTCTTTAGAATTAGAATAGAAATATCATATAATACAATAGAAAATTCATATTAGCAAAGAAATCATGTGTAATTTAACAAAATGTTTGTTGAAAACAATGATATAGCGTATGGTCTGTATTATTCATATGTCATATAATAGCGTTTTAGATCGTTTCGAAATTTGAGACGTTTCTTCTCGATTATTATGCTTTATAACATAAACACATACTCATCCACACCCACACACGAACACACACCCCACATCCCACCACTCTCACCCACACTCTCACATATAAATAACATACATTTGACATTTATAATCGAGCATATTACTGTATTATTTATTTATTTTTATAATATGTATTTATATTATATTGTAATAATAATATCTGGGACATCCCACACAGCGCCATTTACTTCCAAAGTAGGTATGCTTGTGTTATGGGTTATTAGACAATTGAATACATAATTATATATTCTTTTTTTTTTAAATAATATATAAATATTTTAAACCAAGACCCGGAACGAAATAAATATTTGTCCCGGGAGTGAATCGAACTCGCGACCCTTGGCTCCGCAGTTAGGATGTCTAACCACTCGGCCAATCGGTCGTCAATTATGATTTAGTTATATGTATTTTTACTTCGTTCACTGATTTTTACATTATTTTCAAACTTTAATACCTTAATTTATGTTATGAAGAATCAGGTTCCCTAGCACAGGCATTATATTATACTTAAAAGGGAATTCTGAACAATTAGCGATAAGAAATAGTTTATAATTAATTAAACAATTAGTTTTAATTTTGTGGTGCCAAACAAACGTTTATTTATTTATACTTTATGTAAAATAAATATTTTTTAATTTCATTTTAATACTAACAGTTACTGTAAACTAAAATTTATTAAAAATCTAAAAAAACCTACAAATTATGAATACTATCTAAATAATAATAACCCGGGAAAACTTTAAGGAGACGACGGATCCAAAGTGCCAAGGACCTACCTACTACCTACTTGTCGCAGTGCCGCACTGGATTGCGACATTGATCCTCTGAACAAGGTATTCCTTGCTCAAAGGATCCCCTGTCAAATTACAGCAAAGAATAAAGTGGAAGTATCTTCAAAGAGATTATGTATCAGAATCATGGTCGTCTTAATGGAAGGTCATCTGCTGCCCCTCAAGTGGGCATTGGGTCGGGTTATTAAGGTCTATCCTGGAAAAGATAATACTAACGAGTCGCATACCCCCGTAAGTAGTAAGGCGAAATCCGCAAAAAACTACCGAGTACTTAGTACCCAGTGGCAAGTGATTTTCGTGTGGGGCTTCGCGCGTGCATCTTATCCTATTTTCTGCACTTTAATGTATGAAACGTTATTGAGTGTTATATATTGCTGAAAACTAGATTAAATTTTCTAAAAAGTTATCTATATTTTAAATCGTTTTGCCCAAAAAGAAATACGCCGCTGTTTGTTAAACAAGAATAAGCTAAAAATGCAAAAAAAAAATAAAAAATTACGAACAATTTTACGGTCGGAATTGTGTTTTATTTGTAGTTTTAGCTATGTATTTACATTTAAAAACATAAAATAGAAAGATTCCGTACAATTTTTTTTACAAGAAAATAAAAAAGATATCCCAAAAATTCGCTCATAAAATGTCCACAGTCCTCCTGAAATAACTATTCCATTTTTAAAATTTATTTTTTCTTTAATATGGCAAGTATCCATACTCTGGAAGTTCCAAGCCCCTTTGCCTTGGGGGAGGCCTAAGCCCCTACACTGTGGTATAATGGGCTGATGGAATGGAATGGAAATATCGTCTTTAACTGTTTCTACGTCTTGTGTACCATATTCTCAATGTGAGTATACTTTGCGATTGCGGCAAAACGAAAAATCTTGATTTTCTTAAAAACTACAAACTCATTCAAATAAGAAATAGAAGCCTTAGACAGAAAAGTAGATTATCAATGAGGTTAAATAAGTGGAAAATTGTATTTAAAATAACGTGAACGATTGCATCGAAAATGCCTACGCTGGAAATTGGCGCCTTTTTGAATGTATTACGGCCATCACAAATCAATACATGTCAATGTATTAAAAAATGTCTAAAATGTCTAAACTCAATCCGGACCATATTATGACGTTTAAAAGTAGCAAAGTAACGTATTTATACTATACATTTTCTACTCCTCACCTCTATAACACGGTTTTGCCTTAGTTTAAAGGTAACTTTTATATAAAAGTTTTGTTTATTACATTATCCTGAATTGAAATTAGAATTTTCGGTTATACTGGCTATGGCCGCGAAAGAAGCAAAAAAAGGCGCCAGCCTCTATCCAAAAATAGGCATTTCCTTTTGTAAATTGAATGCCTTTTAACTTCTTCGAAATACAGGCAAAGAGGCGCTTTTTTTTCACTTTAATCACTAGAATACTTGTTTGTTCTTTGATGACGGCGACCATTTCTTGTAATTTTAACTTCAACCTTCATATGAAATAAACGAAATAAAATAATAATTTGAAATTTCCGTCAGTCAATACGTGCTAAGAGAATAATATTTTAATGGCACATAACCGAATAACGCTTTTACTCGCGTAACGATGTTATAACGCATCAGTTGTGTTCAAAGATGGTTCAAGTAGGCATGGAAATGATTGCTACTTTTAATTCATTGTCATTGAATGAAATAACTAGTATTCTTCGCTGTGATTTCACCTGTGAAATTTCACAGGCAACGATTTTTAATCACTATGAATTCTTATCACACTTTCTACTGTTTGCAACTGAAAATTAAAAATTAATTATTTTTATGATTGTGACCAATAGTGGTGCCGCAAAGTGCAATAGAATATGGGCCAAATTTAAATTGAATGAATATCGGATTTAAATTAAATAATAATGAATTTGTAGTAAACGATGAAATTCGCACGATCTGCGATTTCGTTGCGTGTTATTTGTAGCAGACGTAGCAGACTATGTGAAGGAAAGTAGCAGGTGCGACGTATGATTACCCATTTCATATGATTTTGTATATGCTACTCATGAAATGTACCACACGTCGTGTTTCAGCATCCTTCACGTTCGCATGGGCATGGGGATTCTGTGATACTCGTTCCCGTACGTTATGGGGTAATGATTTAATGTTATTGGTTAATTAACACCGCAGTCACTCTACCTATTTTTACTTAAATGAACAGATGAACAATTTTGGTTTGGCACATCGGAAATATACGTTTTTCCAATTTGGACCATAATTCTACGTGTTTTTTTTTTTAAATTTTCCTTAATATAAAGCACAATGGCGGGAGTTCAAATTATGAAACGAAAGAACATAATATTTATAAAGATGTCATAATCTGTGCTAGTGAACCACGAGTAAAAACTAATATAATAATACACAGCAGATTTTATTTATTGAATAGTTGAAATAGATTTTAAAAAAAATTCAAAAAGTGCACGCCTCACACATTTATTATATTACAAAAGAAAAAAAAAAAGTTAGAATTATCTGTAATTTAAAAAAAGTAGTTTGAAGAAAAATTACTTAATTTTTTTAAAAATATTATCCACAGTTTTTTTTTTCTACATATTTATTTTTCTAAGTATATATAAAATAAACAGAACGCAACATTCATAGTAAAAAAGAAATGGAAAATATTGACGATAATTTTTCGAGAGCAACCCACAACAACAACTTTCGTAACTACGAGTATCTTTTAAACGGTTATGAGTTGAATTACACAAATCAATTATGCTGATCCCAAAAATAAATGGAAACTTATTCAAAAAGATTTACGTTAATCCATTGCCTATATTTTTCTGAATCGTTAAAACACACTGACACACAGACCAACGGTCATCGGTACATATAAATTTTAAATCACAATTTTAGTTTTATATACTAAAATAAATTAATTAAAAAATGCAATAATTCTATAGTTTCATATCTTTGTTGTCAAAACGTGTTAAGCAGTCGGTCCCGGATGCTGTCAATAGATGGCGGTCGTTACAATCCCCAACCCGCCGTGGAGCAGCGTGGTGGATTTAAACTCCAAGCCCCCCTCCTCACCCTGGGGGAGGCCTAAGCCCCTGCAGTGGGGTAAAAATGGGCTGATGAAGTGAAGAAGTTGTCAAAACATCCATATTAATGTGGATATAATGTCTAGTTGGCATCTAGTTTAGAGTATATGGCACATAGCGGTTTAAATATTTCGACAAATTGTAAAAGATTGACAGATCTCAACCCGTAACTTTTCGTGGCATACTTTAAGGTGTTGTCATTTTGGAAAAAGTTGAAAGTTTTCCCGTTGCACACTAAAATTCCACCTATAAAGCTGCTAAATATTTCAAGGTATACTTATTAGTGTTTAAATTAAAATCAATTTAAATCATAAAATATGATACAATCTGGGTTAATGATGAACTCTCGTAAATAGGTCAGGGCGCAGTGGACCGATAGCGGAGATAGCTATACCGACTTGCTGTCTGTACTTTATAGCTAATTAGTTATTCCTTCTGACTCATTTATAAGGTTTCGTAGCTGGGGTTTAATTAAGCATTTTTTTATATAAATAAAGCTTTTTTAAGAACCAGCTTTCTTTTAATTAATTTCTGTTCCTCTGTCAGTTTGTATGTCGCAGCCATTTTATTCAGACACTAACTAGGTACTAAAATTTCGCACATTTATAAATAGTTGTTAACGCTGCATAGGTGATTAGTGTTGATTTTTTTTTGTATTTAATTTAAATGAAATGTGGTGAAAAAAAAATAATTAAATATATTCCCACTCGAGTAGGGTCTAAAAACTACAATAAAATGTTTCATTAATGATTTTTTAACATAAGGACCCGTTTATGAAATATTCAGCCTTAAGAGGACTTTTTGAGCCTCATTGCGCAGCTCAGCAAAACTTCCCGTGGCAACGCTTGAAATCATGCTATTGAGACGTTTTTGTGACTAACTTCAGAGCCGCAGAGATGAGTCGCACGTGCTGTACTACGAATATTATCACGACTATCAACTAGTTCACGAGTTATAGTCGACCAAGTTAATACGAAGCTCTGAAGAAACTCACGATTTTGCCGCGTGGACATAGATGTACCTCCACCTGTTAAAACGCAACGTGATTTTGTACCCGCCACACACCACCGCCCCGCAACACCGGACAGCATGGTGCTACAAGTTTCATACCTAAATTTAAAAATTGAATATCTTTCGATTCTTTGGATCGATTTTAATGAAATAAACACTCAATGTTCCTCAACAAAGCTTCATATTTTACAGTATTTGGATTTTGAATCCAATGAGTGGCTTTTACGTGATACGTGTACAAACAAAGAAACCGACAAACAGACAATATTTTCGAAAATTGATTTTTTATGTTCTATAATTTATTTCTCTTGCCTCCCAGTTTTTTTTTTGCAAAAATCGTCAATGTACAGACACGGAAGTTTTTCGATTTTATTATATGTATAGATTTCAATATAGAATTATTTCGTGTAAGCATTTATCGATAGGTACTTTGTCACAATATAATATTATCGACAACCTGTCAATAGTTACTCAGCACGCTCAGTACAGATTCTGAAAAGAACTACCACTTAGTATTGCTACGCAGCTGTTGTAACTGTTGAGTATAATATACCGCTGCCACCGAGTTAGTACTTCACCATAACTAAAGGCCGCATTACGCTTTGGAATGGTTTTGGCCGAAAATCATAAAAAAAATTTGAAAACTTATGACAAAGTAATAATAATAATGAAAATTGTTTATTTGGCACCACGAAATGAAAAGGGAAAGTGTTAAAAAAGACAATAAACTAAAAAAAAATAACAAAACTTTTATCTAAACAAGTAAACAACCTATTGGTACTAAAATGGTCTCTGTTTAGAATAAGGTCGTCGTGACGACAGAGAGCACGAACCGCCACGAGTTGGTATTCTGCGGATGCCAAGTGAGAATCATGGGAGTAACCTCAGCAAACAAAACACCAATTCAATTAGTTACATTCATTCACTCATACATTTGCACATTGCAGATCCAAAAATATTAAACAATGATAATAATAACTTTCCATTGTATAAAATTTGAAACAAAATCGGTTGACCCTGCAGGCCATCCCTGAAACTTCTCGCTATTTTCGAGTTCAAAACCCTCGAAAATTAGAAAGCTATTTAACTCTTCGAACTCAAAATATCGATTTTCGTGGTTTTTATTTCTTACATTGAACATAATATTCATTTTCCGAGCTCTCCAAATCCAAAAACAGAATTTCTATGTATACATTTAGAGTTCTTCAAACTCAGAAACCTGGGACATATCAAAGAAAATATTATTTTAGAAATATTTGAACTGCGATATCTTTTGAATGCTTCGTTTGATTTTAATACAGTTTACGGCATTCTATGCAATTTTGTAAGCACAAAACTTTTGTGAGAAGTCAGAACTCTATTGGTTGTAAAATTTCAAAGTTATGTTAAAAAAACACTTTTTCGGAAATTTGTAGACTGCTATATTTTTTGAACGCTTCGTTTGATTTTAATGCAATTTGCGACATTATATGTAATTTTGTAACCACAAAATTTTTGTGTAAGACCAAAAATCGATTGATCTTAAAATCTCAAAGTTATGATAAAAAAACACATTTTCGGAAATTTGTGAACTGCGATATCTTTTGAACGCCGTATTTTTTTATTTTTGCTTATTTTTGAAACAGCTCGACCGATTGACTTCAAAATTTAATCAGATCTAAGTCTCGATGGACCCTTTCAAACGCCTTATCGCGGGTCTTAATCGGTCAATCAAGATATCGTACGACAAAAAAACTTACATGTAAACACACACACATACGGACGTCCAGCCGAAAATATTCAGAATGGCTTCCCAGGACTTCAAAACGTGGAGATCTGATGAAAACTCGATTTTCGAAAATCGGACCTGAATCAATAACTTCCCTTGGATAGCGGGAAGTTAAAAAAACTATTTCTTAGATAATACCTCGATACTGACATAAAATAACTAAGCAACACAAATATATATTGAAAAACTGCTTACTAGGCGCATCGTTGTAGCCTGTAGCAATGATTTTCATGAGTTTGAAAGTTCAAAGGCCATGGCATATATAAAAGAACTGAGTCATGTTCAAAATGTCTACGTAATGTCCATGAAATGTTTGATGAAGACATATTATGCTACCATACGAGCTTATATTACTAGTTCCAGTCCAGACTTACACAGTTTGGGACCGGGTTTTAAAAAGTTAGACAATTACAAATTAAGCTGTGGCAGTGCGTGTCGGTAGAATTTATGACCACGCTGCTTTGTCGGCTAAAATACTCTATGTATGTTAAAAGGAGAGGGAAACTTCTGAGTCCATAAGTTAAGGGGATATTCTTTCTCTCCGCGGCTTCGAATTGGCATTGCTAACTCTGTTTCAATCCCTCTTCCCCGATCTGTTCCTGAGTGACAGACCTGAGGAAAGCAAATCCCCAAAAATACCTATAAGATACCCGTCGGAATAGCTTGCGGGCCGTGACTGTTTCCACCCTTGAAATGTGTATGAATTGGAACCAAATCTGCAAGGTTATTAAAAAAGGATGTCCCTGGGGCGGTACGTTTTTTTTTTAATTTGCAATAATATCGCATTTATGATTCATTATTTTCAAAAACGAAGAACCGACGGAAATTATGTTTTGAGGAATTTATTCTAAAAAACTAAACAAGATATCAAGAAAAAAAAAATACCACACTGTGGCAGTAGGTATTTCTCCTATTACATAAATTTTTTTCTGTAATATTTATAAAGAAATACAGCGGAAAATAGACACGGGCTGAACCCAATTTTTTTGTCCCTTAACAAGATGCAATACATTCCAAAATTTAGTACTATGATAAATAGCCGTCTAATGAAATATTTATTGTTTCAACCAAACAACCGGGCTATTTAAGTTCTAAAAAATGAGTTGTGTTTTTTTTCAGTGTAATTTCCAAAAACTTAGACCGGAGTTATTTAGAAATCCATAGTTTAGCAATATTCCATCATCTCATCAAATCAAATCGTATTGTCAACATAATATAATTATGATGTACAGTTTGATCTGTTGCTCTTCAAATGTCTAATAAACCAAGCCATGTATAATACAATAAAAAATCTATAGACTTTTATAAAAATTTTCAAAAAAGGTTACGGACCAGTTTTCAAAAATTTGGTACCGTACGATGTTCCGCGAGCTCCTGCATCTTTTGGCACTAGGTACTGCCTTTTGTCTACCTTTATAACTTTCTGAAATATAGCCGAAACTCACTCTCCGGGGTAACTGATCTGATAATCATTCAATGAAAAGGACACCTACCTGCCCAGTATACACTTTTCGATCAATTCTAAAATTTCTTTTTTCAAACGGTAGACAATCTATCTGTCACGGGAGTTTTTATTTTTTCGATATTGGCTTTCGTTTTCGAAATAATCAACTTTTTGTCCGAAAAATCGGGAAGTTTCGTCTTTTTTCACCATTTTCGATTTTTCGAAAAAAGTTACGTACCGATTTTAGAAAACTTGGTATCATACGATGCCTCACAAGCCCTTGCATCTATTGCCACCACTGCCTTTCGTCTACCATCATAAATTTTGGAAATATAGCCGAATTACACTCTTCCACGAAAACGATCTAATAAATGTTTTCAAAGTTAAAAAGTAGAGTGACAGCTGAACAAAATTACAGATTACAAACATGGTTAGGTAACATGCCCTCTTTCAAAAACCATTTCATTTTGTTAACCCTTGGGCCCAGAAGTGTTCGACAGGGTTTAGGTCAATTTTACAGTTGAAATTCAGTATTTAAATATCCTCTATTTATAGGTAACAGCTACTAATACAATCCAAAATGTAGTATGTTTTATATATAAAAAATACGACGTAATATTTTGAAAAAAAAAAAAAACATTAACATTTTACATTACTTGTAACCCCATCTCATAACTTTGTAACCAAAGTCTTTAGAATATATTAAACCATCATGTAGACAGTATAACTGAGTTAGTATTCCTGGTACATGTTAATATAGTTTGGAATATAATACACAATTTCACTTTTAGACCTTGAAATACGATGTAAACTTGAGTCACCGTAGCTAATGACTACTCCAGTTTCCGACGCCTTTCTTTGGAAATCTTACCAAGCTTAAATGTCTCATTAAAACGCTAAATATTTATATAACACAAAGTTTTACCAACCTTTTTCCGACAGCTCTACCTCCGTTAATATATACGTGTCGTGTGATAATTTGATGATTTGAATTTTCGTGAAAACCGTAGGGATATTGCGAAAACACAAATAATTAGACAATAGGGAAAACAGTTCTAAATCCTACTGGAAGAAGATAGGGTTATGCAAAAACATAAGTCGCTTCTAGTACTACTGCGAAATAAACGTTGGTTATTATGAAATAAGAAAGCTGATTGGCCGGTCGGAGCGCCCAAAGCGAGACCTCCTTTAATTGGTTGACGTTTTGTGAAACGTTCAATAAAAAGTAAAGTTTCTATAAATCGATATTGTATCGACCCCTCATAACTATATGATATAATACTTCAAAGCACACAGGGTAAAACTAGGAACCAATCAGAATAAGATTTGGTCAGTAAGCCAAAATCTAGCCAATCGGAGTTAAGAATATTCTATGTTACTAAAGCGACGCGTGTTTTTGCAAAAATTCTATCTTTTTCCAGTAAGATTTGGAAATGTTTTCACCATTGTCTAAAATTCGAATTATCAAATCATCCTGCGACATACGTATCGTTCTCGTATACAGTTCCAACCAAACTTTATGGCGGATGTGAAAATAGGCACAAGTCGCGTCGCAGTAACCAATTTTAGGTGTAACGGGACGCAGTGGAGCAAGGGGTACATGACTGTACCTGCGCAAGCACGCTTATAGCGTTGTATTCCGATCCGCCATAAAGTTTGAGGCGCACTATACTACCCTGCCCCTAAGGCCCCATAGGGCCATGGTTCGAATCCGGGCGTGTACCAATGAGTTTTTCTGACTTAAGTACACAATATCACTGACACCGTGCTTCGGAGGGCACGTTAAGCAGTCGGTCCCGGACGCTGTCAATAGATGGCGGTCGTTACAGTTCCCAACCCGCAGTGGAGCAGCGTGGTGGACTTAAGCTCCAAGCCCCCCTCCTCACCCTGGGGGAGGCCTAAGCCCCTGCAGTGGGGTAAAAATGGGCTGATGATGATGATGATGATACTACGTTTTCTCGTATCTAGGGCTAGGGATGTACCAACCGATACCCACAAGGTATAAATAATAATATTTGGGACAATAATACCTGGGCATTCCACACAGTGCAACCTAGTCCCAGAGTAAGCAAGTATTATGCTTGTATTATGGAGTACTAGACAATTGGTAAATATACTTAAATATTCTTTTTATAATATATACATATATAATATATACATATAATATATATATATAGATACGGAATAAATAGATATGTTAATGCACACAAATATTTGTCCCCGGCGGGAATCGAACCCGTGACCCTTGGCTGCGCAGTTAAGGTCTCCAAGCACTCGGTCAATCGATCAATCAAATCGATAACCACAGATTAAGCAATAACTGCTCATATCGATATCGATACATATTGACATAACAGTTAAAACAGACTGAAGTAAGTCCTCGTCGAAATGAATCACATGACCCTAAACACGAGGTAGCTGCTGTTCACCGTTGAGGAGTTCCTCTCGACAGCCTGCCATTTCTATCAGATCAAATAAAACAAATATTCATTAAAAGATGTATTTACATACACTTATCGAATGTCGGAAAGTGAAGCGTTGGACGCCCCCCGGTCAGGTGGACAGATGACCTGAAGCACCATACCGGGGGTAGTTGGATGCGACAGGCGGAGGACCGTATATGGTAGCGGGCTTTGGGAGAGGCCTATATCCTGCAGTGGAGAGACACGGGCTGATGATGATGATTGAAAGTCAATAAGAATTAATTAAGTAGGTACATGTTCAGGAAACTAGAAAGAGAAGTACAGGCAAGAAACTCCTCTCTGTATAGTTTATATTAAATATAATTTTATATGTTTCCTTCTTTTTAGGATTATCTATACTTTTTATTGTATCATTATTTTATTGTATATTTGAAGAGTTTTATTTTAATTCACTGTACATACGTAATGTGAAAAAAACAGAGATTTTTGTTTCACCTTTTAATATCAAAGAGAATACGGTATTTGACAGTTCATGGTTGAAATCATGGTTGACTGTTAGAATCCGACCTATATACAAAGTTTTGTATTCGCGCTATTAACCGTTCAGGAGTTCGCTCACGAGGAGACAATCCTGGCTGCGGCATCAGATTATGTTTATCGATATCTTCAGTGGAAGTGGGTGAAAATAACGTTCAAAGATTCCATTACATACAAACCAACATACAGGTGGAACTTATAAAAGCGTATTAAATATTATAATTGTCTAAAGGGCAACTGGTTCACGAGTTATAGCCAATCAAGTCAATGCGTAGTTATTTATTTATTGAAACACAATCACATCACATATATTCATACAATAACCAAAAAAGTATTCTATAGTATATAACATTCAATTTATCATGTTAATTGTAAAAGGAAAATTAACTTTTGTCTATTTGTAAGTAAATAAAACTAATCCAATAATCCACCCCTCGTCACCCCCGACGCAAAGGTGCCCTTGATACTCATCGCATTGCAATTTATAGTATTATTCTAATATATTTGAATATACATGACATGGTGTAAGTAGGTACATAAAGTTATGTATTTATAATATACGATTTTATTTTACAATCAATGTTCACAATAAATAGGTTTTTGCGCAATTGACAATTGGTTTTCGTTTCATTCAATAATGAAAGCTTTGTACGTAGGACGCGTGTGGAATGAAAATTTCAAGGATGCATATTGGTACGTGTTTCGACGTCTTTATTGCTTACACTTATTGACTTGCGCTCGAATAATAAATGTTATTGCAATATGAATTCAAGTATATTTAAAGCTCATAGAGTAAATAAATTTGACAGCAGCGTTTGGTTTTAATAGAGTCAGAAATGTCACTTCGCCGTATCGAAAAGGTCGTACGCAATTTCGCGGGGGTGAAGACCGGCGCGCGGGGACCTCGTGTACTGAAACTCGCCATTTTGCACTAGCTAGCTAGAGTATGGTTGGATAGACGGTAAACGCAGAAGAGTGATTCTAGTCAATTCGTACTTTTATGTTAAAGCTACATTACAATTTAATAGAAACATTGAAGCACAATGACGACCGCTTAGCCTAGTGGGTAGCGACCCTGCCTACGGGGCTAGAGGTCCCGGGTTTGAATCTCAGGTCGGGTCAGTATTAATATGATGAATATTGATACTGGTACCGGGTCTTGGTTGTTATATATAAAAAAAAAATATTTATATAAGTATATATTATAAAGAATATTTAAGTATGTATATCAGTTGTCTAGTAACCCATAACACAAGCATAATACTTGCTTACTTTGGGACTAGATGGCGCTGTGTGGGAAGTCCCATGTATTATTATTATTATTATTATTATTATTATTATTATTATTACAATACCCCACTTTTAGATATGTTTTAATTTAATACTTTTTTTTATTAAAAATGTATTATTCGATAATGTTTATATAACGATGTTGATCAGATGAAAATAGGCTAATTTAACAGAAAAATATATATATTTATATATACTTATATATATATGTACCCATGGGTACGGTTGTTGTGTCGTTATAGCCCAGAGCGCAACGAACCTATCTCACATTTATAAGGCCATAGGGCCATGGTTCGAATCCGGGCGTGTACCAATGAGTTTTTCTGACTTAAGTACATTAACTATCACTGACTCCGTGCCTTGGAGAGTACGTTAAGCAGTCGGTCCAGGACGCTGTCAATAGATGGCGGTCGTTACAATCCCCAACCCGCAGTTGAGTAGCGTGGTGGATTTAAGCTCCAAACCCCCCCTCCCCCTGGGGGAGGCCTAATCCCCTGCAGTGGGGTAAAATGGGCTGATGATGATGATGACACGGTAAAAAGAAATTTGTTCATTAAAAAATTTTTTTTAATTAAAATATATTGCGTTAAACCTAGAAAATAATTTGTTGGTTTAATATAGATAATATGCCTTGAAACAAAGAATTATTCTTGATCAAAGATATAGTTTTTTACCTTGGAGGTAATAACTTTAATCAAATAAATAATATTACCTATTCTTCATATTTTTGTATTAGTTTTTTCTATAAATCTAATGGTAATTTTATACTTCGATCCTGTACGAGTTTGGAACCTGAATTTCATAAATGCTTCGCCATACCAATATTTTTTGCTTATGAAATGCTAAGGAATGAAATGGAATGTACAATAAAAACGTGGGTTTCACGTGGATGTTTTTTTGGACCAACCGGAAGATCTTGCGGCATTCGGCCTGAATGTTCTATGCACAAGGAGAAAAACCGAGAAAAATTTTTAATCAAAGAATACGCTGTTTTTGGTGCAAAAATTAAACTGTTCCGTTTGTGAGCATATAGGCATGAGCATATATATATACAATAATAATAATATCTGGGACATCCCACACACCGTCATCTAGTCCAAAAGTAAGCAAGTATTGTGCTTGTATTATGGGGTACTAGACAACTGATATACATACTTAAATATTCTTTTCTTTTATAATACATACATATACAGATACTTTTACACCCAGACACGGAACAAATAGACATAGAATAGATATACATGTAGTCGAAATGTTTGAAATATCTTCTACTAGCGACCCGTCCCGGCTTCGCACGGGTAGCAGAGCATATAAGCCGTAGTGTTTTTTCTCCTATCAGCTTGTTGCGTTGAACAATTGGATTGGATTTTATTAGATTCAAATGTAACTTAAATTCATCCTACTTGGAGTATTTTTGATGCATTTTATTTTCAATTCTATAAATATTTGAAAAAGTAAAGAATAAATACACAACAACAAACTATAATATTGTATCTTTGTATACAATATTGATAACTTCAGTCGTCCGGTATGGTCGGCCAGCGCGGCGCGCGGTGTCCAGTTGCTTGTCGTGCGATAATTATATTTCGCGATAGCTCTTAACATATTAATTTAAATTGTATGGTGTAACGGGCAATTATAATGTGTATGAAATGCTAAAAATAAATAACGAATTTAATTTGATAAGGATTAATACTGTATCGGTATAAATTGCTTTCCAATTATCTCATCATATACCATTTTTTAACCATAAAAATAGGTATAGTAAACTATCCATAAAAGATAGACATAGGCCATTGCGGACTTTTCTTTAGTCCTATATAAGATACACAATTCCTACACAATTGCACAATACAAAAAATTGTAAATAAACATATCAAATTTTTAGATACCAATTATTATTGAATTCTAGGTTTTGATCTTTAATCATGTAATGTCTGGCTAGATAGTCGGCGTCAGAAAACCTAGAAAAAAATATCACCTAACTGTTCGGTTATAATTCACGCACGCCAGTATGACAAATAGATAGTCACACTCGCAAGTTTGTAAAAGTTGACCTTTCATTTTTGTTGACATTGTATTATGAGGGTCCATTCAGACATTATTTAATCAAAGGTTTTGATTTGTTCCGTGTGTAAAAATAGCCATAAATTGTCGAATTTTTTGATTGCGAAGACATATACACTTGATTTTGAGGTACTGAACCCTAAAAATATTTCGTAACACAAAGTAAAGCCAACCAGTCGAAGCACGGGAAGCATATCATGGCGTTGTAAAATGTAATATTGTCAAATTTTAATTTTGCAAACTATTTACTGCTGTAAGCTTACTTTATAACAATAAATAAATAAATAAATAAATAAATATCTCTGTATCCAAAAAAGACAAATACTAAAATCGTGGAATCTTATCTAAGAGCAGAGAGTTTAATGGATACACACAGAGAGTTTAATGGATACACATACATCTTTCGAACGTGCCTCTTTCAATAGAATGTTTATTTTTTTACTGTGATGATGTTGCTTTTATATCGTTGCCGAGGTCGGCTTTTATTTCGTTTCATTTGCATAATCGATCCTCGAGTGGTTTATATCTGAGTTGAACCAGTTTTCAGAAAATCTTTCTATAATCTATAGGCACTAGTAAATAGTCGGTATGTAAAGCTATTTTAAGAAATATATTTTTCTGATAGATGAAATTATTTTTAGAAACTAATTTCAATGTTTTACCATGCGGCATGAAATTGTTTTTTAATATTTTTTTTATATTGATAGTGAGTCGGCTGAATGGCTTTTTCTTTGCCTAACTGTCAAATATAAAACACAATCTGACATATGATCTGACGTTTGACGCATGGTTTCAGTGGTTTCATCTTGTTCTGAGTTGAGTAAGGTTTCATCCGAACGTCCATTGGTTTCATGTGTGAGGATCACAGACTATTTAAGTGAGGATCACAGGGTACGCCTATTATTAGATTTCTCTTGAAATAATTAATAAACCAACGCTTTAACAGGGAGTAGCATTCGCCAAGGCTATGTAGTGACACTACATAACTACGTCACTAGTGAGCCGTCAGTTGGAAGCACGTCGAAAGCCATTAAATTGTCAATTTTGAACGAGCCAATAAAAACTAGCCGACCTCTCCCCATACCCGCCACTTTTTGGCGATTTCGTTTTCGTACTGACGTTTATTAAAGCGTGGTCTAAAGGTTTACTTGTCTGTGGATACAATTTCTCTCGAAACGGTTTTGGAATCGGCCTAATCTATTTTTACTCTACATACCAACCAACCGAATTGTTAAGGAAATTAATATATCTCTAAGACTTTTTCGATTCCAATAATCGTAGTTTGCACTGAGCTTTTATGAATGAATCAATTAGTCGGACAGGACTAAACTTATGTTTTTTTTTTTGGGCCCGTATCCAAAGCGTAGGTACCAACAGGACCTCTATTAGAACAGCTCCTCTGTCCGTCTGAACCGTTACAGGTAGACCACTTGAAATTTTCACGGTGTATGTATTTCAGTGGCCTATAACAACGAATAATAAAAATAAATAATTTAATGCAGTTAAAAATTAAAGGGGGTCTCCATCATTGGTCTCCATAGATGAAACGTGTTTTTTTTTCGACGTTTTCGGTGATTACGGCTACTATCACAATAAATACCAAAAATTAAATTAAGTTAAACATTAAAGGGGATCCCCCCCAAGAATCATGTTTTTTTTGACGTTTTTAGTGATTGGTGTTTATGGGATTATTAGTTGCACTTGAAATCATGAAGTTTTTTTAGGGGTTAGTCGTTAGTAATGCTAATGCAATACCGTTATAACAACATATAATAAAAATAAAATTAATTTAAAAATTATAGGGAACCCTTCGTGTGGGACTTACAACTTGGCCGGTTTTCTATGTTACATATTTATTCGTTTACGGTGATCTATCTATAAAGCTAAGGATATATACTTGGAAACTATAAACTTCTGAAGTTTATTTAAACGACTCCAACCCAGAAGGAGTAAAAAAAATTAATCACATTATTCAGGTATCTCAGATAATAAGACAAAAGTGCCCTTTATTTTGTTTTCATCTCAGTCACGAGTTTCACAGCTACTTCAACACGGTGAAAGTATAATAAAGTTAATATTTCTGGGACGCGTAACCCTAACGAACTTCAGCGTTAAGTATATAGTTTGACCGGAACCGCTCTACCGCGCCTTAGGTGTGTGCGCGGCGCAAAGGGAGGCAGATCTGCTCTGTCAGTCCGTCGGCTGCCTTCCCTCCTCGTCGCGCACATACCTAAGGCGCGGTACAGCGGTTTCGGTCAAACTATAGTATATTTTCTAATCTTCTAATCACTACGTATTACAAGAAAAAATCCCCCCCGCGTCTGTCTGTTTATCTGAACGCGATGAACTTAAAAAATAATTCCTTCGGGTGATTTTCATGGGCTTTAAAACACTACACAGCGAAATGAACTCACTAAACTTGTAAAATCTATGTGTGTTTTAGAAACTGATAGCTTCACATCGTCGTCATCACTTATTTGAATCTAAATGAACATGTCATCAATGATTTGCTTGGCATATGCGTTGCCTTATGTACTTTAAGGTTCAGACGCTATAGAGCTTTCTATAAAACGTACCGTAAGTTACAATAATTTTCGTTTGTTTTTCACTAAACTTTTTGGAGCTGAATTAGCGATAGGGAAGTATTATTACATAGATTATTTTCCCTTCGAACGCCCGCCCCAGCGCATGTACACTTACAATCAAACTTTCAATTAAACCGAAAATAGGCACAAGTCGCATCGCAATAACCGGTTTTAAGTTTAGCGGGACGCAGTGAAGCGAGGGGTCTATCGTATCACTTGTAGTACCTGCGCAAGCCCGCCTATAGCGTTGTATTCAGATCCACCATAAAGTTTGACGCGATCTGTACCAATGAGCTTTTTTCTAATTTAAGTACATAACTATCACTGACTGTGTCTTGAAATGCACGTTAAGCCGTCGGCTCGGTTGCCATCGATGGCAGTCGTCAAAATCCATCAACCCGCACTGGAGCAGCGTAGTAGATTAAGCTCCAAGCCTCCTCATCCCGAGGGGAGGCTTAAGCCTTTGTGGTAGAGCATTAATAGGCTGATGGTATGGTATTTTACTTTCGTTTATTAAGAACTGGCCCTTTTTTAGATGACGCACTCCAAGACGACGTTATATTTTTTATATCAAAGATACGGCTCGTAAAAACTTTGAAACATTGCGAAATGTAATGCAATCACGCTGAGAGGTTTTAGGACAACAGTAAAATTAAAAACGAAATTTTTATAAAGGTTTCTTGTGCTCACTTTCGATCTTAAATTTTAACTGTTTTATAATAATAAGAATAATATCAGGGAAATCCCACACTGTGCCATCTAATCCCAAAGTAAGCAAGTATTATGCTTGTATTATGAGGTACTAGACAACTGATAAACATACTTAAAAAATCTTTTTTTTAATAATAAATACATATACAGGTGAGGTTTTAATGACTAGCCAAATTTTAATATAATGACTTTGATAAAAATCCGTTGGCCATCTTGTTCCTTTTTAGTATCGTTCAGTTAAGACTACGTAAACCTTTCCCAAAACTACCAATATACTAGTCACCATTCACAAGGGCGCCAGTGCCCGTGCACGCGCTCCGCCCGCATGCCCCATACCCCGCCCTTTCGTATGTAAGAAGAAGGTAGCCAAACTTTGTTAAAAAATGTTTAGGATATAGTTATTGATTATGAATATTTGACCTATATTTTTATTTACGTAATGAGGTCTATTGGTGATACCTAACATCTAGAAAAATTTTGTCTGGTGACTGAAATCTTATCCTGTATAGATACTTTTACACCCAGACACGGAATAAATAGACATGTTCATGAACACAAATATTTGTCCCGAGCGAGAATCCAACCCGCGACCCTCGGCTCCGCAGTTAGGGTCTCTGCCACTCGGCCAACAGGTCAGTCGGTTTAACTGTTTTAGTATGTTAATATTACCATTTTTCCCTTATCTTGGTATTACTATATCAGCCTTTTATGCCCCACTGCAGGGGCTTAGGCCGCCCTTTGAGATGAGGGTGTTTGGAGCTCAAACCACCACGCTGCTCCAGTGCGGGTTGGTGGATTTTAACGACTGCCATCTGGTGACGGTGACCAACTTGATATTAGGGATTACTTTTTAAATTTGTTAGTCCATAATCATTGGTTTCAATATGCCCTCTTAAAAAAGCACAGTTTGTATAAAGAGACACCTGTGTTGTATGTTAAGTTAATGTTTATTTAACCTATTCACTTTACATTAACCATATTTGGTCAGATTGAAGGTCACGACCTATTTAATTAACAGAGACAATTGATTGATAATGATTGATGACTAGTTAAACGGTTAAAAAAAGGATTAGATTATAACATAATTTTACTTGCATAAAAACGTGCATTTTTATGCGTTATTCCAAGGTTCAAATCATAAAAGTACGAATTGACTAGAAGTCCTCTTCAGCGTTTACCGTCTAACCACTCATACTCTAGCTAGCTGGTGTAAGATTCAGAATTTCCATCCGCGATGGCCCCGCGCCCGGTCTTCAGCCTCGCGAAATTGCGTTTGACATTTTTGATACAGTGAAGTGACATTTCTGACTCTATTAAAACCAAACGTTGCTGTCAAATTTATTTACTCCATGGTTCAAATATTGGCAGCGTTAACAAACTTAATAAACAATTTCTACTATAGCTAGTCATTCGGCACAACGCGGCTCTGCTTCATTATGTTATGTCCTAAATGTGTAAAAAATATTTATTATCGTATATAGTGCTTTTAATTCGATTTGAATTAAGAACGTTACTTTCACCCCTATATTTAAAACGGTTAATAAAATTAGATTGGAAAGCGCTAGATCGTTTAAACCTTCGAATATGTAAGTTAATTCGCAATCAAAAGTTTCAGTGAGATTTGAGTGAGTCGACTAAGACATTTTTAAATGTGAGAATCTTTACAGCTGGATTAGGTAGTTGACATTTAATTTATAAATTTTTTCATATCGTTTTATTTTAATAATTATTTTTCTTGTTGATGTTCATTATTGAAAAAAAATTTAAGTATATATATCAGCTGTCTAGTACCCCATAATACAAGCATAATACTTGCTTGCTTTGGGACGAGATGGCGCTGTGTGGGATGTCCCAGATATTATTATTATCGCGTCTTGGCTGTTTTTCATCCTCATAGTTTCGGAGGTTTGCAAATAATGTTCTAATATTGACTGACCAATTGGCCGAGTGGTTAGAGACACTAACTGCGGAGCCAAGAGTCACGGGTTCGAATCCCGCCCGGGACAAATATTTGTATGCATGAACATGTCTATCTGTTCCGAGTCTAGGTGTAAAAGTATCTATATAAGTGTATATTACAAAAAATATTTAAATACTATCTATATCAGTGGTCTAGCACCCCATAACACAAGCATAGTACTTGCTTACTTTGGGACTAGATGGCGCTACGTGGGATGTCCCAGATATTATTTATTATCGTAAAATGGATATTTTATTTTGTGAGATATTGTTGCTGTGGATTTTGTTAAATCTAGACAATATATAAAAAAAAATGTTTTATTGTACAAAAACATTAGAACACAAACAGAGTTGGCCCAGGCTAGGATTGTAGGGTCTAGTCTCTTTCATCCTATTCAACCGCAAAATGTAACAAACAAAAGGAAAAAAATAAAAATAAATGGTAAACAAATTTCCATATAGTAGAATAACAAAAAAGAAAAGGAAGAAAATAATAATAATAATAATACATAATTATTAAACTTATAGACTTACTTATACAGAAATATGTGTGAATATCCCTGTAATATATTATTAATAATATGTAATATATTACACACTATTACACACATATATTACACACAGAAATATGTGTGAATATCCCTGTAATATATTATTAATAATATGTAATATATTATTAATAATATATTATTGTAAGGACAATGTTAAGTGCTTCAAGTGTGCCAAAATACAAATAAAGTATTGAGTAGGTACTATCTAAAATCTTGCACTACTGTAGACGTTAAGTGAAATTCGTTTAATAGGTTGTTATGGCGGTAAATCCTCGTTTGTTCCACGTAATATCCTACCTTATCTGGGATGCACGCTACGCGGCATTATTATGTGGCATAACCGTGTTAATGTTTTAGGGGTTAAATTAATTATGCTTATAACTCAAGCACTTTCTGGTCTACGTTGAATTAATTTCATCAAGTTCCACCAGCAGTGATTTAAAAGTATGTTATAGGCTATTTGACTAATTTTTTGTAAATAGTTTTATATGAAAGACTTTTCTATATGTTTCTATTGACGACCGCTTAGCCTAGTGGGTAGCGACCCTGCCTACGAAGCTGGAGGTCCCGGGTTCGAATCCCAGGTCGGGTCAGTATTAATATGATGAATATTGATACTGGTACCGGGTCTTGGTTGTTATATATATATAAAAAAAAAAAAAAAATATTTATATAAGTATATATTATAAAGAATATTTAAGTATGTATATCAGTTGTCTAGTAACCCATAACACAAGCATAATACTTGCTTATTTTGGGACTAGATGGCGCTGTGTGGGAAGTCCCATGTATTATTATTATATTATTATTATATTATTATTATATTATTATTATATTATTATTATTATTATATGATAACAGTGAAGTACATTTTAAAAATAAATAATAATATAATATAATAATAACACACACAATCACAACAACGTCTAGGTCCCAAACTAAGCATTAGCTTGTATTTTGGGTACCAAGCGAAGACAACACATACATATAACAACCAAGACCCGGTGCCAGTATTAATATTCATCATATAAATACTGACCCGTCCTGGGATTCGAACCCGGGACCTCCAGCTTCACAGGCAGGGTCGCTGCCCACTAGGCTAAGCGGTCGTCATTATTCATCATTATTCATTATTCAAAAGTCATGAGAGAGGGCAATACCGCATGGCAAAACTATGTGTGACGTCAGCCCGTTCAAAATAATGTTAAATTTCGTTACGCAAGAAAGAGGCAGATATAAAACTTTTGTAAATTTATAATTCTCATATTCTTCAACCGAATAAAATTTTGTTTGTAAATTTTACTATCCTTAAAGTCTATTTTTATGTTTTCTTGATAAATATAATTTATTTAAAATTAGTAAAATACACAATACTAGAGAAAAATGTTGGTTTGCAAACATAATACTATAATAATAATGACGACCGCTTAGCCTAGTGGGCAGCGACCCTGCCTACGAAGCTGAAGGTCCCGGGTTCGAATCCCAGGTCGGGTCAGTATTTATATGATGAATATTTACACTGGCACCGGGTCTTGGTTGTTAATGTATGTAGTGTCTTCGCTTGGTACCCAAAATACAAGCTAATGCTTAGTTTGGGACCTAGACGTTGTTGTAATTGTGTGTGTTATTATTATTATTATTATAGTATTTTATACTATTACTAGCGACCCGCCCCGGCTTCGCACGGATAGATAGACAGGATGATAAATTAGTATTTTAAATAGAGTAAATAAATTTGACAGCAGCGTTTAGTTTTAATAGAGTCATAAATGTCACTTCACAGTATCAAAAATGCCAACGCGATTTCGCGGGGGTGCAGACTGGCGCGCGGGGACCTCGCGCACTGAAACTCGCCATCTTACACCAGATAGCTAGAGTATGAGTGGTTAGACGGTAAACGCAGAAGAGGGCTTCTAGTCAATTCGTATTTTAATGCTTAGAATTTCGCAATCACGGAACCAAATTAATTTTTATCACATAATAATGTATATACCACCGATATTTTTGATAGACCCATTCAGTGACTTATTCACGGCTTTGTAGGCGTGATTAATACGCATAAGCATGCCAAATTACAGCTTTTCAGTACCAAGAATCTCTGAATCAAACAGCGGACAGACGGACTTGTCGTCACATGTCGAAAACATAAGGTTTCTTTGTTAGTTACTATTGAACTATAAACATGAATTTTATTGTTATTTAAACTACAATATTTCTACAATTCTACATAGTTTATTAATAAAATATACTCCAAATTAAAAACTAATTAAAAAACTAAAAATACTTACAATTTAAAAATACTATTTAAATAATGATCAATGAGAACATTTTAGTATTATTTCATGAAAAACAAAACCACATAATATACGCAACAAAATAATAAATACAATATAATAACAATAATATATATATAATAAAAATAAACCATAAAAAATAGCAATCAATAGTTTTATTAATCGTTTTAACTCGAAATTAATCAATAATTACAAAACACGCTACTTCAAATGCATAAAAGTAAACCAATTTCATAACGGTCTCTTTCTTTCCATTGGTTTCCGCTGCGTAGGGTATCTCCCTCTAATTTTACCAACACTCGGGCCTTAAAAGTGGGGTAGGTCGTTACATACATATGTATGTGAGAGACAAAAAAACTCAGTGCATACACTGAGAAAAGCGTTCTTCAAAACATATGATTCACCATCAAATACTCCACACGTCAATACGTGTGGAGTATTTTGTAGACAGATCTTTAGAAATAATTTCTGAAGTCTTAGGCGGAAATTTAAAAAAAAGTTAGATAAATACAACTCAAAAAACACTTTCAACGAAAATTGGTTCAAATATGATATGTTTGAGATATTTGTTTTTAACTTTATTATTTGAAATTTAACCGATAAGGCGGTAAGCTTTCCGTACCAAAAAGAGTACCTTGCTGAATTTCTTAACTGATTTCTATGGAAAAAATATATGTAACAGGAGTAACCCTGTTACAGACTCGTGTGTTTGTGTGTTTTTTTTTTGACATCTTGTTGTTAGGTTTAATGTAAGGCTTCATGACTTGTTAACTATTTAATATATTATTTAAATAAATTAACTAACAATGTAGGAACTTGTATTGCGAGACGGACGCGAAGTCAATGGCGGCGATGGACAGTGTCGGCACCATAGACTGTACTGATATATTGATCATAGACTAAGTACCTGTGTGACACTTGTTTAGTTGTTTTATCATAAATTTTACAAAAACATGATTCTCTTCGTATTTTTTGCTCACAAAGTAAATGATTCATAAATTATATATTAAAACGATTTTCATAAAAAGGAAAACACACCTACCTAGGCAAATTTTGGTTCTAAAACAAACTCAATTCGGGAGTGGAAACAGCCACGGCCCGCAATCTGTTTCGAGAAGCATTTTATAGGTACTTTTAGGAATTTGCTCCTGTCATCTCTGTCGCTCAGGAACGGATCGGGGTAGAGGGATTGAAATGGAGATAGCAGCGCCAAATTGAAGCCGCTTAGAGAAAGACTATCCCCTTAACTGTATTCACGATTAACGGAACCCTTCACTGTACTTGGCCCGACACGAACTTGCCGGTTAGCACCTAAAATAATAAATAGAAAAAGTAATAAAAATAGCTAAAGAAATAGAGGTATCAAGGTCTATTATCTACACGGCTACAGCGGTGAAAAAGTGAAAAAAAAGAGGAAGACAAGATGGCGGAAAGATGGAGAAATTGATAGAGAAGCAAGAAGTAGAGAGGCAAGGTCAATGGTAATATAATAGGATAATGGAGACAAGATATAATAGAAGATATGAGGAACAACGGGTTAACAAGAGGCCCATGTACCTAGAAAAAAAGGGGGAACGAAAAAGTCAAAAGATGTTGGCAAGATTAAGATGTGGGAATCTGGAAGAGGAAAACAAATATTGATGGCAGTTAAGGATAGAAAATGCAAAATATGTGGGGGTGGAGGAGATTTAGAGCACTTGATGGGGCATGTAAGGTGGGAAAGAAAAAGGGGAATAAGAGAACTGCTAGGGGGGAAATGGGGAAAGAGAAGTCGTAGAATGGGTACGGAGGATAGAGAACTTAAGAAAAGGAAAAGTAGGGAGAGGAAATAGAAATAAATATTTATATAATAATAATAACGTATACTTGACAACAACGTCTAGGCCCCAAACTAAGCATTAGCGTGTGTTTTGGGTACCAAGCGAAGACACCACATACATGTAACAACCAAGACCCGGTACCAGTATCGATATTCATCACATAAATACTGACCCGACCTGGGATTCGAACCCGGGACATCTGGCTTCGTAGGCAGGGTCGCTACCCACTAGGCTAAGCGGTCGTCAATCGGATCGTCAACCGTCAATCAATAAATATCAAGGTGAAGAAAAAAAATTATAATATGTAATACGGTGAAAATGTATGAAACCAACTCCGAAAACTCGACCAATTGCTGTTTTGTATACAAATATATAGGATAGGATAGTAAACATTGTTAAATACCTATTCGCAGTTCAGTAAACCGCAGTTTAATTATATTATTGTGTGCTACAATAAAAGAGCAACAATGAACGTTATAACATTGGCTCATAATTGGTTCGAACGACCACCGTACGTTATTTCTGTACTGTATTTAGGTCGTCTGTCGACGCAACGTAATCGCTCTTTGCAATAAAAGAAAAGCAATTAAACGCTTCTAATACTATAACGGGCAATGAATCATTGGCAGGTGGAATTTAATGTCATTAAATTTAATACTAATAAATTGATACGTTTGGTAAACATAAGGACTCGATAGGGGTCTACATGTTTGTATTGTATATACGTTAAGGGAGAGATCCATTTATTTTCGTCCTTTCATACATTTATTAACTTCTCCGCTCTTCGCTTGTCATTTCAAAACTGAAATGAGACTCCCGCGATAAATAAGCTCATACTTTGAAACTACAGGCAGACACTTCTATTTTATTAAGTTAGAGACCCTAATTGCAGAACCAAAGGTCGCGGGCTCGAATCCCGCCCAGGACAAATATTTGTGTGTATGAATATGACAGTAGTCGTGATAGCCCGAGCGCAGAGAACCTGTTTCAAATTTATAAGGCCGTGTGGCCGTGGTTAGAATCCGGGCGTGTACCAATGAGTTTTTCTGATTTAAGTACGTAACCAACTATTCCGTGTCTCGGAGAGCACGTTAAGCAGTCGCTCCCGGTTGCTGGAAATAGATGGCGGTCATGACAATCCACCAACCCGCACTAGAGCAACGTGTTGGATTTAAGCTCCAAGCTCCCTCGCCCTGGGGAGAGGCCTAAGCCCCTGCAGTTGACTATATTTTTTTTCAATTCCATCATCCCATTATGTTATACCCTACTTCAGGGGGTTAGGGCTCGCCTTTTTAGTGTTCCGTAGCAAAATAGCAAAAAAGGAACCCTTATAGTTTCGCCATGTCCTTACGTCCGTCTGTCTGTCTGTCTGTCTGTCTGTGGGTTTTTCTCGAAAACTGTTGGCAATATACAGGATGAGATTTTAATGACCAGCCAAAATTTAATATAATGATGACCTTTAATAAAAATCCATTGGCCGTCTTGTTCCTTTTTAGTATCGTTCGATAGGAAAATATTCAGTTAAGACTACGTAAACCTTCCCCAGAATTACCAATACACTAGTCACCGTTCACAAGGGCGCCAGTGCACACACCGCGCCCCGCCTACATGCCCCAGGTATGAAGGTAGCCAAATTTTGTTAAAAAATATTTAGGATATAATTATTGATTATGAAAATTTGACTTATATTTTTATTTACGTAATGAGGTCTATTGGAGATACCTAACATTTAGAGAAATTTTGGCTGGGTACTAGAATCTCATCCTGTATATAACGCAGTTAAAAGAAAAAAATATCACAGCTAACTAGACTGCATTATTAAGTGAGTAATAGATTCTCTTATAAAATGTACTTTTAAAAGTAAAATTTTGTAAAAATTCTTTAGAAAATGACAGATAGCGTTTAGCCAATAAGCGAAAAGTAGATGCATTTTATCTTTGTGATGTTATTGTAAAAGATAATAAAAAAAAATTATGATTGATGGTTAAGTTCGATTAACGTCGCGCTCGTTTTTTATATTGTATGGTGGTACGGAACCCTACATGTGCGAGTCCGATTCGCACTTGGCCGTTTTATTATATAGGAATCAATAGAGAGACATCTATTTATTACAGAATGTAAATAAACGATCCTCACATTTGTATACCACTGAAGCCACAGATTACCTACAATCGACTTATTACAGAAATCAAATGCAGTCAATGCAGAAATCAAAAATTAATAACTCGAAAACGACGATTCAAAAATATAAATTGCATTTTTTTAAATAAATATAAAAAATACCCGGTTATTTAAAAACGTAAGGATAGTTGGTTCCACTATTATTAACTCTTAAATGGACATAAATTGTGAGATTAATAATAACAATATATTTCTTGATCTAAGTAACTATTTTAAAGTGTAATTTTAAGAGTCTAGCAACCCTAAAAAGTATACGGCCGTGATAATGCAATAATATCACCGTACCTTGTTTAATAGCTAAGGGTACTTTGATATTCGAAACCGAATCTGCTGCGAAAACTCTCACGCGTCTACTGTCAAGCTGACAGAATTAAAAAGCTTAATTTTTACAGGAAAATATTCTCCATTTACGAACGCTGAATTTCATAAATTTTCACTTCCTCTGCCGCTCATTGAGGGAGTCTATGAGGCGTGATTATCTTGTTAGCGCTTCACATTACTAAGTGTAAAAAGAAAACCTTTACAGGATCACTTTGTAGCTTGGGCTTTGTTTGTTTGTCTGTCGACAACTTTTTTTTTTCAGGAACGCGTATACCGAACTCTGTGGCTCAACAGTCTTGTTAAAAAGTTTCTAAGTCAATGCTATTAATAGTATGCCTTATTCAAACACTCGTTATAACGTATTGGATACTTCTCATTGATCTAAAGATTTACGTAATTTATTGACAAGGAATGTTGTGATGGCCCAGAGCGCAACGAACCTGTCTCAAATTTATAAGGCCCCATAGGGCCATGGTTCAAATCCGGGCGTGTACCAATGAGTTTTTCTGACTTAAGTACACAATATCACTAACACCGTGCTTCGGAGGGCACGTTAAGCAGTCGGTCCCGGGCGCTGTCAATAGATGGCGGTCGTTACAGTTCCCAACCCACAGTAGAGCAGCGTGATGGACTTAAGCTCCAAGCCCCCCTCTCAACCTGGAGGAGGCCTAAGCCCCTGCAGTGGGGTAAAAATGGGCTGATGATGATGATGATGATTGACAAGGAACGCTCAGTCCGTATCTAGTTAAGAGGAGTGTGTACTTGCAAATTCCCATATTAGATATTTTTCATACAAATTTCCATACAAACGGCGTTAGCGGCTGCACCCCTTAAACCTTAACCGGTTGGCCCAAAAAAAAGAATGGTATTCGGAACAGCAAAAATTTAAAAGGTTTAGACATTTTTAGTTTTTGAAATATTTTGATAAATCGTAAGAACAAAAAATTAAATGCGCGGGTTTTTTTTTCGGAATCGTTTCATTTTTCACATGTTGAACATTAATCTAATTGCATTTTCACATGTGAAGCGTAAAAAAAAAAAACGAAAAATTACCCCGCGAATTTAAGTTTTGATGTATCAAAATAATTAAAAAAATTAATAAAAACGTTTAAACCTAGTTTTTGCTGATCTGAATACAATTTTTTTTGCACCAATCAGTTAAGGTTCAATGGGGCGCAACCATTAACACAGTTTGCATGTAAATTCACTAGTACACACTCCTCACAAAATATGATAACAAAATCAGTTGACACTTAAAGTTCCAGACTTGGCCTAAGTATAGAACTAGCAGCTGCGATCGTTAGCTTTCATTGCACGTTGTCGTAGTCTTATTCGAAGTATTTATATAGAGAAGCCATGACAGTGACGACGCGAGACGTAAGTATGTGGTGCTTTTGTTTCTAAATCATCGAAGGGGTGAAAGAAATGAAATACTCGGTAAGACGTACACACAAACTCACAAGATCTGCACTCTCTATAATGTTATTTTAGAAGTATAAATTTAGTAATGCCCATCTGGGGGTTGCATTCTCAGATCCCTTGACTTTGTGTCTCATGAATGAGACAATACCAATGAAGCACATTTTTTCTAGTGAAAACGTAATTCTGTATTCTGAAATGTGGTATGTCATATACGATTCTCGACAATCGTAATGTCCTATATGACTCTCGAATACAGAATTACGTTTTAGCTAGAAAAAAAATTTTTCCATTGATATTGCCTCATGAGACAAAGTCAAGTAGTTCAAGAATTACCCCCCTGGAATAATGTACCTTTCCAATGGTGAATGAATTTTTCAAATAGATGCAGAGGTTCCAGTGATTACCCTCCACATGCCCACAAAGTCACTAAATTCAGACTTTCTCTTTAGAGCATTAGTGTTGACTAATACTAATGTTGTCGTAATAGCCGAGTGGTGGCGAGCCCACTTCTGGTTTAGAAGGTCGTGGTTCGAATCCTAGAAGCAGGCATGTTTTCATGAGTTTTTTTCTGACTTGAGTACATAACACACCTGACTTCGTGCATCGGTTGTCGTCACCAGATGGCACTCGTTAAAATCCACCAACCCGCACTGAAGCAGCGTGGTGGATTAAACTCTAAACACCCTCATCCCGAGGGGAGGCCGAACTCCCCTTACAGTGGGGCATAATAGGCGGATATGGTATAGACTAATTTATCGATATCCAAATCCATCGTGGACACTCCCATAGTTCATACATTGCCCACGCATCGAACCGAGGCGCGTGGCAGTGTGTGATCCACCTATAGTTTGACCGAAACCGCTGTACCGCGCCTTAGGTATGCGCGTGGTGAAGAGGGAGGCAGCTCAGCTCTGTAAGTCGGCCGTCAATGCTTAGGAGCTGCCTCCCTCCTCGCCATGCGCATACCTAAGGCGCGGTACAGCGGTTTCGGTCAAACTATAAGTAATTTGTGGTACTGTATGTGGGCTCGAGCCTAAAGCCGTACCGATCGCTAGTTATAAAATCGAATTTTAATCGATCGTAAACGCCGATTGTAAAGTGGTGTCCATAACCGCACGTTTTATGAGCGGTACACGATCGACAATCGACGACGCGAATCTATAGTCCGGACTTTGAAACGTGAAAAAATATTTACTTTGGAATTATTACAACTATACATATAAATAGAAATAGCATGATAGATAAATTCTGAGGATGGATTTAATGTTTGTAAGTACGACTCTATAAGCTCTCACGTTTTCCATAAAAGATAGGCAGAGAGTATAGATTTATATTTGTTACCAAGTGGAGACTGTCGGTCGTTCTTGTGCTTGGAGACGCTGCCTGCAAACCAAAGGTTGTTGATTCAATTCCCGCCCGAGATAAATATATGTGTGTGTGGACATATTTATTAGTTCTGTTTCTGTGTGTAAAAGATTCATTATAAGTACGTGTTTTTTTATATAAATTTCGGGTTTTTTTGTGCAACAGTGGCTGTAGAGTGACCTCGCGCCAGTCCCGTACCACATTTGGGCACATGATCAGCCTTTGGAGTGATTTCAGTCGATTCCGTGCAATTGCACGATCATGTGTGGCGAGCATAGAGGGTATTTATGCCTTCAGCATGGATTAAACCAGAGATGGCTCTGTAGAAAAATAAATTAAATGTACCGTTGAAAACGTTTAGAGCCACAGGCGTACACAAAATTACAAAATTACGTTTAGTCAAATCATTTAAATTGAATTTACAAATAGCCCGTTTTGGCCCCTGCTCGGAAACAAATTTCCTGGTACAATTCATTAAGTAAAAATATTGCTGACTTCTTAAGTGTCATATTCTATGACACTTGAGATATGTACGAGTAAAATTAAATCAAAAAATTAATAATTTTGTTCACCACTTACTGGTATACGAATACGGCTAATGGGTACTGGATAACCGTATAGCGGCCATCTTAATAAAGCGATGCGTTCGGTTCGTTAAATACCCTTTCCATTACCCCTGACACCCCTCCCCCTAAACTGTGTGCGTCATTTGCTTAAAGAGTGCTGACGTCACGCACTTATCTAGGCGATTAATGGAGACTTTGTAAAGTGGAAACACGCACTTCAATGATACTATGTATTAGATAAAAAAGTAAACAAGGGTGTTTTTTTAAGCTTAGGGTTATTACAGGTAGACAAAACCTCTTAAAACGCGTTTTTATATATACCGGCTGTTCGGCTGAACGTAGTCCAAACTTATAGAGCGTCAGCTTATCAACCTAAACAAAATGTAAAAAAAATATGTGAAAAAATTAAGCTTTAAACCTGTTTTCTCTTAATCGCTAGTTTGCGTCATCTGCTCACTTGAAACTTTTTGTTTGTTTGGTTCGTTCAGCCGAACACGCGGTGTATTATATACGGAGTTTTTGGCTGAACGTAGTTAAAATTTAAACGTGTTTTTCTCGGTGACGATTAGTTTGAGCCTTAAAATTTTTGTTTAGTTCAGTAAGCTTTGCATGCTCTATAAGTTTGGACTACGTTCAGGCGAAAACTCGGTATAGGTGACTCGAAAGAGTAACTATATGCTCTATAAGTTTGGACTACGTTCAGGCGAAAACTCGGTATAGGTGACTCGAAAGAGTAACTATACATACTCCTGTCCCCGGCACCTCATTCCAACTCTCTTTAACAAAGTATACTTTCTTCCATTATTTCTCTGTGCTTATTATAGACATGTTGAAGTCAATATAGTCCCGATTTAGGTTATATAAGTGTAAGTAGATACGTCATTTAATAATCAGAAAATCTAAGAAAATCAAAAGTATTTATAAAACAAAAATTGCTTAGAGATTTTAAAAATGAGCTTGGATTAAAGTTTTACATTTTATTCTGGAAATATGATTTTTATGTGAAAATTATAATTATTTTTTTTAATTAGATGAAAATTTAAAAAAAATCTGGAGCAAGACACCAGCTTCGTGCAGCACTCATGGTGCAACTATATCTAAGAAACATCCAGGTAACCAGAATAGTTAAAAAAAAATGTTCAAGACAAAAAAAAATACGAACACGCAAACTAGAATTTTTCAAATAACAGATCACTTCACACAGACTTCGGGGACAGTTGGTGTTCTTTCTACACATGTTTTTTTTTTGTTGTAATTTCACTATCTGTGACTAATTTATGGAATAATGATATATTTCATCTGTTTTTAAAATTTTGTAGCGCATTATTTTACTCATGAGAAAGGTTTAAAGAGCATAGTTTAGTCTAATATACAAGGTGAGATTTTAGTAACCGGCCAAAATTTTTCTAGATGTTAGGTATCACCAATAGACCTCATTGCGTAACTAAAAAATATGGGTTACATTTTCATAATAAATTATTTTATCTGCAATGTTATTTTATAACGTTTGGTTGCTTTCTTAACGCTATAGTGAACGTACGCACCCGAGGCCTTGAAACGGAATGGGGCGGCGGGCATTAATGGTGACTAGAGTTATTGGTTTTTTCGGGAAAGGTTTGTGTAGTCATATCTCAATATTTTTCTATAGAACGATACTAAAAGGAAACAAGACGGCTATCGGTTTTCTACCAAAGATCATTATATTAAAATTTGACTGGTCATTCAAACCTCGCCCTGTATAAGTGTGTTTTTTGTATATTGCTTCTTTATATTCTGTTTACATTGTTTATGTTCTGTTTTTTCGTCATTTATAAATAAAAAAAACTAGCTTTCTTCGCTCGGCTTTGCTCGTGTGGACTACACATAGTTGTGCCAAGACTTTTATCCCGAGACAAAAAATAGCCTGTGTCACTCTTCAGCTTATAAACTATATTTATGCAACAAATTATAGCAATACAACTGTGTAGTCCACACGAGCAAAAGCACAGGCGGAAAGCTAATTTGAAAATAAAATATAACCTGCGTTACTCGCTGATAATGTAGCTTTCTATAGTTGAAAGAACTTTTAAAATCTGTTAAGAAGTTTTTGAGTTTATCCATGACAAAGAAAAAATCAAATCTTTTTTCTTTATAATAATAGTATAGAAGATACGGTTTCAGAAGATATTCCACAGTGGTCTCGATACTCAAAATTTCTGTCGCTTAGCTGTGTTCTCCTTCGTATATTTAGATTAGTAATCCTGTTTAAAAAATCGGGCATGAGAATATTTCTGACGATGAAACATCGACAACGCCCACGCGCCCCCATTAGGATTACTTAAATCATGAATGTGTGAATTCTTCGAATAAGAAATCGTCTTCCGATAACGAAAAACCCGCGAAGAGCGATTCTAGACATCACTACGAGCCGTCGTGGCTGTCAGCCGAGTGACTGATGATCCCACCTTTTATATAAAGGCCGTGGGTTCGATTACCGCCCTAGGTAAAATCCAGAATGTTTCAGGAAAATATGCAATTTTGCGCTCGATTTCCCGTACACATTCGTCCCGACAAAAAATCTGTCAAATCAAAGTTGGACGACTAGTCATTGACTTCCGCAAAAATAATAATAGTATTACCTGAAACAACCCACACAGCTCCAGTTAGTCCTAAACTAAGCAAAGCTTGTATTATGGGTACCAGACAGCTGACATACGTGCTTAAATATTCTTTATAACATATATCTAAAAATTTTACATCCAGACTCGGAACAAATAAACATGTTCATGCACACAAATATTGTCCCAGGCGGGAATCGAACTCGCGACTCTTGTCTCTGTAGTTAGGGTTTCTAACCACTAAACCAATCGGTCAGTCAAAATGTGATCACAATCCATATTTTTGCTTATTATTAAAAGAAAATAAAAGTTTTAAGGACGACATTCTGCTGTCACTTTTGAACGTAATAAAACTAATTTTACGCAGCCAGGTTCTCATACGTGACCACTCTAAGAAGAACATTGCTACAAACTTAGGCTTGTTTCTTTTTAGTAACGGCAGTACAACTATTGTCTTAAAAACTAAGTGGATTAGAATTATGTAGTCCCAAGTTTTTTTTTATAATTTATATATCCTTTTAAATTGTAATATGCTTTAGACATAAATTGTTGTTTTACATAACTTTTGAATTTATTTATTGACAAATTATATTGCTTGGAAGTTTATTATAAAACTAGCTTTCCGCCCGCGGCTTCGCTCGCGTGGACTACACAGTTGTACCGGGATAGTTAAAGGAACGCGACGCCCCAGAACATTGTGACACTTTCTAGAACTATACCTAATTTCATAAAAATCCATCTAGACATTTTAGCATGAAAAATAGTTATCCCACAAGTCGGTCCCAAAATCAGTCAGCCGTTTTGGAGATTAACCGGAACAGACAGACAGACTAACAGACACTACGATTTTTTATATGTATATAAAAAAAAATTTCACTCCTGACAATGCCCTCTTTATGTTTGCAAAATTTCAGTAAAATCAGATCAACCGTTTCGATGATTAGCTCTAACAAACAGACAGACAAACACACAGACAAAAACCAACTTATGTCGACCTCCTTTTTATGTCTGCGAAGATTCATAGAAATGGTTCAGTCGTTTTGGAGATTAGCCTGAACAAAAATACAGACAGACAACCAACACGGACAAAAAGTTTCCTAAATAACTCCTGACAACTTATTTTTAATGTCTGCACTTTCATTAAAATCTTTCAAAATTTAGCTCGAACATACTTCAAATAGCAAAAACATAATGCTGATAATAATTTTTTTTGTGGAGTCAGTTTCTCGACTTCTTCCATCGAGAGTTTTATAATAATAATAACTGCTACATCCCACACAGCGCGATCTAGTCCCAAAGTAAACAAGTATTATGCTTGTATTATGGGTACTAGACAACTGGTAAACATACTTAAAAATTGTTTTTTTGTAATCGATACATATATAGATCATTTTTTTACACCTCGACACGAAATAAATAGACATATTCATGCACACAAATATTAGTCCCGGGTGGGAATCGAACTTACAAGCCTTGGCTCCGCAGTTTTCTAACCACTCGGTCAATCGGTCAGTCCATTAATCAACGTGTTCCTGAAGTCATGCTATTATATACTTTTACATTGTTTTTTTTATATAATTTTCTATGTAAGTAGTGGTTTTCGCATAAAAACTTGTTTGATTTTTGTATGTCTTTGGATATATCTTTTAATGCCGAGTTCTCGCTAAAATTAGAAGGCGCGACACTACGCTATACTAAAAGAAAATAAAGAAACTAATTTTGAAATGTCAGTCGCTTGCTTCTATGCATTTGAAATAGAGCTTTTTGTAATAAATATTGATTAATTTGGGGTTAAAATTATAAATTAAAACTAATTGCAAGATGATTTTGTTGCGCATCTCACGTTATTATTTACTTTTACGTGAAATAATCTTATAGATATTGCACTTGACATAACAATAAAAATCATTTTTATATACAATTCTTGTCTATATTTAATATATTCTCTACTATCTATAGTGAACAATATCGAAAAAGAAAACATTGAAAACTTTTGAATTAAAGGCGTAAGCCGAGACAAAATTGAGACCGGGGCCTTGATTTATAAGAATTTAAGTCAAATATCACAAGCCCCAACTACATAGTCAATTTTACAGGACCAACGTTGTGGGCTTATGGTTAGATTTCCTTAACTCGATGTTCAATGAGGGCTGTATTTCAACTGTGGACGCTTGTAAGTTTGATGATGAAGACCAGCCCTACACCGGTAAAGTCAATAGGCTCATTTTACTTCATTTCCCAAAGTAAGATTAATTTCAGTAATTAAGGAGACTTACAAAAAAGTTAACAGTTTTCTTGTTATTATTTTAAATTGTTAAGGGGATAGCCTTTCGATCCACGGCTTCGAATTACCACTGCTACCTCCGTTTCAATCCCTCTTCCCTGACCTATTCTTGAGTGGCAGAGATGACAAGAACAAATTCCCAAAAATACCTATAAAATACCCATCGAAAAAGCTTGCGGGCCGTGACTATTTCCACCCCTGAAATGTGTATGAATTGGAACCAAAATTTGCAGGGTCATTAAGAAAATAAATCCCTAGGCCAGTACGATTTTTTTTTTAATTCGCATTAATATCGAATTTACGGCTCATTATTTTCAAAAATAAAGAACCGATGTAAATAATGTTTTTCAGGAATTTATTCTAACTAAAGAAGATATTCAAACAATCAGGTTTTAGAAAGAGTCATAGCACATCCACAGCCCTTATTGATGTAGTAGACAATATCCTTGCTGCACAGGACAGAGGTGAGGGCACGATATTGACACTATTAGATTTTTCGCGTGCTTTCGATACAATTAATACGTCACTGTTGCTGTCTAAACTATCCTATTATGGATTTGATACACAAACGATAAAATGGTTTGCTAGCTATTTAACTGATCGGACGCAATTTGTAGAAGTGCATAGGGAGAACGGTTCAAGAGTTGTCTCTGCACCTGTTCTCGTAAGCAGGGGAGTACCTCAGGGATCAATTTTGGGCCCCATACTATTCAATTTGTACAGTGCTGACATCGTTAAAAATATTGAAAATTGTAATTACCATATATATGCTGATGACATTCAGATATATGTCTCTTTTAAGCCTGATGAAACTCTTTCAGCTATCAATAAACTAAATGCGGATTTGAATCGGGTCGCTCTATGGTCTCAATCTAATTCATTGTAGCTAAATCCTAAGAAATCAAAATATTTAATATTGGGGTCCCAGAGCAGAGTCCATCAAATTCTAAAATATGATCCTATTGTTAATATAATGGGTGATGTTGTTGAAAAGGTGACTGAGGTGCGTAGTTTGGGTGTACTAATGGACAGTGTAATGCGGTTTGAGAGTCATGTGCTTGAAACTGCGCGCAGCTGTTTTTACAGGTTAAAAATTTTATATAGGGTGCGTGACTTTCTCACTGTTGACATGCGTATCAAACTTTGCGATGCCTTAGTGCTTTCTAAGTTTAACTATGGGGACACAGTGTATGGAGAGCGCTTACTAGCTCGCACAAACAAAGTAGTGCAGCGGGTACAAAATGCGTGTGCGCGTTTTTGCTTTCATATACCACCCGGGACACACGTCAGTCCGTTTATTGATTGTGCCGGCATTCTTAAAATGGAAAATCGGAGGAAGATTCACTTAGCATCATTACTTTTTGGTGTAATTCAAACTAAACAACCACCCTATCTATATGAGAAACTAAAATGGTCTGGTGAGCGCAATCCGTACGCCACCAGAGCCTCCAAGCACTTGCTTCTTGTACCACGTCACACTTCAACAGCTTTTCGGGGTAGTTTTCGTTATGCTGCAACTAAATGTTGGAATAACTTGCCGCCTCCTTTACGTGAGCTGAATACTGTGGGTTGCTTTAAGTTCCATCTAAAAAAGTATGTACTGGATAAGCAAAAATTAGTACTATGAATACCCCATTTTTTAATACGGCCACACATTATATATTATATATTAATTACTTATTCGTACCAACTGTGCACAAATTCATATGATACATATGTATATTCATTAAATCAATTAGGTACCTCATTTTGAACAATTACCACTTAATACTGCCACTTCCTGTTCCTATTTAAGAACGTTTAATTGTTGTGTTAATTTGTATAAATCAGTAAGTAATTTGTCTTACCTTTGTCGCTACACGTCCACGCCTCCTTAGTGGTTCTGCTGAAAACCAGCGTTGTGTCCAACTTGGTCGCAACTAATGCTGAGCAGTGTCACATTCGATCGCACACTCCTCTACTTTTAAATCCATGTTGTAGATAGACAGGTATTGTTGTATGTGTGTGTTGTGTGAATTGAATAAAGCATTTTTCTTTTCTTTCTTCTTTTCTATATTAAAAAGTATATATATACCGCCCTGTGACAGTATTTTTCGTATTGTTTTTTCTGTAAATACTGATACAGAAATACCTACAGCAAGGATTAGACACGGACCGAACCCTCTTTTTCGTATGAAAAACCTACCCCATTAATGGTGAAAGTATAATTATGCGAGTATTTGAAAAGTTTAGGGATGCATAAGAAAATAGTGATTTTTCGCACATTTTGAGGTATGTAATTAAAATCACTTCGCCAAATTTAAAAAAAAAACATCCATAGTAGGTATCTTTACCATTTAAAAGATTTAAGAAACAAAAAATTTAAGGAGGGCCAACTCACTTCTAAAAACCAAATATACTCACCGTGTGGGTTTCAAACCAATTGTCAGTTTGGTGTGGATTACAAGTATCAGCTTCTAAGCCCAAAAAAATAACTAAAAAAAATAAAAATCCAAAATAAAATTAACTTCATTCGTAAGTATCCATAAATAATTAGAATTTTCATTAAGAAAACACAAATCAATTTTTATGTCTACACATTAAACCCACTATGCGTATACGTACAATTATCCGAAATTTTGCGAAAGCCACGTTCTAGTTTCATTTGTATTGATGTAACCAGTCTACCTCGAACTATATGTAATATCATTGGGCCTGACATTGTTTAATTTCGCTGCTAAGCTGTAAGGAAAATCAGTATTCAAGTACTCGCTTGGAGTAGGGTGTGGAATCGGGAATGGCGTCAGACAGACGGCCTTGCTTACAGTAGAAGCGAATCCGAAATACCGAGTGGTGTTTATATATACATAGAAGAACATAAGCTCAGCCCTTTTTCCCATAAGGGGTAGGTAAAGACCAGTGGCGAAGGGTTACCTATAAAACCTGCCAAGTGTGAGTTGGACTCATACACCAATAATTCCGTACCACGGTACAATATAAAAAAAAGTTTATTGTATGCGGAGTCCATTTAATGTTTAACTTTATTTTATTTTTAATATTTGCTGTTATAGTGGCCATTGTAATACATAATTCATGAAAATTTCAAATGTAAGAAATGATCTCACAACCACCAATCAGCAAAAACGTCGAAAAAAACACGTTTCTTGTACGGCACCCCCTTTAATTTTTAACTTTGTTTTATTTTTATTATTTGTTGTTATAGCGGCTATAGTAGTACATCGTCATCATCATCAGCCCATTTTTACCCCAATGCAAGGGCTTAGGCCTCTCCCAAGGTGAGGAGGGGGGCTTGGAGCTTAAGTCCACCACGCTGCTCCACTGCGGGTTGGGAACTGTAACGACCGCCATCTATTGACAGCGTCCGGGACCGACTGCTTAACGTGCTTTTCGAAGCACGGTGTCAGTGATATTGTGTGCTTAAGTCAGAAAAACTCATTGGTACACGCCCGGATTCGAACCATGGCCCTATGGGGCCTTATAAATTTGAGACAGGTTCGTTGCGCTCTGGGCTATCACGACATGATAGTAGTACATACTTCGTGAAAATTTCAAGTGTGAGCAATGATCTTTCTACCACCTATCACCAAAAACGTCGAAAAAACACATTTCTTGTATGGGGACCCCTTTACACATATTCTGTGAAAATTTCAGTTGTCTACCTATCACGGTTCAGACGATTCAATCCTGTGACAGAGGCACGCACGGACAGACGGACGGACGGACTGCGGAGGCTTAGTAAAAGGGTACCCTTTGGGTATGGAACCCTAAAAACGGAAGCCGGTCGAGTTAATCTTGACGTTAGACCCCTATTGCCATGGTCTTAATCCTAACTAATGTCATAGATTGTTGTTTGTCACGTTTTCACGCCTTTAACTACTTAATCGATCATCATAAAATTTTGCTACACGTTTTGTCAGGAGTACAGAAAAAACATAGGGTAGTTTTCATTCAGAAAGAAATTCTATTCCAGATGAATAAAAAAATTACTTTTAGACTGTCGTCCGGCATAACAACTCTTTATTGTCGGCATGACTTTCGCTTCATCAGCATTCAGCGATCCTTGCAGGCTTGTAGGTTTTGACTGTTTTAAGGTCCGACATACGTTTTGGCTAAGGCACCCTTACCGACCAGACCGTCCCATGATCTGTGGTCCCGTCACTTACTTACGTTCCATATTTTACTTTAACACTCTACTTTTATTCATCTTTTCCATAGACCAAAGCCCTGTAAAATGTTTCTATTCTAGTCACTTTCCTTCAAACCTCATATAGTTCTTTACGTAATTACCTTTTTCTCTTCTTGTATTGATTGTTTCAAAAAAGTGAGTACAGTCGAATTTCGACTGCTGGCCGGTCACTAGCGTTTCTAATTCAATCAAGGGGGGGTTTCATAAAAAAATAAATGATCTGATTTCATGAACATATTGCTAAAGTTGAATTCCATAGAAGATTCAAATATCAATAATCGCTAAACCATAATATAATACTAGTGTAATAGTTGCCAAACTTAGCTAAATTTATCAATAGTATATTCCACCAGACCTTTTTCATACCCCACTGCAGGGACTTAGGTCTCCCCTCAAGATGAGGGGGCATAGAATTTAAAACTACCACTCTGCTCCAATGCGGGTTGGCGGATTGTAACGACCGCCATCTATTGACGGCTACCGGGACCGGCTGCTTAACGTGCTCTCCGAGGCACGGACTCAGTGATAGTTAATGTACTTAAGTCAGAAAAAAATAATTGGTACACGCCCGGATTCGAACCACGGCCACATATAGAAACAGGTTCGCTGCGTTCGGGCTATCACGACACCTATATCTTCACCGACATCAATAATATATTATTAAGAGTTAATTATAAATAATAATAAATAATAATAATAATAACACACACAATCACAACAACGTCTAGGTCCCAAACTAAGCATTAGCTTGTGTTTTGGGTACCAAGCGAAGACACCACATTTCTACATGTAACAACCAAGACACGGTGCCAGTATTAATATTCGTCATATAAATACTGACCCGACCTGGGATTCGAACCCGGGACCTCCAATAAAACTTCCAATAGATAAACAAAATTAATTTATTAATTAGTAATTACTGAGATGAAAGTACTTATTATATCAGAATAAATACCCATATTTTTTACGCATTTGTCCCATCTAAAAGAGAGTTCACGGATGCCTTTGCGATAGAATTCTGAGAATAAGGACTAAATAAAGTTTGTAAAAGCAATTCCTACTGCTTCTTGATAATTAAATTTTATTCTCTGAAGAAAATTGTCTAAATTGCGGAAAAAATTTTAGTTATTAGGGGCAAATACGAAGGATATGTAGGATGACAGATGAATTTTAAATGTAACTTCTGAAGCGATGATAATTGCTTAGTCGGGGCTGTTGTGTTTTTACAACACTATGAAATACTCTATATATTACAATAAAATACCGTCCGAGAACAATAGACCGTGAAAGTCGTTAATTTGACAAAAAAAAAATTGGTGAAATTTTAATTAAAAATTTTTGTTTATATATTCTATCGCCTCTTTGAATATAATGCCATACGAAACAAAATATCTATAGCATCTAATATATGCAGATGTACTGATAGAATAGGGATGTGGAAAGTAAACGGTTTGTACTCGACTACAAACCGCTGCTGTACCGCGCCTTAGGTATGTGTGCGGCGCGGAGGGAGGAAGATCTGCTCTGTGAGGTGGTCAGTCCGTCGTCAACGCCTAAGAGCTGCCTTCCCTCCTTGCCGCGCACATACCTCAGGCTCTGTTCGAATGGCGTCTGAGTCTGTTCGAATGGCGTCTGAGTCTGTTCGAATGGCGTCTGAGCCTTTGTTTACTCACAGTCGGGCCGTCCAGCTCGTACTGCCCTCCCAAACCGAGGGATCGACACGTGTCGGCCCTCATCTCTACTCACTCATACGCCGTACGAGGCGGCACCCTTAAGGCACCGCCCGTCAATGGCACCAACGCACCGAAGCATCCTCAATGCGTCCGGTCGTCGTTCAGTTCAAATCCTATAACACTCAACGGAGTATAGGTTGAGGAGTCGTTTAGCCGGTCGGGCTACACCTTCTGTGTAGAAGTCCCACCGGCACTACCTGCGCGGAAGGTCGGGCGCGTAGGTGTCTGTAAGCAGATTCGGCCCTCACTAAATAAAAAAAAAAAAAAAAAAACATACCTCAGGCGCGGTACATCGTTTTCGGTCAAACTATATTTGTAATGATAATTTTGTGTAGTCGCGTCGTCATGATTTTACTTGTTACACGTCAGAGATTACGGAGTACACATATACATAATAAGCGTCTCGTTTACTTTAGTGAACTACAATACTTCTATATGGTTTCATCCCAATTCTTTACTTCTGCTTTGAAGAGAGAGAGTTTATATTCCCTCAAAATAAGTAAATATTTTTTTAGAACAACGACAAATGTCTTGCAACAACAATACAACGTGTTAATGAAAAAGCGCAAAACCTAAGACACCCAACTTTATTTTTATTATAAAAGAATTATATAAATTATTAAATTTAATTTTCGCGGATTATTTACGAACATATTAACTTTTTTGTTTTCTTGTTTTTTTTGCAAATTAATAAGTCTATGCATAATGCACTGCCTTCGTCTACTGAGATGTCGCCGCTTCTTCTTATTCCTACGTTTCTTCTTATAAATCATAATTAAATAGGTATAAATTAACGAGTCTAATGATAGATGATGAGAAATTCGTATTTATTTAATTACAAAAATCATAGCACAAAACTTATGAATACATCTGATAGCCAGTTATGGTTGACATAATATAATATTGTATGAAAGACATTTATTATAGCAGTAGCGTGTGTGTGTGGGATGTGTGAATGGGTGTGTGTGTAATGCATACTTATATATTCACACTCTATACCATTTGAAAGGCGTGTGTCAGTTTATGCGACTTCCACACTAACCAATTACAGTGCAATCCAGTAATCTGTTTTTGCCATCACGAAGATTTAACCTTACGTTCCGTTTACGTTACGTTACGTTTATTCGCGGTATATTTTTAACATGTCGTATCTATGCCTGTACTCTCAGAAACGGAACGACGCCGACGATCATTTCTTAGGAAATTAATTTTTGTGTGTTTGAAACAGTTTCTATAAAATCACGTATTTTTATGTTATTAAAACAAAAATATTTCTTCTTTCCAGGGGACCAACGTACACCTGATACCGGCACCATTCAAAATCACTTAATTTCGTTTACAAAAAGAAAATGAAATAGATAGAAAAAAATAATAGATAGTCCATTAAAATTTCTATGCATGTTTGTGCGAGTGTAAAGTGTTGATTTATTGTAAACGTATGGAAATTCTGGAGGCACATCGTCAGTCGACACCAGAGGAGCTGAGTGGAGGCGAGCGAGGCTCTTGGTAAGTTTATTTCTATAACGCAACAGGTTATTATGGCACACCTTTCAATTTCAAAGCTATATGTAAAATAGAATGAACACGATGTTCGACTGAACGTAGTTATAATGAATGCGTACAGCTTAACGAACTAAACAAATAGTTTCGAGTAAGCAGGTGGCGCAAACTAACGGTTACCGAGAAAAACAAATTTACAACAAGGAAAACCCGAATGCATGAAACAATAAGTAGAGCGATAAAAAGATAAGTCTTTAAACATATTTTTTCTCGATAACCGTTAGTTTGCGCCATATGCGCCTTACCACTAAAAACTATCCGAAAATATAATCTTCTTTGCGTCTACGAAGGTTTCATGAAGACATCTCTTGGGCTATAATAATGCTATGAATAATTTTAGTATAGTTCCGATTTTCCTAAAATTTGTTCGTAGCTGAAAACATTGAAATAACTTCATGAATCACTTTTTATTGTGTAACAAAATTTTCGGAGTATCGAGCCTGTTTATATTTTGATTGTTTTTATTTGGTAATTTGTATAGATTTTACGTTACCTGAAATAAATTATTGTTGTAATTATTGCCTAATATAAACAATAAAATGTATTATGATGTTAATTTTATATTGTTTTGTATAAATAGAGGAAGCTAAAGTTCTTACGAACGCCAAAAGAGATTATTTGCATTTCACAATGTTTACCGAATCGGAGGAGACCTCTTAGTTCCATTGAAATTATTCCTTTTGTGGGAAATGATTTTAACCGCGACGAGTTTAAAGTGGAAACTGAGTGGCTATAACAAAACTGAATTCTTTCTTCTTGTTCGTTGACATTTATAATGGACCTATTTTTCAATAATGTGAGAAAAATGTCGTGATAGCCGTGTGATGTCGAACCCGCTTCTCGTTTAGAAAGTTGAAGTTCGAATCTCAGAGCATGAGTTTTTTCTGACTTAAGTATAGTATAAGCATCACTGACTCCGTTCCTTGGAGAGCACATTATTAAGCCTCGGTCCTGGTTACCATCATAAGATGGCAGTCGTTAAAATCCACCAACCCGCATTGTAGCAGCGTGGTAGATTAAGCTCCGAGCACCCTCATCCCGAAAGGAGGCCTAAGCTCCTGCAGTGGGGCGTAATGGACTGATATGGATGGCGAGAAGCACCAGTCAAAATGGCTGTGATTGACGATCGGACGAACAGACGGACAGGTCCAAATTATAAAGGTTCCATTTTTTTCTATTTAGCTATTCTTCTTCTCAGTCGTACTGTCCTGGCGGAGTGGGTGTGGTTATGGATTGTCTGATAGATTGGTGGCGACCTTTGCGAGATTATTTAGCTATAGAACCCTAGAAACGGTCATTTCATCTACATTCAACCCATTAATACCCCACTGCAGGGGCTTAGACCTTAGGTCAATTTTGATGACGGCCATCTATTGCTGGCAACCGGGACCGACGGCTTAACGTGTTCTCACAGAGACACCGATAGTTATGTACATAAGTTAAAAAAACTCATTGGCACATGCTCTGAGATTTCATATACAGCAACCTAATTTATTTAAATAGTACGTAATGAATAATTAACGGATATATTTAACGTTTAAAACTACAACTATATAACTTTTCACGCTATAATACATAATCTCGTAAATGCTATAACGACAATAATGTTGTATTTCTATACTTACGTAAAATTAATGATTCTATTAAACTTTCGCGTAAAACATTATCTTTCTTGATAGAAAAGCTGGTCTGACACATTAGATTTAAGCCGTTCTAGCATTCCATTAAAACAGCTGTGGCATGTTCGGAAACATCTCGAAGTTGGCGTTCGCTATTTTTGACATTAGAAATGTTGATGGTAAAAACTAAAGTAGTGACAGCGCCAACAACATGGCGGCAACGTCAATAAAATGAGCAAGACTCGATGGCAACGCAATAAGAATTTAAATAGAGTATATATTTCTCTAGAGGACTGACCGATTAGCCAAATGGTTAGAGACTCTAACTGTGGAGCAAAGGGTCGCGGGTTCGAATCCGAATATTCGATTCCAAATATTCGTGTGCATGAATATGTCTATTTGTTTTGTGTCTGGGTGTGAAAAATATCTTAATATGTATATAATATGTTACATAAAAAGAATGCTTAACTATGTTTACCAGTTGTCTAATACTCCATAATACAAGCATAATACTTGCTTACTTTGGAACTAGGCGCTGTGTGGAATGTCCCTTGTATTATTGTTTTTATTAATGTTTCCAGAGTATGGGCAAAAAGTGTGACTTATGTGAATTTTCTATGAGTTTCGAAAAAAAAAAATCCTAAATAGATTCAACTGTAATACGATAATGTATTGTTTACATTGATACTAGAAAATATATAATGCATACTTACATAATTTATCGTTTACTGCATATCAATAAAGTAGAGCTCCTTTACGTACTACAGAGCTCGTAATTCTCTGGTGGTGGTGCGCTTTTTAATAAAAACATCATACGCTCGTTCATACATTCCACTCATACATATTTTGCATATATAATTATGACAGCTGTCAGCTTTCGTGACGGTATGGCAGCCGGGACCGTATCGCTACAGTAAATTTTTATATGAGAACTCGTAGCTGACTCTCACGAGTCGCAATCTCTACCCGCTGCCTGTCCTCAGCAGATTCGTGTCGATCTGGTTACATAATTAAAACATACACCACACTCTCTATTGTACCATATTATAATGTTACAGTATAGTTATCACTCTACGATCTTGGAAGTTAAAGGAAATAACTCGAGGGCAAACCGAACGCACAGTCTCAACATTGTAGCGGCGTCGCGTGCCGCCACGTGGCTGTTTTGGCACGTGGACAAAATCCCGACGTTTCCGACTCTGTTTTACAAGAAAATCACTGTTTAAATATTCAAGGAATCTACTGTGTGATTCAGTTCATGGATGCTTTGCAAATAATCGTGATTCAAGACTTGACCACAACATGAATAAAGAGCCAGTATATTGCCATCGGTAATACTTTCTAATTCTTTATTTGAATATCATTTATAACAAGATAGATATGTTTGAAGATTCACTATGGAATAAACTTAATTTATTACGAAGAAACCTTCAGAAGAACTGGAGTGACCCACAGTTAGCAGAATAGTAAGTTGGTGTGACATTGGGCAACCACATTCCTTTCATAACCAATAACAGCTGAGCTGACTGACTACGAATCAGAAGTTGTCGCGTAGTAGGGCGGGCCGCCTAAGTGGACTGACTACCTACCTGTTAACTGGTAAAGGTAGCAGGGTTTGGGCACAGGTGCCCTAAGACCTTGCTTTTGGTCTTGGTTACCTGTAACTATGAACCAAAAGTTAATTTTTAGGACTACTTAGCCATACGAAATGGAGTGGAATGGGTAGACAAACTCTTTCTATTCTCGATTGCTCATCGGACCCACTCGATTCACTGGATGACCAGTTTACATGCACTTCGCTAGTTTGCATTGGCTGAAAGAATACTTGCGTGTCTTATCCCCACCACTGTCGCTCAGTCCCAAGACGCGTGTCTCCAACTATAAATGCGGTATCAAATATGGTGTCGGCTTCGTACCGGACTCTCGGCATTCCGGTTCCTGCGCCCGCCGCAATCAGACGTGTTCGGTCCTCCGAACACCCTTCTGCCCCGTTCTGCCCCGCGTGGCCCATGTGTAACGGCCCGTTGCCGAGATCCCAGTGATGGCTACGTAGTAGCTGCGTGTGTGTTTAGTGTTTGTCGTAGAGGTTTGTCGCGCAGCGGCAGTTAGCCTTCGTGGCGTCGTTCCGGCACTCCAGCTCCTGCCTAGACACATTTCGCGCTCCGTAGTCCTAACGCCTTTCTGCCCCGCGTGGCCCATGTGTAGCGGCCCGTTGCCGAGATCCCAGTGATGGCTACGTTGTAGCTGCGTGTGTGTTTAGGTTTGTCGTAGAGGTTTGTCGCGCAGCGGCAGATAGCCTTCGTGGCGTCGTTCCGGCACTCCAGCTCCTGCCTAGACACATTTCGCACTCTGTAGTTCTTTCTGTGTTTTCTGCACCCTGGTGCGCTCTATGGCAGCTCACGCCTTTACAAGCTGATCGCGCTCCCTATTTCGTGAGTTATACTCACATAACCGCACTAAGATTCCTGCGCAGCGGGAGCCGCGCAGTCGACAGTTAGCCACGTGTGGGGGCACGTGGAGTCGCTCCGAGTTCCGAGCTTCGGGTTTTTAGCGTGCATTCACCAGTAACTCCATAACTCCTACTTATTCGCTTACAATCACTTAATTGTGAATTGCAACTTGTTATTATAGTAATTACATTTAGTCACTTCAGGGATTACTTCCCTTCTGAACCGGAATCGTTATTACTCCTTCATCACTTCTCCGGGTGTTAGGTCCGTCCCAATTAGAGTCATTCCACGTTATAATAATAACGAGAACCCCAACCGGGGGCATTATTTCGCCTCGAGTAACCCTTAGGGGTCACCCGACAACTTCGCGCCGGCGACACCCTAGTTGTGCCGTCTGGCCGCTTCGATGAAGTCGTAGGAGCTTTCGGGCTAACGACACGCGTCCCTATTCTGCTTCAGGCGGTTGTTAAAAAAAAAAAGTACCGGACTCTATATAACACCAAAAATCGAAAGTCCTACTCATTCAGCGATAAGTAATGTTTAATTTATAGAATTTTAAGCTACATACAAAAACACTGCTTTAAGCTTACACACAAAACTAAAAATTTGCTAAAAAGTGAAATTTCGTGTAGATTATCGTAAACATAATGCAAAAGTAAATCTTGTTCTTTAAATGTGTGGCACTTAAGTGTATTAAACACTGTACAAATGTGTGTGAAATAAACGGCTTTAATTCAGTTACTGGCCCTTTATATATTCTGTGACAATTCCTTCCGGTGATGAATTGGTACGTTTAAAAATACAGCTTCCGAATAAATAAGCGACGTTCTGATTTGAATATTTCATTACATTACTGTTATGGTCTCGAAGTGTTGGGTGAAAAGTGCTTATTTTTTAAATTGTGTTGCAGTTATTTGAAAAATTTTCGCATTGTAGTGGCTTCATTGCGTATGTAAAATTTTTTTTTTGGCTTCTATAAATATCATTACGTACACTACTTCAAATTAAATTTGGATATATCCCGTCCCTGCTCCACGTTTCATTCACTAAATCATTCTAGTCAGTTCTAAAAAAACAATACTTGTAAAATTTTGATGGGATGTTTCTGGATTCGTTTCGGGCTACGGATTTCGTAATAGCCCGCGCTTTATAGTAAGCAAGATCAGTTTGGGTTAAAAATAGAACGTGAGTCAAATTGGTGGGTGCGAAGGCGATTCCGCGGGGGTCCGCAAACAGTGGTTGAACGAAACGACCAAAATCTCTGCTATAATGAACCCTGCTCACGATTTTGTTCCTCATAAGACGGTACAGGGCGGCACGCTGCTGAAAAGACATTGAGTTCGTAAGATGAAAACACAGAGTGACGTCGAATCCAAAAATTTAAAACGAAAGAATAATAAAGAATCACACTGCTGTCATGAACAAAACACATAGGTATTTTAACTAAAAAAGCTAAAATAATAGAAATATAGGTATAATAATATAATAATGACAGAAAAAAAATTATATCATAAATAATTAAAAATCTAAGTTTAACTTTTAATGTGTGATGGGACGTACGGCGTTTACAGCTAAGCTCCAACCTTTGATTATATAATGTCTGTATAGAGAGTTGGCGTCAGAAAACGTAGATACAAAATCACCTAACTGTTCGGTTATAATTCACGCACGCAGAGACGGTTTGTGTATGGTCGTTATGGCGCAACGAAAGTATGTGGTTTGTTAAGTCACACATACAAGTATGTAAAAGTTGGCCTGCTCTATAGAAGAGGGCCCATCTAGACATACCTTAATAACCGTTTGAACGTTTTTATTACGGTTCTTAATTTTCCTACTTACCTGTATTTAAAGATAATATTCTGAAAATTTTAAGATACTTTGTACTAAAAAATATACGTGATTTAGGAAGGGGGGGGGGGTAAATTTTACCCTCACTACGTTTTACCAGAGGGAGGGGGTTAACAAATGCTAAAAACTTCACGTGCTTAATGGACGAGCCCTAACAATGAATATAATCTTATGTTACACTGCTACACTGTAGGTATATAGGTAGCATAATAATGCTATCTACCTACAATAAAAATATATTATGTATAATTTGAATAGGTTATAGGTATAAAGCTTTCAATACAAAATATTTTTGCTGATTCTTAAGAAAAAAATTATGCCAAATATTATTATATGAGTTAAGTATATAACCACTATATTTTCTGTATTTAAAGGCCTCAGGATTGTCCACGAGTTATTTGAAAACCCACAAAATTATCTATTTTTGTTTTTTCGATAGTACATATTCTTCAGGGATGATTTTCACGGCCTGTTTCCGAAAAACCATTTCTCGGACAAATGGTGGGCGGATAGTGATGGCTCCGGACATCCGGATATCTGATTTAGACTAACATCCGTCAAACGACGGAATAACGAATTGAGAGGCGCTATGTCGACCCGGAAAAAGGGGATTATTATGTACAAATAAGAATTTTTTGAAATATATCGTAATGGGTATTGACCAAAAATTTTGATATTACATTACAACTAAGGGATTTTCACATCTTCACAAAAATATTAAAAAATCGAAAAAATATGAAATTCGATGAAATATCGTGAAAATGCAATTCGTTTCATGTTGAACATGAATGAACATGAATCAAAATATTTTTTTAAATGTAAAAAAAACGTATATAAACCTAGTTTCTGTTTATTTTAAAACCATATAATATTTTCGCGTTGTCAAGGGTACAGATAAGGACTTAGGGTACATACCTTTATTGTAGAAAAATATTCTATTCCCGAGGGATAGAAAAATCACGTTTCAACTCGGTCTTTTGATGGTGTGGTGAAAGGGAGGGGCGGGGAAGGTAAGAAGGTTAGGGTGAGAGAGGAGAGGGAAAGGGCCCGTGCGAAGCCGGGGCAGATAATTTTATTCCAGTATACTTAATTTCAATAGGTATTTCAATAATTCATTCGTTCTTTATAATAAAAGTCAAACATGAAACTATCAGATAAAATTCGTGCAGACTTTTACACTGAAAAAGATTGATTTGACGTACGGAGGCCGCTCGATACAATTTTATAGTCGAAGAAACTAGAATTTATTAGCTACGTATGTTTTATTTAACATTATGATTTGTATACAATAGCCGTTTATTAACAACAAATTATATTATTAAAGTCTCAATTTGTTGTTTTAATCCTGTTGTTTGTTATTTCGATGTGTTTGTATTTAATCAATTAAATGTGATCATTAGTCACGATGTTACTGAGAAATGTAATTTCCGATAGATTTTTTTGGCTTCTTTCCTAAAATTAAGTCTATGACCTTAAGGATGTGACCTTCGTTCGTGTGTTAATCAACATGCTTCCAATAATTGTGCGTTTGTTTAAAAAAGTTTTAATTATTACGATGTTTTTAAAACAGAATATACCAATTTCAATGAGGGTTACAGTTACTACGTGAATCATAACGAATGGTAAGATGGACTGCCCGGAGCTCTTTGAAGTGATAGGATTGCGTACAATGCGACTTCACTAAGGAGACCAAATATTCTCTATGCCTCGCTGCGCGCTGGTGAGAGCGTATAGGCAGAATTCGTTTATCTTGAGGACTAGTAAACAATTTAATGAAGTCTCATCGAAAATGTACAATGCAGCTGTGGACGTGGATTTGGTTCATATAAATACAAAGTGTCTTAAACGCTTATACATCGGCCGTCGAGAGTTTGCGTTCCTGACACATGAGATTTATTGCTATTATAACATAATGTTTGTTGTGAGTTAACAAAATAATATAATTTTTAATTTAATTTTGTGTCATTCGCGCATGTAAACGCTTATAATATTTGAAAACGGAAATCGTCCGACGGTACAAATTCACATCAACCATCCGATTACTATGCCAATTACTACCTGTCAGGAACGCAAACTTTCGACGGCCGATGTATACATCTATATATGTATGATCTATACTTCCATCTAACTTAAATAATATTTTTTTGATTATTGTAACCTTTATTACATTATGTTGTATATTTGACATCACATGATAGTTATGTTGATTGTAGTACACACAACTGACTATTAGTGGAAACATATATTTACCCTTAGTCATATATATACCTTTATTTATGTTTGTTCTAGCTGTTAGTTTTCTAAAAACTGTAAAGTAAAACAAAATAAATAGGTACCGTATTGAAGAGCTGGAAATATTATTGACGACCGCTTAGCCTAGTGGGCAGCGACCCTGCCTGCGAAGCTGGAGGTCCCGGGTTCGAATCCCAGGTCGGGTCAGTATTTATATGATGAATATTAATACTGGCACCGGGTCTTGGTTGTTATATGTATGTGGTGTCTTCGCTTGGTGCCCAAAATACAAGCTAATGCTTAATTTGAGGCCAAGACGTTGTTGTGATTGTGTGTGTTATTATTATTATTATTATTATTATTATCATGAAAATGATGTTACTAATGAACAACGTGACCATACGTCCCGTTTTACACGGGACCGTCCTTTTTATGGGTACCCAGCCCCGTGTTCCCGAGAAAAGCTTCGAGACGCAAAATTGTACCGCTTTCTCGGAAAGCTAGGTACTGCGACATTCAAATGAAAGACAATTTGTCTCAGAAACAGACTAAAGATTTTCTTCTATTTATGGTCCGTAGTTTTATGGTGAAATTAAAAACTAGTGGCACTGATATTGACCAAGTGTTTGTGAAAACTACGACTAGGTAAAGAGTTTTACAAAACAAGTCGTGAGTAGGTATTTGGAGCAGTGGATTAGGTTAATGAACAATTGGAGATATTTTATTGAGCGTATTTATGAAAAGTATGAAAAGTAAGAAAAGGGGGAAAGAGAAAAAGTTCAAAAAGTATTAGATATTTTATTTATATTTATTATATTAGATATTTTATTTTTTCAAAATTGATTTACCAATTTTGAAAAGAGATATATATTCATTCCAATAAAGATACAAAAATATTTGACGAATTATCACTAATTTCTAACTAAGTTAGTGCAAGAAATTGCAAAAACTAGCCGAATGGAAGTATCTTAAAGTTTCTATGGAAAACCATAGGGAAACCATTGGGTGGAAGTATTTGAACACTTTCACACCAAACAACTTAAACATGTAAATTTTAGCATTCTATATAAAAATGAATTGACGTTTGTTACGCTCACTAAAGCTCGAGAACGGCTGGGCCGATTTGGCTAATTTTGGTTTTGTAATATTCATAGAAGTCCAAGAAAGGTTCAAAAGGTGAGGAAAGATGACGAAATTGCAAGAAAAAACAGCAATAAAGTAAAAATCTCAAAAAACAACAATTTTATTTTCCCATTTATACTGTTCGTACCTGTCAAACAGATGCGTTCGTTCAGTGTATAAATTTTGCAACTGGACTTATAAAGAGAAATTCAGAAATAAATTTCTTTACTCTTTTACGTTATTTATATAAATATATATTTTTGTATATTTAGAATTCGTGGCCAAGAAAAGATACTCCAAAACACGATTACAATTATTTATTGTAGAATTACAATGATACAAAATGGCTACAGGGAATCGCGTTGGTATAAGCGCACCGAGAGCTTGGAGTATTTTTTCGTTCTGTTCTGTTCTGTTCCATCTCCTCGAGGCAGGGCTTCATCAGGCAGGCAGGCAGGGCTTTAAAATGATTCCTTCGTCGAAGGAATCATTTTAAATATGAAACGAGTTCGATGATATCTTCGTTTGGTCCTTAGATTATTGGTAGCCAGCTTCTGACAGTATTTATGTTGAATCATGTTGACTGCCAGTACAGCTTTTGGAGTTGCCATTATGAGTAGAAGGTGTGGCCAGGTCGCCACATATATATTATTTCTATATGTATTTTATAATAGTATTCAATATATACATATAAACGTTTATCGTTTATTATCAAGACTGATTTTTTTATGTAGCTTGATATATGCTTCTAAGTTTAGTCACAAAATAAATTTCTGAACGCACTATAAATATTTGACAATAAACAAGTATGCATGTCATTCTTTTCCTTTGTAATTTTGTAAAAGTGACGCCATTTACAATTTTTAGTAGTTTATTGTATAGTGAAATAATTTAGCGTATTAGTTTAGTAGTTAACTTTTTATTTTACAATGCCAAACAGAAGACGACCTGACATTGGTCGTAAAAGTCAATAAAATGTACGACGAGCTACGTCACGTGCTAACCCTAACCGCATTGATGAGCAGTTATTGAACTTTGCACATTATTTTTATTATTATCACATTATTAGGCGGTATGAAGTTCGCCGAATAGAGTTTTTTATTTACCGAATGAATTGTAGACGCTTGAAAAAACTATGTTACAGGTCCCAGTTTTTAAAACTATGTTGATAACTAAGGCGAATATTTAAAAAAACGTGTCAAGAATTTTATTTTTACTTATAATCGTCACCCCATATATTAATACAAATTAGTTCCTCGGAGAAATATGAAAGAAACTGAATTTATTTTTCATGACACACATAAATAAAAGTTGACAATTAAAAGACTTATTTAAAATGTGTTTTTCGATTGTAAACCTATTAAATAAACAAACGACTCGTTTTGAGTCAAAAAATAGACGATCACGTTACTAATGAACTAATAGAAATATACCTATTTGTGTAATGTCTATAATAAAAAAATTATATCAGACTAAAATCGAAGGATACTAATGTTGAAATGGGAGTTCCTCAAGGATCTATATTGGATCCCTTTCTGTCTGTACCAGACGTGTTTTAAACTTTGATTGGGTTATTAAGCACCTATCAGCTTGTAAACCAAATAAAATAACTCAATTTTTAATGTACTGCAACCAAATAAATTTATTTTTATTTTTGTAAAATTAACGCATTTTTACCGTCATTTAAAGATAAGGTGTAACTGAATGCGTTTCACGGTCCGCAACCTCGTGTGAACATTTCGATATTGCATAGCATAGATACCATGCCGTTTCATGTGATGAAATGGAAATTTTGGACATTTAATAAAATCAGTAATAAATAAGGTTTTCATCCGAATGAATAGAATTTTTTTTATTAAGAGTTCCGATTTAACAGAAAAAAAAGATGTTTTTGGAGGCGTAGTGACAGAGTTATAAAAAGAAAACGACGTGAATCGCTAATGTGACGTCACTACTACATGACGTACCACTTAAAATATCGTAGCTTATTATGTCGTCAGCTGTAAATTTTGAAAAGCGATGATTCCTTGAAAATCCTTAACTTAAAAGAAGGACGACCATCTCCATGCAAACTGTGTGCTAGAAAAAATACGTGTATTATGGGTACTTTGAATCTTGTGACTATGGTTTTATTTGTGTAGGCATATGAAGCCTTGATATGTACATATATTACAATGAAAGGTTAATTTAATGCAACTCTCCTATAAAATGATACATTAGAAATGACAATAAGTTAGGGGTTTGGTTTTATTAAAAAATAACGCGCGTAGAGTGACTTCTGGGTCATAAAAAAAAAACTATGGAAATCGTAACATATAACTTTTTGAGTACAAAAAATGAAATTGTTAAACTTGACACTGGCGATATCATTTGATCCAAGATAGTCGCCAAAGACAAAAGCCATACATTCACTGGCGATATCATTTGATCCAAGATAGTCGCCAAAGACAAAAGCCATACATTCAAAATAAACGTAAACAAATATATTTTTTTAGTCATTTTCTATTTATCTTATTTATCAGGTACTTTTAGAAAAATAATGAAATAGCTAAAAAATGCTGCTTTGTAAACAGTATTTTATGGTCCTTATCTCGAGTAATTTTTATAGGCCAGGGCATCATTCATATATTTTCATAAAAAAGTATTTCAATGGCAAAATTTGTGGTCAATGCTCATTCAATGTGTCTTTTCTGTTCACAGGACAAGATGAGCTCTCCGGAAGGGGAGGTGACATCCCCGGCCGATCCGGGACCGGAGCCGGGATCGAATCCCGAACCAGAATCCGGAACCGCGGTTCCGGGACCCGGGGACGTCCCGGGACCGCTGGTCCCGGTGCCGGCGGCCAGGAAGCCGGCTAGGCGTGGCCCCAAACCTCAACCCGAAAGACCAAAAAGGGCGTTGTTCTGTTTGACCTTGAGCAATCCACTACGGAAACTGTGTATTGACATCGTCGAGTGGAAGTATCCTTTACTAATGAAATAATACTAGTTTCCGCCCGTTACTTTTCCAGTTGCCTATAGACGATACTAGGATCGTGTCAGACTTTACGGCGGACCCTAAATACAACGGTAAATGCGGGCTTGCGCAGGCACAGTCAATTACCCCTCGCTCCACTGCGTCCCGCTGACACCTAAAACTAGTTATTGCGACGCGACTTGTGCCTATACTTTCGGATCCGCCATAAAGTTTGATTGTAAGTAGGTACGTATCGCTTTCAGTTAAGTATGAAGTAGTAACTTCGATCTCGTTTTACTTATTTAGGGTTAGTATTTTGAAAAATATTTCCAGTGGATGCTTACGTCATACAAGAAGCCTTAATTGTTCGTTAACGTCAATAGATCGTTCTAGTGCTTTCTAGAAATCTTTTATGATATTAATTTAGTTGTGATTTTTTCACATCCAACCTTTTGGTGTAAAACTAATGATAGAAAATATATTATGAAATAAACGAAAAACATCAGAAAATAATTTAAGGATATTTTTAATACTTTCAGAAAACTACGACGTGCGGCTCTGTTATTTGTTGTAATATATTTATGACGATTTATGATATTCATAAATTAAAAAATATGCTCTAAATTCACACCGATAATAAATTATTTTAAATTTTTATTACAACTAATATAAAAAGTAATTAAAATAGCATTTATCATTTTGATTTTTACCGTTACTATACACTCCGCCATTTCAATATTACTTTTTCTTTGCATCATCATGTATGAGCCATGTGATGTATCTTTACTACTTACTTACCGTGTGATCACAATTAGGATAATTTGTTTTTTTTTTATTATTAAAATTATTTATTCTATACTAGCGAACAGCCCCGGTTTCGGTAGATAGATAGAAATATAAATTAGTAATTTATTTGGACAAACAGAAGATAATGATAATTCCTTATTAACAATACCATTTTTTATACCCGTCGCACGAACAGGTATTCGGGCGATCTGGGCGGTCAAAAGTAGTTAATTTTTTTTCAAAAAAGCTAGGGAAAAGATGTAGCTAATTATAGCCAAGTGTTCTACGAAAACGAAACAATGCGTCTTCCCCTTCCTGTAGGGTAAAGTCCGGATAGTTGCCTCAGTCGGATACATGCCCCGGTTTTTAATAAACTATGTTAAGATTATAAGTTGTGTTAGCACTTTACTACAATAAGTAGTGACCGCCCCACAGGCCTCAATGCTGCATAAGCTATCGGAATAGGCACAAGTGTTTTGTCCATATGAGCAAAAATCTTGCGCGGCGAAACTTTGGCGGGCGTTATAATTATATTGGTAAGTAATATCTAATGAATATTTTTATTACTGATCGTGGTTTCAGTCAAGTTTTTGTTTCTTTGCATGCATTAGAGTTTAAATTACATTGTTTATTATGTTTTATTGTTAAATAATTTTTATTTATTTCGCAAATAAAAAGGGCAAGTATCCGCATCAAAAAGGATAGTTGCCCTACTTACTGTGGCGTATAGTTGCCCCTAGAGTGACTAAAAATTACTTAACAAGCAAAGACGGATTTTAGGATGTAGAGAAGAACTAAATCAAAATCAGATTGGATTCAATGTAAGATGTGTCGGATGTGGTTGCATAAAACATATACAACATTCGAATACTGTTGTATGAGATGTGGAAAGTTAGAAATCTTAGCTTCTGGTAAAAATTAATGTTAATACCAAAGTTGATTATGAAATTGTTGTATTTTGAAGATAAATGCTAATATTTTATAATAACTTACATAAATTTAAGTTTAAATAATATTATTATAATTGAAATAATTTTTACAATTAAAACTGAAAACTACTTAATAATGTTAATTAATATTTTAAATTGTACTCAATAAAAGATCTCAGTAAATTAGAAAGACTGTTAAACAAATAATAATGATTACTCTAATTGATATAAATTTCTTATACTACCTTATATTTATTATTTCTTATACTACCTCTGCACAAGGCAAGTATCCTCCGAAGCATTTTCCACGCTAGGCTACTATCCGCCATAGTAGGCAACTATCCCTTTTCTGAGAGATGAAATAAAACAGTATTTATTCAAAACCATCGTTAATTATGTATACAAAAATAGGCTTCTAAAGAAGGTAAAAGACCTATGTTGTGAAATACATATTGAATATTTTCAACAAGTTCATATTTAAAAAAAAATAAAGCTTTTTCGAAAAGTGGGGCATCTATCCGGCTTTTACCCTACTACTTTAGCGCTCGCGTAATCAGTCCCAACTTGTTTGTCAACTTGGGTGTATGTACAATTTTTCGGCGTTCATTTACCGTCACGACTAATTTATCAGTAATTTTTTTTGTTTTTATCGTCCCGTTGAAAATGCAAACAATGAATTGTGATGAACCAGGTAAAGATGTATACTTATATACTTTTTTTGCTGTATTTAGTGTCATATTCATCTCATAGTGAGTGCTTCAAATAAATTCTATTTTCCAACAAAATCATCCTGATTTGTTAAATATTTTAGGTCCAAAAGTTGTACTTCCGGGCATTTCCCGGTATTGAATTTAGATTTAGTATAACGTTTGGACTTTACTCTTTACGATATTGATAATATTGAATGCAGAATAGTGCCGTTTTACAATATATCGATTTTTTTTAAAGTGAAGATAGTAACTAATTAAATGATCTACAATTACATCTTTGTTGCAAATCAATTATGTTTTTGGTTTTAGAATCATCAAACGTAACAGTTGTGACTCGGAAACAATTGTTTTGTATTATGCAACAACAACATTTAAAGACCATTAACGATAAATTATATTTTTTGGAAAAGTACGTTTACTAAAAATGGATCACTTTTCTGACGATATTTTAAAAGACATCAAACATAATTTTTCACATTTCAAACATAAAATGAAATAGCGTTGGAGTAAATCGCGTAGAAAAGAGGAAACTTTTCTGTTACAAAACCAAGAAAAATGACGAACCGACGAGGAAGACCATCAAAGCTATTTAGCGATTTAGGTGACAGGAGTAAAAAAAGAAAACCGAGGAATCACGTAGAAACACGGACTTGCAAGTGCAGCTGATCCCAATTTAACCCCTTTATCTGACAACGCGGAGTTATCAGAGGAGGAAGAAGAAAATGTGTCAGATGAAGGACCTTGGAATCCTTCTTCTTCGCGTTAACAGTATATCCTATTTTTTTATAAATAACTTTTTTAAATAAAATAAACTCATTTTTCTCATGCAAAGTCATAGTTTAGGTGTAGAAAGCATTCGGAAGTGAAAATATAATTTTAGCCGCTCAGATCGCAAAAATACCCGTCTGTGCGTCGTAACTTCTAGACGAAAGGTCCGATTCTAATAATTTAAAGAGGAACCTAGATTATGAAACTAATTAGTTGGCTTGAGATTAATACCATGGTACGAATGTCATCGTCTTTTGATTCTACCTGTGTTTGATTGGCTAACTTGAACAAAAAACGGTTATTGTGACTTAGCGGATGTTTTTGTGAGTAATGATGAATACTTTATTATATTTATTTATTTATTTATTTCTCATAACAAAAAGACATAAAGACTATATAATAGTACAGCTAATAAAATAATATAAACGTGTTGTGAATTATTTTGTACCATCAATAGTTTTCCCAGCGAACGCCATATAGGTAACTTTATTGGCAAATTTTTGATGTCTTGGGTTACATTATTGGACTTTTTATTTATTTCTAATATTTGTTTTAAAATAAAATACAATCCATGTTACTCGTTGCTAATGTAGCTTTCTATAGATGAAAGAGTTTTTATTTATTTTAATTGTTTATTTTGTTGGAGAATAAACAGACAATATAATATCCACATACATTATAAACATATATATCACAAAATAAAGACCATATCCTTACACATTCTCACTAGAACATTGAAATTTGTTTATAATAGACTACAAGCCCTTGGAAAAAATTTACCTATGAAATGAACCAACGTGAATAACGCTTAACATATAATAAATGACCTATATTGCTTCTGCAATTATCGGCGAATTAAAAAATTGCACTGACTTCCGGCACCACCACTTTAGTACGGCACTAGGTTTTTCGACATTTATTTTTAATCATCTATACACTATAAAAAAGCCGTACATTAATAATTTGTCGTGATTTGTACCTGAGAAATTCCATTCACTCACGTGCTCACCTGTACCGCTCAGAAATGACGGCATAGTGCTCAGAGTTATTTTCTGATATAGTAACAGCCTTCTAAGCGTTATTCACGGTGGTTCATTTTACATGTTAATTTTTTCCACGGGCTTGTAGTCTATAAACTTTAGTTACAAACATTTAAAATAAGTTAATTCGTTTTTTAGTTTGTCCGCCATAAGCAAACATACAAAAAAACAAATCTTTATAATATCAGTTTAGATAAAATAAAACGTAGCGGTTTCAGCTTAACGGTCATATTTGGGACTACGTGAAGTATTTTTCCACTAGATAACATTCATCGAACTACCCACATCGAAAAAGTGCATTGCACTCTACTTGACGGTTTGACAATTTATTACGCATGCGTAGACGATTGCTATAGACCTCAGAACAATTACCTAAAGTCATAGAAGGCATTCTTGTATTTACATATATTTGTTTCATTTTTCACATGTTTTCCACATGGTGGATTTCAGTGAGTGAAAAAGATGTAAGTATATATATGCGGTTTGCTTCAATCTACTTGTACCCCTTTCTCATCGACATTAGTCTGACTAATCAGATGGACGTTCGCATCAAATTATTTAAATTTACCTCCATCGTTTAAATAACTTGAAATGTATTTGGGGGATACGTTCTGATCATAAGTAGCAATGATTTTGTATCAGCTATCTTTTTAATGCTTTATTCTACATGTTAGAACAAGTTATACATGTGTAAAATTTACATTCCTTCTATTACTTTAGGTAAATGTTCTGAGCTATAGACATATTGTGATTACGATAGCAATAGCTTCTGACTACAAACGGAAAAATCGTGTTTCAGTATTTATACATAAAAATGATTTGTCGATATTTAAAAAGTTGTGAACGTAGTCAGAAAAAATATTTATTCCTAGTCGAAAGTTAGCAATGTTTGGCTGAATGCCAAGTCATTGAGAAATTACTATTTGCGTTCAGAAGCTTTTCAACAGAAAACCGAACCCTTGAACGGTGTTAAGGTTAAACGTTTGAAGTTTAAAAATAAAGTTAGAGCGCTGATTGAGAAAAAAATTACACGATTTGTACATTCCAGCCATAGATATATTAATACAAGGATGCGGCATTATCATAGTTGTTTATAGTCTCCTAATTTCTGGGACGAGTCGTCAGATGACTAACTCTCTAGTTCCAACAGTACCTAAGGTGACAACCGATTTATATTTCCGATTAATGATTATAGCCTACAGACAAGTCAACCTTTAGACCACGCTTTAATAAACGTCAGTACGAAAACGAAATCGCCAAAAAGTGGCGGGGTGCGGGGAGAGGTCGGCTAGTTTTCATTGGCACGTTCAAAATTGACAATTTAATGGCTTCCGACGTGCTTCCAACTGACGGCTCACTAGTGACGTAGTTATGTAGTGTCACTACATAGCCTTGGCGAATGCTACTCCCTGTTAAAGCGTGGTCTAAAGGTTGACTTGTCTGTGTTATAGCCATAGTTCTAGCATACTTTGAAAGCTTTAAAAATGTCATGTGTATAATTTTCTAATATGACAAAGTACATTGTTAATTTCGTTAAGACATAATAATATAATACATTACAAAATAAATTTTAATAATTTTTATTGGTTAAATTACAATATTTTATTATCTTCATTTCATCTTTTATCAAATTAAAACTTTTTTTATTATTTTAAATTTAAATATTTCTAGACCGCCGATATAATTTCCATATTCTAAATTCAAATTCAAAATTCAAATTCAAAAAGTTTTTATTCAATATAAGATGTTTGCACACACTTATTGAAAGTCGTAAAAATTGATTAGGTACCGGTTCAAAAACTAGGAGGCGAAGAACCGGCAAGAAACTCCTCTCTGTTTATTTTATTTAAATATACTTATGTTTTTCTTAATTGTTTTTTCTTTTTTAATTTAAAGTCTTACAACTATTACAATGATGTCCATGCGCACTTATCATTTAAATACTCGGTAATACAATAGTAAGCTTTTTTCATGAGTTGGACTTTAACTCGCTTTATAATTGATTAGAATTCAAGTCTAACAATTCTTTTGGAATTTTATTATAAAAATGGATACAATTTCCCATGAAAGAATTATTAACCTTTGAGAGCCTGAACCTGGGAATTGATAACATATGCTTATGTCTTGTATTTAAGTTGTGGCCATCACCCACCCTAGAGAAAGCATTTATGTTTTTATGTACATAAATTATATTTTCATAAATATACTGACAAGGGACTGTCAAAATATTACCTTCTCTAAAATGAGCCTTTACACTATCTCTAGATTTTAATTTATATATAGCTCGAATAGCCCTTTTCTGCAGAACAAATATTGTTTGAATGTCAGCGGCCTTTCCCCATAGCAGAATGCCATATGACATTATGCTATGAAAGTAGCTAAAATAAACCAGCCTCGCTGTAGGCACATCGGTTAGTTTTCTTATTTGCCTAATTGCAAAAACAGCAGAGCTCAGTTTACCAGCCACCCTCATAATATGAGGACCCCATTGTAAATTTGCGTCGATAGTAATGCCCAAGAACACAGTTTCATTAACTAAACTTAATGAATCACCTCCAAGTCTCAAATTGACATCAACTTGTCTAACATTGGGCAATGTAAATTTTAAACATTTTGTTTTATTTGCGTTTAATAATAGGTTATTAGCGTTGAACCAATTTAAGACCTGCAAAAGTGAAGAGTTTACTGTTGAGAATTCCTCTTCATTTCTATTAATTTTAAATACGAGAGAAGTGTCATCAGCAAACAACACTATCTCGGCAGATTTTTCTACCAAGTAAGGTAAGTCATTAATATACACTAAAAACAGAAAGGGACCCAATATAGATCCCTGAGGAACTCCCATTTTCACAATAGAACCCTTCGACTTAACTCTATTAATATCAACTTTTTGAATTCTATTACAGAGGTATGATTCTATTAGATTGTTAGCACAATTATTTATACCATAATGTTTTAATTTAAGCAACAATGTCCGATGATCAACACAATCAAATGCCTTCGATAAATCACAGAAGACCCCTATAGCATTTTTGGAATTTTCCCATGCATCAAAAACATGTTTCAAAAGTAAAATGCCAGCGTCTGTTGTAGATCTTCCTTTCGTAAAACCGAATTGTCTAGAATGAAGTAAATTGTGGGACATAAAATAAGAAAGCATTTGATCGAGCATGATTTTTTCGAAAACTTTGCTTAATGTGGGCAACACTGCTATTGGTCTATAATTAGTGGGGTCCTTTTTATCACCAGATTTAAACAGAGGTATTATTCTGCTATACTTCATTAAATTAGGAAATATGCCCGCTTTAATACATTCGTTAAATATACTCGACAAGTATGGTGCTATAATGTGAACAACAGAACCTATAACTTTCACCGACAGCCCCCATAAGTCCTCGGTCTTTTTAATTTTTAAAGACTGAAAAGTTTTAATAATATTAAAAGAATTTATTTTTTTAAACCGGAACTCCGACCCCTGAGTCGGTACATTTTCCTTTAACAAAGTTACAGCACGGTCAGGAGATGAACCCAAATGTTCCGTGATTTTAATGCTTATATTTTGGAAAAAAGAATCAAATTCGCGAGCGACATCGATTGCTGAGGTAACAGTTCTGTCATCCACCCGCAAGGCAAATTCATTGTCGGGAGGCTTCATTTTGCCTGTTTCAGTACGTATGATTTGCCACACAGTTTTACATTTGTTTTCTGATTTCTCTATTTTATTTCTAATATGAATAGATTTGGCTGTTTTACAAACCTTTTTGAATATCTTTGAATAAGATTTTACATATTTTACAAATGATTGATTAGTGTTTAAATTTTTATCTTTATATAAACAATAAAGCCGTTCTCTACTTTTCCGAATGCCCGGAGTAGACCATTCACAAAATTTCACTTTGTTACAAGTTTTTACATTCTTCAGTTTAAAACTGTTTTCAAACTCTCTGGAAACAATTTCAAATAAACTTTCATATGATTTGTTCGGATCTTTTTGTAAAAAATTATAATTTAAAATGTTTTTTTCCACTTTAATAGCAAATTCGCTTAATTTCTCTGTAGACAATGGTCTATACCTGACACTCAAAGGTTTATCGGGTGATTTCTTTTTTAATGTGACTATTTGACCACAGTGATCGGATTGTAAATGATTTATCACTTCCTTTTCAAGCCAATCACAATTACAAAAAATTTTATCAATACAAGTGGCTGAGGATGCTGAGACCCTTGTTGGTTCAAAAAATACATTTATTAATTTAAATGTTTTAAAAAGTAATAATATTTTATTGCGCCATGGTGAATCTACAAGTAAGTCAATGTTAAAATCACCGCTTATCAAAATATTTTTCTTTGAATTACAAAGTATGCTCAAAGCATCCTCCATCACTTCCTCAAAAACAGAAAAGTCAGAATTGGGCGGCCTGTACACACACAATATAATACATTCCTCCAATTCAATACATGAAAGTTCAGTATTTCTCTCTACAGAAAGCGCAGTTACATCTCGACGTTCCTTGTATTTATATCCATTCTTCAACAGGATCAAAGATCCACCACGGATAGAAGCCTTTCTGTTGAAGCAGCTTGCGAGCTGGTAATTGTTGATGTTAAATAACATTTTATCACATGACAACCAATGTTCAGTAACGCATAGGACATCTATATTAAGTTCTAATAAAAACAGTTCCACTACTTCAATTTTGCTGAGGAAACCCTGTATGTTTTGGTGAACTAATTTAAATATATTAGGTTTCCTCTCTGTCGGAGCAGCCAGTTTAAATCAGAAGAACGCTGCGTTTTAGCAGAATTCGCAGATTCACACAAGCTGCGGTCAGTCTTACAACTAGATTCTGCTGTATTACATAATATAGCAGAACCAATATTATAGGCTAACAAATTAGCCAATTGTCTTTGAAAATATTTTGATAGGTACATCCTATGCTTTGTCAAAATAAAATTATGTTTGAATTTATTGATGTCAAAGAAATTAAAATGGACATCACTATGACGCCAAGTCATATTATATAATAAAGTATTAATATTATGAATGTCTTTATTCTGCTTTTCCGTTAAACTCTTGGAAAACGGAAATGCACTAAATACAATTTTGAGATTTTCTTGATTTGACAACTCCAGGAGGCGGGTAAATCCTGTTATTACATCTTTCCGTCTTACACCAGAACTGTTTCCCACCAATATAATAATTGTGGTGTCTTTGCTATGCTTATCAATTAAAATCTTATTAATAATTTGAGTGTAGGAAGCTCCAGGCATGCAAAAATTTAAAACCTGTTGGTTCACACACTCGTTCATTAATGTTCCTAATCCAATACCTATTTCGTCACAGTAAACTATCGTTTTTTTCGGATTCTGACAAGTCCAAAAGGCGTGTCCACTAGCAGGTTCACGTATACCTTTGTTTTTTGGCAACTTTTTATTCTGCTCAGTTACTTGAGTGGAAGCAGTGCAGTTCAATTCGCAATCCGACATAATACTTTTCAGTTTTTCTATATTCAAACCATGCGATTCAAACTGAAAGCTTAAGTCAGATAATCTACTGTGAAGAAACTTAATTTGATTTTGTAAATCCTGACACTCAGAATCTTTATCAAATAATTTAGTTTCAAATAACTTTATTGATTGATTTAATTCTAAATTTTGTTTCTTGAAATTAAATTTTTTGTAATTACAATTTAATTGCCTTATCATTATTTTTGAACGTTTAATAATTTTTTTTATTTTAAAAAGCTTTTTAATTTTTTTACAATTAATCAAATTGTTGTATGGTTTCCGTGTGTCAAGACGCGCCGTACTATCTAATACTGTGTCGCACAACTGAACAGTTTCATTTAATTTAAATAAATCAATTTTATGTTCGAGTTTAAGAATTTTCATTTTACTGATGTGTAACTCATCCTGAAGGGTCTGAACTTGCATCAGTGAGTGTTCATATTGCGCTCGACAGTTATCCATTTCGTTCACAAGAACCTGTAACTGATCGCGCTGATCAGTCACATCGTTGCATTTAATATCTAATTCAGCTAATTCGCCTTTTAATTTAGTGTTCATAAATATGACCGATTCAATTTCCGTTTCGTGATCTTCGCGCTCAGCCACAAGTCGATTGCATAACTCTTTGGACGTCTTCAGTTCCAAGAGCGCAGCTTTCAACTTTTGCTCCAGATCGCGAATGGATGGTCTACGAGTCATTATGATTAAGCAGTATTATAACCAAATACAACAATCAAATGTCAAATATAAATAAATAAATCAAATTGTCTTCAATAACAATAACTTTGTGTTGAATTAAGTAATGTAGTAATGATTCAGTACAACAAATAATCAGTTTCAATATAAAAAAAAAAATGTCAAAAATGTGTCAGAGAGGATTCGAACCTACGAGCCCGGCACTGACGCGCGAAATTTTTCCACCTGAGCCAACTGCACTTATTGAACGGTTGTGTAAATTAAGATATAAATCTAACCATAAACAAAAACGCATTAAAATTGTTCAAGGATATATTATTATGGTGATTCGTAGTTCATCACGAATAAAAACAAAAACATAAGTACTTCCCGAAATACAAAAAGTTATGTTGAAGTGAATATTAAATCTTATTTACCAGTAAGAATGTCTCATTTATTTCAAAATACCCACCAAAACAAAGTTCACATGGAATATCAAGACCTAATTTAGTTCAATTATATTTACAATTATACGCAAATTATTTGACAAAATCTTAACAAAATAAGTCCACGCAGTCTCCACGTAAAATTCAACTAATAAAACATTAAAACTTATATTTTTATTTTCATTCAGAATCTACGAATATTACTAAATATACTTAATTTTGAAACTCCAAACTGAAGTAAAATTAATAATAATATCAATATTATTAAGAAAATCAACTGCCAATTAATTTACAAACGCGAGAAAAAAAAAATAGTAATAAAGTGAATAAATTATTTACGTTTATCCCGAGCAGCTGTCAGGCGAGCGTCAATCACGTGCCGAAGTCGCGACCCGAATCATTATATATAAACGAAGCTTTTAACATTTGCATGGCGTCAGTTCCGTCGTTTTTCTCAGAGCGATACGCCTACGTTATAAATCGGCCAACTTATTGACTAAAAACATTTACGCGAACAAAGTTGTTTACAATGAATACTTACAAATACTAGAGGTCGCCTGGTTGATCGAAATTCGATCGTAAGTAGGTAATTTTTTTTTAAGTTTGAACGTTGTTGAGATATTTCATTTTTTTAAAATGTATTATGAAAATGTGACGAATAGAGATTTTTAAATAAAGGCTTCGCCTCTATGTTGAAGGTATAAAAGAGGGGGCAAGTGTTTCTAAAAAAATATTGGTAACGCTGAAGCTCGCCAAAAGCTATTAAGTAAACGAAAAACTAAAAAAGCAAATCGGTTGACAAACAGAGGAAAAAAAGGTACTGAACATTTTTATCTTTACTTATTTCTGTATAGAAAACACATAGAAGAGAAGATAATGAAATTATGCAAAAGTTACACACTTTCCAAGTATATTTAATTATATTTAAGACGCTGACAACAGCCGACGACTTTGAACAATTAACTAGCAACGTGTCGCACTTACCATTGTCGATTTGGGTACGAGTGAAAAACAGAAATATTCATTGCTTACGCTTGAAATTTTCACGAAGTATGTTCTATTATGGCCGTTATAAAAACAAATGATAAAAACAAAATAAAATAAATAAAGTTACCTATTAACTAATGAAATTAAAGGGGGTCCCCACGCAAGAAACGTGTTTTTTACATCAAGGTAATCTTCATAAAACTTGTTTTAGAATCGGCCAAGTTTTAAAGAATATCAATATAGACTGTTGCTATAATATCAATTATAGCAAAAAAAACTTTTCACGTCAGTAAGATATATAGTAGGTATAGTGTCATGATAGCCCGAACGCAGCGAATCTGTTCCAAATAAATATATAAGGCCAAGTGGCCGTGGTTGGAATCCAGGCGTGTACCAATGAGTTTTTTCTGACTTAAGTACATTAACTATCACTGACTCCGTGCCTCGGAGAGCACGTTAAGCAGTCGGTCCCGGTTGCTGTCAATAGAGGGCGGTCGTTACAATCCGCCAACCCGAATTGGAGCAGCCCGGTGGATTTAAGCTCCATACCCCATCATCTTGATGGGAGGCGTAATCCCCTGCAGTGAGGTATAAAAAGGTCTGATGGAATAGATATATATGGATTTCATGATTTTTTTCAATTAATACAGATAAATTTACAATTGTAAAAATTAGAACTAGGTTAGTGGCAACCTTGTGAATGCATTGCTGAATGTTTAGAAAAATTGTTTTCGTAAATTAAAAAAAATGTTTTTAGCCAAACCCCCATTTCACGGACTGATTTCGCACTTGACTGACTCTTGTTAAAGGCCGTGAAAGCGAATGACATATTGCAATGTTATCGACAGATTATTGATTTCTAGGGAAAATATATAGTTCTATTTGCTAATATTGGAACAGTTTGTCTCCATGCAAAAACAATTTCAAAGACAAGATGGCAGATAAGAACTACGAACTACGCCATTTACTCTGCCATACTTTTGATATGCTATGTACTGTGGTCGTTTGAATATGGGTATTTTATTTTCTTTTTAATGAATTAGCATGGTGAACTCATGGTGAACTAGACTTTGTGCTGATTATTCTGGGACACAGACAAGTCAACCTTTAGACCACGCTTTAATAAACGTCAGTACGAAAACGAAATCGCCAAAAAGGGGCGGGTTGCGGGGAGAGGTCGGTTAGTTTTCATTGGCTCGTTCAAAATTGACAATTTAATGGCTTCCGACGTACTTCCAACTGACCGCTCACTAGTGATGTAGTTATGTAGTGTCACTACATAGCCTTGGCGAATGCTACTCCCTGTTAAAGCGTGGTCTAAAGGTTGACTTGTCTGTGTTCTGGGACAATGGGTTGTATCCTAAGGGTGTATCACGCAAAACTTTTGTAGATGGCGCTCTCGGCGAAGGTACATTCTTTACACATTGTAACATTTATTTTTAGTGAATATATTTATATGTATGTATATGTTTATAAAAAGTCCAACTTTAGAACGAAACTGACAGTCGATTAAGTACTTCGAGCATATAGCCAAATTTCTTTGTAGTATTCCACATTATTTGCTTTATTCTCGAAAACAGTCACGATTGGCTCTTTTGCTTCTACGTCTAATATCACAGATTAGGTCTCGGTGGAAATATAAAAACATTTCTTTGGAATATCATATTATAGTAGCGTCATTTATTACTGTCAGAAGTGAATCCGTGTTTAGAAGTGATAAACTTATTTCTGAGAACATTCGAGATGACATTTCATTCATCCAATGCTTTTCTCATAAAATTGCGAAGCGGCGCGCCGCCGGCGCCGCCTCCCTTCCTAATATAGAACTAGCGGCTTCTGTTTAAAAAGCAAGGCGAAACCATCGCGCGGTGGTGCGCGAGGGAATTGTTTATATTTACCATGTGGTATCGATATGATTATTAATATTTTACGAGTAATTTATACTAACCTTCAATCTCTGTAAACTGATCGTTTGGCTGTAAAGACCCTAACTGTGAAACCAAGGGTCGTGGGTCGATTCCTACCCGGGACAAATATTTGTGTACATATACATGTCTATTTGTTCCGTGTGTAGGTGTAAAAGTATCTATTTAAGCATATATTATCTCAGTTGTCTAGTACCCCATAATACAAGCATTATGCTTGTATTATACTTGCTGACTTTGGGACTAGATGGCGCTGTTTGAGATGTCCCAGGTATTATTATTAATTTATTATGATATTTATTGATCCGCTTGTATATGATTGTCGTCGATGAAACAAAATTCTACGCATTTACATATTGAATATTCATAACCATACAGCCTCGATCTCGATATCATTTCAGATCAACAACTTAATGAGCATCTGAAAAAAAGAATTGGCAAGTTTTATGAACGTGTTTAATTAATATTCTTGTAATTTTATTAATACTTAATTATATGATGAGAAGGGAAAATGTCGCTAACGAAATTCGTCAAGAAAATTTATCACTTTATAAAAGTTACGGGCTCGAAGTACGATAACTTTGTCGTTCTTATACAAACAGAGTAACTTCGTTAATACTTTATATAATACGTTCCATAAACATTTGGTGTTTAAGTTTTTAACTTAATTTTATTTAAACTTAATTAATTTTTGAAAAATTAAATAAATAATTTTTGAGCAGAACTGATAAAAATAATGTACGAAAACTTTCTGCGTACAAGACACGCACTTAGCCCGTTTTTAACTTAACCATTTATATTATTATTTTAATTAGTAATTTATTTCTAAAATTCATTATCTTGATATCTTTTCAAATAAGTGACAATAATTTCTAAGTACAGATAAATTTTACATAAAAAAATACTTAATCGGCAACGCTGTAGGTATCCTTGGCACCCTGGACTCGTCATCACTTTAAAATTTTCTTGTTTATAATTATTTAGATAGTATTTTCATTTTATTTTCTTTTTAATTTAGAGTATATTATTTAAGCTTTTTAAGTAGGTACAGTTTTCATTTTTTACTTAAAATATTTCTAAAACATATTATTCTGGACTTTTGTTTGTATAAAAATTGGTTTGAAAAGAACTATGTACTCGAATACGCTGCTGTCTTGTTCAATCCGTTAAGTCATAATTCAAATAGATATGAAACTAGTGAACTAGAATTATTTGAAAGCAATTTATTTTCTTCAGATAAGATTTTTAATTCAACTTTCAATACGCGTCACCGATGTAAAAGGCTACCGGCTATACATACCCGCCGATCGGAGGCGAGTTCAAAATTAAAAATTGCCAGAGGCAGCGCTATGCGAATAAAAGAGAGGTGTACAGCCGGCGGCCTTTTACATCGGTGGCGCGGATTGTAGGTACATGCTTTGAAAACTACATCACCTAATTGGAACATCCTAGAAGTATTTAATCTAAAATATTTCGAAAATAGGTCACCATAAGATTCATAAGAGACGAGAACATTCGATTTAAACTAATTCAAATTAAACGGCTATTAATATAAATCAATAGCAAAAATGAAAACACTCGGACGATTTTATCGCTATAAAATAATCCATTGATTATATTCCATGTTGGCTTAAAGCCAATGTATGCGTTTAAAACCAAACAAAATTGAATTGAACAAAACAAATTAATGCTTGGTAGTTTCCATGATATATTCATTTCATTTACGGCCCAGTTTGTAAGTCAATGTACGCATATAATGTTTATGTTAAAGGTCTACTTTGCAATGTGCTAATATTTAGTAATAAAGGTATAAAAATGTAAAGAGAGATAAACTTATATCAATTAGTAGATAGGGCACATACTGCACTAAATTTTCTATAACTTGAAACTACGGTTCTGAAATGCTACGTGCAATATTGTGGAATTCGCATTTTTAGCAAACGTCAAGCAGTTTTTTGATAAATGTAGTGTTAAGGGGGTAGGCTTTTCGTACAAAAAAAGAGGGTTCAACCCGTGTTAAGAGAAGTACTGTCACAGAGGGGTATGTCTTTTTTTTATATCTTGTTTAGTTGTTTTAGAATAAATTCTTGAAAGACATGATTTCCATTAGTTCTTTGTTTTTGAAAATGATTAGTCGTAAATTCGATATTAATGCGAATTAAAAAAAAAAACAAAACTAAACGTATCGCTTTAGGCCCTAGGGCGGAACGTTTTTTTAAAAGACCTAATGCCTAGGGGCATCCTTTCTTAATGACCATGCAAATTTTGGTTCCAATTCATACATATTTCAGGGGTGGAAACAGTCCAACCCGCAAGCTGTTTTGACGAGTATTTTATAGGTATTCTTAGGAATTTGTTTTTGTTATCTCTGTCATTCAGGAATAGGGCGGGGAAGAGGGATTGAAACGGAAATTGAAACGTGCCTATTTGAAGCCACGGTTTGAAAGACTATCCCCTTAATGAAGAAAAGTACATTCAAACTTTTTAGCATGAAGAAGGGCTATGCCACAAGAACTGTGCTTTTTCGAGATTAAAAGCAGTCTATTAAGTATGTCACTCTCCAGCTTACAAACTATTCCTATGCAAAAATCATGTTTCGTTGCGCAGTTGCAGAGTGATCGACTGCCAAACATACAAACTTTTCACGTTTACAATATTAATATACCTTCTTGTCGCTCACCTCTGGCAAACTTGGAATGTATAGTTATCAAAATATTGACAGAAAATTATTTTGAAACATTTGCTCGTACGAGCGCGTATTAACCGAGAGTGCAAAATCCACTTAATCCATTAATGTTTCATGATAACCTAAATGCACAGAGCCGTGAACCGAAAAATCCAAATGCTTCATATTTATTTATTTCTATACATATGTTCTATTTGAATCGTAATTTTGAGAAAGCACACATTAAAAGTTTAAATAGAAGTCGTTTTTACAAAAGACACACAAAAACTGACTAATTTTATATAAAACTTTTTTCTCATTTGACTAAGGTTTGATAATATTTTATTGTGACTTTATCAAGTATTTATATAGCTGAGAATATCGTATATTTAAATAATAATAATAATAACACACACAATCACAACAACGTCTAGGTCCCAAACTAAGCATTTGCTTGTATTTTGGGTACCAAGTGAAGACACCACATACATATAACAACCAAGACCCGGATACTTCAACATATAAATACTGACCCGACCTGGGATTCGAACCCGGGACCTCCAGCTTCGCAGGCAGGTTCGCTGCCCACTAGGCTAAGCGGTCGTCATAAATATGTCGTAAATAAGTCGTAAATATGAATTATTTAAGTCTTTTGACATAGATATTTCTCAAAATAAGAAAGATAATGAAAAATTTCAATAAGGTACCAGTTATATGTGTCGCGATAGACCGAGCGCAGCGAACCTGTTTCAAATATACAAGGCCTTGTGGCCGTGGTTGGAGTCCGGGGGTGTACCAATGAGGTTTTTCTTACTTAAGTACATTAACTATCACCGACTCCGTGCTGTCAATAATAATAATAATACATGGGACTTCCCACACAGCGCCATCTAGTCCCAAAGTAAGCAAGTATTATGCTTGTGTTATGGGTTACTAGACAACTGATATACATACTTAAATATTCTTTATAATATATACATATATAATTTTTTTTTTATATATATAACAACCAAGACCCGGTACCAGTATCAATATTCATCATATTAATACTGACCCGACCTGGGATTCGAACCCGGGACCTCTAGCTTCGTAGGCAGGGTCGCTACCCACTAGGCTAAGCGGTCGTCAAATATATGGCGGTCAATAGATGGCGGTCGTTAACAATCCTGCCATTAGCAATCGCTAACCTGCAATGGAGCATCGTGGTGGATTTAAGCTCAAAGTCCCCTTATCTTGTGGGGAGGCCTAAGTCCCTGCACTGAGGTATGAAAGGGCTGCTGGAATTGAATGGAATGACAAATATGATGTACTAAAATAGCATTCATTTCAAATAATTTGATATATAGATAAAATGTTAACTGTTCAATGTTTATATAATAATGAATCAATATTATAGAGATAATCCTTACTTAAATCTAGTCTACACACTTTAAGAAACCCCATAAGTCTGACTTATGAGATTTCTCCAAATTTTGCAATGTCATTATTTTTTATATGATTTAGTCGACTTGTGGGGTTTCTCTCCACAACCCGATGTAAACCAGTAATTAGAAAACATTTCTCTAAAAAAAAATTTCGTCCAAATTATTGACTTATGGGCCTGTATGGGCTTTCTTAGAAATTCCGATTTATTTGTACAAAAAATTTAAGAAAAAAAATCACTTAGATTTGGAAAAATGACACTAAATTACAAGGGTTTTTACCCGTATATGAAAACTGTATTTGAAAATATTTAAGACCAAGTTACACTCTGAAGTTAAAAAAAATAATTGGATATCAGATTTTATAAATATTTTAATATTTAATAAAAGTACCTACCATATTAAGTATAAGGTTTCGTTTTTTTTTTAAATAAGTGATTAATTCTTACTAGTTACTATTTTATATTTGTTAAATAAAATTCAGAAGATAAAGCTTTTTTTGTGTGTACATTAGTGACGAGCATGAAATATAGGCAGTGGAGTGAAATATTTTAAATAGTTATTTGTATTTAAACTTTTGAAAAAGTTTATTTATGCCGTTACCACATGTTATTTGCTACAAAATACAACATTTATATTTTATGTTATTTTCTTGGTTGGTTAATGTTATTTGTATTGAAAACTGTGAATCATAATTTATTTTCAGGTATTAATTTACATTATTAGTAGAATCCGGAATTTAGTTACCTATTTAATCTCGTAAAGGATTGTAGATATTGTGCCCCATGAAGGAACTTTGTCAAGTAATTAATTATAACAGTTCTACACTGATATAGGGTCAGTAGAAAAAGATCTAAATATTTCATATTATTTATATGCATTTATTATTTAAAACTTAGAAAATCACATATTTGTCTTAAGGTTTAATTTTTTTAAAACGTTTAATTTTTATATTTTACTATTTTAAAAAAATGCTTTTGGCCATTTAAAATTTTACCATTCTTTTGGCTCATCATTTCCCCACAATAATATTAATCACAAAAATAATATAGAAAACGATTATATTAAAGACGAGCAAAGTTCACTTATTCTACTAGTGTAAACGTCACGCAAGCTCTGTCGGAAGTTTGCTGACTGTACTACCTGATCAGCGACAAGCAGGACAACATACACGTGGCGACAAAATTTTGTCGATGCGATATCTCTTGCCAAAACGAGATACCTTTTTATGTGGCATAACATATTTTCTTCAGTGTTTGTATCTGGATGAGTTTTTGTTGCTGGAGAGGCTTGGAGAAGTGAAAAGTTGTTTTATTTACACAAAGAGTTATTTGTATGTCGAAACTTTTGTCACTCCAAAAATCGATTTCATTATGTTACTGAATAAGTTTTAAGTTAAAACAGTCCACTGAAAGTTAGAGATTTTTATCCATCTTTTTTGTGATAGGACGTTTTTGAAATTTATATCTAAAAAATTAACATAAAGTACGCTATATTCTAATGTTTTTTGTTTTGTAATTATGTTCACTGCATAAAAGTTCTAAGCTTTCAAATAAAAAAAATCTAATTATATTTTAACTATTTTACGATTTATTCAGAAAATTACCTACTATGAAAATGATAACAGTCAACACATACAATGCTACTTCTTAAACTTTTACGAAAATGATACCCAACTTGCTGTAGTAGCCGTATAGAAAGTCATAAATATTTTTAAAAGACAGTTAGGCGACGGCCATTTTTGAACCCCCCAATCCCTCCAACAGCCCTTTTTTTACTGTTGCTCGGACTAAATATGTTTAGAATAACTAAAAGATGACCGATTGGCCGAGTGGTTAGACACTCTAACTGCGAAGCCAAGGGTCGCGGGTTCGATTCCCGCCCGGGACAAATATTTGTGTGCATGAACATGTTTATTTCGTTCCGGGTCTGGGTGTATAATATTTATCTATGTATATATTATTTAAAAAAAAAAAAGTATTTATGTATGTATATCAGTTGTCTAGTAACCCATAACACAAGCATAATACTTGCTTACTTTGGGACTAGATGGCGCTGTGTGGGATGTCCCAAATATTATTATTATTATTATTATTATTATTATTATTATTATTATTATTATTATTATTATTATTATTATTATTATTATTATTATTATTGTTATTATTATTATTATTATATGTGGTGAGTTGCTGGCCTTAGTAAAAAGGTTAGGCCCTTTTTTAACGCCATTATTCTCTCCACTGCTTGGCACTGCATCAGTGGTACATCAATAATATCCTTAACTAAAAACCAGACCGTTCGAGTGGATGATATTGACAACTATCTTCGCGAACTGCATTGCGCTAGCCGTTTACACACCGTATCCAAACAGCGATTCCAATTACACCAACTCAGTTCTTGTAAGTAACTATTTTAATAATAATTTGAGTGATCGTTATTCCAGTGGTACGAGACCTTGACTGCAGAACCAAAGGTCGCGGGTTCGATTCCCGCCTGGGACAATATTTGTGTGCATGATCGTGTCTATATGTTTTGTATCTGGGTGTAAAATATCTTTGTATATATTTATGTATTATAAAAAAAAATTAAGTATGTTTACCAGTTCTCTAGTACCCATAATACAAGCTCTGTCTAATTTGGGGTTAGACGGCCGTGTGAGATGTTCCAGGTGTTAGTTATTATTATTAATACAATATGACATATAAATAATCACAAATTTTACTTTTAAGTGCTTTTAAATATTAACTAAGATGACGTGCTACAGAAATAAATTGACTCATTAGATAGGGCTCTCACCGCATAAAACCTTATGTCATAAGTTATTAATACCAAACCATTTTTATGAGATAGGAATTACAATTGTACTGATAGCCTGGAGGATTCGAGAGGTGAGGGCTAATGGGCTTGGATCATAATTTTTTTTTTGTTTTTATGAATTTGCCAGTTATTTATGAAAATTCATCTGACGTTGAAATTGTCCCCGTGGGCGTCATCTGGACGGTTATGCTTATTCCGTCGTTTTCCTCTATACAAAACAAAAGCAAAAATTAAATATAAAATGTTGAGATTAATCTGGGTTAAATGAATTAATCAAAATATTATGACTTTATTTAATCTAAAGTAATGCAAATAATAAACATCTGTCCACATGACGTCACAGGGATATTTTATTTATCAAATCCAGAAAATGAGATTCAGAAAAGAAAAAAAATTAGAAAATTGCAGAATTTTTTTATTTCGAAATGAACGTAAAAAATTTACTTGCATTTTTGGAAAAAAATTAAATTATTATAGTATAATATTAACAGCATATTTAATTATTGTTAGGTATTTTTTTATTTATTTAGATAATAATAATTATACATGGGACATCCCACACAGCGCCATCTAGTCCCAAAGTAAGCAAGTATTATGGGTTAATTGACAACTGATATTTTATATATGACTGTTATATTATATTATGTTTAATATAATTAAAATATTAATAATTATTATTATTATTACCACATTTTTTTGTGTGCTTTTAAGTAACATTATCTAACAAAAGAATGTAAAAACATTGAAACCCATATTCATGAAATTTGATGCCGTTATCGTTAGTTTCAGGCCAAAATCAGTACAAACACAATTTTTTTTTAATTAAATTAATTCTCTTCTTATTATAAAATGATTTGATTATAAATATTGTCATAAAATTTTAATATTTTCATAGTTAAAGCTATTGCAAAGTTTGTTTATATTTGTAAATAAAAATATTTAGAATAAGCCCGTTATTTACTATGACTATGAAAAACTTTAAATTAATCTAATTCGAATAAATGGAATTAATCAGTACATAATTTATTTTGATTATCCAATAAATGTTTTCTTGCGAAAATGGATCTCATAAATTTAACAAAATTCCCTTTTTTTATTTTTTATTTTATTTTATTTTATACATGTTTATTAAAAGGATTTGGTATCTGTGATTCCTCCTATAGATTGGTGTCAATAAAAGACATTTTTTTAAATTTGTTTCAGTTCGATCCTCTGTTCTGATAAATATTTTTCCCAAATTCCTTCAATGCAAAATATCTTATCTGTAAAAATAGAATAAAATTTCCTTCGAGAGAAATCTGCTGTAATTTACGGATCACGATATTTGTGAAATGATGTTGATTCACTTATATTGGTCCGTAACGCAATTTATGGGACAAAATCGCGATGATACGTGATGCGGGATACTTTCAAAAAATACGGGACGATCTCGGATATTATGGGACCGTGGCAACGTTCAGATACAAACTATTCCGATAAACTGACCGATTGGCCGAGTGGTTAGAGGCTTTAATTGCGGAGCTAAAGATAGCGGGTTCAATTCCCGCCTGGAATTAATATTTGAATAGATATCTATTTATTCCGTGTCTAGGTGTGAAATATGTGTATATTATAAAGTATATTTAAGTATGTGTATCAGTTGTCTGATACCTATAATACAAGCTTTACTTAGTTTGGGACTAGATGGCGCTGTGTGGGATGTCCCAGCTATTATTATTATTCGCAAATGTCTTCATAACTTTAAAGTAAATAAATAATTGAAACTTGAATTAAACTTTAATCAAAGCGTGTTTTCAGAATGTGTTCGTGAAATTCACCGCACTCATGAGGGCGTATTCAAACCTATGACAATGAACTTATAGTTGACTGACCGAATGGCCGACTTAACGTTGTGAACGGCACTGTATTTATTAAATTTGTGTAAATTTTAATGCACAAATATGTTACTATCGATATATTGAAATATCACATTCAAGATACCTCGGCCTTTCAAGTTGTAACGTACATTATGTTCATAACCATATCTTTTAATTGGTTACAGTAGGTGTTATAGTTATAGACTGATAGGTGACCGGTCGGAAGAGTGATTCAGGACCCTAACCGCGGAGCCGCTATTTGAAATTCCTACTGGAAAAGAAAATAAAGATGCTGAAATTACATTTAGTAGATATAATCACTAAGTTTGACATTTTATTCACGTTTTCCATGGTTCGAAGTCTCTAATTATTATGGTATCTAAGGTGTTAGGCATACCCGGTATCTAGTAAGCAGTTCATAGTCAGCTAGGTCTGAATACGTCCTTACCCTAGGTCGAACTCAAATCTATAAACTATATACTCCGTAGCAACAGCATGATTTGCCACTGAGTGCCTTTGAAATTAATATCGACTGTGAAATATTTAATTCGCCCTTCGTTTGGAAGTATAAACGCAATTGAAATAATCAATTCAAAAAGAGGAAAATGAAGCTTTCTTATATTGTTTTTGTTTGATGCAGTTTTCGACAGTTTTCAAAGGATTTTCTAGGAACGAAACGTTTTGTCCTCTAGCGGCTGAAATACGTGGAAGTAAATTATACAGAAATTGCTTATTTAATACAAACGACTTGATGAATAACTAAATATCTGTAAACGTGATTTTATTTTAAAGAAAATAATTCTTTTTCCAATAGGGTATATGACAAATGTGAAACATATTATATTTATTGGGTACCTTTGCGTCGGGGTTGACGAGGGGTGGGATTATTGGATTAGTTTTATTTCAATTTGTGTATATATTTAACTGAATATGTTTGTTTGTAATCCATTACTTACCTATTTTGATGAGACTCTCACTTTAGAAAGCTCTTTCATATAAAATAATTTTAAAAAATAAGTTAACTAGCGTATTGTACAGGTATGCGCGCATTCTTGACGTCAAGTGGCAGGAGACGAATAAGAGCCAAATGATTTTTTTTTTAATTTTATTATTTATCAAGAAAATATAAGAATAAACGCTATACGATAATAAAATTTTAGACAAAATTATATTCGGTTGAATAATATGGAAATTACAAGCTACTTATTAGATTTTTGTCTTTGTCCGGTTTTTGCAAAACGAAATGTTAACATTATTTGAGAAGAACTGATGTCATAAGTACATCGTGCAGTATTAATTTGTTTTTAATTGTTATTAAAGATTTATTTCTTAAATAATTTCACTGTTATGATATATTTAGAAAGCTCTTTCATATAAAATAATTTAAAAAAATCGTCAACTGAATTATTTATTAAACATAACATATTTTTATCTGTTTCAGGAGAAAATCGAGTACATATTCTTAGTTATTTTTACGGGGGAGTGCGTCATGAAGATTTTTGCCTACGGTTTCGTGATGCACACCGGCTCGTACCTGCGCAACGGATGGAATCTACTCGATTTCACGATCGTCGTTATTGGGTAAAAATTTCCTTTTAATTGTTTATTTTGTTTATTTCAATTTTAATTTCTTAAACGTTTCTACCAAAACCATGTACATTGTATGTATGTATCAGGAAATTATAGGAATCGGTTAACATCGGAACCGCAAGTTTGCCCAAAGTTATCCAATGAAATAATTTTAATAAGAAAATGTTATACATTATAAAGAAAATACTGTAAAAACAACTTTATTACTAAATGCAATTGGTTCAAATTGTCTTGCAAATTGCAGGTACGTCCAGTCACATTACTTTTATGATAGATCTGTACCTTAATCTATATTGCGTATAACATCACTTCACTTCACTTCATCAGCCCATTTTTACCCCACTGCAGGGGCTTAGGCCTCCCCCGGGTGAGGGGACGTTTGGAGCTTAAATCCACCACGCTGCTCCACTGCGGTTTGGGGATTGTAACGACCGCCATCTATTGAGAGCGTCCGAGACCGACTGCTTAACGTGCTCTCCGAGGCACGGTATAACATATAAACACTAATTCTCCTGTATCAAAAACCATGTCATTTTAGCATATATCTATACTAATATTATAAAGCTGAAGAGTTTGTTTGTTTGTTTGTTTGTTTGAACGCGCAAAGCTCAGGAACTACTGGTTCAAATTTAAAGATTATTTTTGTGTTGGATAGTCCATTTATCGAGGAAGGCTATAGGCTATACTACATCACGCTACAACTAATAGGAGTGGAGCATCAATGAAAAATGTTGCAAAAACGGGAAAAATTATTCCTTTTGAGAGCTTCCGTCGCGCGCGCTGCGTAAACGGTTGATGTTAACCAAAAATTGTGTATGACGGAATTGTTCCCCTTTAAAAGTTCTAACCAAAAGTTCGCGACAGCATATGTGTATCTTTTAAGGTTAACTTACTATAACCTTTTTTATAACAATCAAATATGTTCTAACATAATGTACTATTAGCGAAGATGTTTTTTAAACGTGATATTAATTAAATTAAATACGTTAGTTGTCTTAAGCATTTCATGCATATTATATATGATTGCCCTTTACACCACACAATTTAAATTGATATCTTAGCAGTTTTTATCGAAATATGAAAACTATAGCGGGAGAAAATAAATTTGCTGTCTGCCTCTGTTCGTTAACTTTTTATTTCCAAACCACGCAATAGACTTTGATATGGTTTTCAGTAATATCTTATTTTTTTATTATCTTATTTTTATATTATCTTATAATCTATTAATCTATATAATAGAAATACTTATTATAAACCTGAAGTTTGTTTGTTTGTTTGAATGCTCTAATCTCTGAAACTACCAGTCGGATTTGAAAAATTCTTTTAGCCTTTGATAGGCTGAATCTAGCGGAGGGTTATAGGCTATATATATGAAAATGAACTGTCTGTCTATTCGAGCAAATCGGCCTCGGCCACAACGGCTTAACTGATTTTGATGAAACTTTACACATATGGAACGGATGTAGTCAAAAGTGACATAAAGAACTTTTTGTATGTCTGTCTGCACGTCCATCTGTCTAAACCGATTTTAATGATACATCACAAGTATGAAAATAAGGTCGTCAAAACTAACAAATGTTACTTTTTGTCCGTCCGTCTGTCTGTCTGTACGTGTATCTGTCTATTTGACTGTAGCTAATCTTTCGAACGGCTAAACAGATTATAAGGAAACTTTGCAGACGGGAAAGAAGGTTGTCAAGAGTGTCATAAGCTACTTTTTGTGTTTGTTTGTCTATCTGTCTGTCGTTTGTCCACATTGATCTATCAACGTACAGCCGAAACTACTAAGTCTAGGAAGCTTAAATTTGGATCATAGGTTTATTTTATAACGTGAGCATTAAGTTAAGAAAGGCTTTTTTAGAAATTTCAAACTTAAGGATGGGAATTGAGAGACTTAAATAATGACGTGTTTCAGGGTATTTAGATTTCCACATTTTAAGTGTGGGAAACGGGAGATGAAAAATTGTATCGGTTTTTTTAAAGGGTGGAAGGAAAATGAAGATTGAAAGTTTGAATCGGTGTAACCAAAATTGGTTCCAACAAAAAGTACGAATAAACCATTTCGAACGTTAATAGTATCTATAACAGGAATTTGTAGTCTACGCAAGCGAAGCTGCGGGAGGTCGCTAGTATATTATATTATAGTAATTGGATGCGGAAGGCGGAGGACCGTGTGTGGTGGCGAGCCTTGGGAGAGGCCTATATCCTGCAGTGGAGAGACACGGGCTGATGATGATGATGATGATGATGATATATATATAATGGCATACAAGTTTTTTAAGCAATTTATAGCTGTGTGTTTATTTTGTAACAATAATTAAATAAATAAATATTATATATGATTCCCGCCCGAGACAAATATTTGTGTGCATGAACATGTTAATTTGTTCTGTGTCTGGGTGTAAAATATATGTACACATTACCAATAATATTTAAGTAGGTATATATATCAGGCGTCTAGTACTCTTGATACATGCTTTGCTTAGTTTAGGACTAGATGGCGCTGTCTGTCCCAGGTATTATTATGGTGACAGCATTGTCGCCTCTACGTATTATAGTTCTTATCTACTCGTACGCTACGGACTTTTGTGTGCGGGAACGTATTTGTTAGAAGTTTCGTTCAGGTTATTTCCATCCCGAGGGACGGGCACGGCGGTGTAATATTAATTACGTAGAAACAAACTACTTAGATATTTAGGGGATGAAAGTGATTAACGCATTTCTTTGTATAGAGAGCAGTTAATAATATTTGAGATCTTTAATCACTTTGACTACCATAAGCTCAGCAATTAATATTCAAACAGAACTCAAGTAATACATGATTTTGATATTAAAATTAAATATTCAAATGTTAAGTTAGAAAATGACTAACTTGAAATTTTTCAGAAAATATTACACGTTTAAATTTTATTTTTATAACTACATAAAACAATAAATAGCAAGTTAGCAATAAACTCCTAAATTGCTTTTTATTTTGACGCAGTTATTGAATATTAAAAGCGCGCGAAAATTATTCAACCGCTATTGATGAACTTAGGAATACCCGGACGTAGCGACACGAACTAACTACTGCTACCGATGTACCCCTAGTAAGTCAGCTGGCTATGTACGCAAGCGTCAAACATACTCATAAAATAGTATGTCTACGACCGCCATTATGCTGTGAAGTTCCACACGCACATACTTACGTGGCCATTGCGGTCAGCTTCACTGGTTGTTCAGTGACAGGAAGTCTTACAGCGAGTTGCACCAAAAGAGATAACGTAAACGTACACCGTATAAAGTCCAAACTGATAGGTATACTTTGTTTAGAACCATGATGTCTTCTATGATCACACTTGGTTGAACGAGACATGAAAGTCATGATCGATCTAATCAAAGTATAGTTGTCAGTTTCTACTTCATACGATATACGTTTACGTTATTTCTTTTGGTGCAACTCGCTGACGTTATTGTGATGTATACGTTATTATTATATTTATAATACGTATAACGATTCTTAATATAACAAAGAGACTTTAATAGTCTGTTTTGGTCAGAGAATCCATAATAACCGAACTCTCTTCATTAAACAGTCGCTAATTCTAAATTTTAAAAATTACTTTCAGGTTTATTTGAGAATAACTACATAATACTATAATTACGGGACCATAATTTAACAAGAATAAATATAACTATACAGGGTTACATAAAATTCGATACATTGTCTATAGAAAGGGTTAAAGTAGAACTCATTTGCGATAATTTTTGTCATGTACGTATATAGACATGACAAAATCGGGTTAATAGGTAACTTAATTTTGGTGAGACATCATTAAATTTTTTAAGTACCATACCATCAGCCTATTAATGCCTCACTGTAGAGGCTTAGGCCTCTCCTCAGAATGAGGAGGCTTGGAGCTTAATCCACCACGCTGCTCCAATGCGGGTTGGTAGATTTTAACACTGCCATCTATTGATGGCAACCGGGACCGACGGCTTAACGACCTCTCCCAGGCACAGAGTCAGTGATAGTTATGTACACAAGTTACAAAAAACTCATTGGTAGTATATGTCCTAGGATTCGAACCACGGCCTTCTAACAGCAAACGGGCTCACCACCACTAGGCGATCATGACTTATTTTGAGTGCAAACCATATTAATTCTGAATTCAAAACCAATTTTTATTGCACATTTTAATAAATTAATTAAACGTGTGCTTCCAGTATGGTCAGCACGGTGCTGTCGAGTATATTCAAAGATGCATTCGACGTGAAAGCCCTACGAGCGTTTCGTGTTCTGAGACCGTTGAGGCTTGTCTCTGGAGTACCAAGTTAGTATACCATAATGTCTTCTTAAATAACATCTAATTTTAGCGAGTTCCAAGTAAGGGTATTTAGTAGAAAGCTATGAACCAAACAAAGACAAAGGAATAGCAAAATGAGTGTACATTTTTTCAGTAAGTACAATTTTTGAATAAACGTAATTATCATTAGGTGAGGGGAGGCCCTCACGGTGCGGGGGTTTGGAGATTAATCCACCACGCTGCTCCAATGCGGGATGGTGGAGTTTAACGACAGTCGTTTGTTGATGACACCCAGGACAGACAGCTTAACGTGCTCTCCGAGATACGGAGTCCGTGATATTTATGTACTTAAGTCAGAAAAACACATGCCCAGATTCAAACCACGGTCGCACGGCCTTGTAAATTCGAAACAGGTTCGCTGCGCTCGGGCTATCATGACACATGTAACTGGTACCTTATTGATATTTGGCCATGTGGCTGCCTTATAAGATCGGCACTGTAATCCAAACGTTTTTTCAGGTTTGCAGATAGTGCTGAATTCAATATTGAAAGCCATGGTGCCTTTACTACACATCGCGCTTCTGGTTATATTCGTGATAATCATCTACGCCATAATAGGTCTCGAGCTGTTCTCCGGGAAAATGCATAAGACTTGCTACAATAGGCATACGAGTTAGTATTATTTTATAACACAGACAAATCGAAAGTTCTTCTAGTTATGGCATATTCGAACAACGAACGTGTCTTTCCCATATCTCCGTTTCAATCCCTCTTCCCTGAATTTTAATCTGCCATTTTTGTCACTAACGAACAAGTAGTAGCAGAATCAAATTCCCAAAAATACCTATAATCTCCCTATAACGATCAAACGCACAAAAACGCATGTATATACTGTGTAAGAGTGCACGGGGCCCCGCGGGGTGAGCGCCGAGCGCTTCTTGCGCGGCCTCCGCGAGCTCCTGACTAGTGTATGAAAAGTTTTATATTATTGAAAACTAGATTAAGCTATAAATTTATCTGTGTTTCATATCATTTGGCCCAAAAACAAATACACCACTGTTTGTTAAAAAAGAGGAAGTGAAACATCAAAAAAAAAAAAAAAACACAATACGTCGCTATTTCATTTTATTTGTAGTTTTAGTTATGTACTAACATTTTACTAAAAACAATTTTTTTCCAAACAATTTTTTTGCAAGACACAAAAACAAAAAGTCCATTAAATACACACTTAATGTCGACGGTCCTCCTGAAATAACTATTTAATTTTGGTAAATAATAAATATGTTTTTATTTAATGTTGTTATATAAAGTTTAATTCTTTTTTTTTAAATGGCCGTTATTTTATAACACCTTCCAATGAAAAGCACTGTATAACTATCCAATAAATATGCCAGTTTCCAAACACTATAGAAAACCGCGCGAGAGTGATTGCCCCAAAATGGAATAATACACAGTCCGGCACGATATCGGCCACTGTCCCAAAATGGGACAATGCACAGTCCGGAGTTACCCCCTACCAAAACCTTTCCTAGATAGTCTTTTGATGATTGGTGATTGCGATTGTCGACCATTGTTAACACTAATACAATTAACGCAGATGAAATGATGGACGCCCCTCATCCGTGTGATCTGGACAACGGCTTCAACTGCTCACTTCTTGGCGATGATATGGAGTGTCGCGAAGACTGGATAGGTCCAAACTTCGGCATCACAAACTTCGACAATTTCGGTCTGTCCATGTTGACCGTCTTCCAATGCATCACCCTAGAAGGATGGACTGATGTTATGTATAATGTAAGTGATTTTACATCAACTTTAGGAAACTTGCTAAAGGCGTAAAGATTCGTTCAGAGACCTGAAAAATAAATGTATTGTTTAATATAGCTACAGATCGCCTCAAACTTTATGGCGGATCCGAAAGTAGGCACAAATCGCGTCGCAGTGACCAGTTAAAGGTGTCAGCGGGACGCAGTAGAGCGAAAGGGTAGTGCATTCCTCCCGCGAACCCCGAACCGGCGAGCGGCGACCTATCCCACCCGATAACTACGCAAGCCCGCATTTAGCGTTATATTCAGATCCGCCATGGAGTTTGAGGCGAACTATACAATCATTTTTCTTATACATGTATAGTATTTTCTTGCTAGTGAAGCAAAAGGTTGTATGTGTCGCACGAAAGCAAATTATTTTGTTTCTCGTACTTTTAAATCCCATAAACGCTCAGAATTCTAACTAATTACGGAGTCGTTCACTTGCTTGGATATAAATAAAAATAAAAATGCATTCGCAGCAAAAACAAGTTTTGCTCTCTAGTTGCATAAATAATTCTTTTTGCTGTTACTTTACTGTAAACTGATTTTTAATTGTATTCAAATCATTTCATTGAATCGGACTGTAGGTACATTACATACACTTGACTTTGTCATTCAAAATAGACGAAATATAAAAGCGGTACACTAAATTAGTACTGCAAAATCATAAACACGTATTTTTAAATAGTTAATCTGTAGGACTTAATTAATTTAAAAAATTGCTATAAATAAATTTATTATGTTATCGAATTTGTACTCTGTTTCTCCTTTCAGATACAAGACGCTATGGGTAATAGTTGGGAGTGGATGTATTTCGTTTCGATGGTTATTTTGGGTGCTTTTTTCGTCATGAATCTCATTCTTGGTGTGTTGTCTGGGTGAGTTATTTTGATATTATATTATATCATACTTTTAAATTTAGGTCAAATATTGATCTAATGCTTTGATTTAAACGAAATAAAAATAAAAAATTACCGATATAGAAAATATTATATTTTCTAAAAATGGTATAAAAATAACTTTCGACGGGAAAGAAAATTAAAATCTAAAAACAAAATCATTTTTTTATATCAATAAACTTATAAGGTGCTTTTCTGTCTCTATTTTAGTTAAACAAATATTTATATGTGTATCGATTAGGCTAATTATGCCGTGACGTCACAGTATAGTATTTCTGTTTAATAGGGCATTTGAAAAATCCATATTTTGATTATCGGTTACTAATTTTAAAAAAATACAGTAGATATTATTTGTAAGTAATCGTATTCGTTTAATAATAATAAGAAATCAATTAACTATAGTTTGACCGAAACCGCTGTACCGCGCTTTAGGTATGTGCGCGGCGCGGAGGGAGGCAGATTTGCTCTGTCAGTCCGTCTTCAACTCTTAGGAGCTGCCTTCCCTCCGCGCCGCTCACATACCTAAGGCGCGGTACAGCGGTTTCGGTCAAACTATACATATTCTATTATTAAGTGTCCTCAGGGACTATTAAAATGTTTCAGAGAGTTTTCTAAAGAAAGAGAGAAAGCGAAAAACCGGGGTGACTTCCAGAAGTTAAGGGAGAAACAGCAACTGGAAGAAGATCTCAAAGGATACCTTGATTGGATCACACAGGCGGAGTATTTGGAGCCTCTAGGTGACCAGCATGATAGTTCAGATGTGAAGAGAGATTATGGTGAGTGAAATGTGGTAATGTAAGGTCACTAGCAAAAATATTTTAATTACATTCTAGATAATGTCAATGAGTAGGTACACTACGCATCGAATCCCGCCATTATAGACAAATGATGTTTTTACTTGTTAACAATTAGTGACGTACGCAGATCGTGGAATAACGCGAAAAATTTAAAAAAATCAAATGCTATCGTCAAATTTATTAGGAGAAAACATATTTGATACTTAAATGACAAAAAAAATATATGTTTTCTCAAATACGTAGGTACTGCAAAGGTGTACCTATTTTTGAAGAGCCAAATAAATAAATAAATACCCGAGAAAATTTTACAATACTTAGCCGTAATGAACACTCAACTAGATCTTCTTTAATTTTTTATTGATTTTCAAGGTTAACCAGAATATATAATAACCAGAAAAGTACGAACTGACTAGAAGCCCTCTTCTGCGTTTACCGTCTAACCACACACACTCTATCTAGCTAGTTGGTGCAAGATTAAAAGTTTTAGTCCGAGTTTCAGTGCACAAGGTTGCCTGTCTGCATCAGCGAGAAATCCTCGCCAACCCTTCAAAATTGCGTAACGTCACATCGATACTGTGAATTGACATTTATGGTTCTATTAAAATTAAAACCAAACGCTACTGTCAAATGAGTATTCAATGTCTAGTCTTTATGAGAAAATACGTATATAACATTCCGGTGTTCGTGTATTCGTAATTCTTCTCCTCCTCTACGGTTTAAATGATGTCGATGAATATTTTATACATATGAGGTTAGGTTGGGTTAGGTTATCTAGATGGTTCTTAGCCACAGACCAGTCAACTTATAGACCATGCTTTAATAAACGTCAGTACGAAAACGAAATCGCCAAAAAGTGGCGGGTTGCGGGGAGAGGTCGGCTAGTTTTCATTGGCACGTTCAAAATTGACAATTTAATGGCTTCCGACATGCTTCCAACTGACCGCTCACAAGAGACGTAGTTATGTAGTGTCACTACATAGCCTTGGCGAATGCTACTCCCTGTCAAAGCGTGGTATATAAGGTTGACTTGTCTGTGTTCTTAGCTATTGTCGGACCCGGTAGGTAGCGATGTCACTGCGAAAAAAAAATCTTTTTTAATTTTCCAACCAATTTTTAACATTGAAAATGTCTATCAGATCGTTTTCGTGGAGAGTATAATTCGGCTATAGTTCCGAAATTTATGATGATAGGCAAAAGGCAGTGGTGTCAAGATGCAGGATTTGGGTGACATCGTATAATTTTTTTCCAAAATCGAAAATGGTGAGAAAAAAAAGACGAAATATTCCGATTCTTCGGACAAATAGTTGATTATTTCGAAAACGAAAGCTAATATCGAAAAAATTAAAAAAAAAATCTGAAGAAAATTCAGAAAAATTCAACAAAATTTGACATGATTATTAAAGCTTTTTTTTTAAATTAATTTTCAATGTCCGCCGATAGTTGCGAGAAACTCGAAATCTGTAGATTTTTTTTAAATATTTTGTTTTTGGATTTCTCACATAAAAAGATCATCCCAAATTTTTGCCTCCCAGAACCTTTCATTATTTTTTCTAATTTTTGTTGAAACTCCGCAGCATAATGGGAGTTGGTAGTTTTACTGTGGTACATAGAGAGTGCACAAGTTGACGAGTGCGTACATAGCAAGCTGACTTACTAGGAGTACATCGATAGTTCGCAATGCCTTTTCCAGGTATTCCTAGGTCTATGGTGTCCATGCAGAAAGTTCTCGATTTACCCCTGGATCAACTCACGATGGCCAAAGTCTAGAAGGCGATAATCAACTTGAATATGTTTGGAGTAACATGGCAAAATAACTATACATTTAAACAATTATTTACTTGTTGTCATTGCCCCAACCGACTCAATTTTGTACAAAATTATGAAGTAAGGAAAGAAATAAACTCAACTCAAATTCTTTTTATTTACAGGTCAAATTCAAAACGAGCATGACTCAACTGATCACTTGGGCATAGAAAATATAGAGCAGCAGAAAGTATCCTTGTGTAAGATGTGGAAGAAAGATTTCGACAAGGTTATAACTTTGATTATTCTTATTCTAGTTAGATGATAGATATCACCAAGTTGTATTATTAAATAAAGATCCTATCTTAAAAGAATAAATCCTAAGCTTTTTCTGGAACGAAATGGCAGTAAGAACGGGAGCATATGAGAGCATGTTAGTGTACAAAAATGTCATGAGTCGGGAAATAGAAGGTAGAACCCACCACTTCCCATGGCCATACCGACCTTGCCGCATTAAAAATTGAACCTCGGGAGATGCCGCTCCTTAGGCTTGGCAACTCATGACTCCCTTGCCATCATAGCTTGACATCCACGAAGGTAGTAGTAGATTGCAGTTGGGATCACGATGAAAAATAAAAGCGACCAATTTTAACTTATGTTTACAATTGTATTCATTCATTTGTATTCATTATGTTTACAATGAATGATCGGTTGACCGAATGTTTAGAGACCCTAACTGCAGAGCCAAGGGTCGCAGGTTCGATTCCAAATATTTGTGTGCATGAACATGTATATTTGTTCCGTGTCTGCATGTAAAAAATCTTTATAAATTAATATTATAAAGATTATTTAAGTATATATATCAGTTTTCTGGTATTCATAGTAGAAGCTTTGCTTAGTTTGGAACTAGATGGCGCTGTGTGGGATGTCCGAGGTATTATTATTCAGAAAGTAAATATAGCTCGCCATCTGCGTAGGCGCAGATTATCATTTTTTATCGACTATACGCTCTGTTTAATTCATCTTGAAAATGTATCTGTTTAAGCACCCATGTGGTGGTATCTCGAGTAATATAGTATTAAAATATAATTCTAATTTTTTCCCTCGGTGTAGCATTGAGTTCCCAACTAGCGTACAAGTTCAACAAACCGCTAAGATATGCACAATGACTGCATGTAAACTGTAAAAACGGCTAAAATCCGTACATTAGCTGCATAACAGCAGTACAACTCTATTAGGGTACAACATGGCAGCCTTTGTCGTTAATAGCTGTACCGTAGCTGCAAAAATAAACACACTAAGCTAACTCTTTTGTGCAGCTCCTATATTGACGAAGGTTGCCAAATCTGTATCCAATAGGAATTATTCAGCTATTGTACAGCCATTTTACGGTTTTAAAAGCTATTATAGCTCTTAGGGGCTACTAGAGCTTGTGTGCAAGTTGGAGTAGCAATAAGATCTAATCCATTACTTAAGTTATTTACACTAATTAAAATATCCGTTTTCATATTTTCAGGTCAATAGACGTATGAAACGGGCATGTCGGCGCGCAGTCAAATCTCAAACTTTCTATTGGCTTATTATAGTTTTAGTATTTCTCAACACTGTGGTGTTGGCTAGTGAACATTATCAGTGAGTACCTATACGTTATTTTATTTCATCAATATTAAAAAATAATCGGAGTTGGTGAAAGTCGGGCTCTTATATAATAACGGCTCATTTTATTGTGTATTCGAGTTTCGTATATTTTAGGACTCGTAAATCTGCGTAAGATTTGTTTGAACCTGTTTGAGCCTCATCGGGTATCACTACACAGGTAATTTATTGTAACGTTATAATTTTTTTACAGACAACCAGAGTGGCTGGACCACTTCCAGGAGTACGGGAACGCGTTCTTCGTTGCCCTGTTCACTGTAGAAATGTTTGTTAAAATGTACAGTTTAGGTTTACAAGTGAGTAAAATTTGTATTGTTACAGGTCGAGAAGTATAAACTTGTGGCGTCTATGTCGTTGCACGAAGCAAGAAGTGTTAGTTTCGACCAATACGCGCGGTTTGAATTGACAGATCGCTAATTTTAAACACTCCGGTTGGTCGATACTAACGCCCTCGAACCCCGCAATGGCCCGCCGCAAGTTTATAGTTATCGACCTGTAATTCCTACACTCTCTCTATGGCGATAGCAGCGTGTCAAAAAATATTGATACGAAATTCTAAATGAAACCTCTAGGTAGTAAATGAAAGACGAGAGACACTCTGTGAGTTTGAAGAAGAGAAAGAGAGTGAGTGATAAGGCATGCATACTTTTTAATAAATCTGCTCGAATGGCATCCACACCTTTGTTTATTCATAACTGCTCTGTCCAGCTCGAACTGTCCTCCCACACTGGCGAGGTGAAGCCCTTAAGGTACCACCTCGAAAAGGCAGCCACGAACCAAAGCATCCTCAATGCGTCCGGTCCGCGTTTGTTGTTAAGACAAATGTTTATTTAAAAAAAAAAGAGTGTTCCTTAGTTTCTTGCTTTGGTTTCATGCCTATTCTTCTAAGAGGAACCAGCACTTTTTTGATTGCGCCGTGCCGTTGCGTTGATGGGTATTTTTGTGCCCACAAAGTAATAAATTCTAACACTCTTGTGACATATTTCGATATTATGTTACATAACTACTAATTAAAAATATTATACTTTGACCTTGTATGGGTTATGGGATGAAGGTAAAATTACAGATTACGTGTTTGCATAATATTTTTTTTTTTTTCAGGGTTACTTCGTATCGCTATTCAATAGGTTCGACTGCTTCGTGGTGATTGGATCTATCAGCGAAATGGTGCTGACTAAAACTGAAGTTATGCCTCCTTTGGGTATTTCTGTGTTGCGTTGTGTGCGGTTGCTAAGAGTTTTCAAAGTCACCAAGTGAGTATCAACAAAATATTTTATGATATCTATTGGAGGCGAGTTCAAAAAGCGCTATGCGGATAAAAGGGAAGTGTACAGCCTTTAACGTCGGTGGCGCGTATTGTAATAGTACATTATGATGCAAGTACGGTAAACTGCATATTATAGTCGAGGTGTTTATAGGCACGAGCCGAAGCCAAGTGCTTATGATAAACTGATGACTATAATGGCCAGCTTACTGAATACGAGCATCAAACGGCGTTTTTCAATACATTTGCGATTAAAATTGGGTAAATACTTCAAATGTAATAATGGCGGGAGCTAACGACGCGAACGGGTGACTGAACATGGCTATTTGTTTCCGTGTCTGGCTGTAGAATATCTATATATGTATATACATTATAATAGTACATCATGGTATGGAACGGTAAGCTGCATATTATAATCGAAATATATATATCGAAGTATTATACTGAACCGATGACTATAATAGCCAGCTTACGAAGCACGAACATCATACGACGTTTTTCAATATATCTGCGAATAAAATTAGGTAGATACTTCAAATGTAATAATGGCGGGAGCTAAGGGCGGTAGCGGCTGCTTTTCGCGGTTTACGCATGCGTTACAAACAGAATGGTCGCTTGTGACTGGTGTAAAATAAAAAGGCCTAGTACTGTAAAATCAAACAATACGGTACAAGTTTCGATGTCATAAAGCCCGTATTAATAGCAAATGTATAGAAAAAAAATATAACAAAATGGCTAACATCCGTTACATATGAGAAAGTGAAGAAAATTCTGCACTAAGATGATGTTTGATTATGATGTATCCGTACACATTTTGAATACGGTTTATCTAACAAACAGCCATCTTACACACACACCACTACTTGTACATCCCCCATCCCACCCAATACCACCATTCTCACACACTCTCACGTATCTATGCTTAGTATATATTTAAGATATTTAATTCAATTTGTTACTATTACATTGTATATTATATTTCTATTACCTAAAATTAAAAAATATATAGGTATAATACAATTTTTTTTACGAATATGCATAGTGTAAATTTTTCAGCTGATGAACTTTTCAACTCTTTCAGATACTGGCGATCTCTATCTAACTTGGTGGCGTCTCTATTGAACTCCATACAATCAATTGCTTCTTTATTACTTTTGTTGTTTCTGTTCATCATGATATTTGCACTTCTTGGTATGCAGGTGAGTAATGGCGCAACAAAATTAATATTTAAAAAGGGAGAAAAAATGTTTTATTGAAAAACAGCAAAAATCTGTCGAAAATAATGTACATTTCGTGTATTCGTTGATATTGGTTTTCCGTTCCATCAACCCATTATACCCCACTGCTGGGGCTTAGGCCTCTCCCCAGGGTGAGGGGGTTTGGAGCTTAAATCCACCACGCTGCTCCAGTGCGGGTTGTGGTTTTTACGACTGCCATTTATTGACAGCAGCCGGGTCCGACTGCTTAACGCGCTCTTCGAGGCGCGGAGTCAGTGATAGTTATGTACTTACTCAGAAAAACTCAGTAGTATACGACTAGATTTGAACCACAGCCCCACGGTCTTATAAATTTGAAACACGTTCGCTGCGCTTGGCTTATAACGACACTCTTTTTATTATATAATTATGATATTGGTGAACATGCTATTATATTTTGAATATTTCACAAAGACATTTATTAAAATTATTATATTTCATTAAAATAAGTAGATTATATTTGTTAAATTTAAAACTGTTATTTAAAATGTTTGAACCATAATAAAGCACAGTCTAATATTCTCTACGATCTGGACATTTTCTTATGTTAGGTAACTACTCATAAAACCGTTTTCTAAATTTGTCATGTTTTGGGGTTTTCTTTATAGGTGTTTGGCGGGAAATTCAACTACGACCCAGTTGAAGAGAAAGATCGTCATAATTTTGACTGTTTCTGGCAAGCTCTCCTCACCGTCTTCCAAGTAAGATATGAAAATGACATATTTTTTTATTTATCTGCGATTTAGTGGCTAGCCGGAGTCTCAGTGATAGGTCCTTGATAAGGTCGCTGTTGGTACCATTCGAGTATCGAACCCTGAAAAACTACGTATCGATGATTCATGTTTTTTCCCCAATATACTCATGACAAACTTTTCAACATTCCAGATACTAACAGGTGAAGATTGGAACGCTGTTATGTACGAAGGAATCAAAGCATATGGAGGAGTTGGATCAGTTGGGATTCTCGCCTGCATTTATTTCATTATACTTTTCATTTGCGGCAACTGTATCCTTTACAAAAATTATTTATTGGAAAATACGTAAAATAACTTTGTAATGAGCGAGCCTTTGTCTTGTCCATGTCTAAAACTATCTTGCATAGTTTCCGCCCGCGGCTCCACTCACGTGGACTACACAGTTGTACCGGGACCCCTTTTTACCGGATAAAAAAATGGCTATGTCATTTTTTAGTTTATAAAAATATCTAAGCAATAAATTATTGCGGTCCCGGTACAACTGTGTGTCTATGCGAGCGGAACCAAGTGCGGAAATCTAGTTTGGAAGTAAAATACAGCCCATGTTACTTACTGATAATGTAGCTTTCTACTGTTGAAAGAATTTTTTAAATCAATTAAGTAGTTTTTGGGTTTATCCGTAACAAACAAACAAACAAAAAATAAAATGTTTGCTCTTTAAAATATTAAATATAAATGAAAACTGTTTCGTTCTAAACATTACTGAAACCAGTGATTTTTTTTATATATTTTTTTTAATCATTTTGATGATACATATTGGCCCTTAGTCATTTCCTATAAATCATGAATAAGTCTGCCATAAATGAATCGAGTAATTTCATTCAACTCGGGCGCCTCAAAATTTGCCTAACTTTGCATGTTCATAGAGATTCCGTGTGAAAACAAAAATGTGAGCGAAAAATATACCTACGCTTGAGACCAAATATACACCAGTTGGAGTTTGGAAATATTGGCTGTGAAATAGAATTTCGTGTGACCCATATCTAAAATTTACCTATCTGAAAGGAAAATTAAGATTATGAAATTGCATTTCATGTGTAATTTAATAAAATGATTGTTTAAAACAATAATAACGTATAGTCTGCCTAATCAATGATTCTGAAATTTTGCTAACGTTCTCGACTTTTTCGAAGTTTGACACGCTCCATCCTGATTATTATGGTATCTATATCTACTGCAAGAAGTAAAAAAAATGGTTGACCCTCCCTAGGCCATCCCTGAAACTATAACTGAAAAATTAGAAAGCTATTTAGCTCTTCGAACTCAAGAATTTCTACACAATTAGAGTTCTTCAAGCTTAGAAACTTGGACATATCAAATAAAATGTTATTTTGGAAATGTTTTAACTGCGATATCTTTTGGAACGCTTCGTTTGATTTTAATGCAGTTTGCGGATTTTATGTAATTTTGTAAGCACAAAATGTTTGTGTATAATAAAAAATCAATTGATCTTACAATCTCAAAGTTATGTTAAAAAAATCCGTTTTCGGAAATTTGTGAACTGCGATATCTTTTGCACGCGTCGTTCGACTTTATTTTTGGCGGCACTCGACGCAGTTTTTTATGTACAATAAACGTATCTAAAGTTTTAAGGAGATCGGTTGGAAAATCTCAAAGGTATATGAAAAAACGTTAAAAACATTTCTTTTTGAATATTTTTTAAACAGCTCGACCGATTGACTTCAAAATCTAATCATATCTAAGTCTCGATGAACCGTTTCAAATGTCGTACCGCGGGTCTTAATCGGTCATTTTGTTCTCAAGATATCGTACGACAAAAACATTAAAAAATTAGGTACACACACGCGCGCGCGCATACGGCCGTCCAGCAGAAAATGGTCAGAATGACTTCCCAGGACCTCAAAACGTGGAGATCTGATGAAAACTCGATTTTCGAAAATCGGACCCAAATCAATAACTTCCCTTGGATAGCGGGAAGTTAAAAAAACATTTGGCCACTAAATATAACGACCTAACCACTTTTTAACGTTCGAGATTTAAATCTCTTTTCAATGTTCAATTTCATTATTGTTTTTATTGGAAAAAGAAACTAGTGCATTGTAATGTTAATTTATCACATATTTTACTGGTTTGAACCTTTTTAAAACTGGTCAAGTGCAAGTAAAATTCGCGCTTTGAAGGTTCTGTACTGTTATACCACGAATTTTAACATGTCGTTTTTCACCACCTGATAGCTATAAAACATATTTGTCAATTTAAAAAAAATACTGATAAATCGACTTTGCATTATAATATTGGCAATTTTCAGATTGATTGGTTTACTTCTGCTGCGAGAGCTTCCTTTATGTCAAAGTTCATGATACTAAGTCAACCGGTATTACCTATTCTATAGATTTTGATGACGCGCTATTTAGTATGAAAACACATGTTCAAGAGGTCTTAATTGTCTTTTTATTACATTGACTTAGAAAGTTGAAGTTTTTATAAGAATATGATTCGCAGATTTCCGTATTTGATATTAATTTGAATTTGGTACCTTTAAACGCTTTTACCCATTTCTGGCAAAAAACTTGTTTGACCGATAGAAAGACATAGATAGGTGGACAAAAATGTGGTCCTTTAGAAGGTCTTTTTTTACATTTTTAGGTACAGACCCTGAAACTGGTTATTTCCCATATATTTTGGTCGATATTTTCGATTAACAATAGTTTCCTTAATATTATGTAACAGATATCCTGTTGAATGTGTTCTTGGCCATTGCCGTTGATAATTTAGCTGACGCTGAATCACTTACAAACATCGAGAAAGAAGAAGAGGTGAGAAATATATATTTACAAACATTGTAATACATTTCACTGTTTCGATAACAATTAAATTAACTCAAGCTTCCAGTCCTAATCGTTTGATATTGATTCCTAATTACAGTACTGTTAATTCAACTAACATGGGCCTAATTATTTATTCAACTTCTCATGGGTCAAATCGAAACACGGCTTTCTTTCCTTCAATCAATCATTCATTCATACCTTCAGTCCCGCTCTCTTCACTTCAAAAACTTCTCCCGAAGCGTCCAGAAGAAGCGGATCAAAAATCAAATGTCCATAGTCAAAATTTGAAACTTCCGATATTACATTACAAGTTGGAGCTCAAGTAAGGTCAAATAGTATGTCAAGTTTCAAGTAACAGCGGTGGAATTTAATCTGTGAACTTAATTATATTAATTCAATCTCCAACTCAAGACAATTTCATAATATCGAACCCGCACCAACAATAAGGAGCGTCCGCAGTAGCTGCTGGACCTTCCGACCTCACTATCACCCTCCGCACAATGTAAGTACATACAAGTACAACGTATGAATCTTTGCCGCTGTTAAGTAATTTACAGAAAGCGTCGCTATAGCATAAAATTGGAGTGCACAGCACAAAGCATTAGAGTGGGTTAGAGTTGGTATCTAGGCGAATACGTGTCTCCTTGAAGTATGCAATATTTTGCTTACTTAAGGCAAATATCATAGTCTAAACTTTAAAATGCGGTCAAATCATTCCAAAGATTTAATTAAAGGGGATGAACGACTTAACCTTTTTGTAAACTGATATAAATCTATGACAAAACTATTTACTACGTATGCGTAATATCTTTGCTTATTTTCGTTGTGTGAGTAATTTTTTTTGGGACACGTGTCTCTGAACAAATACCGTCAAATGGCACCTCTAACCTCCTCGATTCTCTGCGGTGCAGAAGAAATAAAGGTGAGTTCGGGTATGCGCGTGCGGCGTTCGTCTCCCACTACTACCCCTTGTTGCCCTATCTGCGCAGAGACTCATGTGACATAGAGTCATTCGGAGGCAAATCATAGCGAAAAGATCCGTGCGTTGAATTGTATGTTTTTACAGAATTAAGAAATTTTCTAGATTTTCTTACTAGATAAAATTTGGTTAAAAATCTGTCAGATAATTCCGCTCACAGCGACGACCATTCATAAAAACTCAAGGAAAACAATATAAAATTCCAGGTAGGAGAAGAAAAAGAAGGTGGAAGCGTGATAGCAACTGAAGGTGGACACGCTGATACAGATGACGAATATATACATGACGATGACGCTTACACTTCGGACAAGTGAGTGCATAATCTGAAATGTCAATAAAACTGCTCTCGAAAATGGAAAGAGGTGAAAATAGGCAACAATACGAACAAATTTCGCTCTGAGACTGACTCAAAAATAAAAAAATAAAAAAAATTATTCTATACTTTTAGTGCAGTACATATTTTTAATTGTTTCATGTTTTCAGCGAATTTATTTTCCATTTTCTCAAAGTTGGTCCTAAAATATGCCTTGTTCATATTGATTTTAGCTCTTTCAATATTCAGAAACGGTTTTTTTACAGCCTTTATAAAAAATATACGCGCTACCATGATTAAATAAAACAAAAATCAAAATCAGTTGAATAATTAATAATAATAATTAGCAAAACAATGTTTTAGGTACACATATTTTAAATACTGTACTGGGGTCTGGAGCGTGACGTCATAGCCTTACTTTGTTCTTCATTTTTATTAGGAATTATTATTTACGTGTTAAACAAATGTATTAATATATAAAATACAAAAAAAGATAGCCTTCTTAATACTCAATTTAATGGATGAATGTGGTTTATAACAACATTTTATGAGACAATTATAAAATGATAAAATATATGAAAATACAATGGTCTGAAAACTGTTTTTGAATTATCATTTACTTACGTTCATTACATATTTTACCTTTACTATGATACCTTTGGTTTTACTTCAGCTGAGAATGCACCAAACCAACCAACCAATGCACCAAGATGTGAAAAAACACGATATATAAAATACTAGTCAGTTTATAAGATGGACATATGATTTAAGCACAAGACTTTGAAAACATGTCCCATACCTTAAGTACAATCTTGTTCAGAAATACAAAACATAAAAGCGACTTAAATAAATTTTTTCTTAACATAAAACGCTTCAACAACATCGTTGACTGGAAAAACTACATATTCTCCAAATATTCTAATTACAGTTCAGAACGTGAGTACGATGAAACTGGATCTGAAGGAGATCAACAGGAGGAGATAGAAATAGAGCAAGAACAAGAAGGAGAAGATTTAGATAACACAGAACCTGGATTAGATGATGAACAAGAGAGAGAAGATCATGAAATGATTGAAGAACACCAACGGAATCATATAGGTAATTTTGCATTGAACGTTATAGTTATGATGAATCAGTGCTTCCGACCAAAACTAAATAAAACTCGTCTTTACGAAGCTATGGATTATTGTGTTGAAGCATTCATATGTCATTCGGGTTTCATTTGTTTTTAACGTTTGACGAATTGATTCAGTGCAAAGTATGGTATGACAAATTCCAACCATGTAGATATTTTTGCACAAACGAAAATCACACGAGCCTGGTTTGTGGAACTTATATTAATATGCAACATGCTGGCTCGCAGGTTTGCGTGCTGTACAAGACCAGTTAAAATAAAGGTTTTTAAAGCATACTGTCAATCATTTTACACGTGCAGTCTGTGGGTTTTTTTTACGCGGCGGCGGGCTTACAGCGTGTTCAATATAACAATGCATTTAGGGTCCTGATGGGGCTGCCGTGGCGGTATAGTGCGTTAGGGATGTTTGCAGAGGCGTATACCGATAATTTCTCTGCCATTATGAGAAAACGGAGCGCCTCTGTGCTGGCCCGTCTTCGCGGTAGCGCCAACACATCCTGAGTTTGTTAGTGGATCGATGGGATTCACCAATGCTGGGAAGGTGGTTGAAATTTCACACTGAATTTTAAATTGTGTGTTTAAAATTGTATACTAACAGTAGGAAATAAGTTAATGTTACTAACACAATAGGGATTTCGTCTGAAATAAATATTATTATTATCACTAGGACGTTTATCAACCGCTTAAACTGTCTGTCTTTTTAAAATGAATGTAACACACGACCACACGACTTTGCTCTTTGCATAAAAATATTTCTGAACGAGTTTTTACTGGCACATAAGTAATATAAATATTGTACTATGTGGGATTTGTCATATTGCACAAAGAAAATGACATAAAATTAGTGTGCACCTAATATTACACAGATTCGTCTAAATTGCTACTGATAAATTTATTGCGATTTTCGGTGCAACTGCAGCACGTTATATAGTGCGGGAGTCCGTGAAAAAAATTGGTCCCGACATTTTGAAAGTTGTATAGAAAAGTAATAAAACTTAAGTGTTGAATTAGATAGTTGACAACAAGTAATATCGCGTGCTTTAAACATGCGGTTTTCAAACTATATGTAGGTTTTCGCGTGCTTTACTGCGAACAAAAAAAGACGCGAGCCTGGCTCATGAACATGCGGTATTACTCAGTCATCTCTAAGCTGCTTAAGACGCGTGTTTACAAATGCTTCTTCATGTCAACACTTGAATGGCGTTGTACTGTTCTATAATACAAAACATAAGCTGTGTTAAGGCTGAGAAGGTAGCGTGTTCTATTGGAACTTTACTGGTTCGCGAACGTTTCTATTGACCAAAGCTGCACGCACCACCCCCGCATATACAAAAAGAAACGAAAGAAACCAATTCATGACTGGGGAATGATGGTCTGAATTTATCCAATTAAAGAAAGTTAGAGTTGAAGTTTCATTTTTAGCCTTTTTTTTGTCCAAAATATAGCCAAAAAAAAACTGTACCAGTTTTAAATTTAAAAAAAAAGTATTTTTAAATCTTAAATGATTCGCAATAACTGGAAAAAAATTAATAAATGATACAGGTACTATACCTAAGTTAAAAATACAGAAACGTGAATATCAAATAATATGAATACATCATATTTATGTATTTATGAATAATGTTCTCACATACATATTTTTGAGAAGTTACTTTATTCGCAACTCGTTAATCATATTTGGTAAGATTGACGGTCACGACCCATTTAATCAACAGAGACAATTGATTGAAAATGACTGATGACTAGTTAAAAGGTTAAAATAGATATTCGTACATATAATATGCATACACATATTGTTACGACATCATAGCTATCCAGTAAAAAAATATTCGTTCCGCATTACCTTCCTAAATAACAATGAGCGCCATCTACCGGCACGCTCAATTAAAAACTGCGACGCCCTCGTCGCGACGCGGATGCGTACATAAAAACATCCAAAATGGCTTCCGTGCACTGAGCCTTCTCGTATTAAAATTACTTAAACCGATCGAATAAGTGAAAAAACTAATAAGTGAAGCAGGGCGCGCCCGCAGTAGAGTGAGACCTGGCAGCTCCTCCCGTGGTAAGTCCTTTCTCTTTTCCTTTTTTTTCCCGCTATTCTGTTCTAGCGTTTTTCCTATCGCTTTCGGTCAAGGTAGAAACGAACCGAGCCATCGTTTCCAAAATTTAGTAACCGATGACGACGTAGCTTTAATGGGTCGATCCCCCAACACATAATATACATATAGTTAAAAATGCATACATACAAACTGCACACACAAACACACCTTCCATACTTTGATACCAATTATTGTCCAATCAATGAAAGATTCGAAAACCAGTATCAACAGAAAACCAGAAAACCAGTGCCTTCAGTTCTTCTTAGCCTCAACACAGCTTATATATTGTGGTATAGAAGTATGCGTAGTTCGTATATTCAATGTCTGCCCAAAAGTTTCTTTAGCACAACGCCATACAAATGTTAACATGAGGAAGCATTTGTAAACATGCACTTAAGACTGTCACTGTACTTTTGATTTATGTGAAAACAGCAGTATACAAGAAAATAAGTTATACATTATTATTTTTTTATTGTTACATTAACGTAATTACGCCGTGTTCTAACGCACTCATACGTAAGTGGCAAATCGGATTGTCTTGCTTATTTTTGATCATAGGCTCCCGGACTATTAGACGTATATAAAGTTAGATACAGTCCCATAAGGGGGAAAAACTAAGAAATATATTGTAACGAATGATAAAATAGTGAACACAGACTACTCCGACGAGCCACGTTTGAAACGCAAACCTACGACCAGCTCAGCGCGACCACGTCGGCTGTCAGAAGTCGATATACATGACAGCAAGAAACCAATTCCTGATGCGACGTCATTCTTCATATTCTCTAAAACCAACAGGTTCGGCCCAAAAAGGATGAGGCCTTGACTAAACACCGCTTATTAGATGTTTTTATTATTATCTATTAAGAAATTACGATTTGTTCACATTTCTTATATTGTCCACTTTTATTGACATTGTATTTATAGCTAACTTTTCTACTTATTATTAATTAGATTTAATCCTCAGATATCAGAGAGAACGTATTGTACCTACCTACCTATAATAAAATGTTCTGAAAAATGTACACCCAGGCGTACCTACCTTGTTTTACGTTTTTCTTGGGCCATTATAATTAGATCTCTTTAGCTCTTCCGTAGTTTCTTGGATTCAAAGATAATGGCATAATTGTCTGTCACTTTCGAAGGGTGAGACGCGGTATCTTGTAATTCTGATATCTAAGGTTTAATCGTTGCCTTATTGCATTTCTTTTTACGATGTATAGCATATGTCTGCAGATAATAGATGGGTCACCGTACTTTAAATAATATGTAGAGATATGTAGAGAATATCACCGTCTCTTTCTTTCTACGAAGATGCGGGCCAATCGGAAGAGGAAGGCACATTAGTGACGGCTCGGCCACGCCGCGTTTCAGAACTAAACATGCCAAATCAGACGCCGCCGATACCGAACGCTAGTAGTTTCTTCGTATTCTCACCGAAAAACAGGTGATTGGTGGAAACACCACACCGCAAAGGTGATAACGGTACCCGCATCTCATTGCGAATTGGCTATAATGGTCACGGTTTCACGAAATGGTGTATTTTTTAAATTCGAATGTCCGCCATTTTGTTTATCATGTCCATCAACGCACCCACATAGACTAAAACGTCACACGTTTCAATGTTATACGTATCGTTCACGTCACGATCATTGTCGATTGTCCCTTTGAAAACTGACCCATCCTTGCACGTTGTTGGTCAACAGCTTTCATGAATGTCGTGTATGTGGTCAATTGGCATTTAGAGACTTCAACAAAATTTCCTTTAAAAAAAATGAAAAAGCAATGAGATGGTGTACTGAGGGACGTGTAAATATCCCCTTCAATGTTAGGTTGTTGTAGGATAGTCATATAATGTTAGAGGCATGTTAACTGAACCCTCCTCTCATCGTGGATGAGTTTTTTTTTTAATTGAAAATGGCCATTATTTTATATATAAACTTTTATTATTTATTACTTTTGGATACTTTCTCTTGCATGTAAGCTTATATATGTCAGCATGCATGCTAAACCTTTTGTGAATTGATCGTGTTTTAGTAATTTTAATTTTATTTATTTATAATTTTAGTACGATTACGCCGTTTTAATTTAATAATAAAAGAGATCATTGTCATTCTATGTCACCAAAAGTCACATTTCACAATTGTCACATGTGAAAAAAACCCCCCACACGTTCACACATTAAGTGACTTTCGAAGAAAAACCGTTTGAATGCCCCGTTTTGCTTATTGTTCGTCTGTGGTTAATATAAGTAGTTGTATTTAATATTTTAGAACAGTTTTTCAATCATCCCGTACAAATATCTGTGTTAAAATCTGTTTGAAATGCATTATAGTAAATATACTGCATAATTTAAATAATGCAAATAATGTTACAGTTTATTTACCCTATCCATTTAAATGACTTTCTCTATTTAAAATCCTTAAATTTTCCGTTTTTGTTATGAACAATATTTTTTGTATAGTACCGCAAAAAAACATACAAAATATTCCCGCTGTGGATCATCAGGTTTCGTGTGCTCTGCTACAAGATGTCTGCATCGTCATTTTTCGGGAACGTCATCCTGGTATGCATCATGCTATCTTCGGCAATGTTAGCGGCAGAAGATCCGTTGGACGCGACCCAAAAGGGTTTTCGGAATTGGGTAATGTATTTCTTTTCAAACTATCTAGGAAATATTTCTAAGTCCACTTGTAATTAAGAAGCAGTTTTAATAATTAATATTAATAAAACTTCTTTTTAGTTACAATTGTAGTTTAATCACCAATTATATGTAATTTTATAATCATATTCCTATTGTAATTCGGTCATAATTGAATTCACAAAGCTCCAGATGGTTCTAGAAAAAAACATCTTAATAGTTGTTTTTTTTTTTGTAGAGACCTTAAAACAACATTTTGAGACTTCTCTTTTGTTTAGTCATCTATGTTTTTAAACTTTTTAAAATATATTTTTTTTAAATCGTAAAAATTTTACTTATTTTTATATTAAAATATAAGTCTCTGATAGATATATTCTTCTTTGATGTTGATGATCCAAAAATTAAACATAAAGTCAGACTCAGTAATTAAGCAGATAATAATAATATCTGGGCCATCCCACACAGCGCCATCTAGTCCCAAAGTAAGCAAGTATTATGTTTGTATTATGGGATGTTCACCCTCACAAACTTTTGTCCCGGGCGGGAATCGAACCTGCGACCCTTGGCTCCGTAGTTAGGGTCTCTAATCACTCGGCCAACGGGTAAGTCGTACTTATTCCCTAATTACACAAGAATTTCGCTAGTTGGGACTTTAATCTGGTTCTGTTGCCTGATTTGAGACAAGATAACCTTGTATGAGTGTAACAAATATTATTATATTATTCACGCGTTTTTATTTGTTTGTTGCAGTTACTGAGTCAATTCGATTACTTCTTCACGGGGATTTTCACGTTGGAGTTATTCCTGAAGCTAGTGACATACGGGCTGGTCCTGCATCAGGGAGCTTTTCTTCGATCAGCTTTCAATGTCCTAGATATGCTGGTCGTCTGCGTTTCGTTGATATCTATATTATTCAAGTCAGTTGATATTTGTTCGTAATATTTTTAAATATTCTATAAATTTACGTATTACAAAGATGAGAAACTAGGTGCTATGATTATTTCTTAATGATATCATGAAGTATATCTTGTGCGGTATCTATGGAATTAATCGTACCGTAGAAGTATTACCCACGCTCGCGGTATAGAAGCAAAACTCTGGCACCGAGCTCACACTGTGTCCTTATTTGCTCCGGCCGTACAGGTACGCGTTTTCAGTGAAGGCTAGCCTCATTCTTATTATTTAGAGTTCAAAGTCATCCTCGTTGGCTATCCTCGTTGATGTTTTAATTAGTTCAATAGAGGAGTGTGAGGAGTAATTCTGGCTGTTTAGTTCGAAAACTAAACTTACCATTTGAGCTACTGGATGAGGAAGGGTGACGAGCGGGATGCGCGTATAGGCAACGCGATTGGTTACCTAAATATTGTGTTGTATCTAGGTTTTTGTGTATTACCCGTCACAACTAGTTACATGTTATTGAATAGAAGGTAGATGCCGATATTTATTTTTTAAAATTAACATAATTGATAAAATTTGTCAGGTTCTAGTTGTTGATTTTAAACGCAAGCATGCGTTTTCTAGTCTGCTACATTCATAGCTCGGTGGTTAGTCCACCGAGCTATGAATGTAGCCGAATCTAACTGACAAAGCGTAACGTATCTATAGCCGAATAAAGTGAATACTTAGCGCAAGCTCGGTGCCAGGATTTCGTTTCTATACCACGCGAGCTTTGATATTATTTCTTATTCTTATGATAATACCTACTTTAAAATAGTTTTTTTGTTTTTCGATGTAAAGCCGCATCACATTTACAGGAGAATTACGTCAATACAATAGATTGTCCATTTGTACAGTTGGTGAATGGAGTCAATAATTTCTATTGTTAAACCTTAGATAGGTTGTTCGGTTAATGTTATTTTGGCTGACATATTAGTTATTTATATATACCTATAAGGTTAGGTTAGGTTAGTAAGAGTTTATAGGAAATATTTATATGTGAACTAGCAGCAAAAAAAAAAAATAGAAAAGCGCACACGCAGTAATATTTCAATACAAGCGACATCTAAAAACAGCTGTGTCAAGAATCAAACATGTATATTGGGTATTTATTAATATTATATTTATTATTTATTCCAATATGTAATAGATACATAAACATACAACATATTTTCCAGGTTTCTCATATACAAAAATTACTTTCTATTACAATTCGACAGCTAGTGCCGCTTGACACCGGCGCGTATTTAAATGTGTTCAAAGATATAAATTTCATTAATATATACATATTTACAGATCAGGCAGTATATCTGTGGTGAAAATATTACGAGTATTCAGGGTGCTGAGGCCTCTTAGAGCCATCAACAGGGCCAAAGGCCTTAAGGTCAGTTTATTTAAATTAATACACCCCAATTTGTAGTTTTTATTATGTCTTAAATTTACGAAATGATAAACTTCGATTACGAATGAAAAGAAAAAATTAATAAAAATAAGCTACTTCATAATGATTGAAGCCCTAAGTTCTTTGAAGCCGTTGAATCCGTTTGAAGACTTGAAGCCATCTTTTCATAAAATGGCGCCCAATCCAGTCTTTAGAACATTGTTTATTAAATATCATCAAATAAAATTAAATATCTCATAATTATTCATATTTTTAATAAAAGTACTTAAACATTCCGATTTCTTATTTTTTAAGCTTTGTATTGTATTTGTAACCATAGACAAATAATTTGAAACCTTATTTAAAATATCAAATTACTCGCCGATTTCAGTTTTATTGGTTATGCTTTTGTATCTTTGCTCTAGTCTAGGTTAAAATTCGACATTTTTTTTTTGGAATTTATTACAATTAACATAATTTTTCATTTGATTTCTTTTATTATTATAGCACGTTGTACAATGTGTGATCGTTGCTATAAAAACGATCGGCAACATTTTGTTGGTTACATCGTTGCTGCAATTCATGTTCGCCGTAATGGGCGTTCAAATGTTCAAGGTAGGGGGATTTATCATTTACTTCAGCAATTATATAGGACATCACACAATATTTCTATTTTAAATATTTAATAAAAAGACACGTACTGAAACTTCTCGAGTGGTTCACCTTAAACTTTTAATCACGAGATGTCACTTCTGATGCCACACCTTTGGGTACAATTATTAACTTCTCGATTTCCTATTTTCATTGTTTGAGTGTGATTCTGTCTCTTCTGTCTCTGTTTATACTTGTTTCTATCTCTGTCTAATTATTACTCATTTCTCATGATTGTGTTTTTTTTTTATATTTGGGTCAATGTTACAAGAATACAGGGAATATCAACTGCCTATATACCCAATGAAAACTTTTGGTTAAAGCTTAAACTAACTTGTTTGTTGCGATGTAACGCTAAAGCTTTCAATATATAAAACGTGGATAGCTTTAATTTTCCCCGAAAACAGGGAAAAATAGCTTTTTTTATAGTTGCTTAATATAGAGATATATATAAGAATAAGGTGATTTCTCTCGATGTCGCTGGAAATCTTCATCATTCGTGTTACTACAAGAAATGAAGAAAATGTTGTTACAACATAAAAATCTAATCTAAATTGCATCACTATAAAAAGTAAATAAATAATTTGGATGACGTGTTGCAACTAGCATGGATTTCAAAACGTCCGTTAAACCCAAAGGTGTAGTGTTAAATGCTCGAAATATAGAAGCTAATAACCCCACATTTACCTATATGTTAGATTTAAATATTGTAACCAATTTACCCCCTACCTTGGCGTTATACTGTGAATTACCCCCCTCCGAAAATAAAGAAATGCAGCCACTTCATAATTTCAATCCTGCTTGGAATAATTCATATTACTGAACTGCATAAAAAGAGTTTGACCCTTCTTTGTGATCCTTGTTTTCCAGTTTTCGAGTTATCGACAAGTGTCATCACTGAGATAAACACCCGGTGTTCGGCTGAACGTAGTCCGAACATTTAAAGCGTGTAGAGCATAACGAACTAAACAAAAATAAAATAACTTTAAACATGTTTTTCGCGGTGATCGTTCGTTTGCGCCATCTACTCACTTGAAACTTTTTATTAGATCGGTAACCTTTACACGCTTTATAAGTTTGGACTACGTTCAGCCGAACACGCGGTATATTATGTACGAGGTGTTAGGCTGAGCGTAGTTCAATTTTAAACATGTTTTTCTCGGTAACCGCTAGTTTACGCTATCTGCTCACTTGAAACTTTTTGTTTAGATCGGTAAACTCTACATTCTCTATAAGTTTGGACTCAGTTCCGCTGAACACCCGGTATGGGATAAGATAATTAATAACAATTGAAAAATTTATTTATTTAATCTTTTTTGTAACATCACCTCCATCAATGTATATTGTTTTACAGTGACACTCCATAGGCGTATATCAGCTTTAAAGAGAGTTTAAAAACTACTGCTACATCTTAAACAATTATAGGAATTTATATTGCTACTATATTTTTTCAACATTTCCTTTATTGTATAAATCTCATAGTATCAAAATGTTATAGTCAACGCTATCGATCTACACGAAATTGTTGTAATCCAATTAAGCGATTTCACTTAACCAGTATAATGACCTACAAGCTAAAAATCGTGTGAAGTGTAACGTATAGATAGCCATCTCTTTTATTCCTGGTGCATTGGCACTTTGGAGTGAATGTATCGGAATAACGTCGTCATTGCAACTTGCAACGCGCGTTCACCGCAACGATATGAAAATAATAGATTCGTTATCAATCGCTATCAATTGTTATAAATCATACATTTATATAGTTTGTTAAAGCAGTAATTGACCATTCCTGAATTTTCGAACTAAAGTCCGTTATATTTTATTTCGCAACAATACGCAATTTTATGAAACAAATTTGTAAATTTTTGTTTTAAGATCGGTCTTTACCTAGATAGATAGATAGATAGATAGATAGATAGATATTAAAAATTCTTATAGAGTGACGTCATCGAGTGGAATTATGAGTTTAGCCATTGCCGTGACATATTTATAAAAACGATGACACTATTACTATTGACAGTTCTGAGACTGACATTGTTTTTATAAATATGCCACGGCAATGGCTAAATTCATAATTCCACCCGCTGACGTCACTCTATAAGAATTTTCAATACTTATATCTACGTAAATACCGATCTAAAAACAAAAATTAGTTTCTTAAAATTGTCTATTCTTTCGAAATAAAATATAACCGACTTCAAAAATTTGGGAATGGTAAATTATTAGGAGAATATGTACTTACTTTTATTTAATTAGTAAGTTCGTAAGGGTTATCATAATGTTTGGCTCTATGATGACAAATCGAAAGTCGATAAACTCGATAACTGGATGTATAATTTTTACACCTACATGTGATTAAAACATTTGCTTGTTCCCCTTTATGTCCCGGTCGATCGTGTGGTCACCCTCTATTGGCGACATGGTAACGTATGGTCATTCCATGCCTTAACACGCATGTTTCTCTCATTAGTATGTAGTGAAATGTGTGATTGTAGCAATTAAGACAATAGGGAACATTATGCTAGTTACGTATTTGTTACAATTTATGTTCGCCGTCGTCGGTGTCCAGCTGTTTAAGGTGAGATTGGTGTTTTTTTTTTGTCAATTCAGCCTAAGACTAGATGAACGTAACACGAGTCGATCATATTATGTCAAGTTATGTTCGATTAATCGATTTCTATCTGCTATTATATTATTATTATCATTTATTTACAGGGTTATTTTATTATCAGTGCACAAGTTTTATTTTTGGTGATTAAGTATCGATAATACGATAATTTTACGCAATAAAAAAGTTATTTTCAATCTACACATTATTAAATTTAATTTTAAGTTTTATATTGTCAATTTTTTTTAAATCGTTTCATTTTTCACAAAATGTTCAACATGAAATTAATTTAATTTTCACATGTTATGTAAAATGAAAAAAAAATGCATGTAAGTTAATTTTTCTTGTGATGTATTAAAAATATTTTTAAAATTTCAAACGTATATTGAAATCTCATTTTTGCTCATTTGAATACCATTTTTTTTTTTGCGCCAATCGGTAAAGGTTTAATGGGGTTTAACACACTACTCTTAAGGTTAAGAAAAATTTGCTATGTAAATGTATCGTAACGGAATTACACGACTCAAATTACGCTCCTCTGGGCTTAGCCTTAATCTATTTATATTGCAAAAGCTCATACTTATTCACACATCGTTCATTTGAACTATTATAAATCAAATAAAAACCAGTATTTCGATTTCTTGAAAAGAAAGTACTAATTATTAAATTATAAATTAAATATTCGTGATTTGCAATTATTATGCTACAATAATTTATTCTAATTAGGAAACCACATAATGTGCTATTCCACTCTTAGTTTTATATATTCGAGCCACTAAGCCTTAATAAACCGATTATTTATATTTTCCATTATTTAAATCACAATCATTTGCATAAATCGGTTGTTAAACCATTACTTTATAAGAAAAATATTTATATTTCAAAGAACAGTAAAGCTTATGTATGTACAGATCAATGCATACCTACATAAGAAATTAATTAACACATATATTACGGAAGTTTATTTTATAGTATCAATAAAATAAATTGAATAACAATGAAGTATTAAATTCATTCGAAATTAGTTTAACAACTTACTGTTTGAATACAAGAGAAAACGTCTAATAAATTCTATTGGAGGTAATTTATATGAATATGAGAGGTTGATGATACGGCTCGTTCCAAACTTTTGAATTTTTTTATTTTGTGCTACATAACCCCAAGAATAAAATACATTGTGTATTGCTTTAATTAGATATAGAGAGCTTTACATGAATTAAATAGCTTTAAAAATATTTTGCATGCTTTAGTATTAACTTAAAACTCCGTAAATAAAATTATTTAGTTTGAGTTATTAAATTTCATGTATATGATATGTATGAAGAAATTGAAAATTAAAATAATGATTTATATATATTTTTTTAATATAAGCTTATGAAAGTTTCATATTACTTTGCATAATTTTTATACATATTTTCGTCATGAGAAATGGGTCTTCATCACATTGAATCATAATGCTTTAAGTAGTTCCACTGCATTTATTTACATCAAAAAAAAAAAAAATTAAAAAATACATTAAATGTAAATAGCACAGTAAAAGCATGAGAAATAGAATATATACATTCACATGTTAATTTCATACAAATTAGAATATGACCCCTGTTGTTTCTAACGCATGGGGCTCAATTCAAATTTAATGTTCTAATCGTTGAGATTTTTTCCAGGGGAAATTTTTTAAGTGTAATGATATTTCGAAAATGACAGAGCAAGAATGTCAGTAAGTATTATTTGATTTTTACAAATTTAATCTAACTGCAAAGTAGTAATTAAAATATTTAAACAAATGACTCATGCGTCATTATGGCTAATTTATAAGCACTGGAAATATTTTTAAATCTTCCAATAAAATAAAGTTATGATAGTTAAATGAAACTAAAACACGGTGGCACTGCTGCACACAATATTATTAATAAAAAACACGTATCTTTACCTGAAAGTTCTAAAAACATTTCAACAGCGGAGCTCATTTTATTTTTGTAATTTGTTATTAAAATAATAAACTGTAATGACACGAAAAAATTCCGATCTCTTTTATCTAAGGTGATGATTGTATGGTATAATGTTGACTGACCGATTGGCCAAGTGGTTAGAGACCTTAACTGCGAAGCCAAGGTTTGCGGGTTCGATTCCCGCCCAGGACAATTATTTGTGTAAGTGAACATGTCTCTTTGTTCCGTGTTTGTGTGTAAAATATCTCGGGTGAAATTTTAACAACCATCCAAATTTTAATGTATAGATCTTTGGTAACAAACCGATGGCCGTGTTTACCTTTCCCGAAAAAATCGTCAGCCGCCGCTCCGCCCTGGGCACGACACGTAGATATTGTATCGTTGGTATTGGAAGTTACATCGTGTTCGCACTGCACTGTCCAAAAGTTATTTGTATTGGTTCCGAGTAATATCCTCACGGGCACGTCACGTTTTATTTACACTATGAAATTCACGGCCGCCGCTTATGGTTTGCGAACTGCCTCGACACGAAGAAGGACGTGCGCACGCGGCGAAAGTTTTTCACTGGTCGCCACGCCACAGCTGTTAAAAGCCTCAACCCCAGCCCCACTCCGGCCGCCCGCGCGGCAGATGGATAATTTAAGGTTCACAGTACACTGCGTATTTTAGGGGACGATTAGTTGTTCGATAGTTTGATTGAATAGGGATCGGCCGTGGTTTTTGATAGTTCGATCCTTCGAATTGCAATCCAAAAATACGCGCACGATTCCCTGAACGATCAAACCGTCGGCCAACTACAAAATCACTAGTGCGTGCTGGCCCTTAGTTTTTAGCAAGTCTCGTCATCTCGGTCTCAAGGTCTCGGTCGCATGTCACAAAGAAGGCAATCAAACGTTATAAAATGACTCTGTAGATAAAATAATTTATTTCGAAAATGTAACCTACATTTTTTATTTACGTATTGAGGTCTATTGGTGATACCTAACTTCTAGAAACTTTTTGGATGGTTGTTGAAATTTTTTCCTATATTTCCAGCGAGCGATAAAAATATGTTACCCCTTGGTTGTTTAAACATTTGTGATATTATTACGGTTCCGTACCTCGTAATTGACTGACCGGTTGGCCGAGTGGTTAAAGACCCTAACTGCGAAGCCAAGGGTCGCGGGTTTTATTCCCGCGTGCATAAACATTTGTGTAGATAGATGAACATGTTTATTTGTTCCGTGTCTGGGTGTAAAAGTATTTATATATGTATATATTATTAAAAAAAAGAATATTTAAGTATGTTAACAGTTGTCTAGTACCCCATAATAGAAGCATAATACTTGCTTACTTTGGGACTAGATGGCGCTGTGTGGGATGTCCCAAATATTATTATTATTATTATTATAAAATGAAAAAAACCAAACCTTTATAGAATCAGTATGTTGTTAGTCAAGACCCTTTTTCGGGAAAGGGTTATGTTATGAAGTTGAAATTAATATCAAACACTAAGGTCCATTGTCCCTTGGAGGCCATTTCAGATGTAAAAATGCAGGCTTCTATGAGTAAAGCAATCAAAAGATTTATGTCAATATTTTGATACTTTGAAACTCAGCCATCAAAAATTATAGAGTATCAACTTCCCGTTAACTTAGAATCATGAAAGGCAAGAAGCAAGGTCTCAGAGCAAAAGTACTTAAATGAAAAATCCGAAAATTATTAATTTGTAGTTCCATCGCAATTATTTTTTTCAGATCACTAACTAACTTTTTTTTGTAAATAGATAACAGTCCCACTCGTACTTGACCTGTTTATTTTTCTTTTTTATTAATTGACAAAATTTTTCAGGGGCACGTATTTGGTGTTTGAGAACCAAAATTACGTTGTTAGAGATCGAGAGTGGAAAAGGAACGATTTCCACTTCGATAACGTTATGAAGGGGATGTTGACCCTGTTCACGGTTTCAACCTTTGAGGGATGGCCGGGGTGAGATGGTTACATATTTATATATTGTTAAAAAATTTAGCGCTGATTAATATTTTTAATTAAGCAGATAGATGTCACCCTATTAATTTTTTATCCTTTTTATTATTTCTTTATCCCTCGTACCCAAATATACAGTGATAGGTGAGGCGAGCAGCTAGTTATTTGCTCAAAGTCGTTGGCTGTTGTCAGCGTCTTAAATTGCTTTTGTAAACAGTCACTTCCTATGGATAGTTGCTGTTTGAAATGTACTTTGTATTTAAGAGATTTTTTAATGCATTTGAGAGAAAGAGAGAGAAGAGAGGGACGAGAAGGAGAAGTAGATAATAGTTTCTTAAGAAGGGACTGGACGCGTGGCTGCCCATACAAACACTCTTAAACGATTAAGACCTTAAGCATTTTAATCGCGGTTTGTTATGAATTATAGTCTCATTTGAATTAGAACTAGGTTTGTATAGAGCCACTGCCATCTATAGTTTACAAGCCATGCTACTGAAATCTGGCAACGTTGCGTGTAATCCGAGCCTTAGTATCAATCAGGTCATTAATTCGCGTTTTCTTCCATTTAAACGTTATGTAAACAGAGATATTGATTTAAAATAATAAATCTGTGTTAAAAATTACATTTTGCATCGTGTTTATTCGTAATTAGTAAGGAAGTTGATATTTTCACCATAATCGTTTTTCGTTTCACGTCACATTCTTGACACGTTTAGGTGGAAATTACAGTAAATTTTTATCATTTTTTGAATAGGTTCGAGAATATGAAATCTGGAGAATCCCGGAGAACTATACTTATATTTTAATGGTCACTTTAACCGCATGCTAGCCACCAGCAGGTTCAGCGAGATTGATAACGTAGAACCCAGGAAGAGGAATAAACTGCAAGGGAACAGTACATTCCCGTAGAACATTATACAATAAAACTAGTTTTTAAGATATAGTCTGGGATAAACGCACAAAATCATAGTAACACTAACCGAAATGAGATATACTAACCATTCTTTTTATTCTATTGATGATTCTATTCTATTCATAAAATCCACTTATGACACGCAAACGAAGTCGCGGGTAGGTGCTAATATAATTTAATAGATACTCCTTTTTCTATTTTCTGTTAAATGCTATCGATAATTTCATATTTAGTTATTTAAATCCCATATTTTCAATTATTAAATCATGACATCTTGTCAGCTGACGAAATAAATCAGACTACAAGTGACAGTTAATGCGACGTTGCCAAATCTAATAGCATGGCTTGTAACTATAGAAGGCAGTGATAGAGCCAAAACTTTGAAATTTCTATAAAGATCCTGGTTATAGAAATTCCGTAATATTCATGTACATAAAAATAAACCTATACGAAATCTTTGTAAGTAGAGTGTTTTGGCTCTATACAAACCTAGTTATAACTCGAATGAAGCTATAATTCAAAACAAGCTACTATTAAAATGCGTATTTAAGGCCGTAATCGTTTAAGAGTGTTTGTATGGGCATCCACGCGTCCAGCCCCTTCTTAATTTTAGCACACGACAAATAAGTTGTCATTGCTCAAATAGTGACATCTATATGTGAAAATTTTGTTCGTGTTTGTGTGATAGGCTGGATCATAGCTGCTTACAAATGTACAAGTTGATTAGAAGTTGTCGAAGAGAAGAGAGAGAAAGAGAAAGAGAAGAAGAAGAAATACTAAGCTAAAATTAAGTTGTTATAGAACTTAAATGTGTGGCTCTGACCTTCAGACTTTAGATACACAAACCGCGTCTCCCTTCCCGTGTGTCCAGCTCCGTTGATAGTTTTGTAATATTTAGGTTGTTCCAACTATACTCTGTTACAAATGGATCTTGTTACAACTGTACCCTGTTGCACTAAAATACCTTGTTGCAAACTACTTGTTACAACTGTGATTGATCGGTTAGTAGAGTGGTCCGAGACGCCGACTCTAGACCCAGTGGTTGAGTGTTCGATTCCTGTTCTGGACAAATATTTGTGTGCGTGATGAATATGTCTATTTGTTTTGCATCTGGGTGTAAAGTACCTATATACTTATGTATGATAAAAAAATATCTAGATATGGAAGTATATCACTTGTCTAGTGTCCTTAAAATAGGCTCTGCCTAATTTGAGACTAAATGACTGTGTGCGTGATGACATTATTATTATTAACGTAACACCACATTAAAATATCACAAGGTGCCTTGTCGCAATTAAACCCCGTCACACTACAATATCTTGTTACAAAACATCTTGTTACAACCGAACCCTGTTATACCACAATACATTTTTAAACGATACCTTGTTACAATGGTACACTGTTACAGCAAAATACGTTGTTAAACGATACTTTGTCACATATCCTGTTACACCACAAATCACAATACGTTGTTAAAAGATACCTTGTTACAACTGCGCCCTGTTACACCACAATACGTTGTTAGAAGATACGGGTTTCAATCGTATCCTGTTATACCACAATACGTTGTTAAAAGATACCTTGTTACAACTGAACCCTGTTACACCACAATACGTTGTTAGAAGATACGGGTTTCAATCGTATTCTTTTATACCACAATACGTTGTTAAAAGATACTTTGATAGTTTGTTACAATCATACCTTGTAACAGTACAATACGTTGTTAAAAAATACCTTGTTACAACTGTGCCCTAGGCTGTGACAACTGTACCTAATCTCCTCTAAACGTATATATTTCTTTCAGGTTGTTGTACGTGTCGATAGACTCGAACGCCGAGGACAGAGGCCCCATAACTAACTTCCGTCCAATCGTAGCAGCCTATTATATTATTTATATTATCATTATTGCCTTCTTTATGGTTAGTACTAATGTGGTACTAAATTATAACTTAATTATTGCGGCATTTCATATATCAACTAATCTATGTTCGAATAAAACTCTATGTTTAACTGTTCCTATTTATATGTTGACGATATTTTCTCATTTAAGGACATCACTAATTAAAAGCTAAAGTTTTTAGCCCATATGACGTTTAGTGCGCAGACCAATTGACGCAGACCAGACGGACCATTACTTTCATTTATACATCGGCCTTCGAGAGATTGCGTTCCTGACAGGTCGTAATCGGCGTAGTAATCGGATGGTTGATGTGAATTTGTACCGTCGGACGATTTCTGTTTTCAAATATTATTATCGTTTACATGCACGAATGACACCAAATTAAATTACAAATTATATTATTATTTTAACTCACAACAAACATGATGTTATAGCAATAAATCTCATGTGTCAGGAACGCAAACTCTCGACGGCCGATGTATAACGTTTTTTTATGACAGTATTTTGTTGTCGTATTGTATCTCATATAAAAATGACTTTCGGTAAATCGCATTTTGTGATATCTACCATACATTGAAACAAATTTATAGCGCGAACTCCTATTATATGCGCAGCATAGTCCTATCAACCAACTGCTGACACAAGACTTGCGATCCGAAATTGTTAATTTGTAGATACAAAATTTCGCAAAAAAAAAAAAAATAGCTCAACCTTAGATACCCGCCACTGATTATGTAATCGCTGTGAGTAGCCGCTTTTGTAACAGTAGCGCTATCTTAGCCTTTTGTTCAAAATGTGCGCCATGTTCGGGCATGAAATTTTGACTGAGCGATAAGCGTTCCCACAGAACACGTTTTTGTTATGATCTACTTTCAGTTTGTGCTCGCCACTATGTAACGTCATTGACCAATATGTTTTTCTTGAATTAAAATTGTTTGCATCAGTGGCCGTAGGTACTAAAAATGTACATGTTGTTCTATGACGACCGCCAGAAACCTATTTAATGTATAAACTAATTAAAACTGATTAAATTTCTTTTTTATTTATGAACGCTGGTTAGCCTGGAATTTTGTATTTGAACTATTGTAACTGTAATTGTATTAATACTGTTTAGTCTAAAATTTTGCCGCAATAAGAGTTAATTCTGTGAAAACACCTTTATAAATATTCAGTTGAGTACTTATGTATGTACATACACTGCAATTTTTAATGGTAGAGCAATATGAACAAAAGCAGTGAAAGCGTTTCACAAAATATAGATTTAATGTGCAATGAACAGTTTATCTTAAGATATAAGAAAAATGTGATAATATTTATATTGATTGACATCGTGTGTACTCAGAGTGTGTTTTATAAAAACAACCAATGTATGTTCTAGGTGAACATATTCGTCGGCTTCGTCATAGTGACATTCCAAAATGAGGGAGAGCAAGAGTACAAAAATTGCGAACTTGACAAGAATCAGAGGAACTGCATAGAATTCGCACTGAAAGCCAAACCTATTAGGAGGTTCGTAGTTTTGTTCTTTTAAGAATCTTCTTCTTTTTCTTCTGGTGCTATCCTTTTGTCTTTGTTTTTAAGTTTTTTTTTTAAATATTTAAGTCTTTAAATGACACCGTGCAATGCTTTTTTGCTAAGACATTAACTGTATGTTTATGAAAATATCTAGTAGCCGAACATGATCCGTTTGTTAATCTTATTATTTAACTTAAAGCTAATTTGTTGTCCGTTTCTCATAAATTTAATTAACAACAAAAAAAAGCTTAAGATCTATCTTACAAATGTATGCAGTTAGTGGTTGGGTTCGATACCCACAGAGTACCAACGAAAATCGTATTACTAGGCTCCGCTGTCCGTCCGTGTGTCACAGGGCTGTATCGTCTGAACCGTAATAGACACTTTGAAATTATAATTATAGTAATACTATATAGTAATACTATATAGTAATATATACTCTGTGTGAAATTGAAAATTTCAAGTGTCTGTCTATTACGGTTATATTCTATAGCAAATGCAATGAAACTAAAATACAGTTAAAAATTAAAGGGGAAGTGTTCAGTGATCGGTGGTTGTGAGATCATTACTTACACTAGAAAACTTGAAATTTTTATTGATTGTATTATGACCGCTATAATAAATAAAAGTTTAATTAAATTTAAAGGGGATACCCATATACAGTACCCGGCCGTAAGTTGTGCACACGAGTTCTAGAAAGCGGCTAAGTAAAAAGAAGTTTAAAAATAAAACTATAGGTATTCTTATCGTTTTTTTAAATTTAATTACAAAACTACATTAATTGACGTTATTGTAATTAAATCAAAAATTACAAGATTACTTATAATTTTATTTTTAAACTTGTTTTTACTTAGCCGCTTTTTAGAACTCGTGTGCACAACTTACGGCCGGGTACTGTAACTAATGTATTAAAAACCAATTGAATATTAAATTAACTATGGCTTATTTTTTTCCAAACTTTCTGTAACAAAACTAGTTATAGAGGAACGTCATTATACGACGTAGAAAATGTACATCTTTACTTCACTTCACTTCATCAGCCCATTTTTACCCCACTGCAGGGGCTTAGGCCTCCCCCAGGGTGAGGAGGGGGGGAGCTTAAATCCACCACGCTGTTCCATGAAAATGTACATGTATTAATATGTATGTAATTATTTTTCAGGTATATCCCGAAACATCGCATCCAATACAAAGTGTGGTGGTTCGTGACGTCACAGCCGTTTGAGTACGCGATTTTCATACTGATCATGATCAATACGATTACACTGGCTATGAAGTATCACAATCAGCCGGCTGACTATAGTAAAGCGTTGGATATGCTAAATATGATTTTCACTGCCATTTTCGCATTGGAGTTTATTTTTAAATTGGCTGCATTTAAGTTTAAGGTAAAGTTTCTATACTATTGCAATGATTATTTATTTCTTAAAGCATTCCCAAAAAAAAACGCAAATGTCTTGGTTCTTTTGCAAGATTTCAAATAAATAGTAAAGTATTTTGATCTAAAATTGCTCGCCGGCTCTCCTCAGAATTTAATTTCTTCAATATGTTATAGAGGTTTATTGTGTTGTGCAAGCACGTTTAGATTATAATTTTTAAATACTATAATTATATAACCTATAATATTGTCTAAATTTTGAAACATAAATAACAGGTTGAAAAAAATTACATTTAATCGAGGGACGCGGAATTTCAGACTAGAGGGTGGACCTCTTTTTACGTAGTAGGTATGTCAAAAAAATCGTTTTAAAGCCACAGATATTCTAGAATATGCAACGTAACCAATGTTTCTTATTTCCATTTACCACTCGCCACCCAGGGACGGATTCGTTCCCAATTTAAGTTTGTTGAATTAATTAATTGGAAGATCTTATATTATTATTAGAACAAATATGTCAGTGTTCAAACAGTGTCCCTAGAAGTATAGTATGTATACTCGTACACATATATAAGTGTTAACAAGATCGCGGATGCAAAAATTGATATACTGTATGTGACACGCAATAATTTTATGTTTTTTTTTTGTCCTTTTTTCTATAATTTGTGTAATATTTCATTTCAGAATTACTTCGGTGACGCTTGGAATACTTTCGACTTTATTATAGTTTTAGGCAGTATTATAGACATAGTGGTGTCGCAAGTGAACGAATTAAAAAATCAGGTAAAGGAGTTCATAAACATTTATATATATATACATAATACAACTAACTGTGATGCACTGTTGAGCCACTGCTATAAAACTGAAGCCCGTATTCGAACCCCATGTTCGTGTTACTTCTGCTGTTATTATTATAATGACGTCTGTGTGTGAATCTGTCACATTATTTGACCAAAACTCATATCTTCACATTTTTCTGCCATCTACGAAGAAGATCATGAATGTATTTGTGACAAAATACGTAACACACATACTTTAGCTGCACAGAATTTAAGCTGCGGTCACATTAGTGGCTCATCAGAATCCCAGCCAATTAGATTACGTCACGTAGACAGTCTTTATGACGTTTGTGTGGTGTGATGTGATTGGCTGCGCTGATTAAAATACGCTAACTGTAAGCTAATGTGGCCGCAACTTCTATCATGTAATCTCATATCCCTGATCGAACGCGCTTTTAAGCACACGAAAAGAACGCCGCCCCCGGTACATTTTCACATAATAATATGCAGTAGGTACATCAATAGAAGTTCTCGAACTCAAAGTAACATGCCCCTCCACCTTATCTACTAAATAGTGTATGTACACCGACGTTTTTACCAACAGCTCAGTTGTTCGATTTATTAACCAACTAGCTTTCCCCCTCGGCTCCGCTCGCGACTATACAGTTGTACCGGGACTCCTTTATTCCAAATTAAAAAGTATCCTACGTCATTTTTCAGCTTATAATCTATACCTATGTAAAACATTATAGCGGTCCCGGTACAACTGTGTAGTCCACGCGAGCGGAGGCGCGAGCGGAAAACTAGTTCGAAAATAAAATATATCCCAATTAACTCGCTAACATTGTAGATTTATATAGGTGCAAGAATTTATTAAAATCAGTCAAGTTGCTTTTAAGTTTATCCGTGACATACAAACAAAAAATCAAATATTTCCTCTTTATAATATCAGTGTGGATAATATGCGCCGCATTTACAAGTGTATTTTTTATTACAATTACATACAGATTCACTAATATTGTCAAACATGAATCGTTGTGGAGAGACGTGCCACTTTGTGTTAGAACATCCCTATTCCGTTTGTAACAAGGACACACCAGAAGCGGTAGCGGATGGAGTGACGCGTAGAACCATGCGTCCATCGGTCTTAGCTTTAAGCCCAAACGCAATAATCGGCGCATATGTGTGTATGGTTTTCGAATATGGGCACAACACACTCAAATAAATATTATATGCTTTAGTATGTAGGCTGCATAACGCTACATGAATAAAAACTATTAAGAATGAAAATGTGGCATTAAGTTAAATTATGTAACTTTTCATTCTTGTATACAGATGTATACTTTTTGATCTAATATTATAATGTACGAAAGAAAAAATCATTTTTTTACTTTTAACCAAAATTCTAGTTTGGACTGATTTGGATAATATTTTTTATTTATATGTATTTTTAGATTTTAATTTAGTATATAAGTTTTTTTTTTTAATTTGTACATTAAATTAATGATTTTTTTTCTTGTATATTATAATACTATATACGTATCAAAAAGGAGGGAGGCAGATCTGCTCTGTCAGTCCGTCGTCAACGCTTAGGAGCTGCCTCCCTCCTCATTGCGCACATACCTAAGGCGCGTTACAGCGGTTTATATAGTAATATAGTTATATTATAACTTATTATTGAAACTTCATCACACGGAAACGAAGCAAAACGTGAAATTCTAGTAAAGAATTTAACGTAAAATATTATTGTTTGTTTTGACGCTCTCAGTAAAATGATCCCAAAAACAAGACTGTATTTTCAGTTTTTAGTTGTGTACAATCAATTTAAAATTTGCACTAGAATACCAGTTTCCACACACTGTAGACTTATTGCACTTTTAATTTCAGGGAAGTGGAGGAGAGACAAAAATTCACGTTGTCAAGGTAAGTTGAAAACAGATTAATTTTGGAAATATCACATTTACGTTATATACTTACAAATTATGTATTAAACGATAGTAAAGCAATTCACTCTTATAGTTATAATGTATAATAAAAAAGCTTAATTTCACGCTTTCGATGTATAGAATAGTAAATAAAATAAACTTAAAAACGGTAAATTGTAATAAGATAATTAGAAAGTAATGTGTTTACAAAAAAGTAGATGTACCTATTGGTTACTGTTTTTTTTTTTTTCATAAATTGAGTTAATAATAATGTAAAGTTTTTATTTCTCTAATTATTAATTGTTGACATTTTTCCCTTTAAATTTTAGCAGTTTTATGTGTATTCATGTTATAATTTTTTTTTTCATTGTTTGTGTAATATTCTGTAAGAATTCTAATTTTAACTACTCAACTGAAAGAAAAACTAATTGATTTAAACAATTTTGTAGCTGTACATTTTGATTATGTGGCTCCGATAAATTTCAGCCCCCTCTTGACATGTAAAAATAATTGGACAGTATAAGATATTTCCAAAAAATTTAACCTATATTTTACCCGACTAAATAAATATTTTTTTTTTAATATTTACATTTAATTATAAAATTATTTTTACAGGAAAGTTCGATACCTTCCATAAATTTCTTTCGACTTTTCCGAGTGATGAGACTGGTGAAGCTTTTGTCCCGTGGTGAAGGAATAAGGACTTTACTCTGGACATTTATCAAATCATTTCAAGCTCTACCCTACGTAGCTTTACTGATCCTCATGTTGTTCTTCATTTATGCCGTGGTCGGAATGCAGGTAATGACTACCATCATAAATAGATAATTGACAAGCGTAGTTTCGTAAGAACTTATTGGATTGGCTCGAATAAACATATTTAATGCATAATATAATATGTAAATGAAAATATCATGTAATGCAAATTGAACAAACCAGATGTGTACATTGAGTTACGTTTGACAGAAAAACAAATGATTGCAATGAAAAATAATTCAGTGCAATTCATTGTTTTACTTATTTCTAAATTAATACACTCATTGTATGGTCAATTATTATAATAATTTTCTTAAAATTAAATTATATTTATAAGGAAATTGTACTAACATTTTATGGACACATTTAGTCTGAATACAAAAAATTTTATTTTTTAAATTTATATGTAACAAGCAGTGCATTTTTCTAAAGCAATACAATCAAAATTAAATTATATTATTACATGAATTGTAACCGAAAATAAAAAGACGACACTTCGCCACGAAATCGTTATTTTTTTTAGAAAATCACTATTTACTGCTCAATTTATATTTTCTAATTTCTCAATGACTGATGAGGAGTCACAATTTAAAAAGTCTTTTTTTTAAATAGCAAACAGAGTTCACTTTTCCAAAAAAAAATATGTGACTGTGCTATTGGCCATTCTTGCACTCTGACTTCTGGGCTAATTTTTAACTACACCTTCGAGATTACCATGTTTGTTATTGGAATTAAATAAGCGCAATTCAATAAAAATTAATTAAGTTCATTTCTATACATAATTATATAATTACGAAAGCTTAGATATTATTGAATACGGTGGAAACCAGTGGACATATGTGACCGTCGCGTCGCGTAGATTTATTATAAAACAAATCGATGGGAGCATTTTTTTCCATTTTATAAGCCCTCTTTATACCTCACACTGCAGAGGCTTAGGCCTTCTATCAAGGTGAGGGGGCTTGGAACTTAAATCCACCACGCTGCTCCAATGCGGTTTGGCGGATTGTAACGACCGCCATCTATTGATAGCAACCGGGACCCACCGCAAATAGACTGGATTCTGCGTTATAGAATTCACTTTCCTTGAACGCGTTTATTGCTGACATTACCTATAAAAAAATAATGTTTGTCACGCTCTAAATCATTAATTTTCATGTTGCAGGTGTTTGGTAAAGTAGCGATAGACGACGAAACGCCCATAACAAGAAACAACCATTTTCAAACTTTTCCTCAAGCGATACTGGTGCTGTTTAGATCTGCGACAGGTAAACAACTGGTTTATCTGTAATTCTACTAAAACGTACTAAATTTCATGATTGCAGCAAGTTTACACATAATTCATTACAATTCAAAATAACAAACTTTCTGTTTGCTTATATTATTTTATCCAAAAAAAATTTCATGCCCGATATGTGGGGGCCTGGTGGTAGGTGGGGATTAAGTCATTTACATTTAGATTTAAATATACCTGCAGTGTGTGTATATAGGCATACATGGCAGTGACGGCTTTGCAAGTGAAGCAAGTGAGACTGCGAGCTTCACTTAAATTAACTTTACCCACGACAACAATCTGAATATAAATATTTTTTTCATATTGTTATTCAAAAGTTTATGTTTAATTACCTTTTAAATCTATATAAACTCTATTAAGAAACATTGCAATCACTACCTCGTGATGATAATTTTATGTTTAATAAACGGTTCGTCTCCGATACGCGGTGAGATGAAGTCACCTAATGACTTAGCTTCACTAGTGTTATAAGTACAATGCATAGTTTCGGATGCGGAGAGAACCAGCTGATTATTAACTCATGCAACAATGAACAACGCTCTCATTTGTTCATGCTTAGGCAACTGACTTTCTAGCCTCGCTGCTCTGCCGGCCGCCTAATTAATGTTGAAGGGGAATGCGAAAGCGAGCGGTCTACTCTAGGACCAATTATCATAATGGACAGAGTCACCTGTTTTTAGGCATGTCCATTTTTTGTCAAGGTTTGGTAAGGGTTTGTATTATATTACATTTTACATTTGATTTTAATCATTATCTTACACGAATAACATATTTTAGAACTGAAAAACCGTTTTTTCTGGATAAAGAACTCATTTTACAGCATTAAAAATGATCACAAATACGTACGTATGAAATGACAAATCCGGGTCTTCTAATCCTTTTTTTGTTGTTTTTGACGAACAAGACACAGCTGAACACGACATTCTTTCAAAATTCAAATAATTCAACGAGATCCCGTTATAAAATTCAATAAAATGCTACACTTCATCGCAATATTTTGACCGACTAATCGGTCAAGGCTTGACACGATTCACACCGACAGTCCAACGTTGCCAAACGTACATCAACTATCTCTTTTACTCATAGCTAGACTCCGTGGGATGGACAAAAATACACGATTACGCGTTGATACACTGATACAAAAGCGGCAACGTATTATGACTCCGTCCATTATTATAATTGGTCCTAGGTTCTACTAAACTCACTCCACTCACTTGTACGTAATTCGAGTCGTATATTCCCGAAATAATCTGCTTGGTTTTGTTCGTTTATATTTTTGTAGCAACCAAGTTTAACTGTCGATTTCTTACCTAAAATATAAAACTTAGAATATTTACTAACCGTGTATATTATTTAAGTTTTTTTAGTCGATCATAAATTAACGAAAAAAATTACTCAGTGTTGCCTCACTACAAAATATCTCCCAAAGCCGCCACTGATACATGGAATCAGAAAGTACCGCCCGCCTTCCTAGTAGTGCATAGAACTAAGATAATCGCGCGCCAAAGGAACGCACATACACCAGAAAACTAGTGTATGCTCGTTTAGTATTTTTTTAGATATGAAGTTACTATCAAAAATTATTTATTTCTCAAACATCTGAAACGAGAAATTAAGGAAATATTGAAGAATAGATGACATTCTACAATATTTCTTTTTTTTTTAAATGTTTCCTAAACTGTGGATATTGATACCACGGTTTCGACTCCTGCCCGGTACAAATATTTGTGTACATGAACATGCCTATTTATTCCGTGTTTGAGTGTGAAGTATCTATATATGTATATACATATTATAAATAATATTTGCGTATGTATATCAGTTGTCTGGTACCCATAATACAAGCTTTGCTTAGTCTGGGACTGGATGGCGCTGTGTGGGATGTCCCTGGTATTATTTGATCCATCGTAAATATAATAAGTTCTAGACTCCCTTTGTTTCATACAGATGACGTGTTATGCAAGTTCTATATAGGTGCAGTAGAGAAACGGACGCCGGCGTTTATTTATTCTATACATGCATAGCAATTTATGACGTCATTTCAATTATTAGTTTTAGAGGCAATATATTAATATATATAATTGGGATTGATGTGATGATATTTATTTATAGGTGAAGCATGGCAGGATATAATGATGGGCGTGTCCCCGGAACCGGAAGTGCACTGTGATAAGAATTACGACGAGGAAGGCGAAGATTCGAGTGGAACTTGCGGAAGTGTGCTCGCGTTTCCTTACTTCATCTCATTCTACGTGCTATGTTCATTTCTTGTGAGTTTTTTTTTTTGTTCACGTCCTTGAGAACTATGTAATTTTCTATAACAAGTCATGAAAATCATGAGTTTATCGTTTTGAACCCGTCCCGTGATGTAAATGTTTTGAAATCGTTAACATTACGGGACTCTATTTTTTTACGAAACATTATAAGATTTTATTTTAAATTTTTCAAAGCTAAATACTAATACATATAATATTTAGTTAGATACACAAGTGGCTCTAGTGTTTTTAAATGATAAAAGCCCTTATATATTGGATCACGTTTTATAATATGATTTCATTTAAATATTTTTCGAAAATTTAAATAGTTTGCACATACTTTATGCTAGTGCTATTTGTTCATTAGTCTATGTTCTTGTTGTAATATGTAACAGTAAAGCCATCAAAGGAAGAGACTGTAAAAGAAAGCTCTCGCCTTATGACACTTTGATTATATAATGTCAGAATAGATAGATAGTCGACGTCAAAAAACGTAAATAAAATTATCACCTAACTGTTCGGTTATAATTCACGCACAAAGAGACAGTTTGTACATGGTCAGTATGACGTAACAAGAGTATGTGTTCCGTTGAGTCACACACAAGTATGTAGAAGTTGCCCCGTCATTTTTGTTGACATGGTATTACGAGATATTCAGACATTATAAAAGTTCTGATTCACACTATTGCGGACGCCAAACGAAACGTAAAATAATAAGTGTTTGCTAATTTCATTCGATTGTAACATCAAATGTTGTCAACTGAACTATGAAACAAGTGTAATTAAAAACCATAGCCCGAACGCAGCGAACCTGTTTCAAATCTGTAATGCCAAATGGCCATGGTTCGAATCCGGGCATGTACCAATGACTGTTTCTGACTTAAGTACATTAACTATCACTGACCCCGTGCCTCGGAGAGCACGTTAAGTAGTCGATCCTGGTTACTGTGAATAGATGGCGGTCGTTGCAATATGCCAACCAGCATTGGAGCAGCGTGGTGGATTTAAGCTCCAAACCCCTTCACCTTGAGGGGAGGCTTAAGTCCCTGCAGTAGGGTATAAAAAGGGCTGATGGAATGAAATGGAATAGCAATTAATTATAAACTAGAAATAAATTCAATGGGATTTGGGTAGCGATGTTTTTAAAGGTTTTCACTTATGCTTAGAAACGGTTATCTCAATTATTGTTTTTTTTTCTGCAGATCATTAATTTATTCGTCGCTGTAATTATGGACAATTTCGACTATTTAACTCGAGACTGGTCAATACTGGGACCACACCACTTAGATGAATTTATAAGGTCAGTTGCAATATTTAATAATTGCAATAATGTAATATTTATATATATATATATATATATTAATATATTTTTGCTATTTATATTTCATATATAATAAATATTTTAATTTTTTCAGATTATGGAGTGAATACGACCCCGACGCGAAGGGTCGAATAAAACATTTAGATGTAGTTACTTTGTTAAGAAAAATCAGTCCACCACTAGGTTAGTAATGCTTTTTTTTTAATTATTAACACGCTTATTTTTAAAGAGTTTTTAAAAGTAAATAAAACGATGCGACGAAAATTATACATAAACTAGACATCTTTCAGCGGAACTGAACAATATTTATATAATGTGTATCACTAGTCTATATCGAGATAATCTTTAATTAAAAAAAACTAAAAAAAACACGCTTTTTAAAAGCAAATCGCACTAAAAAGAAGAAATAACTTTTAGTGGGTATAAGAATAAGATGATTAACGAGAAAATTGATGTTATTGTGAAAAAGCGTGGTGTGCAATGAAATATTTATAACCACTGATATCGAGCACCGAGCATGGTGTTTTTTAAACTATAATTTATTTTTTTCATCTTATCGTTGCTTAGAAATATGTCCATGCAAACATCGTAGCATGCGATCTATTTAGCTCTACAACTGTTACCTGTTAAACTTTATGCTAAAACGCTATTATGACATGGACGTTGCTTTCGCGCGTTGCGGTCTATGGAGCAAGCATAAAACATTTTTTTTTTTTATAATAACAGGTGATGTAAATGTTGGATGACTGAAGTATGCGTTCGGGTTGATTTGTCGTATACGTAAACCATGACTGAGCGTTAAGTTCGATTCTCGTTCGACTTCAAAAGAACCTACTTATACTTGTTACATAGAAGACGTTAAAACAACGTTCTTATCTCCACATAAAATATATAGAGAAAGCAGAAATAGTCAACGAAATTTAAAGAGGAAGTTTTTTTTTCATAGTAAAGACCTAACAGCTCACCAATCTAGTCAAAAGTTCATGTACTTACAGAAACAAATTATTTTAAGAGACCTAGGCCAAACTTAAGTTTAGTTTTATTTTTTATATACTAAAAACATATTTATTCCCAGGTTTCGGTAAGCTGTGTCCACACAGAGTAGCATGTAAAAGACTCGTGTCTATGAACATGCCGCTCAACTCTGATGGCACTGTTCTTTTCAACGCAACCCTGTTCGCTGTGGTGCGCACTTCGCTCAAGATTAAGACTGATGGTAAGTTGGTGGCAAGTTATCCGTGCCTCGGAGAGCACGCTAAGCAGTTGGTCCCGGGCGCTGTCAATAGATGGCGGTCGTTACAATCCCCAACCCGCAGTGGAGCAATGTGGTGGATTTAAGCTCCAAGCCCCCCTCACCCTGGGGGAGGCCCAAGTCCCTGCAGTGGGGTAAAAATTGGCTGATGAAGGTGAAGTTATCCTTTGTATTTGGTTGCCTTCGCCCACTGACAGTTTATTGAGGGTATAGTCTTTCAATCAGCGGCTTCGATTTGGCATCGCTATCTCTATTTCAATCCCGCTTTCCCGACCTATGCCTGAGTGATAGAGATGACAAGAACAAATTCCCAAAAATACCTGTAAAATGCCCGTCGAAACAGCTAGCGGGCCGTGACTGTTTCTAGTTTCCACCCCTGAAATGTGTATGAATTGGAACCATTTGCAGGGTTATTAAGAAAAAATGTCTCTAGGGCGCTACGCGTTTTTTTTTTGGGATTCTCATTAATATCGAATTTACGGCTCATTATTTTCAAAAACAAATGACGAACGGAAATCAAGCTTTTCAGGAATTTATTCTAAAGCAACTAAACAAGATATCAAAAAACAAAAAAAAACAAAAACGTACCGCCCTGTGACAGTATTTCTCCTATTACATATATTGATACTCTATTTTTGTATGAAAGAACTACAACCCTCTTATGAACAAGCAAGTATATAAATCTATGGATTTGCTATTATGAACAAGGACATCGTGGTCATTGCGCAGTTGAGTTGCTTCATTCATTCCAACGTAACAGTACACGGGTGCAAAAAACCAACGGATCTCCTGCTTACGCACGAACTTCTTACGACATTGGAAATGAACCTAACGGAATAAAGTAAACACACATATTTTGGATAATATTTTTCGAAATAAATTTTTAATAATAAATAAATAATAAATTTTTTTAAAACTTCGAATTATAACATTCTGTACGACATTTCGATCGAACAAACCGAATTAGTACGAAATGTAACACCGACACATATCCGACTTCCAACTAAGGGCACCCTTAACGACTACTTCCGGTTCTATTCTATTCCGGATCCTAACAATTTTAGTCTCAATCGATCCCCCGTCTAATTACCCCAAAGCCGTTTTTTATTTTTTTCTTATTCGGACCTAGTTCTCGAGATATGGGGCTCTCAAAATGAAAATCGGGGAAAAAATGCGATTTTTTTCGTTTTTTGTCGATAACTTTTTTGTTTTTGATTTTTTCCCAAATTGTCTTTTGCCATCTTGTATAGCTCGCCCAGCTGCGTCTTTTGACACATGTTTATCCTGATATCTCGAAAACTCTTCGTGCAATTTGCCTGTCTCACAAAACTCCCAAATGACCCCCTATACTCCAACGAAATGAAAGTCATTTCCAATGACAAAAAATTACTATAAGTAACACTAATAAATCAACCCGAATGCGTCAATTTCTTGACTTAGAGTCACGTACATTTTTTAGTTGTGTAAAAAATACTAGCAGCGTAGTGGATTAAGCTCAAAACATCCTCATCCCGAGGGGACGCCTAATAAGTCCCTGCGGTGCGCCATAATGGCCTAATACGGAATGATGGATAATTTTAAATTGTCGTTTGATTGTTTAGGCAATATAGACGATTGCAATACGCAGCTCCGAGCGGTGATCAAGAAAATTTGGAAACGAACATCACCCAAGTTGCTGGATCAAGTAGTACCACCACCCGGTGACCCCAACGAGATCACAGTGGGCAAATTCTATGCAACATTCCTCATACAGGACTACTTTAGAAGGTATTTTCATTTCTATTGTGTAGGTAACAGAAAAAATATCTTCAAATATTTGTTTAATAAATTTTGATTGCAAAAACTTTAACTGAGGTTAGCTTAATTAATGAATAGTTTTATTAGAATCCTGTCAAAACAGAACTATAGAATATGTCTTTGTATTCGATATTTTATTTTTATAATTTAATGCACATATTTTTATGTTAAATTTTAAACGTCTGACACTACTATTTATTTTTGTTTCATAGGAATCACGCGTAAGTAAACGCCGTTTGCCCGGATCGTGTTACGAGTACCTACGTTTTTAATTTTTTTTTTAAACCAGGACATCGAAACCCTTTTAGTTTCCTTGTGAACACTTGGGCTGGATTTTCACGAAAATCGCTTTAGAAACTTGTAAAAAGTGTTACTCCCACTTAGAATTTTTTTTTTAAATAAACTTAGAGACGTGAGAAAATCGATAGATATGCATGGCGTTTATAAGAAAAAACATCACTTTTGTTTGTTAGAAATCCTAAAATTTGGTTTAGATTTACGTTTATATGTTCAAAATTTGCTTGCACTGCCAAATCCTTTTTTTTTTGTTTTGTTTGTATAATAGTTTTTGTGTTCCCTTGATGAAAATAAATAAAAAATATAATAATTAACTCTATTATTCAATAAAAAATTATAAATATTAGCGCACTATAGCTAGATTCTATAAAATGCAAATGAAAATATAACCACAATATAAACACGCTTTTAATTTTCATCACCTACTGGGTAGATATTGTTGAATATTACGAATCTATGTCACACAATTTTTAGACCCCACGAACATATTTTGTTTTTAGGTGCAGATGTAAGTATGATTAGATATTACAATTTCCGTCCTACTTCTAGTCTTTTAAACTTTCTACTTTAGACTACCTGGAAAATTGTATACGACCTATCTAGATATAGCAACTGCCATGTAGAAATTAAATCTATGACCGGCTACGTGGGCCTTAAGTCATCATTTTATAGCCAGGGACGTAACATACGTGTCACTATGGCAATATCTCACTGGTGCTCCCCCTCCCCTTTATCCACTTAAACGAGGAATCGCCAAAAAAAATTACAATGCACGATTTAAAATGAAAAAGTTAATTTAAAGTACATGACTACAGTAAAGCAGCTTTACTGTAGTCATGTAATCAATATACAGACAGAAATTATATTATATAAATTAATAACGTATACATCACAACTACGTCTAGGCCCCAAACTAAGCATTAGCTTGTGTTTTGGGTATCAAACGAAGACACCACATACATATAACAACCAAAACCCGGTACTAGTATCAATATTCATCATATAAATACTGAGCCGACCTGGGATTCGAACCCGGGACCTCCAGCTTCGTAGGCAGGGTTGCTACCCGCTATACTAAGCAGTCGTCACAGTTAATAGTTACCTACATAATGTTTTAAGGCATAAACAGTTTACGAATCTATGAAAAACTTTGGTGAAACTGAAAGCCTAAATAATAATAATACGTGGGACATCCCACATAGCGCCATTTAGTTTCAAAGTAAGCAAGTATTATGCTTGTATTATGGGGTACTAGACAATTGATATACATACTTAAATATTCTTTTTTTATAATATATACATATAGTATAGATACTTTTACACCCAGACTCTAAACAAATAGACATGTTCATGCACACAAATATTTGTCCCGGGCGGGAATCGAACCCGCGACCCTCGGCTCCGCAGTTAGGGTCTTTAACCACTCGGTCAACCGGTCTGAATATGAGCTAAAATTTTAAATATTTTACGACTCTTTGTAGCTGCAAGAGTCCTATAACGATTTTGTTAACAAACTGTTTAGAAGCTAAGTCTAAATCTTTCTGCACACTTCCAGAATTTTCTGGATTGTTTGAAGAGCATGCGTGCGCACGCGCTACATCTAGTGATATATTTATTTTTTACACTCCTATTTAAAACAGCTTGATTTAAAAAAAATATATAACATATTTATTTAACGCAAAGAAATAACGCCAGCAAAATAAATAATCATTGAAGATAAATAATTTATAAATGTCGTAAATATTTCACGAGGTTAAACATATCTAATGGAAACAATATTCTGCCGGGTCATGGGTACAATAATGCAACAAACTCAAAAGTTATTATATCGATAAAATTATTATTTTTATGAAATTACAAATTATAGACATTTTCATTTTCATTAGGGGGTACCTATCACTTGATGTAGAGGTTATCGGCAATTTGGAAATTCTTTGTTTTATGCACATGGCCGCAAAATCCATATGACTCAATAGCTAAAATCTTTGACGCGCCATTTTAAAATTTTGTTAATATTAGTTCTGTTATTCTGTTTTTTATCTTCCACTTTTGTATTATTAAACAATTGTCCCCCGCCCCCTCCCTCCCTCCCTCCCTCGCTCCCTCCATCCTGTTACGTCCCTGTTAATAGCTATAGATATGATTAAACGACCTACCTTAATAACACTGCGGTGATCTAGCCAACAGCTTTAGAACATTATTCGCTAAAGTACAAGCGTAAATTAAAAATACTAGTTTGTTGATAGCTAGAGATAAGCATTTCTCTTCATTTCCGCAACTGTGTGTTGTACCTTAAAATGACCCATCACAACACAATAAATCCTATCAAATCTATTGCCATATAAACATACGCATTGTTTATAATGCGTTTGCAAACAATCATATTCTCTAATGTAAAGTTATAAGTGCTGATAGCTTATTTATAGAGTTGGCAAAGGAAGGAGCAAAAGTAGCGACAAAAACAAGACGTTTTGTTATATTTTCCCGTATGTGACTTTAAAAGCTCAGACTTTTACCGATATCAATACACGTATTACAATGGAAAACAGTAATATTTTTATTATGGATAATTTAATGAATGCTTATAGGTATACAGCGTAATCGGCTGAAAGTAGTACAAGCTTATAGAGCATTTAACTAAACAAAACAAAAAGTTTCAAATGAGCAGATAACGCGAACGACGCTAACTAACGGCTACCGAGAAAAACATGTTTAAAGTCTCATTTTTAAATCACTCAACTTATTTTTTTGAAACCTTTGGTTTAGTTTGTCAAACTCTATACCCTCTATAAGTTTATACACACCGTATATAATGTACAGTGAAGGTTCGGCTGAAGCCTGAACGTAGTCCAAGCTTATAGACCGTGTAGAGCTTACCGAATCAAATAAAAAGTTTCAAGTGAGCAGATGGCGCAAACTAACAGTCACCGAAATGAAATGAAAATGAAATGCTATTTTAATACCGAGAAAAAAATTTAATTCTTTTTTTAAAATTTTTATTTTGTTCGGTAAGCTCTACACGCTCTATAAGTTTGGATTACTTTCAATCGAACAACCTGTATACATCAAACATAAAAAGGAAAATGTAATAAACTGTCCGTTTTACTATAAACACATAAATGAATAGAATATTGTAGGAATGCTGTCATTGCATGACAACCCTCTGCAGGCGAGAATTAATTTGTCAATTCCATAGATAACATGATCGAGTTTAGAGACAAAATGGCAATAGAATTAACGTAAGCGGTTTCTAATATTGTTTTTCTGGCTATAGGTTCAAAAAGCGCAAAGAGCAAGAGATGCGTCAAATGGATGAACCGAACCATCAGATGACGCTGCAAGCTGGTTTAAGGACATTGCACGAAGCGGGACCGGAGCTGAAACGAGCGATATCGGGCAACCTGGACGACATTACTACAGAATCGGATGTACCTATGCATAGGGTAATTGTTCTTTGTGATTTTATGTAATGAAGGGATATCAGGCATTAAGATTTTTTTTTAAATTTGCGCGGTTCGCCCTAGATTGTAGCCAGTATGTCATAGACCATATGTAAACCTCAATCTGCTTACTATGGTCTTGACATTGTATGACCATTCCCAATAATCTTGCCACTCTGTGCTTCAGCTAAATCCACCTTAAATAGCTACTGCGCGTGCACTACCCTGCCGCAGCATCGCAATATAGATTTGCTTCGAACCAGATTTTTTTAGTATTCAATTAGGTACATACGTAAAATAATTTTATTATTTAAATCAAAAGCTGCAATCGTTTGCATCAAGTACTTATCAGAAAAACTACCGCCATTTTGTTATCGTTTACTTTTTTTGTACAAGTTGTGTGTGCAGTCAATCGAGGATGCTTTCTTTATGTAAAATATAACTGTGTTGGACACAAGCTTGTGCTTAGTGTGGTGACCATTGATAACTTTTGTCTGAGATGCTTTCAAATGTAAAATTCGAATGTAAAATTATTTAAAGTTAAATAATGTGTGTCATTATGCGAATAAATAAATAAAAATTGTTTGAACTTCTAGTAATTATTTGTATAACGCCGCATAAATATTACATGTATATTTCTATTTATTATTATTATCAAAATCAGTTTACGTTCACGTTATTTCAATACAAAGTGCCAGATGATTGGTTTTAACATTGTGTTCGTCTTCACAGAGAAACCATTCGCTTTTCGGTGGAGTTTGGTCGAGTATACGAAGGCATAGTCACAAAGGGCCATTTATCAGACGCAAGCTGGACGGACAGCCCGGTGAGTGTTTTTTTTTTTTTAATTTATATTACAAATAAATAACTCTTCCGCAAAATACGCAAAAGCCATCCAAACAATCAGCAAGACCGGCGAGACCTCTCGTTGCCAATATAGCCCGAATGTTAAATCTGCTCGTTGCAGAACTTCGTAAGTCATTCGTTTACTCGCACTGTTTAAAATGGTTTAAGGATGTACGGTGAAATCGCTGCTTCTGTAGAGCTTTTCACGAATGTAGAAATTACGGAAGGTACGCGTATATAGACCGTCACTCAAAAACTTCCATAAATATTAAGTGCTCGATAGCACTTAATTCTTACAGGTTTGTGAAAAAAGTGGTATATTTCTAGCCTTCAGAACTATGTAGATACAGGTAATAACTTCGTATTTTTAAGCCGAGTTGTAACTTAACACAGTATGGCTTAACGGACATTGCTAGGAGGCTTGAGGTAGGTACCTGTCAACAAAATTGTCAAAACAATCTTCCAAACTCCGAGTTCCAAATCGAGTGACACTTCGAGGTCATTATATTATTAGCAATGTTTTTGAAAATCATTTTTGACGGATATCGTTTCGAGATAGATTCCTGGAAAACTTCATTTTTTTTTTAATTACTTCATTTATTTGTTAGTACAGTCTGAAGTTAAAAGTTGCTTATAAAATTTCACTCAACAGATGCCGTCGGTAACAATCTAAGTTCGATGATGCAGCGAGAATACGGAGCCAACCCGATACCACTTGCAACTAATATGTAAGTGTGATATGGATCGAGCACAAAACTTTATGGCCGATCCGAAGATAGCGTTGTGTAGCAGCGCAATAGCAAATTTTAGGTATCAGCGGGTGTGAGCGGGGGTCTAGATAGCGTCGCAAATTTGCATTCGCCTCGTGTTCAGACTGGACATAAAGTTTTGCTCGATCTGTCTATATTATGCATCTAGGTATATATTGAAATATAATAAAATAATAAATAGAAAAGAAATATTATGAGAGATTATATAGAATAAGGAAATATGCTGATATGGTTTGGACTATGGAAAGTATGAATGAAATAGTGTAAGAAACTAGAAAGCGGATGTTTTATGGTAGCGTCGGTACGGGGAGCCACTGGAAAAGCGCATGTAGACCAAATTGCCTATGCAAATTGCTTTATCTGTGGAAATAGTAGGTCTATTTTTACTCTGTATTAGTTTATCTTACTCATGTTTTTTTTTGTACCGTTTGTTTCCTGAATAAATAAATTGGCGGCATTTTAAGAAAAAGCCTATATTTTAAGCATCCAGAACCGACGAGCTTGTATGGAACAGTATAGATGAATTTCGGTGCAGCGAAAGAGATAAGTAAGACCGTAGTGTGATCGTACCGATTGATGATCTACAGACTCTGCTTACCTCTTTGGGAAACAAGCGTCAGCTTAATGTGTGTGTATGGTTTGACGACCGCTTAGCCTAGTGGGTAGTGACCCTGCCTACGGGGCTAGAGGTCCCGGGTTCGAATCCCAGGTCGGGTCAGTATTAATATGATGAATATTGATACTGGTACCGGGTCTTGGTTGTTATATATAAAAAAAAAATATTTATATAAGTATTTATTATAAAAAATATTTAAGTATGTATATCAGTTGTCTAGTAACCCATAATACAAGCATAATACTTGCTTACTTTGGGACTAGATGGCGCTGTGTGGGAAGTCCCATGTATTATTATTATTATTATTATTATTATTATTATTATTATTATTATGGAATTAGAATTCACCAAATGTTCATTGCGGTTAACAAAGAGGAATAACAGATAGAAATTTTCGAAATTTTATAACATGAATGTTTATAGATTTTTAGAAGTTTTGGCTCTATACAAACCTAGTTCTAACTCAAATGAGATTATAATTCAAAACATACCAAGATTATCGTTTAAGAGCGTTTATAGGGGCGCCCGCGCGTGCAGCCCCTTCTTAATATGCTTATCCATTGACGACTGCTTAGCCAAGTGGGACCCTGCCTACGAAACTTGAGGTCCCGGGTTCGAATCCCAGGTCGGGTCAGTATTTATATGATGAATATTGATACTGGTACCGGGTCTTGGTTGTTATATGTGGTGTCTTCGCCTGGCACCCAAAATACAAGCTGATGCTTAGTTTGGGGCCTAGACGTTGTTGTGATGTATCATCATCATCATCAGCCCATTTTTACCCCACTGCAGGGGCGTAGGCCTCCCCCAGGGTGAGGAGGGGGGCTTGGAGCTTAAGTCCATCACGCTGCTCCACTGCGGGTCGGGAACTATAACGACCGCCATCTGTTGACAGCGTCCGGGACCGACTGCTTAACGTGGCCTCCGATGCACGGTGTCAGTGATATTGTGTACTTAAGTCAGAAAAACTCATTGGTACACGTCCGGATTCGAACCATGGCATCATGGGGCCTTATAAATTTGAGACAGGTTCGTTGCGCTCTGGGCTATCACGACACACGCTTGTGTCGTTGTGATGTATACGTTATTATTATAATTATTGATATTTATACCCTCGAAAAATACAAAAAATGAAACAAACCTAAGCTTTTAAAATAAATTAAGATAACATCTAGAAATTCATTTTTCGCTTTTTTTCATTTTTTCTTCTTAATTTTACGACATATGAAAATATAATTAGTTTCATGTTGAACATCAAAAATGAAAGAATTTAATAAATCTAAATCTGCGATTTCTCACGGTTTGAATTTTTTTTGTCCTGTTCAGTGCCAATGGACAACCAAAAGAACAAATACCACTGCGGCCGTTAATATTCAATGGTGAATCGGAGAAAATATATCAAGTTCTAGAGTGAGTATGATTTTGTTTATTTGAGGAATTTGTGTATCGTATTATAAATTACTATATCTAATCATGAGTAACTGTAAAGTTAACATATTTCATTCGTTCACTAATAATAGTTCATCAAAAATATCCGCAAAATAAATATAAAAATAAATATTATACAGTGAAAGATTATTTAAATAAAAAACAAATTATTATATTGCAGAAGAACCACAAATGATTTAAAGAGAGCTCGATATAAAGGTAGTGATAAAGCGTGTTTTAGCACATATAGTGTGTGCTTTTTAAAGAATTTTTTTTTTCGATAAACTGGCATTTTTTAAATACAGCCTGTCTCTGCAAAAAAATGTCATTGTTAACCTAAGCATCGTTCCCAATAATTACCTTAATATTTTCCGCTTATATGTTTTGAACTAACACAATGTTTTGTATTTATTCCACCGCTGCACGTTTGGATTTCGGTAACCACTAAACACTTAAACACGGACAGTAATCAAAAAGCGAATTATCCAGAAATGTTAGGCCAAATAGGATTAGCATTCGGCTGTGTGAATTATTTGTCAACACCTACAGAAAATCAGGGTGCCGCGTCTAAGACGAGTCCAGCTGTATCTAATAGGCAAAAAATACACCCGGAAGATTCTACATCGTCTAGGGAAAAGCTGGCGATACCTAGGAAAGCTAGTCCTGAAGATAAAACCCCATCCCCGAATTCTATTCAGCCGAAAATTTCGCCGCTATTGGCCAGCGAATGTACGCCGACCACGGAGTCTAAGACCATGACACTATACGGGTATGTCGCTGTTGTACCGCAGAATCTGTCTTTTGAGAAAATGTCTGGAAGTAATATTCATAAGAAATAATAATTTGTCGTCTAAATATTGAACAACGTTTTTGTTTTTCTAATGTACCTATGTCGGAAATAGTTTAGTACGAGTACCTTATGGTAAATATAATCACTGCATACGCACTAGCTGGTGTCGTTGAGATTCCAGATAAAACAGGCTTGAAATGCTAAAAAGACAGATATTTCAGACAAAGACAGTATTTCACGATGAACTGTAATTATTCCACACGTCTATTGGATTCAGTAAATTATAAAAAAATCTTAATATTGTTCGTTTCGACATTATTGTACTTAATCCGATTTTCATTGTATTTTACAAAGTATGCAAATTCAATTTAATTGCGATTCATTAAATTCTAATCCATTTTCATAAAAGATTTTTTGGTAATATTAAACAAAAAACCTTTTTTTTAATCTTTTCTACTAGAAACATTAAACTTAGAAGGATAACAATATTACAAAATGATTTCATTACACGTGTGCGGTAATTTACGGATGGTCGACTCGTCCTAGATACAACGCGGCCGCGAAACTACCGTTCGCGTTCTCACACGCTCGGGAACGACTCTCGCGTTCCGAGAGGCGACCTGACAGGCACGAGCGACGTGGAGATCGTGGGGAGAGGAGGAGTCTTCGCACCCTAAGGCCAGCACCAGGTCGGATGGTGCGCAGCGCGTCGTCAGGCGCGGCGGGGGCGCATGCACCGCCGCGCCAGCTTGTAGCACCTAGCAAGCCAGGTCTGCACATGCTTACACGCGCCAGATTTATTCCTGATGATCACGCCAACGGAGAAATTTATTTTAATAATTTCACTGTCCAATGTAGCATATATGTCGCATAAAGTGTGTTACATATTCCATAATGTCCTACGATCATGCATTATGCATCACACGCGCTTCCTTGCTAGGTGTGGTTTCTAGGGAAAATTAAAACTTGGACATCTTTGCTTATTATACGTAAGCTTGCACGAGGATTTATAATTAATTTAGAACAAAAAAAAAGATCTAGAGCGAGTCGGGCGGGCATAATGTTCTAGCTTTTTATCCACAAAACGTCGATATAATTTACAAACATTTTAATGCATTTATTAATGTTATTTTTTATCAGTCACTAAAAAAAGGACAAGAAGTAACAGTTTTTTTAAACTAAATATCTATCAAGTCTAAAAAATATAGTTTTAGAAATGAAGAAGATTAGCGGGCGGTAGTTCTGCACACATAAACATTTATGTAGGTAGATCTGCTGTCTAATACCCATAATACAAGCTCTGCTTAGTTTGGCACTATATGGCGCTGTGTGGGATGCCCCACGTATAATAATTTTTATCTTATTATTATATTATAATCTTCTTTTTAAGGTGCGAAAACCTAAAAATCTGAGAATTCTGCTAATTTTACATAATAAAAGCTTAAACTCACTTTATAAAACTGGAGGCGTGGAGGGTTCTTCTATGATAATTCATTTGTACGGGGATAGTGAAGTTATTAAAATATAATAGATGTTGATAACAAATTAAATATCTATGCCAAGAAGAGAAAATATTGGCAAAATAACGAAAGTCAATATAGCTTTTTTAAATTATAATCTTGTGAATTCCTCATCACCCGTCATATTTATTTGAATGATTTGTTATCAATGGAATGACTCTGTTTTGAACAAATACGATTTGATAATTGCGATATTTACAAATCGGCAATAATTATGACAACTATCACAACACAGCATTCACGCGAAATTTGAGCATTTTCAGTATTTCCAGGTTACTTCTATTTTGGGATTTTTGTACATATATAGGTATGTTTTGAAAATCATTTTACGCAAATCAAGTGCAAATAATATCAGTGCAAATATACACTTTTAGGATCTTAGAAAACAAACCTAAAAATCACTTTACTTACAAGCCTTTGGCTTAACGCATGTGAAAGTAATGAAAGTTTTGATGCTTGAATTTTAAAACTTAATCATTAATTAGATATTATTAGAATAATAACCATTAGGTGGCATTAGTAAGTCATAGCTTTTACATTTTAATGTAGGGTAAAATATAGTAATATCTGGCAAGCGAAAGATTGCAGTACTACAATCAAATCTGTAATCTGTAAATAAAATCTGTACTGACCGATTAACCTGTACCAACGTATATATGAATACATTCAATTCATACAATTAACCCCGATTATATGTCAGACTTTTGTCACAACATAAGGATCAAACTTTTCAACTTTGTTGATACTTTGGTTACATCTTAGTTTTTGTGATGGATAAATGAAGAATGCCATTCTAAGTAATTTCAAAAGTTGTTTTTTACTAAATTAATTAGTATAAATATAAGGATGAAAAAATTCTGAAATACCTACTTACCATGTAAACCTGAAAAAAATATATACACATGTATCTGGTAGTACCTAATAGCTTATGCAGAACAATTTGTAAAGTTTGTTACACATGTGGTGATTCATTGTGTCGCACTGATCCCAAACTACGTCTAAAATACTAAAATATAATCCTGTGGTCAACAAATATTGTATCGACTAGGAATGGAACCCGCATCTCTCCAGTCAAAAGTTCTACGCTGTGAAAGTTGTTAATACAAGTGTTGAAAAAAACGGATCCAAATTTTACTTAATTATACTTTGTATGGTCAAATCGGTCGCTTGCCACATATTATCTGTAATTTAAGGCAAAAAAACCGCTTAATGGAACTTTATTATTCAAATTTTTTTCTATTCTATTCTATTTACTATTTCTGGATGTGGATAAAGATGAAATTAATAAAAAAGTACTATTTTTTATATATTTTTTAATAATGTAAACTTTTTTTTGTCAAACGTTACAATTATTTTACTTTTAAACCTTACTAATGTCACGTAATCGTCAAACAACTGACGTAACTGGCATTGCCTGTAAATTCTTAATTTTTTTATTTTGTTTTGAATTAATTAATTTTAGAAATGTACATTTGCAGTGAATCAACTGCAACATATATATAAAGGTTGCGTTTGTTTTAGACATAATTCATGCTTGCACTGCATAAATCATAGTTATTTATAGTGCTAATACCTTCACTAGGGCACATTATAAAGTTATTCTACATTATTAAGTGTGAAAAGAATTTCAATTTTAAAAACTGTAGTTGTAGCTTTATTTAGAAGCATTAGTTTTATGAGATGATAACTTATTTAAAGTAAAGTTTGAAATTGAAGTGTTCATTCTTTTCGATTCATTAAATATTTAAAATTAAAATTTTAGAGTTTATGTAACATACTGAATTTTCGAATTAAAATTAAAATCTATATAGGTACGTTGTAATTTTAATTTATAGTTTCTTATTAAGTAATAATTCTTTAATTTGACATAACGCCGCTAAGTAGTATTCCTTTTGAATCATTATTTTGTTCTACACATCACTTTAGCGAATCTCTAGCGAACGTAACACTAGTAGAGTATATAGAGCTGTGTAATTTTTCGCTAGAAATCCGCTTTGTCCGGTACTGTGATATTAGATTTTATCCAAGCCATTCAGAAGTATATTATCACTTCAAAAATTTTACTATAAATAATCTATTAATTAAAATTATGCGTAGGCGACGATGACGGCGCGCGAGGCGTCGTTTCTCTTCCGGGCAGCCCGCGCGGAAACAGTGCGCCGCTGCCCGTAGTTGGATCGGCTGAAAGTCTGGTTACAAGGGTAAGTTTATTATTTTATTAAGTAATACCCGCCACACAATGCGAAGTATTTTGGGTGGTGCTTTAATCTCGCTATGAAAAAGTATCTACCATATAGGTTTTGACTACTGACATATTTGATACTAGCTTTCCGCCCGCGCTCGCGTGGACTACACAGTTATACCGGGACCCTTTTTTCCAGGATAAAAAGTGGCATGTGTCACTCTTCAGCTTATTTAAGATAAGATAAGAAAAATTTATTTCTGTAAAAACTTAGCCTAAGTACATAAAATTTGTCTTAATTAATTATAAACTATACGTAAAAAAATTTAGGAGTCCCTTTTTTTTTATTATATTCTATATTATATTTGATATTTCTTCTTTATAGTAATAGTATAAATAAACGGTTGTCTATTAATTGATTTAGAAGATTGAATTTTTCACATGTCCAAGAGACCGTTAATTTCAATTTCCTATTAGAGACCCTAGCTGCGGAGCCAAAAGTAGCGGGTTCGATTCCCGCCGGGACAAATATTTGTGTGCATGAACATGTTTATTCCGTTCCGTGTCCGGATTTAAATTATATATATATGTCTACATATACTATAAAGAATATTTAAGTATGTATATCAGTTGTCTAGTAACACAAGTATAATACTTGCTTACTGCGGGACTAGATGGCGCTGTGTGGGAAGTCTCATGTATTATTATTATCATATTATGTATGTTCTACCTATTCATGAAGATATGAATGGTTATTGGAGTAAGTACAGTAAAATAAATTTTAATTAGGAGTGTCAAAACGTCAAAATGCCACGTTTGAATTAAGAGTCAGACAACTAAAAAATTAAAGAAGTTTATAATTGAAAACCCCCTCATGTGAAAGTAGACAATAGTATTTAAGAACTTGTGAATTCAAAAACATGCAATGATTAATTTAAAAAAATTCCGATAGAGAAAAATCGAGAAACTGACTTCAAAAAATACTTCATCGCTCCCTGTGTATTATTTTGAAATAAATAACAAAAATTACTTATATTCGACCGTCGAGAGAATACGTTTCTGACACTTCAAATTTATAGCTATAACATCATGTTTGTTGTTAGTCGAATAGGAATTGTCCGACGGTACGAATTCACATCAACCATCCGATTAGTACCTGTCAGGAACGCATTCTCTCGACTGTAGGTATAGATGTCGCAGGATGATTTGATAATTCGAATTTTCGCGAAAATCCTAGGGATTTTGCAAAAACACGGATAATTAGACAATGATGAAAATATTTCTCAATCTTACTGGAAAAATTTAACGTTTTTGCAAAAACGCGATTCGCTTTAGTAACATTGCATATCCTTAACTCTGATTGGCTAGATTTTTGCTTACTGACCAAATCTTGTTCTGATTGGTTCCTAGTTTTACCCTGTGAGCTTTAAAGTATTAGATCATTGAGTTATGAAGGGTTAGAAATGACAATAACGATTTATAGAAACTTTTACACGCTTTTAACTACATTTAAAGCAAAAGACTGCTGAGTTGCTCTCAAAAACATAAACAAAACAACGTGCGTGAATGTCTTACATGTAAAACGTCAACCTATCAGAGGCGGTCTCGATCGGCGTTCTTATTTCATAATAGCTAACGTTTCGTTTCGCAGTATTACCTACTATAGCGACTAGTGTTTTTGTAAAAACCCTAACTTTTTCCAGTAACATTGAGAAATGTTTTCACCATTGTCTGATTATCCGGGTTTTTGCAAAATCCCTAGGGTTTTCGCGAAAATTCGAATTATCAAATCATCCTACACATACACATTGTGGAAACAGTTTTCTAAAATAAATTTCTAAATAAATTATTACAATTACAAGCCAAAATATGGATTGTGACTAAAGTCATTTTAGTTTCACGGGTGTCAATCACTATTTATCTAGCTTTGATACCTGCTTTGGTCGTTACGGGGTAATTTTTACGGGTAGAGAGCGTAAAATCGCATATTTCCCTCAGGCATTCTTGGTCTCTGTGTCGTGATAGCCCAGAGCGCAACGAACCTGTCTCAAAAGTCATAAGGCCATAGGGCCATGGTTCGAATCCGGGGGTGTACCAATGAGTTTTTCTGACTTAAGTACATTAACTATCACTGACTCCTCGGAGAGCACGTTAAGCAGTCGGTCCCGCACGCTGTCAATAGTTGGCGGTCGTTACAATCCCCAACTCGCAGTTGAGTAGCGTGGTGGATTTAAGCTCCAAACCCCCCCTCCTCGCCCTGGAGGAGGCCTAAGCCCCTGCAGTGGGGTAAAAAGGGGCTGATGATGACGATGATGATTCTTGGTCTTTAATGAGTGTTGATTCTCGTTTCATCATCGCGTCGAAACTGTAATGCTAGCTCCATAGGATGCGGCGCGCAATCATTCATGTCTGTTATTTTTGTAAAGACTGTATTTATGTTAATGACGGTAATAAATAAAATAATGTACGTTTCTTTAGGTATTAGCGGAACAGGGTTTGGGCGCGTACTGCGACGCAGAGTTCGTGAGAAACACCTCACGCGAGATGCAAGAGGCGCTCGAGATGACACCAGAACAGATGGACAGGTAATTGTCACTCCACATATAGTCAATCAGGGTAAATGGAAACAGGGGTAATTGGAAAGGGTACTGATATTTCTTATGGTATGGTGATTTGATCGCGTGTTCCTAATATGTTTTAATGCAAAAATCACCATACCATAGGAAATATCAGTACCGTTTCCAATCACCCCTGTTTCCAATTACCCTGATTGACTCTACCTTGGAACTTAAATCCTTGGAACAATAGAAAGCATTGGGCTACACTGACTGACCTAGTGAAGGGAGAGTGGAATGCTTAATTACGCGTAGACACTCGATATCAAAAGTTTTTTATTACAAAATATTTGTCAATTTTTGCTTCTATGTAGCCGAAATGTTTCACTTAAGCAATAATGTAAAGGTGTTTGAAAAATAATCGAGTAATAGAGTCAAATAAATCAAGTGCTAAATAACCGAATGATTTCACTGAAAATGGAAGAAAAATATTTTCTTCTGAAATTTTTTTTATCCAATTTAATTGCTGGAGAAAAATATTCAGGAAATTAGTATTTTGGCTTTCGTTCGTTTTGATCGTTGATTATGTTTCAGAGCGGCGCATCAGTTGCTGCTACACGAGAAATGCATGAAACAAGCGCAGAACCAACAGGCTCTACAAGCCCAAGTGGTAAGAAAATATAACATTAATAATAATACTGGAACCCGCAATGGAGCAGCGTGGTGGGTTACGCTGCAAGCACCCTCATCCCTAAGGGAAGCTTAAGTCCCTGCAGTGGTGTTAATTACATATTAATTAATTAATATAAGCTGATGATATGGTATGGTAATAATAATACTATCTGAAACATCTCACGCACTGCTATCTAGTCCCAAACTCAGAACCTGTATTTATGGGTACTAGACAAATGATATATTAACTATATACTTCGACATTTTTTTTATTATACATATATACCAGAAACGAGACAAACATGTTTGTGCATACAAGTATTTGTCCCGGACGGGAATCGAACTCGCAACCTTTGGTTCTACAGCTACAGCTGTAGTTTCTAACCACTTGACCAATCAATCAGTCATTAAATAGCCTTAACTAGATAAAACCATCTTAACAAGATTATTTATTATTATGTCTACTTCAAAATATGATTTTGAATCTTTAATTACGTATTAATATATCATTACTATCATTGAATCAATAATATAATATATCTATACCAATAACAATATATTCAAGAAAACTCTATAAAATATTAATATATAACTGTTATTAATTAATTAGTTTTTAATAAATATTAAACTGTTTTATTACCAAGTTGTTGAGCTCAAAAACACTACTTATAATGTTGTACTGATATCTAAAATATGAAACAGCGTAGTACTCACAAGAAAATTTTGATAATTTTCTGACTGATTTTGATGAAACAGTGTGAAGTAACCCCAAAACAAATTGCGTAAACGGTACGACTTGGTGAGATCGATTTCTCCAAGAAATGAATGGTAACAAAATACGATTACCCTCAAAAGTGAAGGTTCTTCAGTTTGTGGGGTGCGGGTGTCATTCGTAGCGGGTGCGTCTATGTGTCGGTAGCAGTAGGTATGAACAGACAAAATTAATTACTGGAACTGTAATCAAATAAGGATCAAATATTGCTGTTCAAACTATACATCTAGCGAGCAAATATTTAACAATGCGATTTAAATTATATTTGTTTATTTACAGGGAGATTTAATAGCACGTCAATATCACCCATACCACCAACCAGCGACAATGCCGCCCTCTTATAAGCGGTTATAGCAGCGAGCGATCAGTCACTCCCGACGTGGAGACACTCCGACTTTAAACCACTGGAAATGGATCAAGTATATACTATAAAACAAAACACCTAGCATCTAAAGGTTTAACTTGTATGTCGCGAAAATCAATCAATCGCGTGATTGACTGTTTTATCAAACAAAAAAAAAGTAGAGCGATGCCGCGCAAATAGAGCTGCGGTTTTATATGTGAAAAATTATCAATATTAATTTCATTGGAAAGAGATTTAAAAGGTACTCAATGCAAGATTTAAGAATGTTTACCTATCAGTTTTGAGAGTTTACTATTATAATTTAAATAGAATTATATAAAAGAAACGCATTATTTAGAAAGATCAAAGTTCAAACCACAAAATAGTTTCAACAGAAAAATTTTATTTTCCATAAAGCGTCCGTAATTATTTAAAAAATATATTTTGCACTTTGGGAAAACATTCTATACAGAAAATCATTTACAGTTTTTATTGTCGTTATCCATTTGATTATTGATTATTGAAAAATAAGTACCTACAGTACCTACTTATGTAAGTAGGTACATAAAACGTCTGAAAATCAAATATTGATTGTTTTTGCAACTCTGAAACTCGATAGATAGATAGATATTTTCTTTGGTAAGTTTGTCATAAATATTTAAATTTAAAAAAGATTAAATTAAAGATTAACTTGTACTGTAATAAGCTAAATATATTATAGGTACTGAAAGAAATTCTGAAGAGATGAAAATGTAAAAAGTTGTTTTTAATGATAAAATTTTTAAGATAATAAAATCTTAATTACTGTGACATCCACAGTTTTAAAGTGAGATTTATAGTTATTCTATTAAGGATTAATATTTATTACGTAAAACTATCTGTAGAGGTAAATCCATAAATGATTTGTCTGTATGTTTTTTTTTGCATTTAAAGTTAATAAATAGGCAAAGAATTTACTCTTGCTGTTTAGTCATTTTCGTATGTAGTAGCTTCGTAGCTCTAACACAGCTTTATATTATTCGTGACGTCAGAGATTTGGATTTTTTTTTTAACCTGTTTAACATATCTTCCCATACGTAATAAATGGTAATAAAAATACTTCCGTGTACTACATCTACAGGAGTCTGCTTGAATAATTAATTCAAAATTTCTACGATTAAAGATTCCTCCATTTCCATTAATAATTTCCATTATGACGCTCTGGAGATTCTATATTTAAGTTCCCACCGTGGTCCCACACATGTGGACAAATATTTGGCTTTAAAATCAGCAAATGTTCTCCGTATAACCCCGGCTTAATAATTGACAAATGTTTGTCGAAATCGTACCACCTACACTAAGTGCGCAAGAAAACCGACACGCTATCACGATTCACGGATAGCAAATGTTTGCCGCACAAGGCATTACAGATACGAACGGCTTCCCACACATGCGTGAATGGTCAATGTTTGGCATGTTTCCCACATGTGTGGGACCGCATTTGCAGTAGGCATGTTCGGTAATTATTTTTTTTCATTGTTTTGGATTTACCTCTTCATTTAATAATACTTTTGTCTCAATTTGTATTGTATAGTGAATTCTAATATTTCCAAATTACGAGAGAGAGATATTGTCTCCAAAAACAATAATTATAGTACCTATTAAAATTAAATTGATTTAATTAAGTCGTGGGACGAACTCAAAATTTTGATCATTTAATATAAATAAGTATGTATGTAGTGGTGAAAACGTTAAAAAAATGTAATTTTTTCCAAAATCTTTAAAGCTTATTTGTTGTTGTGTGTGACACAAAATATACGCTTTAACTGTTTGTTTTCAGTATTTAACATTTAACTAGTTATGAGCGTTTTATAAAACTCTCAGTGGTAAATTCAAAAATATAAATATACATTCAGGGATGAAATTTTACGAGTACCTAACATTTTTTTCAGAATTAGTAGCAGTATACACAAAAATGTATGCACGTATTTATGGATTAAGGTATTTCTGACAACATTCAAGAGACTTCTCAACTGCTGACTTTACATGCCTCGATTTACTGCGACGCAACTTGTGCCTATGTTCACATCCGCCATAAAGGTTGATTGGAACTGTACTTAGTAAAATCAATAAAGTAATTTTTAGTCTCACGAAGTATACTTAGGATACCCACATCAGCCATTGTTTGTTATACCTACCTAATAATTTATTCAATAATTTCGAACTTATAATGCCACTACGAAAAATATTCAAAGAATTTGCCGTTCTTTTTTATTTGAACGAGTGTAACTAAATGAAATTCTATATTGGCAAGTATATTCTCAATTATATTATACAGGATGAAATTTAATGACCAGCCAAATTTTAATATAATGATCTTTGGTAGAAAACCGATAGCCGTCTTGTTTCCTTTTAGTATCGTTCTATAGAAAAATATTGATATATGACTACACAAACCTTTCCCGAAAAAACCAATAACTCTAGTCACCATTTATGCCCGCCGCCCCATTCTTTTTAAGGCCTCGGGCGCGTGCGTTTACTATAGCGTTAAGATGGCAACCATACGTTATAAAATAACACTGTAGATAAAATAATTTATTATGAAATTGTATCCCATATTTTTTATTTACGCAATGAAGTCTACTGATAATACCTAACATCTGGAAAAATTTTGGCCGGTTACTAAAATCTCACCTTGTATTTATATTTAAGTATCTCTACCTACATGAACCTAGGAATACCCGGACGTAACATCGCGAACTACCGATGCACCTCTAGTATGTCAGCTTGCTACGTAGGTACGCACGCGTCAACTTGAACACACTCATACCATAGTAAGCTTATCGATCGCCAGTAGGTACGCCGCGAAGTTCCATTCACACATACTTATGCGGCCGCCATCACCGTGCTTCATTGATTGTTCAGTGACAGGGAAACTAGAATCTTTATTACGACTGTAAATGTAATCGATATTGTGTAAAGTGTAGCCTATACTGCTTCTATTAACGTTATTACATTGCCTAATCTTTTCTGTGAAAAGATAACAGCCTCAGACCACAAAAGCTACTACTATAATGAGTATAATAATTTTGATTTGTCACTGAAGAAGAAAGAGGTCACTGCTGTTTATATTTTGTATTGGATGAACATCAAGTTTTTTGCGATTGTAAGTCTGGCACGCGAAAATTGCGCCTGAAAAAGAGCCGCAAATTAAAAAAATAATGGTACATAATATCACGATTAGTAATAAGAAATAGTTTTGATACTTGAAAAGTAAATTATGTATTAGTAAGTACTTCCTCGCCAGAACCACAAAAACTGTAGCCATTTTAAGTGTGACACAATTCACTACAATCAAGGTGACACTATTTCAATTTTTAATATGTCGCTTTTTCTCAGACGCAACTTTTATCTGCCAGACTTTAGATAGGTGCCTAGGTACTTTAAAATGAAAATCAGATGTGCCAAATTGTTGTTTTAAAAATATCGACTTCATAAGATATCTATTTTTGTAAAGTTGAATTCGTCATTGTTGAAAGCGTGTTAAAAGAAAAACAGAATTTTTCACAAAATTGGCCACTCTACGCGTCCGTAAATTAAATACGTATGGTAATATGATCTTTACTGTTCGGTTTTGGTTCAGTTTTGAAATGAAAATGAATGAATGGCTCGAAGGTTCAGATCAGAAAAACAACTTATAATCAGGCCCGGCGATAGAGGGGGTGTAAGGGCAGTAGTACCACCAGGGCCCAGACTAAGAAACGGGGGCCCGGTTAATTGATTTTGTTTTTCAAAGTAAGGTGGGATGGGCCCGGCAATGTTTTACACCCGGGGCCCGATCTGGCTCTCGCCGGGTATGCTTATAATTACATCTTCGTACCTACTGCAAATACGCTTAACTAAAAGGACTATAATATTTGATTGTGTAATACGTGTTGCATAGTAAAATTATTATACGTAAATAGGTAATCAAGATTTTGGTCTATGACGAACTTTTTTGCCCACATTTTGATGGTCACGTCGCGGTATCTCTGTCTGTGAATGCATGTAGGGTAGCTAGCGCTTATATAGTTCGCCCTGAAGGGAAGCGAGTGCGTCTGCGACTCTATTCGCTTCGACTTTCAGAGCGAACCAGAAGTTCGGTAATAAAATATTCGGCGGTAATAAAATATTTACAATCCAATTTCACTCGATTTTAATTGTCTGTCTTAAACATATTTCGGCCGTTCACACATGCTGCGTGACCACGTGAACGCCATCTCGCGTCATTCGATCGAACCACCGAAACCCATTACATTTAAATAGTATTAAAATATGAAAAACCGAAATATTAAGTGTTTGTTCATTTTTCAAAGTGCTTCGTAGGTAAATGCCGGTAAGCATTTGAAGACCATGGCGATAAATAATTCAAGGCAACCAGATTAGCAGAAGTTGATGGGTCTCATCTGCCCATTAGACGGGGGATCATCTTCTGCAAGTTTATACCCTAAAGTCACGTCTATCTTCCTTTTTTCTGGTATAAGAAGGCTGTTAATAGTACACAGGTCTCTGGAACAGAACTCTGTTATAGGCCGTGCATTTGCGATTAGCTTACCTTCGAAGTTGAAGAACCGTTTATCCTGCCAAGTTGACCCTCAGCTCCTGGATGACTGCTATATTTTGGCTGTGTTCTTAACCTTCATGCATTCTGGTGGAAGTTTATTTGTAAGATTTCGTAGTTAGGTAAAAGGGACGCCATCTTTGAATGGCGGGCTTCCCTTTTCCATCCACGATATCAAGCCACTCAATCTTTCTGGCCCATTCCCATTATCCTCAGTTTCAAACTCTGTCGACATTGAGTCAACGGCTTCCGTCGCCAGTCGAGGGGAGCGGGCTTAGAAGATGGTCCAGGTTTCTCTTTTGCAGAACAGGAAAGAGCTATTGGTTTCGAACCGCTCTGAGAAATTGATTCTGCTCCTTAGTTTCAGCATCTTCTACAGGTGCTGAAGCTAAGCGGGGGAAGGTCTATGACCTTTCCCTTGGTATGTACTTACCTACACCGAGCCCAGTATGAAACCCAGAAGACGCTGTCGCTTCAACAGGTCGGAACCACCATTTCCGGGACACTGACGATACCGAAAATATCTGGTAATCGTTGTTCGACCTTGTGCAAACGCCATCGGTCTTGGTGTACATACGTCAACCTAAGGGTTCTGGTGATTAAACATGGGACAAATGTCATACGTGTCCTTCCAAACCCCGGGATCAATATCTCGCAGTGTGTCATAACATACACATTATATGTATGTTTAAATTTGGATGATCAAAATATAGTATAAATAAAATTCAGTTAGAGATTAATGATAACAATATTGGTGCTTGACTTAACAATGACTGGTTTAATTTTAGAATTGTTATTGTTAAAGTATTTTAATACATCTTACATACCTACTGCCTGAATGCAATTTATTTTGACAAAGTTGATAATTCCTACAATGCTTTCATCCATAAATACCTACATACCATTGTGAATGTTAATAAAAGACAGGTAGGTAGGTAGGTAATGTTGACTTTTAAAATGATTTTAATTTACCACACGATAGATTAGTATAGAAAAGTTTGTTGAAACCCTATTTAAATGTACCTACCCATTGAATAATTTAGTAAGTGCCCTTTTGAAAAATTGTCTAGTTAGCTTAGAAACTTACAGTCTACCGCGGGAGTGACACATTCCTTTAGTATTAAGAGAAATTCCTGATAAAAATTTATAATGAAATATAATCCTTGTATATTAAAAGTCTTCATCATATAATTAAATTACCTCTCGTTTTGTTGTGACTTCCCAAAGCCTCAGACACAAGTGCCAATTAATTTAGATATGACCATTTTTACAAAATTCCTCTAGAGGCCTCCACCGAACTTCAGATAAAGACGTTAACATATAATGACATTCATTCATTCAAATGACAACAAATTTTATAGGTATCTATTTAAAATACTCACATGATGTCATAAATAAATGTACAGGGTGAATATTTGACGCTAGCTAAAATGAATCTTATATACCATAGTTAAACAGTAATTAGCCTAAAATATTGTTTAATTTTTTTTTTTTGATGTCCACATATTGTATGTAGTGTTTTTTTATATTACAAGATTTAATAATATTTAAAATATTGATATAGCAAACCATACATGACTTGAAGCATTTTCTAAATACAGATGCCAATTTGACTGGTACTTAACAGAAATTGTTAATTAATACCTTGGAAGACAAGTGATCCGAGTGATATTTTTGGTGAAATCGAGTTAAGATTATTTTTTGCCTTTTGGTCATCGATTTCTTTTGGGATAAAAACTTTTCATAGAACATGTCATTGTTTAAATTTTTGACAACTAACAAGATCCATTTTGATGACCTTTTGTGCATCATGAATAGGTCAGTTCTTGTAAAATGTTACTTGGATCCAACCACTGATTCAACATATTCAATTTTGATGCATTAATAATATTACAACCAACGCTTATATTGAACAAAATATTTTACACTGTTACTGACTGCAGAACATGTAAGTAAAATCAAAAGAAATGTACTGAACGTAATTTGTCATTTTTATGTACGTACATAGTTTCATCACTATGAGTTGATGAACTGGGTACGCCATATTCTTCTCAGTTTAGAGCTTTCTAATTTGTCTGTGGTTGTATAGATCAGTCAAAATCAAAATTTAGTTAAAGACAGACTAGTTAATAACGCGTACGCTGGTTGGCGGAGGGCCTATACCATGAGAATAGGTAAATAGTATTTACTCAAAAGTCTGTATTGAACTGTACGGCACAAAAAAATTAACTGCATTTTAACCATTGCCAACTTATAATGATTAAAATTACATTTCTGACAGTAGGTACATACAAAAGTGGTCTTGGTTTGTATATAATTATGTAAATATTTGAATTTTATTGTTAAGCAAAGGAGGTATTTATTCCGTCAATCACAATACTATTGAGATATAACTAATTATATATTATTATGTTGAAAAACAATTGCAATATTGTTTTAATGTGAATAAAAATGTGAGACAACTGCAGCGAAATGTTTTATTTTTGTATTCTACTGCTTGGGTATTATTAAAAAAAATAGTGCAGATAGCTACCATTGATACTACAATTACCTGATATTTTATAAAAAATTAGCTAAGTGCAAGTCAGACTCTGTCGGATATGAATGACACCAGAATGCATAGACATCCAGAATGCCACGGAAATGCATATTTTTTTTTTAAATTAAAAAATATATATATTAAAAATGACTACAAATAATTGTCGGATTTTTCCCTTTACTATAACTGTGAGGGCTTGCTTTTTACCTCTACAGCGGGAAGTACCTACCTACCCCATAGGTTTTAATTTACTTGTGTGTTCAAAATATCAACCTAAATGGTTCTATTTTTTATTGGGTTGACTTAGGAGCGTGATTTTTTTACAGCTCATAGGACCATAGACCTAAACACTAGACAATAATTTTAACTTCATCTACACACTTTCCTAAGAATGAGTAGGTACTAAAAAGAATTTGTGTTTAGAATGGTATATTGCAAATTAAATCTACATGGTATACTCCAAATTAAGTCATTGAAATCCACCAACCCGCACTGGAGCTGCAAGGTGGATTAAGCTTCAAACTCCCTTACCCTAAGGCGAGGCCTAAGTCCCTGCAGTGAGGCATAATGGGCTGGTGGAATACTACACATTAACAATTTTTGGATTTTTCCTTTACTTGCGCTGTGATACCTTGCTTCATGCCAAATTTCATAGTTCTAGTTTAAAGGAAAATATCCTATAGGTTACTTAAGTGCCAAAGTAAGCGGCATAAATGGCCATATTCTTTTATTGCCTTTACTTAGAACCTAGATTTTATACAGCTTTAAGGGACCACGCATTTCTGATAAAAAAGGTCTTGTCAGACAGATGGACGACCTATAATGTTTCCTTTTTTTCCATTTGCGGTATGGAATCTTAAAAATGAAAAATATTTAGCAACCTAAAATAAAGCCATCCAGTCAAAATAAGTAATCTAAACAAAGTTTCAGGGATTGACAAAATAAAATTGTAGTTATATATAACCAGTTTAACTTACAGAATATAGAGGAATACAACCAAATAACTTTATAATTCAGGTAAACATTCAATGGTAAAACCCAGTACATATATAGTCCGTTTTATTATTCAAACATGTTTTTTAGAAAAATTTTCATTTTTACTTTCATACCAATAGTATAATGAAGAATATTAAATTACCTATTATTGAAATAGCTTAAGTTTATCGAAAGTAACTTCCGACTATGATTGGTTGAAGTTCGAAATTGACAAAACTTTTAATTTTATTTATCAATCAATGTCCCTCTCGTTCTCTTCTCCTGTTGTTGCGATGGGGTTTCTGCCTGCCTTTTATTCATGCCTTTTCTTTCCAACTGTTTTTCAATTATTCTTGCATTGTTTGCATAGCTGTCTGCTACTTCTCGAGCTTCTATTTCATCCTCTTCTTCGTCTATTGTAGATACAGTCACTGAACTGAATTTGCCCATATTTTTAGTATGTTTTGTGACCATAATCTTCTTGGGTTGCGCTAATTCAACTTGCTTGTATACATCTGTTACCGCACCTTCTCCAGCTGATTGTACTAATGCTTCATGCATAATAAATATCACGTTAGCTTCTTGGTCATGCTTATAGTATATTGGTATAGAGCATTTCTTACATTTTAATCTGTATTGTCTTTCAATGCCTTTTTCTCGTTTTAAGTAAATAGTTTCATCAGTATCTGCAGTGATTTTGTGGGCGTGTTTTGAGCCATCGATGACCCTAGCTCCGTCGGTGGGTCTTAAGGGCAAGCGGTCTATAGTGCAATCCAGAATAAGAGACATTTGACCACATAAACAGTAGTATATATGCAAAGGTTTAGTTTCATTGTATTCCTCTTGATCTTTTGTGTCTGAACACACTATGCTCCTTGATACTACTTTAGGCATGGTAATTTTATTTTAACGCACACAATTAAAATGTAACGAAAGATATATTTTTAACTGTTTATAACCTTCTCATTCTCACAGTCACAACGTCACAACAACTGTCAACGAAGAATTTTTTTTTTGGTTAATAACGCATGATAATTCTGCCAATGTCTAGTGTAACCATGTGGGAATAGCATGGCAACCTTGGTAATTACCACTGTCAGTCGTCGTTAGTCAACCAATGATCAACCACACCAGTCAACACAGCCAATCAACATTTGATCACACTTCACACTTGACAACTTCGCTGCACTGTGATCGATTGTCTTTTATTCCAGGAATGTGTTTTTAATGGCACATGTTCATTGATTTATTTTGAAATTACAAAAGTATAGTATTATATTTAATTGAAATGGGTGGTATAGCTAGCAGGTACCGTGTACACAACTCTGGACTATCCAGCTCTGATATAAAAAGTCTTGAAAATGAGAGCAAACGAGAAAATCCCGGGACCCTGGACGAATTGCACAAAAAGACCAAAGGTGACTTTTTTTACACTTAACCCTTTTAAAAATCCACTTACGGTCTGTCTAAATCTCTGTTTGGGCTATGCGACAGCACAATGTGCATTTATTCATTCAGAAATAATATTTACTAAGCAATAAATCTTTGGTTAACTTGTGATGTAATATATTCGAATTGGCGACATTTCTTCGTGGAATAATTGTTCCATGGTCTTATAATTTTATAATGATTACAACTAGACCTGTACTTATTCAGAAAATGAAAAGTCTCATTCAAAATAACCACAAGTTCCATATACCCTAAAACTGTTCCAGCATGGTTTATTTGCATTTGGATAAGATAAACTTCACTCCGGGGCATAGTTGTGTTATCTATTTATTTTTTCTTTTATGTAACTATTTGTCCATACTTCTTGTTTAGTTTTGTAAATGCAGAATTTTATAGCAATATAATGGGGCTGGATTTCCAAAATTACCACCCTTTTAATGTTCATTTAAATATCTATTGTGTTAGAAATTAGAAATATGTGGCAAGCCACCCGGAGGGTTAAAATTCATTTGAAATTCAGCTGAGATAGGTTGATAGATGATTAGTTAGCTTTGCTTATATCAATGTGCAAAGTGAAGAGCCACTCTTAGGATGAACATTATAAGAGTAATTTAGTCTTAGTTTAGAGTGTTTTAAAAACAGTAATGCCTTGGTAACAGGTATATATTTTTTATTTTTACATTGGTCGCATTTCTAAAAATTCTGAAAGTTGGTTTTGAGCCTTCACCCTAACCTTCCCTAATTTTTCATTAATACTTTTAGAGTGATAGTTTTGAAAACCCATAACCTGGTTCTTAAAATCAAAGTGATTTCCAATCAACTGTTTACAAAATCAAAGTGATTTCGTAAACAGTTGATTGGAAACACTACTAATTCGATCAAGTTTTTGAGCAAAAATAAAAAATCCATATAGTTGCTTGGTATTAATTACTACAAATAATTAAATTCTTTTTATAAAATAAGTTACTTTTTTCTAAAATCATATTTTTAGTGAACCGATTTCTTGTTCATAACTAAAAATATCTTAGTGTGGATAAATCATGTATTAACTATATGTAAAACACTAAAAAGAACCACAGAAACTTAATTTTACTAGAGTATTACCAGCTGCCCGCAGCCCGCTCACGTGCATTTCTTGTTTGTATATATGGTAATTAAACTTAATTACTTCTTAATTAGGTAAGGAAGAGATCCATTTCCTCTCGTTCTCTCTTATATTTATCACTTTCTTCTCTGTTCTTCACTTGCCATTTATATTGCTTTATTTAAAACTGGAATTCTATTAATATTAATCTATTAATAACCAATAAAGTCAAAATGCGTATACTGCCAGTTTGGAAATACTAGAAAGAACAAAAGCTACCTTTGGTATTTTCTTACTAGTATAATTTTTTTCAATATACAAATCTTAAAATTATTACAATAATGACCATGCATTATTATCATTTGACAGAATAATAATTTTTTATGAGCTGAACTTTTATAATTTTTTTATCGGTTTGCTATTTAATTGTATACTTTTATTGCTTTGGAAAACCTGAATCTAGGAATTACAAACATATTCATATCATCAGTATCAATATATATATATATATATATATATATATAATATAATAGCAGTAATATTATAACTTCTTACTTGTACCAATCGACTGTAGCTGCCCCCAGTTCCTTCCCGCCCATAAAAATCTGGAAGTTACATGATTATTTGTAAAATGACATTATTTAATTGATGCCAATTTTCAGAGGTGATGCCAGTCAACTTTGAAGGTGGTAAATTGATGGTAAATAAAGGAATGTCGAACCACTTTCAGGTATGAATAACCATTTATTTTTTTGTTTTTGTTAATATCACTTGATGGTTCATGCAGGGCTAAATTGAGATTGGACATTTATAAAAAATATATGCCGCCGTTTCATATATAAGTATGCAATAATTATAAAATGAATTAAAAATTCTTGAAATTTAAATTTTTCAAAAAACTTGGTGTAGCTCAGTAGCACATTCCATACGAGGTGAAATTTTAACAACCATCCAAATTTAAATGTAATGATCTTTGGTAAAAAACTGATGGCTGTCTTGTTTCCTTTTAGTATCGTTCAATAAGAAAATATTATGATATGACTACACATCTTTCCCGAAAAAAGCAATAACTCTAGTCACCATTCACGACCACTGCACGAGCTGCACGCTCCACCCCGTTTCGGTCTCAGGGTCTCGAGTGCGTCGTGAAAAAGAAGGCAACGAAACTTTATAACATAACACTAGATAAAACAATTTATTATTGGTGGTGATACCTAAATCTATATTTTGTTTGGATGGTAAAATTTCACACTATATAGATTTCAATGCATTTATAACAAAATACAGTAAACTATATAAAAATACCACAAAATTGCAATAAGTGGAGTGAACCAAGATGTAATATCTATTTATGGTTGTTTAAACTATCAAAAGGCTATTGTTTAATTTCTAAAAAAAAATTAATATCTTAACAATTTTATAAATTAACTATAAAGATAAAGACTGAAATCCTATAGTATGGCATTCCCAAATTCTTAATTTCCCCGATCAACTCATTTCCTGACAAATTCAAAAACCTAATCTTATTTTGTAGTCTATTAGTTAAGCTTTTTTTAAGTGTGGGTTTTCTATTCATAAAACAATTTATAATATTTAATAAATGCCTAAATAGTATGGAAACTTTATTAAACAAGTCCAAAAATATATTAAAAATATATAAATAATCGCCTAAAATTATCTTACTTTTAATTTAAAATAATATTTTGTCACCTGCATCAATATTGTTCCATGTGAAAAGTACAGCGCATAATATGTTCAATGATTGTTAACAAAAACCAGTGAGAACTGTGTGCAAAATTCTACAGCTTTTCGGTTTAAACTGCACAAAAAAAAAAAAAAAAAAAAAAAAAAAAAAAAAAAAAAAAAAAAAAAAAAAAAAAGCCACTAGACAACAATAATTAATTAATAATTAAATCATATTTTATTTGTTTTACATGCAATCAACAATAATGTACGTCGCCTTTAGTTTTATTTAAATGAAAACCGATTAACGAAAATAATTCCAGATGTCCCACACTTTGACAATGAGCAGTGCTCAAAGCGGCTACAAGTTGGGTGCGACGTACATAGGAACTAAACAGATATCACCCACGGAGGCGTTCCCCGTGGTGCTCGGTGATGTCGATCCATCAGGCAACGTCAACTTTAATCTTATACATCAGTTGACGCAACGGATTAGAATCAAGGGGGCAGCACAGGTATGAATTTGCTTCTGTGTCAAGCATACGTAAATTCCGTTTGCACGAGAAAAGAACGAATTTTGTTTCTGCTTATTACTAGTGTAATAATATTACTTATTGTCTTCAAATCAACCAATCCATTGGCGGCTCGACAAAGTTTTACAGTATTCCAAGCAAATATGCACCTTATTGAGTCTGCTTGATGATCTTTTTAACTTTTACTGTCAATTACATTTATTACGAAAAATACTGCATTTTAAATTTATAAAATGCTCCAATTTTGTGACGGCAGTGCTAATATAGACCTTATTGTGTTTAAATAAGAGTATTATTACTTTGTATTCTTGGTTCAGGATTTTATATACTGTATTAATTAATTCGGCTGTTTTAACTTTTACATAGAGGTCTACTTACTGCTTGTCTCTAGTTTTTAATTCTTAAAAAAGTTATTATGGTTTGAATTTAATAATATTTTAGGAGAGTCAGTATTAATATTTTTATTTTTGAAATATGTGTGATTGGTGGGAAAATATCTAGTCGTGTGTTGTATTGAAATCGGTGAATTAAAAACAACGTAATATTTTTCCATGAAGAATCGAAAATCCGTCGTACGTTATTAGCATGGGCTCGTGGTATTGCATACGCGACGCAGGCGCTTGAACAATCTATGGAGAGAGGTCGTGCCTGCGTCGTCAGCTCGGCACAGTCGTAAAACCTGATCGATAGGCCGAGTGGTTAGAGACCCTGAATGCGGAGTCAAGGGTCGCGTGTTTGATTCCCGCCAGGGACAAGTATTTATGTGCCTGAACATGTCTTTTTTATCCATGTCTGGATGTAAAATATTGATGTATACATGTATATATTACAAAGAATATTTAAGTATGTGTATCAGTTGTCTGGTACCCATAATACAGACTTTGTTTACTTTGGGACTAAATGACGCTGTGTGGGATGTCCCAGGTATCATTATTATTATTATTCCAGGTTCAGGAATGTGCGCTGACCGCAACCCAAGGCACGATGGAATACAAAGGTTCAGATTATACGATAGCGGCCGCTATCGGGAAACCCGACTTCAGTGAACGCTCCGCTGTGTTCGTTGGACATTATTTACAGGTAATTGACTGACTGCCAAAGGTCGAGGGTTTGATTACCGCCCAGGAAAAATATTTGTGTGCATGATATTTGTCTGTATACAATATTTGTTTTGTGTCTGCTCAATGCCTGTAGTCAAACCATAGTCAATAAAAATCTTAATGTAATCCTGCCAAGACGCATAGCGGTATTTTTAAGGGAGTTTGTGCCCATTGACCGACTGACGATAGACAACTGTTGCGGCTTAAAACAATCCTGTATTTATTCCGTAATCCGAAATGCATATCCAACTTTTTACCTACCCTTGCCACTGACAGCACCTGTCAGTCGTTGTCACGCCGAGCCCGTGACAACACGAAACAAAATATTTTATCCGCTATTATTCACGCGCGCGTGGCAATTACCTGTTGCTTACGAGGGAGCTGAAGGTGCAAAAAGAACAAGGCAGTCCTTGGTGAGTCCTTCCTCCTATTACTAGTTTTAATGCGAACAGATTGTCCCTCTAGAATAAGCTAGGTCAAGGATCATCCCAAACTGAGTATCGTCGATATACGCCATCATCAAGCGATCCACATTTTATGAAACACCTTTTTTTACTAAATCTTTTATTTAATGTTAACCAAGCCGTAACAACAACAAAGGGTTTTCTAACAAAAACTTTTTCGCGATGGCCTTTTAATCATTTGTTTATTATATGTTTCATCCACAGTCAGTGACAAAGCGCTTGGCGCTGGGCGCTGAGCTGGTGTACCAGTCTGGCGCGCGCGTCGTCGGCGGTGAGATAGCTGTCGCGTCGGCGGCAGTTAGATATACTATGGACGGTTAGTTGTTTGTGTTACATTTACGAGGGTTGTTTGAAAATTTCTTAGCCTAAGCTAGATTAAAATTTTATATTCGTTTGATATCTTGATAATTAATGACCGCTTGGCCGAGTCATTAGAGGCCCTAACTGCGGAGCCAATGGTCGTGGGTTTGATTCTCGGACAAGTATTTGTGTGCATGAACATGTCTATTTGTTCTGTTTCTGGGTGTAAAATATCTATTTATGTATATTTTACAAAAAAAAAGGATGTTTAAGTATGTATGTCAATTATTGTTATATTTAGCTAGTTATGAGTGAAGTTTCGTTAGAATTAGATATGTAAAGCTATTTTTTTAAATATGATTTTTGATAGATTAAACTATTTTCAGAAACTGATTTTAATATTTTTGCCTTGCGCCTAGTAATTGTTTTTAATAATTTTTCAAAATTTTAATGGTTGGCTGTATGCTTTTTCTTTGCCCAAAAATAAGTAGTCAAAAATAAAACACAATTTGAAATATGATCTGACATTTGCCGCATGGTTTATATGCAAGGTTCACAGACTATGCATATTATTATTTATATTTAATGCAAGTTATTTTCTGGTTGTTCATATACATATTATTCTGAGTTATCGGAGGAGAATTGACTTTCTTTGACATTGACATTTTTTTTATTACTTGGATACTAATGTCTTACACACAAACTGTTATGATATAAATTTTTTTTAAAATATAATTACCGTCTTACTGAGAGCTCTTAAGGCGGGATGACACCTCTCTAGTACAGCTATTTAATGATAGATGGAGCCACCATACAATGAAATGATTTTCATTTTTTCGTGATCATTTTTCTACATTTCAGTTGATAAAACATTACATGCGACTATAAAATTAATTTTTCTTTAATGTTTTCAACTGAAATTATTCATTATTTCAACAGTTACGAATCGTTTGTACAAAAACATAAATATTGTGGAAAATAAAGATTTTCGACATACATTTCGAAACTATTGAAAGAACCGTTGTAGAAATCAGTCGAAGTTTTCTAACACGTAACATGTATTATTTCAGTAAAATACGTATATATAAAGATGGCGCCACATGCATAAGTTTTAATATATATCTCAATTATATATATTCTTGCCTTTTTCTTGAAAATATCATGTTCAACTAACAATTTTCAAAAAAGATGCTCTTTTCAATGACGTATGTTTCAATTTGAGGCAATTTATAGTCACATAATAATAACATGAGTCAGTTACATATGCCACAATGGTCATTATCATTTTGCCAATTTTACTTCAAGAATATTTTAGTGGTATCTGTCTTTTGTTCAATTGTATGTAACTAGTTGTGATGGATAATATACAAATACCTAGACACAACATAACATCTAGGTAACCAATCCCGTGGGCTGTACGCGCATCCTGCCCGTCTCCCTTCCTCATCCTATGCTATGAATGTGATAACTTTGGTTCCCAAACTAAAGGCCAGCAGTACTCCTCTGTTGAACTAATGCAAAGCTCGTTGTTAAGAACTGTGGGAATTATGAAAGCTACATGAAAAAAATCGCAGGCTTTAGGTAGTTCTGAATAAAGTCGTTTTGTAATTATCGTTTACAGATTCTGAAGTGTCGGCGACGCTAGGTGCAGCAGGTTTCCATCTCTGCTATTTCAAGCAGGCGAGCGAACAGCTCCAAGTTGTGGCGGAAATGGACACGTCGTTTCGTGGCATGGAGTCGGTCGGCACTATTGGTTATCAAGTCTCCATACCTAAAGCGGATCTTGTATTTAGAGGTGAGAGCCAATACAAATATTAACAGCTTTCCTAACAACAGCTAGCTAGCTTATTAGCAAAATTATTTCACCTATAGAAAGCTACATTATCAGCTAGTAACATGAGCTATATTTTATTCTCAAACTAGCTTTCCGCCCGTGGCTCAGCTCGCGTAGACTACACAGTTGTACCGGGACCGCTATTTTTTGCATAGATATAGTGTATAAGCTGAAGAGTGACACAGGCTACTTTTTATCCTGGAAAAACGGACTACCGGTACAACTATGTAGTCCACACGAGCAGAGCCGCGGGCTAAAAGCTAATTCGAAAATAAAATATAGCCTATGCAAAGCGGGTTAAGATTCTATAAGTAGAACATCTTCGCGATAAATAGGCGACGCAAGTGCGATAAAGCGGTGCGGTAGGGCAGAGGGCGCTTACGGTCGATCACTAGCGAGCGCCGGCAGCGCAGAAAGAGTTAGCATTTGGTTAGCACTTCACGCGCTCCCGCAGTAGAGAAATATTTGTTCGTATCTATTCGATCTCGACATTCCTACACGCATCTCGCTTAATTTTAGTGAAACGGCGCTAGTAGGGACGATGTCTTACTTACTCAGAGCCGCGCGCTCCAAGTACTTTGGCCTATGTGACTAGTTTATAATATAGCTTTCTATACGTGAAAGAATTTTTTTTAAATCAGTTAAGTAGTTTTTAAGTTTATTCCTAACAAACAAAAATCAAATCTTTCATCTTTATAATATTAGTATAAATGAGAACACTTCATGTTTTGCGAAATTATATGTTATCTGATGCTTTAGATTAGGGATTAAATGGTACACAGGTGTGATGAATCGTAAATCGCCGATTGTGATACTGTTACGATTAATCGGTATCGATATCGTATAATCGATAGTTTTTTATATATATAATATAATATTTTATATATAAAATATAATATATAATATATTTTATATATATATAGCCTTTTACAACAAGATTTAGATAGGCTTGATAAGTATTGTGACGATAATAAACTTGAACTCAATGTCTCTAAATGCTTTTCCATCAATTTTACCAGAAAGAGAAATGTTTATACCTATAAATATAGTATTAAAAACCAACATTTAAACTCTACTCAATCGATTAAAGACTTGGGCGTAATTGTAGACAGCAAATTGCAATTTAACCAACACATTGAACATTGCGTGGACAAAGCCTATAAAGCTCTTGGCTTCATAAAACGTCTATCAAAATGCTTCAACAGGATGAAAACCATTAAAGTAATTTATTGTGCTTATGTGCGGAGTCATCTTGAATACGCTTCTCAAATTTGGAACCCCTGCTACGAAAATCATAAAAATAGTATAGAAAAGATCCAAATGAAATTCGTAAAATTCCTATGTCACAAATTTAAATACCCTTATTCTGAACTTGATTACGAAATTTTTTGTAATAAATTTCATTTACTTCCTTTGTGCTTGCGTAGAACGATTGCTGACACATGTTTTTTAATTAACGTAGCTCAAGGTAAAATCGATAGTCCAGAGATCCTCAGCAATTTAAAACTTCAAATACCGTCTTGCAACCTAAGACACAAAAAGCTGCTTCATGTCCCTTTCGGCCATACTAACTATAGAAAAAACAGTTTCATGCCTAGAACACTGAAAATAATCAATGGATTGCACCGTGATGATCGTTTCGATCTATTTTGCAGTAGCAGTCAGAGTGTTAAAGCCATTATTAGCAAAGAGCCTTCGCTTATTAAGAGTATTATGTAACATTTATAACTGACTTCTGTCTAGTATATTTAAATTATTTTTCGCATATGTGTGGTAGCTTATAATTGGCATGTCTTTAACTATAATGTAATAATATTTTGTAAATTAGGCTGTTAGCTTCCCAAACACAATAAAATAAAATAAAATAAAAATAAAATAGTACAGTACGTGCTGCCGATATGTGCGGCTGTGAAGTAAGATGTGCATGCCCACTCAAGCCGTCTCTCTTCAGGCCGAAACGCTTCTATGAAATTGTGTTACTGCTTCGTTTTTGTGACTAACTTCAGAACAGCACAGATATGTTACAAGCACAGTACTCGGCTGTGTGTTATTATATAAAAATTAGGTTATTGCAGTCACGAGATGGTCTCGGCTGCCCTGCCGTCATCGCTTGCGCCCGGAAAGTTATACATAAAAATATCATTTACTTTTACAAGGAGCACGCGACTATAGAGTTCGTGATTCCATAACATTTATGGTATTACTCGAGTCTCCCACATTAATGGCACATTTTGTATATAATAAGTCTATTTATTTCAGGCATGGTGGACTCGAATTGGAATATTGGAGCTGTTCTTGAGAAGAAACTCCAACCGTTGCCATTCACATTCGCCCTTTCGGGTATGGCCAACCAGGCTAAACAGCAATTCAAATTCGGCTGCGGCCTCATCATCGGCTAGTGACGTGACATTCGAAGGACTCTTAGTGAAAATCATTATTAGTATGTGATCGTTTGGTCGTTTTGGATTTTAGGCGCTCATGTATGTCTGTTTGTATGTATGAATTAGTGTTTTTATGAGTTTTTTTTTTTATTTTTCAAATCACACCGTAGAGGAAACAAAAGTTAGACGTATTTGTTTAACGAAATAGCGCCATCTGTTATCGAGTTGTTTAAGTAATCAATTTAATAGATCCGATAGATGGCGCTATTTTGAATTGGAACATTTCCACAAACTGGCTTATCACAAGACTGCTGCATTACGTTATATTATTCAACCTCACATTTTTATATAAGCACATAGAATACCATTACTTGCCTTTATAAAGTTAAAAATGACTCAAGTACAGTTAGATATAGTTTTTTAATTATAAATCATTCAAATTACAAACTCTTACTTATCCGGCATGTCCAATAATCCAGCACCCAACGCCCGCGCCTTCCTCACCCCACCCTACTCTTGTTCCGCGCTTGCGCTCTGGTTTCAGTGTGACATATATATAACACGTATATATTTAACGCTCTGCGCACATTCCAATTTATCTTCTACTTTTTTTTTTTCAAGTGAAAATAGTGTAGCCTAAAACTTTCAAGTAAACGGCTTTTATATAATTCGGTAATCCGAAATAGTGCCGGATTAGTGACAGTCTACTGTACATATTATTATTTACAAGAAACAAATGAGTGATGTTAAAAAATGCTTTCTCCTATATAATATGCTCATAGTTGTTGAGGATAAATTTAACGATTGTGCTATTGGTGTCCATATTTAAAAATTAATCGCGTATGAATAATCCGAATAAAGAAACATTCTGTAAACGAAAAAATGTCGTGTACCTGTTGATTTAAAAACATAGATGCCCTTCCAAACCTAAACTATTTTCTGTACAAGAACAAACTAGCGCCATTTGTTCGAATTTGTAATAAAATCGGATTGCCTACTAAACTGCCCTGATATTTCATACCACAAATGGAGATAAACGGAACTCCTATAGGGTCACTTTGTCGTGCGTACGTCTGACAACACGATTTTTATTAAGAACTGGTAGAGATATCGAGTTGAAATTTATATAAAATATTTATAGCCTCTTGGAGTTGTAAAAAATTCAAACTTCTAAGTCAACACAATCAAAATATACTGCCTTTTATGACATATTTTGATATTCACAAAATCACTCCCGAGCGCAGCGAACCTGTTTCAAATTTATAAGGCCATGTGGTCGTGATTCGAAACCAGGCGTGTACCAATGATTTTTCTGACTTAAGTACATATTAATTATCACTGACTCCGTTCCTCGGAGAGCACGTTAAGCAGTCGGTCCCGGTTGCTGTCAATATATGGCGGTCGTTATAATCCACCAACCCGCACTGGAGCAGCTTGGTGGATTTAAGCTCCAAGCCCCCCCTCATCTTGAGAAGAGGCCTAAGCCCCTGCAGTGAGGTATAATAGGCTGATGGAATGGAAAAATCACTCATCTAAAATCTTGATTTCTAGTTGTACCACATAAAAATAGTTTTGTTGGTATTTTTAAATTGAAATATGCGTTTTTGTGCCATCTGGCTAGGAGTAAACAATGCGCGGGACCCTCGGCGCGAGTCCGGTTCGCACTTGACCTATTTCGTTGTTAGTACGTTTAGCATAAATGATTGGCCTGCTAAAATATTCTTATAATACCTGAAATCCAAAACGATCTCAACCATTTATAATAAAATTCGCACAAACAAAGAAACGATTTGAGAATGGCGGCCGTTGTATTCGCGTCTCGGTGCAGACCATACGTGCGAGTGAGACGGAACGAATCCGCCTCATACAATGGCCGCCATTTTCACATCGTTTCTCTATCTGCGCGGGTAATACGTGTCAGAAATACAAACCATCAACAGACGAAGTATATATATATTTCCTGCTAATATTGTTAATCGATTAGTATATATTTTTGTTAAGTCCAAAGATTAAAAGCGACTAGAAATAATAATGGCTTCAGGAGGACTAAAACATATAACACGCTTTGTTCGTAAATAAAACATCACGTCTCGATAGGGTTGAAAATTGTTTTTTTTTTTATCGCGACAAAATTCACTCAAGCAACGGTTTCTTCACTTTTCGAAACTGTCGTAAGCCAAAAAAAGTTTATAATCAGATGTATTTATTAAGTTTTCATACAATAGATAATTCATAAACCTTAAAGATTTTAAACAAAGAAACTTTGGGAATAAAGTCTGGATGTAAAATATCTATATATGTTATACATTATAAATAATATTTATGTGTGTATATTAGTTGTCTAGTACCCATTATACAAGCTTTGCTTAGTTTGGGACTGAATGGCGCTGTGTGGGATTGTCTGAAGCTAAATGGGAAACCTGCGAATTTGAGGTTGCATATTTAGAGACGCCATCTGCTTCTATTTCTGCTTTTATTTGTACAACTGTCATCATAAATTACATTGTCGTCAGGAGGCAAAAGCGGTACTCGATATGAAATAAAATGGCGGATTGTGTGAACTGTCGCTCAGAGCGCCATCTTCGATTAGTTTTGAGTTTTGGTTCCTTAGACACGTGAGACACGAAAGAGAGAAACTTAAATTTAAAAAAAAGGCGATGGGGTATATGAATAATATTGAAAATATTTATATCAAGGAAATGTAAAAATATTCTATGCGATAACAAAAGGTTTTGATGCCAAGTAGCACATGTACTTTAAAACAGTTGCGTTCAATATAATAGTTATATTTGAGAAGGCTTTTTTTTAAACCCAATTCAATGAAAACTATAAAAGCAGGGGCACGTACGAAGTGAAATATGTTTTACCGACAGTATTGTTAATGTTAAAATAGTACTGGCTGGTTTTTTTTAGGTCATTCGTTTGAATATGCTTAACCTATGCGCTACACAGTAACCCAATTGGTTCAAAGTGAACTATTTAATTGACAAAGACAATTGATTGACAATGATTGATGACAAGTCAAAAGGTTAAGGTTTTTTTTTCTATAAATTATCACAAACATCTAGATTCAAGCCCCCCCTCCTCACCCTGGGGGATGCCTAAGCCCCTGCAGTGGGGTAAAAATGGGCTGATGATGATGATGATCTAGATTCTGTATTAAAACATGGAGCGATTATACTATTATAATATTATATTATACATTTTATTAAAATATTATCTAATTAATTGTCTGTTGAAATTCAGGTATTATAAGCTACCATGCTAATTAGGCAACTGTCGAATGTAATCACTTAATCGATGGTGTAATGATTCAAATATGACATCCCAACCCGAGTTGTGAATGTTCACAAAATTTTGTTAAATCTATAATTTTAGTTTATCATTATCTATACCTATAAAATTGTAGTGTCTGTCTGTCTGTTTAGGCTAATCTGCAAAAAGGATGAACCGAATTTCAATGAAACTTTGCTTTTAATGAAAAGAGAGTTGTCAGGAGTGACATAGGCCACTTTTTGTCGCACAACATGTGTCCTCGCACAAATCACCCACTATGTATAATATTTTCCTGATTTTCAAAATTCAAACTTTAAACAGGCTAAAAAAGGTTTTGTATGGAATATGAAATATGGTAATGAAATATTTGTATGGAAAAAAAATCACCTGGCAGCTTGAGACCTTGTACAAATAATCTACTAAAATGATGAAACACCGTTTTTCGAAGTGCAAAACCTAAAAAGCATTTGGTTTTTTCCTACGAATTCTCTCAGACCTGGCGGGGCGAAAAAATATGTTCAGGTTACCGTAGATAAAGGCTGAAAAAATTGGTAAATGCTAAAACTTAAATGAGAAATTCTTACTATCGCGGGTTTTCTACTAGTTCATTATTTTACCATACAATAAAATGATGATCACCATCTTACAGTTAATTGATTGTTATAATATTTCCCATAATTTACCTAACCACTTACCTCCCAAAATATGCTTCATACTCGAATGGCTCATTAGGGCCCACAAATTAAAAGGTAACATTTTAGCAGTTGTCTAAATAATGTGGTGTATGTATGTTTTCAAGACAGTGTGTTTGTATTTTGAATGTTGTAATTGTTTGCGAGTAAATGCAATGGACATATATCTTGAATCATTTGTTTTTTTTTTTTTTATGGGCATTTTACTGTATGCACCAGAGAGCATTTACATATTATGTGTAATTTCGATGGATAGATCCCTAAAATGTGAATTTATTTTCTTCTTTTTTTATAATATATAATCAGTGTAAAGATTTTGAAATGTATCGTAAATAGGTTAATTTTGATTTTTTTTTTTTTGCTTGCATATTATATTAAAAAATAAAATGTTTTTTGTGACAGATTTCGATTTAAAATTTGAATAACAATGAAAAACTGTTCAGTATTGTTTTTGAACAATTTCGAATAATTGTTATCTCGGAGTTAAAGGACAATTGTGTAGATAGAGCGGAAGTGTACATAACCGTTGTTAAAAGGTTTATTTTTAATAGAGTTATGTTAAAAATATATTTTGTTGTTTCATTTTTTGTCCCCACGATCGGGTTTGTAACACAGTATACCAGTCTGACGTTTTTAAACATGAAACAGCTATTTAAAAAATTAATCTCAAAAATAAAATTACGCGAAAATAGTTTTAATTTTTTTCATTTTGTGTTTTTCTTTGCAGCGGGGTTTGATAAACTCTGCAAAAAAGTTGTAAAAATGGGATGGAGTAGATTAACCTTCAACATAAGCAGCAAAGTAAACTGAAATCAAATGTTGCTTACTTTACCATAGATGGCGCTGTTTTAATAGTAAACCTTAAAAATAACTACTTTTTCATATGTTAAAATTAATTTAACACTTTTAATTAAAAATAGTGCCAACACTCTATAGCAATGTTCATTAATATATTTTATAGTATATGAACAATATTTCGTCTGGGACGAGAATAAGGAGTCCACAAGATAGGTCGGGATGGCATATGGAGTCACAAAACACTTTAGTACACACATCCGTGCACACTAGGAGTTAAACTTTATGCGACAATGTAGTTTTTCTCTCTGAACGTGTCCTATACTGAAAATGGCTGTGTCTATAGGCTTCTGATTTGTTTAAGTCACTCGCGCGATCTTTTGCCACCTTTATTTGAATTTCTCAGTGGCTCAGCGCAATAGCGGACCAACCCACAAAATCACAATAATTTGGTGAACGACATAATGTATTGATATTTAATATGTCGTGATAGCCCAGAGCGCAACGAACCTGTCTCAAATTTATAAGGCCCCATAGGGCCATGGTTCGAATCCGGGCGTGTACCAATGAGTTTTTATGACTTAAGTACACAATATCACTGACACCGTGCTTCGGAGGGCACGTTAAGCAGTCGGTCCCGGACGCTGTCAATAGATGGCGGTCGTTACAGTTCCCTACCCGCATTGGAGCAGCGTGGTGGACTTAAGCTCCAAGGCCCCCTCCTCACCCTGGGGGAGGTCTAAGCCCCTGCAGTGGGGTAAAAATGGGCTGATGATATATTACGACGACTATAGTATTAACGGTCGCGTTATTTTGCAGCGTAACACTCTTACCAGTAGATTAGACGGCGGCAACATTGTGGTTCCCTAACCGACAATGATACAATGCCGCTAGCGGCACTCTATACACTTCCTAAATTCATTGGGGAATCCCTGAGGAGCGCTCTAAGAGATCCCATACGAGGCTGATAAGTTCGCCCATCGATTAAGGCCTCCAAAAAAAATTAAAAATTAAAGGGGGTCTCCATACAAGAAACATGTTTTTTTTCGTTACGAACTGTGTTGGTCCCACCGCTTGGTTCCCCCAGGGGGTCCAGCAGGATTTTCAAGCCCACGTGGTTCCACTTAGGTGGTGGAACCAACCGCCTTAGTTTTAACGAGCAAATTTTTGGGCTTCTGGCTTCACTGACGAGTTGCAACAAAAACCTTTTTTATTACATATAATTTACAAAAAAAAAAATTTGAAAATAATTACAATGTGTAATGTCATTGAACGTACGCCTCAAAGCTTACATACACCTAAATCAATTACTATCAACACACCATTTTTTTAAACGATATTTGCGTAAAACTTTTTATAATTTTTACCTACCGAACGACGCTGTAGTGGGTATACGGTTAGGGTGTGATTAAAGTGGTGTGATCTAGAATGTTTGCATGGTTGTGTTACCATCTAGCGTCAGAACCGGCTGAATAAAATTTGATGAAACCAAAGTTATTCAATGAATCCATATCGGGGGATCGGTTTAGGTTACATACTAAGTTTGTGGTAGGAAGAATTCATAAATAAAGCAATGAATTAATCACCAATATCTTTGTTCGACTTCGATTGAATACATCATTTTTGTACTAAATGAATTTTATTACTCAGTTCTCCGAAATTTAATATTTTTCATTTGGCACGTATAACTATAAGGTTGAAGATCGCTACCCTGGAAAACCGAGCAATGGGACCAACAGTATGTAACGTTTTTTTTTTTTTGACGTTTCGGTGATTGATGGAACGAACGTATTTTTTAATATTTTACGGTGGTACGGAACCCTTACGGTCCTTTTTTTCAGAACTGCAACGGGACTTTGATTAAGAAGAAAAGTAGAAAATACGGGTAAAGTAATACTAATTTGTGCTTTTAGTATATGATCAGAGAATAAACCTTTGCCATCGTGTGTCCATGCATATTGTGACGTCTATGTTAAGAAGCACGTCGATGTGTTAGGTATAAGTATTCGAATGATTCACGCGGCTTCACAAACCATCGAGCGAATACAGAAATAACTAGAAATTCGAGATCAAATTGTACCTATATGAAATTTCATTTTAGAGACGGTCTTCGTCAAAATTATTGCGCGCTCGAAAATTCTATTTCTGAGACTGAATCACGATCCGCTCAACCTAAATATTTTATCGTGGGGATAAATTGTGATTCGAATTTTAAAATGGATTGTTTGATAGGAAATTCCGAGATGCTGCGGGTGGGGATTTCGACGCCTATATAATGATGCTGGCGCTGCGCCGAAGAGTCAGTTTCCTTGGAAAATCAAGTGCGAACTGCGCGATGAAAGTGATTTGTGACAGCTGTTGATTTTGTTTCGTAATAAAGTATAAGTACAACTTAAATCGGTGTTTACGTGCATACTAAATATCTGGACCTATAGCCCGTAATACTCATTTTTCTTCATAATACGATATGAACATATAAAATAAAAAGACAAAGTAGAGTTTAAAAATAACGTAAGTTTATTACATGTAATCAAATAAAAATATAATAATAAACCTTTTTTATTGTTACACACATACATAACTGCTCAAGGACCCGTGATCCGATGTATATATCATGCATATAATCGATTTAATCGGTCGCGGCGTGATTCGCATCGTGTTAGTCGAATTATTAAAAAAATATATAAAGAAGAAATCATTGTCAATGGTTAAAATTTCCAAATCGTTTAAAATACACCAAAAATCACGCCACGATTTCTAGCAAAGTCTTCTAAAATGCCGCGACAAGAAAACAAACGGACTAGGTAAATTGAATCACAAGGCCACGATTGATTTTGGGCAAAATTATACAATAAATCAAAACAAAAAAAAAACTCGTCATTCAATAAAACTCAATTAGAAAACTTTGCTCTATTGCCTTCTTTACTTACTAGTAAAACTACCACATCGATACCACAGCGATTTAAACTAACTTACATGCCATTCCCAGAGCCTAGAATAGTACCCCCACGGGATCCGATCCAAGCTCTATGACTGTATCCGAAATTAATAGAGGTCGTGCATGCATACGAGAAATCGGGAAATTCCAAAAAAAAAAAATATCACGACCACAATTCTTAACTTAGAAATTTACTGTCTCGTCTTATACCAAAATATATTATTATGGCTTGTTATTTTTTTTATTACATACACACAGCGAAAAGGCAACTGCACTAGTGACCCTATAGAGATTGCGAAAGTGCCAATTTAACATAATTATAGATTTTTCGAGTTAGTCAGGGCGACTTAAAGTCCGATGCCTATTTGGGATATTGTTAACCAATTTATATTCTAAATTAGAATTTTATATACACAGTTGTTAGCTGAACATAGTCCAAGCGTGTAGAGCTTATCAAACTAAACAAAAAGTTTTAAGTAAGCAGATGGCGCAACATGAAAACCATTTTAGGATGATAAAAATACGTAACTTTGACAAGAAGGCATATATTCATAATGTATATTATAATTTAGGAATTTGAACGTTTTAGGGCCGGCATTTCAGTTCTCACTTATCCTAGGAATAACGTAAACTGAAGCTCAATATTTAAAATCCAATACAAATTTCCAATTATTTGTTTCCGTTAACGCTATTCCTAGGATAAGTGAAAACTGAAATACCGGCCCTTAAAAAGACTTCGTGTACAAAACACTAAACTTTTTTTCCGAAGAATCCCAAAACGCCGAGCTTTACCGAAGCCGAAAAACGCGGTACTCTGGTAAGATTGAATAAGTGATTTTCTCTTTCTGTGTTATTGTTTCCTATTTTGTCTGTTTAGAATTTGGTCTTCCAGGTATGGCAACAATCATTACGCTAGTGATTTCAATCTAAGATCTCATTGGATTTAATCTATTTTTTTTATACAATCATGTTAAAATGACAGTTTTTACACAATCACCAGCAATAAAAACGTACAGTTAACACCTTTCGCTCAGTGTTCACAACATAAACATCTATTCATATATAATATATATTTTTCGTGTTAATCTATGTATTTCTAGCCTTAAAATTACACTTTTCTACAATCTGGTTCAGGATTGCAACATGTTTCATACAAGAGATCTATCTGTCTATACTTTGACAATGGCCTTTTATAAAAAGCAATATCATTAAAAAAAAAGTAATGGCAATCCGGGTCGCCAGCTACAAAATAAATCATTTGATTTTATATTACAATTAATATTATTAATACGCTAAAAGATAACTTTGCATGTTTAAAATAAAATGCTTTTTTTATATCCAATTAACATTGATATGTTTAAACGTTTGATCTGTGTTTAAAGCAAGAATTAAAAAAAAAAAGATTTTTGGCAAAACGCGTCTCCGTACAGACAAAGACAAAAAATAGATTGTGTCAAACATGTCTTGCAGCTATAAAAAAACAATTATACTAAGTACTGACAAATTTCAACAAGTCATAGAAACCTATTATTTTCCCTTGAGCCGAATTGACTTTTAACTCTCTGAAATAAAAAGGAAGAACAATCACAGACAGTGCGTTATATATATTTACAAAAAAAATTCATAAAGAATACACAGAGAATACAAACGATCTCTTGTCATTTTAATTACAATTTCAACCATAGACAAAACCCAACGTGTGCGAGTTGCCATATCAACAAAAATATTCCAGTTCAATATGTTTCATCGTGAGACCACACTAAAGTAATGCTCTGGCTACACTTGCATTTACAGGTGTAACCACACAATTAACACTATAATTAACGGCATTACACGTTAGTGTGGCCCCGCCTTCAGAAGGGTAGAAAACACACTACACGAGATGACACACAATTAAAATAACGCTACAAATAAAAAATAATTAAATACCTATGAGATATATTATGATGACTGTTGTCCGTTATAACCCCCCTAAAACACTATCATTAAAAAACAAAAAAAAAAGAATAATTTACAGTGCCCGATACGGTTCAATGATTTTCAAATTGATATATATTTGTCATTGCCAATGATGTTACAAAAAAAAATTACATAGAGACACAAAAAAAAATTGTTATTGTAACTTGCATTTGGAAATTAAAACCAATGTTTCATAAATACGTCAACTATCTTCCAGATACGTGATTATTTCGTATGTTTGATTACTTTGACTAATACTTTTAAATTTTTAAAAGAAGGTGTCCATTTTGTATTTTTGAAATTCTTTCAAAGAAACTTATTATCACTCGAAAAGGAGTTAAAATTTACAGTGTTCGCAAATATTATTTTTCGGTTGTGTCATACAAGAACGAAAATAATTGCAAAGGGCCCATTATGTTGAATAATATGAATGAAATTGTCAAACAAAAATTGCATAATGATTGTGAGGAAAATTTTGTTCAAAATTTAATTTTAAACGAACTAGAAACACTCAAATCTATAACAAATTCTGACTCTATCCAATATGAGCATGATAAAGTGATTTGGAAACTAACCCGTTAATCAAATTACGCGTGACCTTGGATCTAACCCAAATGGGTTAATATGTAGTGTCTAGGCTAAAAAATAACGGTGCGAGACGTAGTGCCTGGGCTAAAAAATAAAGGTGCGTGTTTGTTAGAAGAAATTTTAAAATATGATTGCTACTAATTATGTACAAACCGTCTCTGTGTGCGTGAATTTAAAAACAATCAAACATGCGATATAAGATAGTTGACGATTTAGCTTGCAGTAAGACTGTACTATTAAACATGTTTGTAGATTCTTATGAGTATCTTTATGTTATCTATGGTCAGCCTTTGAATTTAATACCATTTTCAAAAAAAAGTCCAAAACCTGACATTTATAGTAAGAGAGCCTCGTACATTAACTTTATTCTTTGATGAAAAAGTTCTGAATGTATCGAAATTGGTTATGCAGAAAGACAAAAAAGTGCTCCACAGGAACTGACTGCTATGACAGCCGAAACGATGACGAATACGTACTGCTACTTTTGTAAACGGCCCTTGAGATTGACACTGGCAGCCATTTTATTCATGAATAATTCCATCGTTTTTCTTGTCTCGCCTGTTTTTCAGCCAATCTACTACGTTATACTGTATCTATGGTTAACATTGGTTGAAATATTTATCTTGCCGCCAAAACAAAATTAAGAGTCTAGGCATCAAGTAATCAGATGAAACATCATTGCTTTATAATCATCGACCGTACGGCTGGGGTTGCGACGGGCGTTATCGATTTTATGTTGGATTTATACTATGGAGGACAGATTAACTCATTTATTTACAAAATACTGTCTCGCTCACTCCCATCCAATTTTATTATAAAGCGCCGTTCACTCGTACAGTACATATTGGTGTCGTTAATACTTATAAAGATCTCCTGAGGCGTGGCCATACTGACGTGTACTGTAAGCGGCGCGAGTTAAGAATGCTGCCTTTGACACTCGCGATTATTCGTCTCGGGGTCTGTTGAGCAGTAAGTGAGGTCATGGTAAAATAATGGCGTGATCGGAATAATAACGCCCAATAGAAACTAAATAATTGACTACGCGTGTGATGGCCAGCACTCTTTACACGTGCCCCTTGCAAAAATGCCGTTGATTGTAAGACACCTACGAAATGTGAGTGTAATCACCCAATTAATACCATAAATTGACTTCAATCATAATGACCAAAATTATATGCGTTAGAAGTGTTATTTTCGATAAGAGCTATTTATAGTGAATTATTACAGTGATCAGAATAAAAATGGTAATTATTTTTTAACCTGTGCTGGTAATACTACTCCGTTTCCTCAACGATGCGCCCGAGTGACAAATATAAGCATTCTGAACACTTTGAACGACCTAACATATTGCTATACTCGTTTAAGCGTATAACACTTTACACACAGACCCAAAAATCCTACTGATAACAAGGGGTTAATTCTTTATGCACTTGACAAAAGTGGCACGCGGTTGTCAATACGAAAGCTGTATGACTTAGGGCTTTTGCTGTTCGTGAATCAAAAGGACCCATATACCATCAACTTAGCTGTCAAACTGACATGACAATGCTGACTTTCGTTGCACTCATTTAGCATTAAAATAAGTGATACTATTTTTAAAACCAAAATGAAATTCACAATAGCGGTTCAAAAGTGACAAGAAATTTTATCACAGAAAATAACCGACAAATATGAAAAATAGGAAAGGTTAAGTTAAGAAATTTCAAATTATTGTCAATCGTTTGCGATTGAAACAAGAATTTCGTTATTAGTAAAATAAATGGGTTTTTTTTTCATACTTGTCATTGTTTAAATTTGGTAAACGAATGCATCTGTAATGTCAAATGCACAAAGCATCTACGCTCAAACTTTACACCAATCCTAAGATCTTTCCAACACTAACACTTTCCACATAATTTTTCGAGATTTTATATGTTTAAAAATTACTTTTAAGATACATGCCTTTTCGATTATTTGATAATCATTACATAGCATTTTCTTTAAACACATCGATATATTCATAGATTCGTTATATTTCATAATATTGAGTCTGAAACGTTCAGAATTGTGTTTGTCCTCGTTCTAGATTAAAGGTGTCTATGAACTAAAAATAAATGAAAAATACATAGATGAGTCCACGCCTATTCTCAGAGAGGCAGATACTGAGGATTGATTTCTACTTGGTACTTTCATAACACCTACTTTCAAACTATGTATTACAAGTAATTAAATTCGCGAGTCATTTTGATAAAATCTAATTAAAACATAGGTCAAGTAATAAAACGTACATTCGGCGGAGAACTTTTTGGTAAACTGAATTATTAATTTATTATAACTATAATTCCGTTATACACGATATTTGAAAAAAAAAAAAAAAACCTTTTCACTTGTTATTAAAGCTGCCATATATCTTTGGTTTTTCTAAGTTCATCCATGTTCAAAAAGCTATTTATTTCAATATTATGGGTTCAAAAGTCCATTCACAGCCCCACTGAAAAAACTACATATTAGAAACTAAAAACGCATCTCAATCAGTATATGAACTCTATAAAATATTGATATAGGCCCGATTTTTAAGCTGGTCTTAGATTTTGCAACTCTTTTTTTGAACTGACGGTTCTACAGTGAGCAGTCCTAATCTTCGCACACCACATTAGCTACTATCACATAGTAATGTGATGTTAAATATTTTATACATCATCCAAATAGAACATGGAGAAAGTACCTATTGCATGTACTGTAGTGACTAAAATAAGTTTTTACAGAAGTTTTTTGAAGCATATAGTTTAATCAACAAAAAACCATATACGTTATAGCGGTATGAGGACACCTTATTAAATTAAAGTTTGAAAAAAACTAGCCGACCACAAACACAATTCCAAATTCGAATAATCGAATTAAGAACACGGGGCGCGGCGTCAGGCGGGTACGACCGTCAGTGCGCGCGCGGACGCGAGTGAGCGAGAACGTGTAAACGGTTTGGGACCGTACCGCCGTTATAACTCCATGCCTTGGGCTTCGTCATCGCTGAAATCGCTCATTGAGCTCTCTGTTTCGCTTGTGTTGTTGTTGCCGGCCGCTCCGTTGGCGGCTTTGGAGCCCGAGGATGCCGGCGCGGCACCCCCCATGCCGGTGATCGCGTCCTTCTCCAGGAGCGCCTCCTCCGTCGCAAATCTTCGAACGTAATCTGAAACACATATTTTATTATTACTGTTTATAGCCCAAATTAAAAGGTAGGTATAATTCGGGGTATGCGCATGAACATAGTCCAAACTTATAGAGCATGTGATGTGAAGTGATAAAAAAATTAAACTTTAAACATGTTTTTCTCGGTAACCGTCAGTTTGCACCATGTGCTCACTTGAAACTTTTTGTTTAATTCGGTAAGCTCTACACGTTCTATAACTTTGGACTAAGTTCAGCCGAACACCCTGTATATGTGTGAAAACGTACTGAGATTAAGGCTACCAATGTGATTTCTGCAAAATGTATAATCACATTTTTTTTTAAATTATTATTACTAAACACAAAAATTTGCACGCAATATGCCAAAGATGAATGAATGTAGCGTAAAAGCCGGTAAGGGACGCCCTAAAAAAGCGTAAGTTGATCAAATTGGTGACATATTGAAGAAGGACCTGATATAAGGAGGTACACGAGAACAGTGGCAAGTTGAAATTTAGTATCTGTGTACTCCTCTGGGAAATAGGCGTGAGCTATAGATTGTCGTATAGGCGTCTGATTTTGTCAGCTGAGTACAAATACGCGGCAAAGTTCTTGCTCGCTCTGAAGTCGCCGCGAGTAGCGTTTACATTCCTTAAAATGTGTATCAGTGAATTGAGGGAAAGCTCCGCATCTGCCCAAAACGCACCTGCTTCAAATTGAGAACAAACAAGAAGTTTGGCACGAGTTGTAAGCCTTATGCGTGGGGTTAGCTTAAAGAATAATCTGAACACACAGTAACAAAACCTCAGGAATTATCTAAAAGTAGGGTTAATTAAATTTAACGCAACTGTGATAAGCATGTCAGAATGTTGACATGTTTTCTTTTTTTGTTTGCTACAATTTTATTAATAAATTTTGATTAAAATAATCCTGTACCTCAGAAAAATTTCCTGTATGAGCATAATCGTCATCAAGTAGACAAAATTACGGCTGTGAAAATCAACCCAAAATGTCGAAACGAGAATCATAGAATCCTCAGGCTCTCCTGTTGGCTGCTAAAGGCCAACTGAAGCGTTACACTGTCCTTAAACGAATCATCCTGTGGTTATGTGCTATTAGAGTATTATTAATACCCTTGCCACATATTGACAGCCAGAAATTTCATGTCATTCTTGTTATATTTTATGAAATATAAAGATAAAGACAACATTTTTAAAACAAAGAAGTTTGATACTGATTAAAGTAAGCATGCATGCAGTAAAGTATGCATACATACAACTGCGCATACTACCGCGCAGGTAGAGTCGGGTTGGACAACACACGATGCAGCCCGACCGGCTAAACGACAATTTCAACCTATACTCCGAAAAGTGTTAGGGTTGGCGCTTGCATCAACTCGATAAAAGTGTGGATGAGACTTGTAGCTCGCATAGCCCATAAATGTAATTATTTGCTATTTATTTTGGAAGCTGAGTGTTTTCGAAATAAAGGCGAAGAGCGATACTTTATACAAACAAAAGTATGACTCTTCTCCTTTATTTCGAAGATTATGCAGATAATAATATTTAGATTCATCCCTCATTTACAAAAAAAAGGCGCCAACGTGTACAACGTCGCCTTGCTCTGGCTGGTCGCGAGTCGTGAACTCTTGCCGAAACTCAGTGCGGTGTCTATTTTTCTTCCACATCTTGGCGCATGGTTCATTCCAAAATTGATATGAAATTATTCTACATTATTATTGTAGCCGGACGTCTACAGCTGGGCATAGACTTCTGTCTAGATCTCCAAGAACACGGTCTTGAGCCACCTGTAACCAACAGCGGCCCGCCTCCGTTACCATGTGGGCAGTCCACCTGTTTATTAGGGGACTCTCCGAAGCTACGTATGGTTAGAGATCGCCACTCGAGAACCTTTCTTTCCCAGCGATTATCAGTTGTGCGTACGATGAGGCATGCCCACATTGCCCATCGCCAGTTCAACTTGCTTTTTCTGCGGGCTATATGTCCGTCCACCAATACAATAAAAAATTTAATTAACCAAAATGTCCATATTTTCAAGATTGCAAGAGATTTGGATTCGCAATTTTTTTCCAGAATCTATGGGGAGCCAGAGAAGAATTCTACGTAGAAATAAAATCCAAATACGTAAAGATTTACGAATAAAAAATTGAAATCCAAAATAGATAAAATTCAAATAAAACACTTAATTCGACAGCTAAATACCTACAAATTTTTTTATTTTATACTCATTATGTTTAATCTAATTTCACAGGAAAATATACCATATTTTGTACACACGTTATAATAAGCGCAATTTTTGTGTAATACCTATTTATCTTTTAAAGAATGTTTCTTCTATTTTAAGCGTAATTGGCACACAGGAGTTTTACTCTTGCGTTCGTGTTTCACGGTCACGGTCGATCACGGTCGTGTTTGTGGTATAATTTAATACTGTGCGACGTTAAAGGACTGTTCATTAATTATTAAGATCATTTTTACCATTTTTTGACCCCCCCTGTGGAAGAAAAAATAAGATTTATTTAAACCCTCTCCTCCCATCTAATCTTACGTAAGATCGTTATCTACCAAAAATACACATAAATACTTAGAGAAGTAAAAAAGATTATTCTTTTGGTTGGTATTATAGGAAAGTAATGTTGTACAGCCTTTTTGATGCAAAGCATTTGAAGCATACTGAACAAAAATTTTTCGTCGAACGCAATTGGACAAACAGACAACAAAACTCGTAAGGGACGTTTCTTGAAAGGAGTAACAATGTTAATCTTTAAAAACAATTGCAAGAATAAGGGGGTAAAGTTGGTTGTACTCGTAAATTATAATTTTAACTTATTGTTTTGATCTTACGTAAGAAATATGTAGACACCCACCCGCCCCTATAAAAGAAAGAGTAAGACCTAGTCCGACCCCGTCCCACCCCAAATCGTCTTATGTAATTAATGACGATTAGTTTATTACTATTATTACATAGACGATTAGTTTATTACTATTATTACATAGACGATTAATTACGGATGTAGATGACGTTATTGGCATAAATAAGGCCGATGATCTGATGCAGAACAGATACGTTCCAGTCGTCGATCCACTTGCCGATTGGTTGTGAGTCCCTGGACTGATTCGCATAATGATTAGAAGTAAACATTAAACAAATAAGTGTTCAATTTTAATATTATTAATACATTACTTTTCTGTAATACAAAACTACAAATTTTTATTTTTTTTCCCCTATGTATTTTTATGTAATTTTGGTAGATAACGATCTTATGTAAGATTGGATAGGGGGGAGGGGTTTGAAACAAATCTTATTTTTTCTTACATGGGGGGGGGGGGGGAGGTCAAAAGTAGTAAAAATCGTCTTACGTAATTAATGAACAGCCCCTAAGGCGAAGGCAACTTCGTGTAACGCAGATTACACCCGATCAGATGTCACTTAGCTAACGACTCCCAACTCAGTGTCCTTATCTGAGATTATGAATTACGGCCTTAACTGTGTATTCGGAATCTCCAGACAATAGACGTTAAGATTTCTATGATAACAACAAACCTGAGACTTTCTTTTTGTACTCTTCAGGTTTATGTAGGTACATGGCTGCGGCGTCGCCGTTCAAGGGGTCTATCGGATTAGGATACGTCAGCAGTTGTGGCAGAAATGACTCGAATATGTTCGACAGGTCTGAAACGAGAATACATATCTATATTAACATACGGATCACACGATATTGTCCCTGGAGGGTTAACAGTCGTCCATTAATCACTTGAGGCTCAAACGCAGAAGTTAAATTCGAATACCATCACGATTGATCACGAAGGGAGGGAGTAGTTTGATATATTATGTATAGTTACTTTCGCAAAATATGTTAATAACTTGCTGGTAGATTTAATCTAGGCTGAATACCCGCGTGTGCGCGTTTAAAATTAATCATGTAGAGAAGTAATTTAAAATCTACTTCAATTTTGCAATTAATTTCAATTTAATTCAATTAATTTCAATTTAATTTTAAGCACTGTCACAAGAAAATATTTTTCAACAATATGTGACGTTGGGTGCAGCCTTCAATATTACCACATATTTTGATTGACCGATTGGCCGAGCGGTTAGAGACCCTAATTGCAGAACTAAGGATCGCGGGGTTGATTCCCGGCCGGAACAATAAAATGTCTATTTATTCCATTTGGGGGTAAAATAATTATATATTATAAAAAATATTGAACTATCACGACTGATAACTGCCTTACGAATGTTGAGTAAACCTATAATTGTTATTCGTACTAGTTTTAAGTATAAACATAAATGTTTCTTGTGAATGTATTGTACGTATGATGTTGGTTTACCTTAAATAAAAAAAATGAAAAAAAAAAAAATCTGGAGGGGAGGGTTACGATATATTGCGTATAGTCATTTTCGCAAAATATGTTAATTACTTGCGGGTAGCTTTAATATAGGTTGAATACCCGCGCGTGCGCGTGTATATCAGTAGTCTTGTACTCATAATACAAGCTCTGCTCTGTTTGGGACTACAGGACGTTAATTGTGTGGGATATCCCAGGCGCAGCCCACGCGTGGATGGGGCCCCGCTACTGGCACGGTATAACAACGAAGCGTGTATATTTCAAACGACAATTCGGCGACAATTCAACGTATGTTCCGATTCTTTTAGCGCTTGAAGCGCTTTTCCGCCTCCGTCTTCCGATGATCTGTGGTATTTAGTAATGATATCGAAATAATAAAAAATTACAATATAAATTTTTGCTAATATGGGTTCAAAAGTTTATTACCAATTGAAACATTAAACTGATTAAATGAAATGAAGATTAATTAAAGATTAAATTAATTTAATTATCTAGATATATAATTAAAAATAGTTCTTGGAAGGTCCTACAAAAATGAGTATTTGGATCGTGACCACATTCTTTCAAATTGCGCCACGTACAAACTAATAACTTATTATAATGTTATAGAATTCTATATACACACATTTGGTTTAAATTTAGGATTTTCTAGTCATAAAAACCAAAAGGATTTTCAGGAAGGTGATGCTCCATTCAACCATACATTTGAATAGGCAATAAAAGTAAGCCATCCAAGTAACTTACAGGAATAGATTGAGACAAAATTGAGAATTGAGCCTTAAATATATATAACCAAGAAATTTTTTCTCACCGTATAAGGCTGTCCAAGCCTGATTGATGACGTCCAGGCATACAGTGCCTGATACTTCATCAATGTTCGGATGGTAAACCTTGTTCATGAATCCAATCGATGGAGACTTGAACGGGTAGTGATCTGGGAGATGGACTCTGACGCGCCATACGCCACCCTCATATGGTGCTGAGGAAAAAAGATATTTGGAATTTATTATAATTTTAATTATATTTAAATAAATTATAATTAAAAAATTATTATATTTTTAAATATAACTAATTTTAATTTTTTTTTCACATATCTGTTGTCTTTGTTCGTGTTTTGCTTTTTTTAAGAACCCTAGAACACTAACAGAAATAGCTTTTTCTACAGTAAAAAAAGATGCATATTTTACAATTTACCGTTGTCTCTCTATTCTTCCATCCATCAGTATGTCATAGGCCTCGAGTTATAAACATAATGCGTTACAGATAAGAAATATGAATATTTTCTGTAAAATGATAACCCAAAACCGAATATTGAATTATAAATTTAATTAAATAATTTTTCATGAAAGTATATGAAGATGCACATGAAAAAAAAATTTTATTTCTCACCTTAGGTATGTGTGTGAATGTATGAATGTGTTATTGTGTAATACTCATTAAGTACAAATATCTATACTTTTTTGCTCAAAAATTACGACCGATTGGCCAAGTGGTTAGAGACCCTAACTGCGGAGCCAAGGATCACGGGTTTGATTCTCGCCCGGGACAAATATTTGTTTGCATGAACATGTTTATCTGGTTCCGGCTCTGGGTGCAAAATATTTATATAAATATATATTTTTAAAAAGAAAAAAATAGAATATTGAAGAATGTATATCAGTTGTCTAGTAACCCACAACACAAGCATAATACTTGCTTACTTTGGGACTAGATGACACTGTTGGGCTGTCCCATATACTATTATTATAAATACTTATTTATTTTTATTTAATTATTTTTTTGGATAATTCACAGTACACACACATATTATTAACTCATTACAGTTACATAATTTTACATTATTATTATGTTGTACCAATTACGAATTAACACAATTTTCTTTAGCGTTTTGTTATATTTAGACTTAAACTACAAAACATTTATTTAAATTTAAAAAACAAATTCTGAAAACACTAATTCTTAATGAAGTATCGAAAGCTATGACAATAACAAACATTTTTTCTTTCAAAAGTGGTTCCGATGCTTGGCTCGGAGTAAAAAACAATTTATTTTTGATAAATATATGACGCAAATATATTGCGTAGTGATACGGAACTCTCGGTATGCGAGTCCGTCTCGCACTTGCCCGTTTTTTAACTTATTCCACGAGCACCAGTTCATAATCACATGTAATAACAAATTGTAGAAAACTTGAAACTGTAAAAAATATATTCATCATAGACATTCAATGCAATATATTACAATTTTTCATTACTTTAGGTAACTTCACCTAATCAATTAATATATATTATCATTATTAAAAGGTTTAAATAAATAAGCAATACCTGTGATATGACTGAAAATTTAAAAAGATATTATGTTGTGAACATTAAATATATCCATTACATGCATAAAGTAATTTCCTTTGACAGCAGCGTTTGGTTTTAATAGTCATGTCAGTTTACAGTATCGCAATTTTGCAGGGCTGAAATGCGGCGCGCGGGAATTCCTCGGGGGTGAAGAACGAACCTTGCACACTAAAACTCGCCAAAATCTTGCACCAGCTAACTAGAGTATGAGTGGATAGACGGTAAATGCTGGTGAGGGCTTCTAGTCAATTCGTACTTTTATGATTACATGTCTTCAATTTGATCTATTATAAATTAATAATACATTTTGACAAAATATTTTAATTTTTTTTTATTATACATGCAGTGTAATTACAACAACCAAAATAAATTATTTTGAATTACAATTGAAATACTCACTTCCCGGTGGTCCAAAAAACTTGACACAAAATTCGTTGAGCCCACCCAATATTGTCACTTCGTGCTTGCTCTCAATTCTTCAGTTTGATATCTTAGTTGAGAAAAATATTAAAATACCAAACTTAAGTATTTTCACTTTATAAATATCAGCACATAAGCAAAAAACTTAGTACTTGGCATAGAATGTCTTAAAGAACCTACATTAGTAAATATTTAAGTTCTCAAAGTCATATAAAACAGTTTTTTTTTTAACTTAAAAATAATAAATATAACCAAACCATTACTATAATACCTACAAGGATTAGTGCAATGCCGTGCCACAGAATGTATCTGGCTGTGCCACAAGCTGTACCTACCTAAAAACTCGTCAAAGGTGAAGTTCACATGCTGAGGGTCCCACCATTCCTACTTTTCTCTGTACTAGTATTATAGAAGATTTAACTACACAAACAAATAGCAGTGGTGACGGAACCCTCGAAGAACTAGGTTCACACACAACAGTTTTTTTCTTCCATCATAAGTATTATTTCACGATTTCAGACAAAAATGAAATTTTGTACCTTCAAATATCTAGATTTTTTTCAAAACCCATTAGTTTTTGAAAAAATAATAATATATATCTACATAGGTGAATCTATTACTTTGTGTACTTTTTTAGAATCATAAAATTTACATAAATTAAAATTTGGCAATAAAATTGAAAATTTTATTACTTACTAGCAGCCTCTTTCGTTTGCATTTAAAATCTTTAAAAAAATAATATTTCAAATATTTCCATTCAATATTGAAATAGTGTACGTACATGTGGGCATTACAAATTTCTACATTAGTAGGTTTTACAGGAAAACGTTTGTGACAAACAGACAGACACAGGAGTGATCTTATAAGGGTTATGGTCTTTTTTAAATATTATTATTATGAAATCCTAAAGATATTTATGAAGGGGCGGCACTGCCAAAAGATCTCGCACCATCATGGAATATGGTATGGTTGTAACAGGGTTTGGGCAAAGTAGGTTAAGATTCTATAAGTAGAAAATCTTCGCGTGAAATGGGCGACACAAGTGGGAAAAAGCTGTGCGGACGCTTGCCGTCAATCTCTATAGCGAGGGCCGGCGGAGCAGACAGAGTTAGCACATCATGCGGCTCACGCGCTCCCGCAGTAGAGAGATATTTGTTCGTAGCTATGCGATGTCGACATCCCTACACGCGCCTCGCCAAATTTTAGTGAAACGGCGCTAGCAGGGAACATGTCTTACTTACTCGAGGCCGCGCGCTCCAAGTGCTTTGGTATGGGTGTGACAAACTAAATATTCATGCAACTATCATCGTCTTGTTGTTTGATAATTCAAATTGACTTGATTCTATACACATTCTTAATGATGCAAGTGATTAGTGATAATTTCTAGACTTCTGCATTAACTCCTGAACTTCTGATTTTGAACCCTGTTTCCAACATCATAAACTCCATACTGGCTGTAGTATTATTATACATGGTGTTCCTATTCATTATATAAAGCATCCATATAACACAAACACTGAGAGCCATTTTTAAATAATTTGGTAGATTCATAGATTACCTATTTTGATCATCCAAATGCGTTCATAATTTAATTAATATGTAGTGGCTTTATAAAACTTTAGGAAGTTAATGTTATTTGTATTTGTGTGAAATATGTGTGATACATCTTTTCCAAATATTTGTTTAGTACAAGAATGTGCATAAAGGAACCATCGACGACGATTGATCGATCGACATCGATCAATCGTAGTGGGTAACGACCCTGCCTACGAAGCTGGAGCTCCCGGGTTCGAATCCCAGGTCGAGTCAGTATTAATATGATGAATATTGATACTGGTACCGGGTCTTGGTTGTTATATGTATGTGGTGTCTTCGCAAAAATATTTATATACATATGTATTATAAAGAATATTTAAGCATGTATATCAGTTATCTAGTAACCCATAACACAAGCATAATACTTGCTTACTTTGGGACTAGATGACGCTGTGTGCGAAGTCCCATGTATTATTATTATTAACCATAAAGATACCATGACCGTAAAAATATAAGCAAAAAAATGTACACCACAGACTAAATATATGCCACTTAATGTTTTGACATATTCACTGTGAAATACAATTTAGTGTGACATACCTACATGTAAAATACACAATGGAAAAACAATAAACATTCTGAAATTACATTTCGTGTGTAATTTAAGAAATGTTAACAATAATAATGACATATGGTCTGCCTAATCTCTGAGTTTGTCATTTTGCTCGGTTTCTAGATCATTTCAAATAATGAGACGGTCTATCTTGATGATTTCTCCAAATATTTATGTAACATTTTCTGCTAAAACTCATGGAAAAACCTAGATGGGCAATAAAGATTTTGATGTAACTTGATAATAATTTCTTTGTTTTTGTTTCACTTTGATATATCTGCAATTGACCATAATAAGATGTTAGCATTTGCATAATCAGATGTTAGCATTTGCATGAATTATTAGGTGACCCCCCAATGGGAATTATCCTATATGGATCATTCAAGACCTCTGTTCGAGTTGCAATGTATGCCATCTTTTGAGTCGCTTGATGTCTCCATCGACTTTATTAGCTCCTTAGCTAGGATGTTTGTGTTTTTTAGTCTCTTTGTATTTTTTACAAGAGTTTTTTGTGTACCAACATGCGCCAGATATTGATCTCAGTACAATGTTTTGAAACCTTTGCAGGATCTCCAGGTTTGATGTACTAGTTGATCCCCGGAGCTGTATGCCAGACCAGATGGGTTTTATGATGCACTTGTATACCTACAACTTGTTATTTAATTATAACGAGGATTGTTTTCCAAACAACCAACTTAAGCGTTTGAATTTCAGGTTTGCTATAAGATATAATAGACATTATTTTGGTTTTTTTTAAGCTGTTCATTCCACACAAAATATTGATATTTAGGCATTTAAGAAACATGAAGAAAAATCTCACAGTCAATTGATTTTTTAATTCCCAGATGCCATAGAAAAAAATGAGAGTGCATTTTAAAAAACTAATTTTGTGTTATGTTCACTTTAGACCACATTTCAAAATTATTTTTGCAAGGCTGCTAACCTTAACAGGCAAAACAAAAAGTAAATTCATTCAATTTTCGACCTAGTGTATAATATGTAATTGAATTTCTATCTTAAACAAAGATTACGATTTAAAAATAAGATATGCACTGAGTTCCCAAAGAAAGTAATTTGTTTGTTGTATAAGCAATATTTTGTTGAAAGAATAAAACATGTAACCTAAATTATATGAAAATATTAAATAGTAGTACTTAAAATAAATCAGAATTACTGTAAATAATTTAGAAAAAAAAAAAATTCATATTTTGTCTTCAACAGCAGACAGAACAATTTCTGTAAATTAAAATCAAATATTGTTTATATTAGTTTTGCATTATGTTTTAAACATAGACATGAATCCATCTGCGTGTCTATCTGTCTATAACAGCTTTGTAACCTCTAATATAACACGATACATAAAAACATGTACGCAATGTGACTAGCCCATTAAACAAAAATGATTACATTAATACAATTTTATTATGTTACTAAGTATAACATTTGTTATGATTGTAATATAAATTTTGATGCATATTTTATTTCATTTAATAAAGACAATTAATTTTTTATTGTCTAGTCTATAATATGTGTTTGTAAATAGACAATTTACATTATGTAGATGTTAATTAATTTATGTCGTATTATAGGTATTATTATTATTAAGAAATATTAAGAATGTGTTTTCAATCATTATAAGTTAGGTAAAACAATAGGTAATGAACTCTTGAATGACATGGCTATTGTTTATGTCACCTAGAGAAGTGATAATTTTAATTAGCACTTATAGATCATTGACATTCATTTGTGACTGACTATAGATACCATCTTAACTTTGGATCAGTGCATGTAATTAAATACAAATCTTGACACATAGAAACAACTAAATATTTTTTTCTAATTGTTGATAAACTGCAAACCTATTCCAGAATTATTGTTGCATCATTATTTATACAGTCAAAATATATTTTATACTAAATCTTTTGCAATAAAGAGACAAAAGACTATATAATTATTCAGAATTGTTAGTTAATTTTACATAATAGGAAATAGGCAAGTCAATATACAGAGCGCACGAAGGCCACAACGGGCGGTGATCCGTAGGTAAAAAATACGCAATTAGAACCGTGGCCTAAATTGAAATTACAAAATATCATTTAGCAACACGGAAGCCACCTTCGTGTTGTCTGGATGTTTATCTTTGTCCTAGAGAAACATAACTATAGATATATTTATGCAAAGGTATTTTTCCTATCGAAGTATCAATAAATTAAATATCATTCCTACCCCAAAATAGTACAGTTAACTGCTAAGAGCTCCCAAATGAATACATTATATCGATTTTATACGAGCCCATGACAATCAGCTGATAGCCCTGTGGTTATTTACATGGCTCCAACGCAGTATAGTTACCCTGAAGATAACAAAGAAAGGATACAGTTTGATGACATCTGTGTCCATGCGACGTTTCCCAGCGCTCGGTGACGACATTATTGTGATTTATTTAATATAAATCACACAATCGGACACGAACACTGGACAAAAGCCACACGCAAAGCGACAGGAACGAAATTCTCGCCCTCGTAGCAGTCAGAAAAATAACATTGTAGTCGTAGTGTAGATAGAAAAACAATGGACATAAACCATAGACAACCATAGAGCTATAAGCTATAATATATAGAAGATGATGTGCAATTATGTGTAACCATGTGTGTAACAATGTGTAATTCACACGGACATAATAGTACCTACTACGAAGGTTCAAAACTGTGCACTTCCGATAGTGTATAATACAAAACTGAAACTTTTTAGTTTGGCATAAGTTCCATTTTAAATTGTACACCTAAAGGAGGCAAAAAGAGTTTGTAGGTGAAAGCTACCGGTGAGTCCCTTTGTCCCTTTCTAACACTTGCCATTAAAAAAAAAAAAAAAATTAGTAGGTTCATTATCGTTTTTTATATAAACGAATACTCGTTTAAAATCTATTTTCTGTGACTTCTGATTTTTAATATGTCTTGGTATTCGGATGATAGTAATATTTTTGAAAGTTATTACCTTACATTTTACAAATTTATAAAAAAAATTTTTTTAAGGTCTATATATACAATAATATAAGCTTTAATACGGGCACTTTTAAAACGAGATTTTGGGTAATTTTGACGTATGTGTTGTTAAAGTTAAAGTTTTCAACGTCATATAACTAAGGTGACCATAATATTTTCTTAAGTTAGTAGGAATTTTTTGTGAGAATTTAAAAAAAAATAGATAAATGGTTCAAAATATCCAGTTTTTTTTACAGATCAAACGTTAAAAATAAAAATATTTTGATATAGTAAAAAATATGATTAAATTTATAGAATAGCTTAGTACTTACGCTAAAAAAACCAATGGAAAATCAGACAGAAAATCTAAAATGTTGAACTACATGAGTGCAAAAAGGAGTCAGCAGCACGAATCAGTCCAGCGTACGCAAATGTTTCAGCGTAGAATGAATATAGAAAAACATATATAATAAAAAAATACAAAGCAACATTCATAATATAGACAGAAGCCCCACCGTAAACAGAACGATCATCATCCGACCGATCGCGGCATGTAGTACGATTTGTTTTCCATCACGAAATTGATTACGCTTGTAACATATATGCGAATCATCTTATTACATTGATATCGTATGATGACGATGGATCAAAACATTCACCGTCCCAAATGTCACCTAAAACGTTATCACGTTAGTACTAGCATTAAAAAGTGTTACTTTTGGTTTTATTTGTTAAAGTAAGCTAAAATCAACTTGTCAATTGAAATTACAGGATTTGTGAAAATTTCTGCTGTATTGGTTTTTTGGTTTAAGTTTTTAATATATTCTTCATATCTCATTAAAAATGGATAAAAAGTCTTGTACAAGATACTATGGAAAAGAATCAGTGCGTAATTGTCGCAAATTTTTTCACAGGTAACTTCAATTATAGTTTAAAAAAACTGGTCAGTAGTAAATCTTACATTGTTGAATTTAAAGCAGTCCCGAGGAGAGAACCAAGAACAAGTTTTTGAAAGGTTTCTAATAATAAATTGCGATTTGCTTGAAATTTATAAAATAAAAGTGTTAATGTCATTACGGAAACTGTCTGATCCGGCTAATCTCCGAAACGGTTGATCCGATTTAAATGAAACATTGCAGACATGAATAGGGCGTTGTCAGAAGTGACATAGGCTACATTTTATCGTAAAACTACTTTTCCCACTTAACCAATATTTCTTATCTCTGAGTCCTGCACCGGCGCTCAAATGCAAGACATTTTAGTCTTGGAAATACTGTTTCGGAAGCTTGAGTATTTTAAATTAGGTGACCAGCTCCTTTCTGGAGCTGGTCACCTGTACAAAGTTATATTTTTAGGTGCCCAAGCTCGCATAAGGCAGTAAAGCGTGACATTTATGAGAAATATATTTTAAGCATTGATATTTAGAAATATCCTAATCTTCTGTGCAGCGCGTTTAGGCTCATTAGGACAGTTATAACGAGATATGTCCTGAGTGATGGGTCCTGGGGGCCCGGCCGTGCAAAAATACGTAACTTATCGCGCTTGGCTACTTGGCTTGGCCATCCAGACCAGAGGTAGCTTTATTTCTGTGTTCGAATCGGAGATTTGTATTCAAAGCAGTATTATTTATAAGGGAAGCCTGTCACTAATCTATTAAGGTGATTAAGGTCTATCTTTGAAGCTTTGATTCTTAAGTGTCCTAACTGTTTCACAATTTATTTTGGAGATGATAATCATCCGCCGATGGATCATGTTTTAGTACGGGTTGCCACTTTTAATGACTAGCTTTCTAGAACTATGTTTTGAAAAATAGAGTTTCTTAATAATAATAGAAGATAGCGTAAATACTATATACAAATGTCATGACGAACTAAAATCATAAGTTTGATCATAGTTATTGATTGCTGATTCTTTTCTGGATTACGCACTTGATTTGACTTGATGCACTTTTTGATGACTTTGTGATTAATTTTTGTTTTTGGTATGGCTACGAAACCACGTGATTCGACACGCAATTTTTGTTTTTTGGCAGTTTTTTAAGGTGTCGGCAATTAAGACTTTAATAATTTTTCTCTTACCTTTTCTTTCTTTAATCTTTAAGAATCATTGCTTCCCTGCCAACTTTTCCATCACGCACATCCGCTATTTAGATTTTTTCATCTTTTCTCGTTCTTTTTAAGTATATTTGTTATTATAGAGCACTAGCAACAAAACTCAAGTTGAGAGAAGAAAAAATATAAATAAATTATTGTCACCCTAGAAAAAAAGAGGCAAAGGGACTTGGACCTCGCTATTTCATTTCCTCGTTTCGCAGAGCCAAGTGCACTGTCAATATTATGTTAAATTATTGTTAAATGTTTCAATGTAATTCACTATTGCCCGTATGCTATTGCCATGGCTATTGCCGATTTCGAAGGAGTTATTTATACTAAATCTATCAAAAATACATAATGTATTCTAGGTAAAACAAATAAAACGTAACTAAGGTTATATTATTTCTAAACAACTAGTAAAGTACTTTTTAAATCCGGTTATATCCTATTTACATCGCAATCTTACAATTAATTCAGCGTAAATTGTTGACCTCAGATGCATAAGATTTTTTTTTTAAAAGAAGGCTAATAATATTGTATGAGCGTATTGACGCTCATAAAATATTATCAGTAGGTACAATTTGAAACAAGATATTGATCCTCTTTCAAATTGTACTTACTGAAATATATAATTTTTTTTTAAATACCAAAATCGTTCTCAATACTTGAAAAAATTATCGATGCTATATATATCGATAGTTTTTGGTTATTGTTTTTGTCACTTACCATATTCTGAACAGAGAACTATTAATTTCGTTAAGTATTTGAAAACTGACAAACTATAAACGTAATACATACGAGTAACTGTAATAAAAACCAACAAAACTGACTTTATTTCTCCCAGAACAAAACAATCATTTAACAATATTAAAAAACTCATTGGCAGTTATAGGAACTGTCGACAGAAGTGAAAAATTAGAACTTTTAGTATTAAAATTTGAATTTTCCTAATGTTATTAAAATTATCAACATCAATCTGGTTTTCACATCTATAGAGACTCCAAGTCATGAAGCAGCTGCCAGCGACACGAAACTAAGTAACGCTTTGGCCTTACTCCCTACACTCAGTAGTTAGTAGTGGGGATAAAGGGAACCACTGGCTTCTCGTGTGAAAGCCGATTGTTCGTTATATCTCGCCCACTTATATTATTTAGCGTGACGCATTTTCGTGTCATTTAAGGCTCACCCCGTGCCATAAGAAGTTTCACTTCAAAACTTGATCGTGTCTCACTCTATGACTCACTCAGTCTAGTTAAGTGTCCTGTGATCTAGTCTCAGTGGCTCTCACCCTATGTCTATATTGTTTTGTCTATGATTATGACAGCCGCTGAATCCAGTCAAGTGTTACCATCTTAGGGTAATGTACCCCAAATTTAAAGTATTTTTTTGGGTTTGAAATTTGTTAGGGTCAAAAAGTAAAATTATTGAAATGAAAAAGTAAGGAAGTTAAATTATTTTCACAAATAAAGTACAAAACGGAATTTGGTCGCGATATCGTAATGAAAACGATACTTTAGTTTATGTAGTTTAAAAAGACAAAATAATCACGATTTGTTTAATTAAATCACCTATTGCTCAACTAAATGTTGGGATGAGCAAATAAACGTAAAAACCAAAATAATAACAGTTTTAATTAAGATTTTTATTGTATAGATTATCTTTTGACGCGTGAAGTCGAATTACTTTTATTTAAAATTTCACCCGGACGATGCCAAGAACCATTGCTATTTATTAAATATTTTTACAGTTTAGGTCAATTCTAGGGTAATTTTTTGCAATAACTATTAACTAGGGTAAAGACTTCTTAGGAGGTGGCAATGCTGCAGCCGAATTAAATTCTTCGCGTGTGTGACATGTGTGTGACTCCGTCCTATGAACATTATTTATATTTCAGTTTTTAAATCTAATATTAGTACCTACATTATTCCTGCTTCCAGTTGTAGTTCCCGTGGTACATTAAAATTTAAGTAGACATGGAAACATGTGTTGCGATGTGAATCTCGTATTGCGTAGATGACCGCAGTTTTGTCATTTATTTGTTAGAACATTAATTTGTGCTAAAATAGTATTTTTCTTGCGTTTTACGGCCGCGATAGATGCCGGCAAATGTGAAGAGCTGGTAATTAATGGACTTCGCGCTTGCACCAGGCTAACTATGGCCAAACCAGGGATTGTATCGTTCGACCAGAATGACATGTCCAGGTGCTCACCGTTTGACTTACATTATTGAATCCATTTCGTTAACCCTCGTATGTTCATAAAATTGCACTTACGTATTGTTATTTTACTAGCATTTTTAAGAATATAAACAGTAGGAAACCACTATCAAATTCTGAACTATTGAAAATGATGATTATGTTTGGTAGGTCTAGTCTAAGTTACACTTTACAATAATGTTTCCTGATGAAAAGTGACTAAATATTGGCTCAGCTTTACAAAGAAGGAATAACATGGTAGTGCTTTCTAATGTTGCCTGCTGGAAAGTTAAGAAATATATAATCAGGCTTATAGAGGAGGGTTGTAGAAACCTCATGCAGTAAATATTTTTTTAAGGAAATGCGAAAAAAAATATAAGACTTATTAGTGGCTTGTCGTTTCGCTCCTCGCATTATCACAGGCAAACAATAAGCTAACCTATTTTTTTTTTAAAAGATGGACCATTAACCTATCTTAGCCGGATTTCAAATTGATCATTGTTATGAATACTATTTTCATCAGACAGCATTAGAAAGCCAACCCTAGGAAACAGTTATTTTTATTAAAAAGTCAATTGTGAAAAAAAAAAACACTTAAGATATTCGCTAAAACCCAAGTGAAATAAAAAAAAAAAATACAATAAAAACCGAATGTATGGGCACTCTAACTACTGTTCCGATCCGCTAGGAACATAAAAATTGCCATGCAAAATGAATTTTTATCTGTTACTAAAGTTAGGTTAGGAAATTCATACTTTCTTTTTATTTGAATAAACATAGTGTTTTCAATATATATTTTTTTGATAGTTTTATCTTGTTATAATAATGTTCTTTTTATGATTAACGGCTTTGTGATTGTTGTTCGTGTTTAAAATTGATTTTAAATATCTAATGATTTGATTTTCTTTTAAGATTTGTTGACATATTATTATTTTTCTCATGGTATTTTTTTGTTAAACAGTGTCGCTTAGTGTGTTTTACTGTTATCAATTTACTATAATGTTGACGTCTTATTCTCTCTATGTACAGCCAGCCCCAAATATTTAATGGGGCTTACACGGAAGGAATGCATGAACCTTACATAGTAAATATTTTGACAGAAATAAGAAAAAAATAGGGATATTTAGTGGCTCATCACTCCGCTTTGCTTTGCTCACATTATCACAAACATAACTTAACCTAACCTATTTTTATATTGGCTTAGATTAGGGAGTCTGAGCCAATACAACAGAACCAGTGTGTGAGATTTTACTATTTTCATGTAAAATAGGAATACAAATGCTTTCATAGGTGCGCTAAAGAAATTTGAGAAGTTTCTGAACTGAATCACAATTTTGCAATCTTAACCCCATAATAAGAGTTACTACATGATTATTGCATTACATTTTATACAATACTTATAATGTTAGTCGATTTCATTAATTTTCTTTGATGGACTTAATTAACAATATTAGCCATGGACCCACTATGAAATTATTGAATGCTATTCCTGCTTCTGAAGTAAAACTTGTGATAGTGAAATTGGAGTAAAGGTAAGAGGAGGAGCGATGGGGAGACTTTTGTATTCTGATGTACCACCACCTACCTACCTACCACTACCACCCCTCCGTTGAAAATGCACAGTTCTTCAGTTACACTTTGTTAAAATTTGCAAAAGTCCAAAACCAAACCAAGTTTTAACTCAATTATTTCAGTAGTGATTAGAGAGCTTTTTTAAAAAAAAATTGTGAGTGAAAAGCCCTCTGCCTTTTCACTCACTCACGCTCAAAAAAACTCACAATTTATGCAAAAGTGTTGATTTTCAAAATATTTTTGTGCTCTCTGGTACTAAAAAAAAAACCATGTCTTATTAAATTTATTTGCAGCAAGCTTTCATCAGAGATCATTCCATACACTTGAAATTTTCATGAAGTTATATATCACTATAGCCACTACAAGAACAAATAATAAAAATAAAATAAAGTTAAAAATTAAAGGGGGTCCCCACACAAGAAACATGTTTTCTATTATGTATGGTGGTACAGAACCCTTTGTCTGCGAGTTTGCCTTGCACTTGGCCAGTTTTTTCTTTTATAATCAATCCATATCACTTAATATTTAAATTATTTTTTCTTATAGTGTCCATAGTAAACCATAAATAAAGTGTAGCATTAAGTAGCTAAAAATAAATAACTAATATGAGAGCAGAAATTTAAAAAAATCTTGTATGTAACTGAAATAATGAAAAAAATTAATAGCTTAAAATAACTTAACATAATACAATAGTGGACAAATTTTTTTAAAATTATTTTATATGAAAGGGTTTTTAAATATATCTAAAAGTGAAAGAATTAAAAAAAAAAAACAAATCATTAGGTATTCACAAAGGTATGAATGCATTATGAATGTTTAAAATGTCCTGTTAGACAGAGAGGGCAATGTATGACATCAGGCCTATGTGTGACATCAGGCCATTTAAAATAATGTTAAACGTTGTGTTGCAAGAAAGAGACAGAGATAAAAATTTAAAAGCTTATAATTTCTATGTTCTTCAACTGAATATGTTCATAAATTTTTTTATATATAAAATCAATTTTTATATTTTTTTGATAAATATAATAAATTTTATATTAGCCAAGTACCTTATTGTAGTATGATTACCTATTATTCAACCACATTTCTTATTTAGAAAATTATAATTCCAATACATAACAACGTTTTAGTCAGACCGGGTCAACGAATGTTTGTTTATTGAACCTGTCTTGTAAAATGTCAGTTTAATTTTAACTCTGCATTAGCTTTAGTTTTACCGGAAAATTTAGGTCACGTATGCTTGACTGTTGTTTTTTAGGGCTCCGTACATCAGAGACAAAAAACCGTACACTGTTAGGATCAATATTGTGTATGTTCATCCGCCACAGCTTAATTTCTCCGAATCGGCTGGAACAAAAAGTTGTCATTAGCTACATATACAGAGTTAAGCATGGAGTGAATTAATTTGACAGCAGCGTTTGGTTTTAATAATGTCATAAATGTCAGTCTGTGAACTGACACTATCGAAGTGACATTATGCAATTTTGCGCGGTTGAAACCGGCGCGCGGGGATTTATCCGGGGTGAAGAGCGGCGCGCAGGGACCTTGCGCACTGAAACTCGGACTAAAACTCGCCATCTTACACCAGCTAGATATGGTATGAGTGTTAGAAGGTAAACGCAGAAGAGGGCTTCTAGTCAATTCTTACTTTTATGGAGTTAAGTGACCAATCACGGATGTTTAGCGTAAACGAATTGTTATAAGATGAATTTTCGGGTGCAATTTAGAAAATTTAAAAAAAATATTTAAGTGCTTCACGTGACGTATTAATGAAAGTCCCACCCGTTAACAGAAGTAGAAATTAACATTTTTGATAATTTTAATCCTCAAAATACATTTAAAAAAAAATCCTAATATGATCATAGTTTAACCTAAACGGTAAACAAATTTTCAATCTGGGGGTTAGTTAGGGACAAATTTTTCCAACGCAAATTGACAAAGCAAGCAATGTGGTATCAAATGAAAAGGCTTGTTATGCGAAATGCAAACTATTTTTTTTTTTTTTGTATAAAAGATACTTTAAAAATTCGCAAATATATTTGCGAATTTTTAAAGTATTGTTGTATACAACATATAAAGAGATGTTGTATACAACATCTCTCTTGATCTCCAAAACTTCTGAGTCTTAAAAAAAATGGCTTATGAAATATAAAGCCTAACTCATTTTACAGGAAAACCTAAACGAAAAATCTGTTTTTCAATTCGCATGAGAAACGGAATATATTCATGAAAAAAAAAATGCTTATAAAATTTTGTGCTGATTTCGTTGAGGTAATAATTTAAATTTTATAAATATAGTATAAGTAAAATTTTTCAAGTAGTTACTATTGTAACCTATATAAACGAAGGAGTCAAATTCAAAATATAGCCTTTTGATCTTACTTAAACCCATAAAAGTACAAACTGACTAGAAGCCCTCTTCTGCATTTACCGTCTAACCACTCATACTCTAGCTAGCTGGTGAAAGATGGCGAGTTTCAGTCCGCAAGGTCCCCGCGCGCCGGTCTTCACCTCCGCGAAATCCCCGCGAAATTGCGTTTAACATTTTCGATAGTGTGAAGTGACATTTCTGACTCTATTAAAACCAAACGCTGCCGTTAAATTTATTTACTATATGCTTAAACCAAACATAGGTAATACATTATTTTTTAGCTGAACGATTTCCACGCGAGTCCGACTCGCACTTGATCTTTTTTTTTGACACAGATTTCATAATGTCATAAATTACGATTCCGAGATTAATGACTTCTTCTTCATCAGCCCATTTTCACCCCACTTCAGGGGCTTAGGCCTCCCCCAAGGTGTAGGGGGCTTGGAGCTTAAATCCACCACGCTGCTCCACTGCGGATTGGGGATTGTAACGACCACCATCTATTGACACCGCCCGGGACCGGATAATGATAACGATCCGGACAGGAAAGATTAATGACTATAGGATCATAAAGAAAATAATAAATATTTTAATGAGTTGAGTTATTTTGTAATAGCAGAGGATCCGAATTAGAAACGACCTTCGCCCGTCTGTTTAATGGATAAAATGTATTTTATATAAAATTAAGTTTTTTAAAAAATATATCGCGAGTGGGTTGGCTAAAAAATTCCAGGGCAAACTATGATTAATTAAAAATTGAAAAATTACGTTTTATTAAACATTGCACTCACCATGAGTTTAGTAAATTAATTTAATACCAACTGAAAGTGTGAAACCTATAGAATATTCAAGAATATTGAACTGTTTTGAATAAAAATGTATAATAATCTAATTCAAATCTTAAATTTTTTTATTACTTAACTTGGAAGATGTCCAAATTATTTTATATGGTTATAAAAAACTCCTAATTTATCTTGTGTACCACGTGCGTCGTATACCCTATTTTTACGTGTGATTCAGCTAGATAACTATTTCGAATGGCTTAAGGAATATAGGACTTCAATCATAGTTTGTCGAGAAACCTAAACGAAAATATAATTTTTTTGTCATTGGAAATGGCTTTCATTTCGTTGGAGTATAGGGGATCATTTAGGGGTTTTGTGGCAGATTGCACGAAGAGTTTTCGAGATATCGGGATGAACGTAGTGTAATACACGCAGCTCGGCGAGTTCTACAAGATGGTAAAAAAAAATTGGAAAAAGTTCAAAAACAAAAAAATTATCGGCAAAAAACGAAAAAAAAATCGCAATTTTTTTCCCCGATTTCCATTTTGGGAGCCCGATATCTCGAGGACTAGGTCCGAATAAGAAAAAAATAAAAAAACGGCTCGGGGTGATTAGACGGGGGATCGATTGAGACTAAAATTGTTACAATCGGACAACCGGAAGTAGTTAAGGGTGCCCTTCGTTGGAAGTCGGATATGCGTCGGTGTTACATTTCGTACTAATTCGGTTTGTTCGATCGAAATGTCGTATAGAATGTTATATTTCGAAGTTCTAAGCTTATTCAGAGTAATTTTTTTTGCGAAAAAAATTTATTTCGAAAAATATTATCCAAAATATGAGTGTTTACTTTAATCCGTTAGGTTCATTTCCAATGTCGTAAGAAGTTCGTGCGAAAGCAGGAGATCCGTTGATTTTTTTTAAGGGGAGTGTGGCAAATTTCCTTACAAACAACATTAAGGTTGCATTCCATTAAACCTTAATCGATTGACAAAAAAAATATAGTGCGCAGGTCAATTGGGTTCAACCGTTTTTATTTTTTTTTTACTATTTTTATACATCGGAATAAAATACTTAAATAGGCGGGGTTTTTTTTTCGAAATCGCTTTATTTTTAACAACATGTTCAACACGAAAGTGATTACATTTTCACAACATGTGAAAAATAAAACAGTATCGAAAAAAACGCCGTGCATTTAAGTATTTTTTTCTTTTGATGATGTATCAAAATAACTTAAAAATAAAAACGGTTGAAGCCAGTTTTTGGTAATCTAAATACTTACAAAAATTAAACATAATTGACGACCGCTTAGCCTAGTGGGTAGCGACCCTGCCTACGAAGCTAGAGGTCCCGGGTTCGAATCCCAGGTCGGGTCAGTATTAATATGATGAATATTGATACTGGTACCGGGTCTTGGTTGTTATATATATAAAAAATATATATATATATTATAAAGAATATTTAAGTATGTATATCAGTTGTCTAGTAACCCATAACACAAGCATAATACTTGCTTACTTTAGGACTAGATGGCGCTGTGTGGGAAGTCCCATGTATTATTATTATTATTATTATTATTAAAATTAATCAAAATACGCCAAAAATATTTTTTTTACGCCAATCGGTTAATGTTTGATGGGGTGTAACCGTTAACGCCGTTTGTATGGAAATTTGCCACTACACACTCCTTTTAAATTCCTACGGGAAATGGAAAATATTCGTGAAGACAAAATGCGTATGAATTGTGTTGCTTAATTTCCCCGAATAAGTACTATTAAGTTTAATGGATAACATATTCAACATTTTTCGTTTACAATGCGGCATCATGTGTACGTACTTTTTAAGTAACCACAAACAAGTGTAATTTCTTTTGGGGCCCAAAAAAATCAGCATTTACTTATCGTACTATATTTAAAAAATAATAATTTTTTCTATCGTAAACAGACGAATAAAAACTACATAAAACTCTAACTGGAATTATGAAATTGCACCAAAAAGTAATATTTAGATTTTTCAACAGCCGAAGTCAAATTGAAAAAAAAAAAAAAAATTGCGTTTGTAGGAACTTTTTTCCGTTAACTTTTGCTTTCGTTAAACTACCGTGAAATGGAACAATTTTGCGTGTTGACATAACAGTTTGATTTTGACTCCGTTTCTGTTTCTATAATATTTCTTTAATGTAGTATTTGTCAATACTCCGGTTAGACGAGACTCAGTTAATAATTATTATGTATAGAATATAAAGATCAAAGTTTCGATAGTATACGTCACGTATTTAGGGTGGGCCCATTTCCCATACAAGAAAAAATTTCACCTTTGAGTTAAATTAAAATAAAACATAGTAATCCACCAACCCGCACTGGATCAGCGTGGTGGATTAAGCTCCAAATCCTCATCCGCCTGAGGGCAGGCCTAAGCCCCTGCAGTGGGGCATAATGGGCTGGAGGAATGTTAAAAATAGAACATAGCAGGTAATGCAATGATTTATAGTACGGAACTCCCTCTACGAAAATCCGACTCGCACTTGACTGGTTTTTTTACTAAACAGGCACATACAAATACAATCGCGTGACAAATGTAAAACAATGTCGCGTGACATGCAAACGGCAACGCGTGTACATTTATTTATAAGAAAATGATCATATCTCACGAAATATTTATGAAATTGCCATTTTTTATATTTTTTGTTTAATTACATGAGATACGGCGTCGTGCTGGATTTATTAATAAGTTTTAAATAATTGGTTTCCACCAATTTGTCGCTACTGTTTTATTAAAAGTCGTAAAACATTAAAAAATTTAATCAAAATTTTTCTATTAAGGGGGTAGGCTTTTCATACAAAAAAAAAGGATCGGCCCGTGTCTATTCCTCGCTATATTTCTTTTTCAATATTTACAGGGAAAATATGTGTAATAGGGAAAATTCTGTCTCAGGGCGGTATGATTTTGTATTTAAAAAATGTATTGTTTAGTTGTTTTAGAATAAATCCCTGAAAAACATAATTTCCGCCGGTTCTTTATTTTTGAAAATAATGAGCCGGAAATTCGATATTAATACGCATTAAAAAAAAACACTGCCCTAGGGACAGCTTTTCTTAATGACCCTGCAAATTTTGGTTGCAATTCATACACATTTCAGGGGTGGAAAGAGTCACGGCCCGCAAGCTGTTTCGACGGGTATTTTATAGGTATTTTGTTCTTGTCGTCTGTCACTCAGGAGTAGGCCGGGAAAGAGGGATTGAAACGGAAATAGCAATGCCAATTCTAAGCTGCTCATTGAAAGACTATCCCCTTAATGATATTTTTATCGTTCCTTACTCAAAGGATACCAACAAGAACCCTATTACCTATTACTAAGCCTCCGTTGTCCGTTAAAGCTGTGTCATTTAACCATAATAAGTAGAAACTTGTCACAGAATGTCTTACTATGGCCGCTACAGCAAGAAACGATAAAAATAAAATCAAAATTAAAGGAGGTCGCCATACAAGAAACGTGTTTTTTTCGAAGTTTTTGGTAATTGATAGTTGAGAGATCATTGCTTTCACTTGAAATTTTCATAAAAAAAACCGACCAAGTGCGAATCGTACTCACACACGAAGGGTTCCGTACCACCATACAATATAAAAAACGAGCGCGACGTTAATCGAACTTAACCATTAATCGTTATTATTATGTAATTTAAGAATTATTGTATAAATGTATTTCAATTTTATTTCGTTAGTTATTTAGAAGGCGCTCGATCCTCTCTGGCTAATCCAAAAAGTAATAAACATGAGTGCACTGATACTAGAGTCAATTTTTATTACAGTGAACCTTTGACTTTAAGTATCAATTGTGAAGAGATTAAGCTCTGCAAAGGAAAGCGTAAATTTATAGTACCTAGTAATACAGTGTAGTTTTCATCATAGAATGTTTTTTTTATTATTATCTTTTACTATAACGTCACAAAGATAAAATGCATCTAGTTTTCGCTTATTGGATAAACGCTGTCATTTTATATGGAATTTTTACAAAATTTTTACTTATAAAAGTACATTTTATAAGTTAATCTGTTACTCGTTAAATAATACAGTCTAGTTAGCTGTGATAGTTTTCCTTTTAACTACGTTATATATACTTCTGTCATAAATCTTTTAGCTGGTAGAGTGGGGGGGGACATGCTCTAACAAAAATTAGAACTTTAAGAGTGCATATCTCAAGAACTGTTGATTTGAAAACTGTTCAGTTGGAAAAAAATTGTTTATAAGCTTGATATAATTTTTTAAGACCTATCGTTTTGTACCTCTCGCGTTAATATATAATGAATTTTTTTTTCAACAGTTACATGTATGGCGACCTACCCCAAAAATTTTTTTTTCTAAATTGAACTACGTCGTTGTGTAGCAGTTCATAGATTACACCTACTTTCCAATTTTCATCTATATATTGCCAATAGTTTCCGAAAAAAACCACAGACAGACGGACAAAGCGAAACTTTAAGGGTTCCTTTTTTGCCATTTGGCTACGGAACCCTAAAAATTCGCAGCAGCTGCTATAACAGCACATAATAAATTATAAGTAAAAATTATAATAGTAATTACTTATAGCTAAAAATATATTTAAATTTCAAATTTATTTTGAATATTTTAATTCCCTGAAAATTATACAAGTATAATTTTAAAAAAAATTTCGTAATATGCATTTGCTTACTTTTTTCCCAATCGACTATTTTAATTTCCATCTGTATTGAAAGTTAATTTATGTCCTCACTATTTTTTACCTGAGACTCAGCTCCCATGTATTTATTCTATTTGATTTGTTTTACATTCCATGGGAAATTTCAACCAGAATATACATACAGTAGCTTATCAAATCAAATTTGTATATCAGTTTCAAATGTATATAAGTTGCCTGGTACCCATAATACAAGCTTTGATTAGTTTGGGACCAGATGGCGCTGTGTGGGATGACCAAGGATATTATGATCCTTCGATCTATCTCCTGTTTATTTGTTTAATTATTTGTTCTGTGTCTTTGCATAAAATATCAATGCAGTAAATCAATATAGACATATTTATGTTTTGCCAACCTAAGCAGTTCATCATCATCATCATCATCAGCCCATTTTCCCCCTGCAGGGGCTTAGGTTTCCCCCAGGGTGCGGAGGGGGTTTGGAGCTTAAATCCACCGCGCTACTCCACTGCGGGTTGGGTATTGTAACGACCGCCATCTATTGACAGCGTCCGGCACTGACTGCTTAACGTGCTCTCCGAGGCACGGAGTCAGTGATAGTTAATGTACTTAAGTCAGAAAAACTCATTGGTACACGCCCAGATTCGAACCATGGCCCTATGGCCTTATAAATTTGAGACAGGTTCGTTGCGCTTTGGGCTATCACGACACCTAAGCAGTTATCAGTTTTTATTTTTTTTATATTTTTGTATTTTTAATTTGCCGAAGTATTAAAGTTTTGCTATTTGTATATACTTGTCAATACTTGTAAAATTTTGAAAAGAGTAACTGCTGAATTTCTTTTCGGTTCTTATAGAAGCTATATTATGAACCAACAGTGACTAAAAAAAAAATTAAACATTAAATGTAACTTTACTATAATAAATTTTGTCGTTAACGTTAAAGTCGTTAAAAGCCACGAACTCTCACTGGAGCAGCGTGGTGGATTAAGCTACAAGACCCTCAAGCCCCTGCAGTGAGGCATTAATGGGCTGATCATATGGTATGGTATATATAAATCTTGACGATTCAAGTACTTGCCTAAGTCTACTTGAATAAAAATATTTTGATGGATTGATGGTATTATATGATCATTATGTTTATTTGTGCGTAACCAAAACCCAAAGTCGCGTTTATTGAATTTTTGTCTGTCTGTCTGTTCGTCCGGGCTGAACTAATTTTGACGGTACTTTCACTGGCAGTTAGAGGACTTTTTAGAGAATGTTAAAGGGTACTTTTTATTCTGGAAATATTTATGGTTCCTGCATTAACTTGAAAAATTAGAAATTATGAAAGCCACGCGAACGAGGTCACGGGCATTCACTAGTGTAATATTATAAAGATATTTAAGTGTGTGTGTCAGTTGTTTGGTATCCATAGTACATGCTCTGCCTAGTTTAAGACCCCGTTCGTTCAGTTTATTCCAGGATAAAAAGTAGCCTACGTTACTCTTCAGCTTATAAACTACATCTGTGTAAATAATTATAGCTGTCCCAGCAAGCAGAGCCGCGGGCAGAAAGCTAGTATCACAAAAAAAATTTAAAATTACTTAAATTATAATTTTCCGCAACAACTAAAGCAATATTTTTGTTGTCATCCCTCAGCTGGTATTTTGGCGGGATGTCGCGTGCGGAAGCGACGCGACTGCTACTCAACGAGACGGAGAGTGGGGTGTTTTTGGTACGAGACTCGAACACGATACTCGGGGATTACGTGCTCTGTGTCAGGTAACGTATTTATACCATAGAGTAAAGAATAACCACGTAGAGTTGCCAATCCGTATTTGTCTATCAATGTCTATCCGTATTTTTTTTTGTTGCATCATAATTTGAAGATGCTTACCCATCGCTAGTTTTATTTCAGAAAATACGGCTTAAAACAGGGACGATCAATAAAAAATATTTCTTGTAGACGCTATAATGTTTGTACCCTTGAATATAATAAGGTGGCGAATTTAAAAATCTAAAAGTCAGATGGTGACAATAGTTTGAGTCGAATGTTCGAAGCCAAGTATCAGAGTGAAGATGAAGGTCAAGTTCAGAAACGAAATAAATGAATTTTCAGTATTAATGACATGCAGATTTTAAATAACTGAAGACGGGGAGAGTGTGGTTTAATAATATGATATTAAGACGCTGACAACAGCCGACGGCTTTGAGCAATAGATTGGCAATGCGTCGAACCAACCACTGTCGATTTGGGTACCTATTGGTGAAAAAGACGCAAATATTCACTTCTAGGTACACTGTTGAATTAAATTCGCAAATCCGTAAAAAAGAGAAGTGTATCTGATTAATTATTAATATAAATTAGCGAAGTTTTTTAACAATGTGTATGTAAATTTTGCACACCTTACAACGCGCGAGCGTTTATAATAGACGTTTTAACAACTAAAGATATAGAATTATACAATTATTGCATTTTTATTAATTTATTTTAGTATATAAAACGAAAATTGTGATAAAAAAATATATATACCGATGTCCGTTGGTCTGTGTGCCAGTGTGTTTTAAGGATCCAGAAAAATATAAGCAATGGATTAATATAAATCTTCTTAAATACATTTCTGTTCATCCTTAGGATTAGCTTTATTGATTTGTGTTGTGGCGCTACGTGATTAAAATATTTATTGAACGTAGATCACATTACTTGTCCATTGACATGGTTAACATTTTTTTGCAGAGAAGACGGCAGAGTGTCGCACTACATAATTAACCGCATAGTATCAGCAGACGGTACGGTGACTGGGTACAGGATCGGTGACCAGCTCTTCGCCGACATGCCTGCTCTGTTGGCGTTTTATAGAATGCACTATTTGGACACCACGCCCTTGGTGCGTCCGTTGCCCCAGAAGCCTAAGGTGCCGGCGCAGCAGCAGCAACATCAGGTTCTGGAGCTAGTGATCGCCAAGTTCGATTTTGATGGCAGTGTAAGTTATTATATTAATTTCTTTGTATTTATCTGTAAGTGATTGTGAGTGTAAGTGATCTCTAGGGCACATTTTATGTATAGCGCGAACAGCCTTTTTTGCAAAATAAAAACATTAATATCAGCAGCACTACCCCACAGCAAAATACCATATGACAATATTGTGGAAGTAACTGAAATCCACATAACTGAAATACACCAATCTTGTTGTCGCTGTGTCTGTCAGAATTTTAATTATTTTTACTGCCAAAACTGTGGAACTAAGTTCATTTCAAAGATTAACTATATGAGGACTCTATTGGAACTTGTCCAACATTATACCTAGAAACACTGCAGTATCAATTATATCCAATTCCCCATCCCCAATTACTACGCTTGTTTTGGTGTGTTTTACATTAGGTGTAATGAATTTAATATATACATTTAGTTTTTTTCTCAGTTAGTTATAAGTTATTTACACTGAACCAGTTTACTACTTTTGATCTAGCATTGTTTACATCGTCAGAAACCACATGTTGCCGTTGAATTTTAAATAAAAGTGAGGTGTCATATGCAATATTATGGTTATCCTTTACAAGGCGAGGTATGTCGTTTATGTAGATGAGAAACAGGAAAGGCCCCAGTATCGAACCCTGTGGCACGCCTATTGCAACCAGTGACCCTGAGGGTTGTATAAAAAGCGGTATAATTAATGTATTTAAATAGAAGGAGATTACGTTAAAAAATATTCCTTCTTCTAATTGCTGTGTTTTTTACCATTACCAGGAGTATTTGATTGGGCCTCATGTGTGTAAACCTATGTTCATAAATTTATACATCAATTTCCGTGAGTACGGTATAATGCACGGATCTTTTTCGCTCTGATTTGCTTGCGAATGACTCAACGCGCAGGTTCAGTCGCGGCAGCGAGGGGTAGTAGTGGGAGGTGGACCACGCGCGCGAGTGCGTAGTGTGAACTATCCTACCTCCGCGTTCTTATTTTATGCTATTGCGACGCTTTCTGTATATAACTTCAAAACGGCAAAGAGTCATGCGTTGTACTGTACTACTCACATAACACATTTTTTAAATAAATCCTTGACATGTCTATTGATAAGTTAATCATCTCTACATTACAGGACGCGGACGACCTGCCCTTCCGTCGCGGCGAGAAGCTGATGGTCATCAACCGTGATGAGGAGCAGTGGTGGACGGCGAGAAATGCACACGGCCGCACCGGCTCCATACCTGTGCCCTACGTACAGAGGGTGAAGAATTGCATATGATTATCTAGATATAATGCTCATCATTCAGTTGGTACTTTGTAGTGAACTATTGGTCGAATTTTTTTTTGGTTATATGTCATATCTCTCTTGATACTTTATCAAAATTAATTACTGATACATCATTTTGGAAATTATCTTCACCTTCATCTCAAGTGTAATATACTTGGCCATCTTCTGTCTCAAATGCACAAAAATTAGTTCTATATTGTGTTTCTGACAGTTACACATCTTTGATTGCTGCAAATATAATAATAATAGTACATGGGACTCTCCACTCTAGCTCCAAAGTAAGCGAGTATTATGCTTGTATTATGGGTTACTAGACAACTGATACACATACTTAAATATTCTTTGTAACATATACAAGTATAAATATTTTACACCCAGCACGAAACAAAATAAACATGTCCTTGCACACAAATATTTGTCCCGGGCGGGAATCTAACCCGCGACCTCCAGCTCCGCAGTTAGGGTCTCTAACCACTCTGCCATTTGGTCAGTCAATATTATATTCCAACATGCTAATTTGAGTCAAGCTAATCGAATTTTATTTCAGAAAACTGAATAATTGAAAAGTATTGTGACTGAAAAGCAGGGGCTTAGGCCTCCCCCAGGGCGAGGAGGAGGTTTGGAGCTTAAATCCACCATGCTACTCCACTGCGGGTTGGGGATTGTAACGACCACCATCTATTGACAGCGTCCGGGACCGACTGCTTAACGTGCTATCCGAGGCACGGAGTCAGTGATAGTTATACACTTAAGTTAGAAACACTCATTGGTACACGTCCGGATTCGAACCATGACCCTATGGCCTTATAAATTTGAGACAGTTTCGTTGCGCTTTGGGCTATTACGACATAATATCAGAAAAGAGGTAGGTATTAATATTAATAATACCTGGGACTACTCACACATGGCTATCTAGTCCTAAACTAGGCGAAACATGTATCATAGAACTAGGCAACTGATGTACTTACATAGATATTTTTTTAATAATAAATACACACAATAGATATTTTACACCCAGACAATATCCACATAACAAATAGACATATTGGTGATCAAAAACTTGCCCCAGGCGGAAATTGAACTCGCGACCTTTGGGTAAGTACAGTTGAGATTCTAATCCACTAAACCAATCGGTCAGTTAATTACACAATATATGAGTACTCAAGAGATTCAAATGTATAGAAGTAAATTAATTATGTACCCTTGAATACCTTCTTTGTAACATGTACTTACTAAGTTTCGTGCCGATTAGTCACAAGAGTATCGAGTTTATGAACCGGTAGCAGCTTCTACTTGAAAGTGCCTGTATTAGCCTGATTTGACTTTTTATGTTAACAATTTCCACAGATTCTTGACCCATCAGGGGTGCCGTACCCACCTTCGGAGGCATTGGCACACGTCGCCAACGGTCCACCCAGTCCGCCGCTCAACACGCATGTGCCCAAAACTAATATGCAAGTGAGTTCAGATGCTAAAGTATTCCACGTAACGGTGGCCCTTTATGCGGCCCTCTGCAGGGAAGTCCAACCTTAGGCAATGCAGATGAGAATATTTTTGGTTATTAATTGTTCCCGCCTGAATCAGTCCACTACTGAACCTATGTTACCTGTGGCCTAGATATGATACAAGACAGATAGCAATGAAGGCTCAACTGGGCAACAAAATAATTTTACACTTAACGTTTGTTCGACTTTTTGACGACCGCTTAGCCTAGTGGGCAGCGACCCTGCCTACGAAGCTGGAGGTCCCGGGTTCGAATCCCAGGTCGGGTCAGTATTTATATGATGAATATTAATACTGGCACCGGGTCTTGGTTGTTATATGTATGTGGCGTCTTCGCTTGGTACCCAAAATACAAGCTAATGCTTAGTTTGGGACCTAGACGTTGTTGTGATTGTATGTGATTGTATGTGTTCATAACTTTTAAGGGCTCCAGAGCTAAAACCGTGATACGAGAAACACTTTTAGCTTCATCTTGTCCGTTTGTCCTGTCTTTCACCCCCCTTGTTATTTCTACATCTATAAACAAGCTTTCCCCTCGCGTGGACTACACGATTGTACTGGGACCCCTTTTTCCGGAATAGAAAGTAGCCTATGTTATGTGTAGTAGCCTTCAGCTTATAAACTATATCTATGGAAAAAATTATAGCGATACAACTGTGCAGTTCACGCGAGCGGAGCCGCGAGCGGAAAGCTAGTTTAGGAATTAAATATAGTCGCATGCTATTCGCTGATATTGTGCCTGTTATTACATCATGTTAGGCTCTTTTGCAATATAATAGATGTTTGTTAGACCACTTTTTAATTTAGCCCTCCCTCCTCTCGTTTTTAGGGTTCCATAGTACCTAATAAGGAACGTTTATAGTTTCACTAAGTCCGTCTATCTGTCCGCGATTTAACTCAGAGACTCTTGGTACTTAAAAGCTGTTACTTGGTATGGTTAGACATATAATATTAATCTTTTAAAGCGGAGATAGTTTTTTTTTAGGATTCCGTACCCAAAGGGTACCAATAGAAACCCTATTACTAAGGCTCCGCTGTCCGTCCATCCGTCCATCTGTCACAGGGCTGTATCGTCTAAATCGTAATAAACAGACACTTGAAATTTTCAGAAAATGTGTATTACTATAGTCGCCAGAACAACAAATGATAAATATAAAAAAAAGTAAAAAATTAAAGAGGCTCATTACAAGAAACATGTTTTTTTCGACTTTTTGGTTATTGGTAATTGTGAGATCATTGTTTACACTTGAAATTTTAACAAACTATGGTACTACTATAGCCGCTATAACAAATAAGTTAAAGTATTAGTTAAAAATTTATGGGAGTCGCCGTACAATAAACATGTTTGTTGTTTTTTTTATAACGTACGGTGGTACGGAACCCTTCATGTGCAAATCTGACTCGCACTTGGCCGATTTTTTTACTTATTCTATTGTGTAAGATGTCATTAAATAAGTATTTCAAAAATATTGGGGTATGTAATGTAAAAAATTCACTTCAGAGATCCGTTTGTGAAATATTAAGCCGTTATAGTGGTTAATTTTTGTCATAGTCACGTATACAAATACATTACTTACAAGAGATCCTCTAACTTTTTGTTAACGAAAACTCGGTATGTCTAATTTGTTTTAAAACTTGTATTTATTTACATTATGTTTATCACTATGTTTTTCATAAAAGTTTAGACATTGTCGTAACGTGTGGTTTTATAAAAATACGCTATGAAGGTTACGTTTAATATGCTTGTGGTACGTTGTGATCGCGGCGTACGCAAGTGAATAAAAACGAAAACCGCGAAAGTTTTAGATTAGCCGAAAATAAAATACAATCGGGCGTCCGGGCCTTATGACGTCAGAGCGCGTCGACTTCGATATTATAATGGTTTTAAATATATGCACGTATGTTTTGTAGCGCACGCTTCCAGCTCTAGCGCGAGTGAGGCAGACGCGGGTTCCGAACGCGTATGACAAAACGGCGCTCAAATTGGAAGAGGGAGAAATCGTCACGGTAAGTATTTTAAAAATCAACACTTTTATACAGATATGCATGGATATAATCGTACGTCATATCATACGTGTCGTGATAGCCCAGAGCGCAACGAACCTGTCTCAAATTTATATGGCCCCATAGGGCCATGGTTCGAATCCGGGCGTGTACCAATGAGTTTTTCTGAGTTAAGTATACAATATCACTGACACCGTGCTTCGGAGGGCACGTTAAGCAGTCGGTCCCGGACGCTGTCAATAGATGGCGGTCGTTACAGTTCCCAACCCGCAGTGGAGCAGCGTGGTGGACTTAAGCTCCAAGCCCCCCTCCTCACCCTGGGGGAGGCCTAAGCCCCTGCAGTGGGGTAAAAATGGGCTGATGATGATGATGATGAATCATACGTCAAACCCTAAATATTAATAATCTCCTGTTTTTTTAGACCGATTTAAAAAAAAAAAACCATAGTCATTGAGTTAATAGTTTCCAAAAAAAAAAACCGTCACGAAACATACTTTTAAAAATCCATACAAACCTATGACCTTGACTAGCTGAGTGCAGCCCACGCGACGTTTTATCTGCGTGACTGCCGTGTAAAATTAATTTCAGATTTTTATTATTATTTAATTGCAACGTAATTAAGTCTAAACTTATCTAAACGAGCAGGACATGATAAATATTTGCGATTTGACGCTTAATAGTATCCATACTGTGTGCGGGCCCGACCCAAGGACGGTGCGACCGCACCGTGCGCCGCATCAGCATATACTCTATTTTTATAAAACTGATGTCGCTTCCACATTATTAACACCCCTCTACCCTTTTTAATTAATTCGGGATGGTCCATTTTTATACACTTTTATAATTAAATTTTGTTAAACAAATAATCTACGATGACATGAAAGTATGAATTGACTAAAAGCCCTCTTCTGCGTTCACCGTCACACCACTCATACTCAAACTAGCTCGTATAAGATGTCGAGTTTCGGTCCGACTTTCAGTGCGCGACGATGGGACCCTGAAATTAAAAAAAAAACCATTTATACATGTCATTGTCATTCCAGCAATCAGGGAGTGACGACGATAGATGATACTATTACTATTGGCAGTTCTGAGACTGATAATGTTTTTTTTTTTTTAATATTTAACGGCGATGACTAAAGTTATTCCGGCCTGTGACGTCACGCTATAAGAATATTCAAAATAATATGTCCTTGTTTTGAAGATAAAATTCATTAAGTGCAAATGAGCACAATCGAAGGTTCATTAAAGTTTTAGAGAGTTTTATCTGTTAAAATCAAAATATTAGAATTAACTCAATGTCTGACTACTTAGTGACGTATTTCAAGATTATGTTGCATAACTATGAAGATATTTAAAGATAAAGATACTTGACAATTGACTTTTATTTAAAGTTAGGAAACAATATTAATAAATGAACTTACTGTAGTTTATCTTTAGTAGATTATGCTCTATAAAAGATAGTTCACAGGAAAACTCATTTTCGATCAAAATGTCACTTATTGAGTTTTACTTTCAAACGACGGTATATTATACGTAAATAACGATCTATAAAGAAAAATTAGTTACTTAAAATTGCACATTATTTCGAATGAAAATATAACAGAATTTCATCAGCCAATTTTTACCCCACTGCAGGGGCTTAGGCCTCCCTCAGGGTGAGGTGGGGGGCTTGGAGCTTAAATCCACCACGCTGCTCCACTGCGGGTTGGGGACTGTAACGACCGCCATCTATTGACAGCGTCCGGGACCGACTGCTTAACGTGCCCTCCGACGCACGGAGTCAGTGATACTTGTGTACTTAAAACTCATTGGTACACGCCCGGATTCGAACTATGGCCCTATGGGGCCTTATAAATTTGAGACAGGTTCGTTGCGCTTTGGGCTATCACGATATGAACAGAATTTAAATTTTGGTAATAATCAATTGGGTTTTTGACTAATATTATATTTCTCAAGAAAATAGACTTCATATGATAACAAAATTTATAAAGAATATTATATTTGGTTGAAGAACATGGTAATTATAAGCTATTAAAACTTTATCTCTGTCTAACAGGACAATTTAAAACATTCATAACATTTTAAAACATTCATACTTTAGTTATTAATGTTTTGTTTGTTAAAATTATTTTACTATTATATTTAAAAAAACCATAGAGTGAATAAATTTGACACCAGCGTTCGGTTTTAATAGAGTCAGAAATGTCACTTCACAGTATCGAAAACGTCAAACGCGATTTCGCGGTGTTAAAGACCGGCCCGCGGGCACCTCGCGGACCGAAGCTCGAGCTGAAACTCGCCATCTTGTACCAGCTAGCTAGAATACGAGGGGCTAGACGGTAAACACAGAAGAGGGCTTCTAGTCGATTCGTATTTTTATGAGAAAACTCACATAAAATAATTTTTAAAAAGTACTCAACTACCCTATTGGTAAATTTAAGTTTTTTTCGGCAGGTCACGAAAATGAACATCAACGGGCAGTGGGAAGGCGAATTGAATGGAAAATCTGGACATTTTCCATTCACCTATGTAGAATTCATAGATGACAATGTTACCAGTTAAATTGCACAACGTATGTATGTTGAACGTGTTATGCATTTTTGTTCCAACTTTGTTGATAGAATAAAATGAGTTGGGACAAAATCATGTGAAGTATCAACTGCCTGTGAATAAAAATTTGACTAATTTCTTTTATGTTTTGGAGTGACAATGATTTGTTTTTGGATTTTAAAAATTATACTTTTTTGGTAAATTCTTCAAGGTTTCAGATTCTTAAGAAAAAGTTCATGATACAGTGAAGAAATTAGTTTTTTTTCTTTTCATTTGTAGTGAATTTATGTAGATGTGAAAAACATCTGAAAATTTGATAGTATACTTGCATTGTAAAATAGACTGAACTACCCAACGATTGTGCGATTTATGAATTTTGTGAAATTATACATATATATTAATATTATATGTTCTCAAAATTTATAGGGGATAAAAACTATACTTTTCATTAAAATAATATATATGTGTGTAACATACGCCAATAGATGGTTGATCGATTTACAGCCTATTTAATAATAAAATCGGGTCGTAGATTTGTAATCTTTAGGCCTATTAATGTGATTAAACGACGATTTTCTCGTTGGTTTTTGAACTAGCCTATTTGTTAACCCTGATGAATGTAAAATTAATGGCATCCCTATATTAACGAGAATAAACAATTTAATTACAGAGTGTAATTTCTATTATGAAAACTGAATAAAATTTATTAGACTCTGAATCAGACCAAAAAAAAAGGAAAGACAAGGTGCTGTTAAATAACAACCTTGACGCTTTAACTAATGACTTGCTTACCTGTAAAAAGTAGTTGCATCTGACTTGTTTTTTGTAAATTTATGTTCTTACACTAGGTGTGAAATATCTGACACAGCGCTATTCATGTCTAATATATATGTATATTGCTATAGCATAATATAGATTTAACATTTAGTTCTGTGGCGGCAGACGACAAAATTGACAGCTCAGTCAATCGCATGTACTGATGATAAAACAGTCCTGTGTTAACATTAATGTCGGTAAAACAGATCTCGCTATGCTGTGGTAAAGTACTACTTGTATTCTATATTAGATAGCGTGCAAATAAATCGATTGACTAGCATTGATTTTGCATGATCCAAATATTGTAACTATAACCAAATTATATCAGTCCACCTATGTGTGCGTGTTTCTGTGTCTACAATGCAATCACAAAGGATTTTGGGGCTTTCTCATCGTATCCGAAGCGCTGTCTTTTCTTTTTGTCTAAGGTTCTTGATATAAAAACAACTGTGACCAAATAGTTTCATAATACGCTTACCGATTTTAACCTCGGATAGACAAAATTATGCAGATGTCGCGTTTCAATACTTCGAAGCGATCAAAAATCGATGCACAGCGACAGATATCATTCTCCCTCGTTCACTCCAAACAAACAAAAGCGAAAAAGGGACAATGATAATGACGACGTAACGGTCTGAGGAAAACGTAACCGTCAAGATACGTCTGCATAGACATTTTTGTAGATGTTTAGAGATATTCGTGGATATGCCGTTTGGATAAATATAAGTTGGAAAAGTTCATGCAAAAAAGCTCACATCTCGTGAGCGCTTTTGCGACTCATAAAAGTATAGTTCCAATCAACCTTTATGGCGGATGTGAACATAGGCACAAGTCGCGTTGCAGTAACTAATTTCAGGTGTAGCGGGACGCAGTGGAGCGAGGGGCATATGACTGAACCTGCGCAAGCACGCGTATAGCGTTGTAATCCGATCCGCCATAAATTTGATTGGAACTATAACTTAGATTTTTGCAAACATCCTTTATTTTTCTAGTTATCCTAAAAACATACATATTGATTTCAGACTCCGTACAGTTAAAATTGTTAAAAATCTTAAACTTATCTAAAAATCAATGCAATTCTAACGTTAGAGCAAAATAATTTATTTATATGATTTAATGCATTTTACTTTATTTTATTTCATAAAATTTTTGCTTAAGAAATTTTTCAAACTGTTGTATATATCGAGACAGTTCTATAGGTACATATTGTATTCAAGAAACTAATTTTCGATGTTATTTATCCGAGAATGTTTATTTTGTTGTATTCAATTTAGGAATCTAACCGTATGTTTAAACTTCATTGAAATTACAACTAAGATGTTTGAAGCACTAGCGTTTTCGATGTTGTCTTTTACTAACTGAAAATTGTTAAGTTGGCGTGTAATTTTTGTAATACCACGAAACACGTGTTTGCTTCTAGATAGATTAGACTGAAAAAATCAATTATGCACAAAAAAATAAAATACAATCATAATTTTGTTGCCAAAATCGTCAAATCTTACAAATACTATTTATTACTACCCGGTTACGTTGCTTTTCAGATTGGACGTTCGGTAGTTGAGCGGCGTCGTGCGCCACAGTGTGACCATTTTTAGTAGATTTTAACTATTTAGTAGTTTTAAGACTTCAAATATAAATTATAGGTAGCATATTAGTTTTCAAGAATCAAATAGCAATTTCGTATTTTAATTAATATTTTGTAAAATGTATTCCAACATTATTTTTAATATCATTACTCTTTTTTTGTCTTTTTTATTACTAACAATAATATTCGTATTTTTCTGTAATTAGACAATGGCAACACTATTCGTTCTACCGTCGTCATCCACTAAATAATAATTAAAAATACCAATTAAAATTTTTTCTTTTATATAGAAAATATAGTTTTAATTCTGTAATTCTACAAAGGCAACATTGTGAGCTTTGTCATTAGTGCTTAGATCCAAAACGTCCAATCTTAATAGCAACGTAATCGGGTAGTAATTTAAGTTTTTTTTTAACTTGTATTTTTAATTTATGAATTATAATTTTATTTATTTTTGTAGGAAGATCAAAAGCAAACTATTATATACTAGACTTATAAATAAAAAACAAAAAGATAATTACAGATCCTCACAAATAGAATTAAATAAATTAGTAGATTGATGGAGTGAACAAATTTTAAAACACGTTCATGGCCACTTAGTTTCTAAAATTATAGTTAAACTGATAAAGAAATTACACATGTATACATAAATAACAAGAAAAATTTATTCGAAGAAACCCCGTGACAATTTGCACGCGTCCAACCCACCCTGCCATCAAATATATCAATATAGACTGTTTTGGAGACGTTATTAAGATTATTGCAAGCTCGCCACAAATATGTATTCTGCCTATAATTACTTTGTTTCATAGAACCATTTCTACAAAGTTCCATTTGTAATTCTTGTATGGAGAGGTCATCATAATTACGATGGATTTGATATTTTTCTAATTTCAGTAATATTTTAAATTTTTTCCATACATTTAGCTCGAAAGTGTCCACCGACCCTTTCTAAAATTGGTCAGTTGGGTTTTTAAGTAATATTTGTTTTTTTTTCTTTAGTTATCTTATTTTGTATATTTATTTTTATTACTATACATAAAATACAAACAGCCCGTGAGACCAATACAGTAAATTATGTGATCGCTCTAAACACCTCACAACGCCTGACCTTATCCGCGACAACGGAGATGCGAAGGGGCGTCAGCTCCACACATATCGTTGATAATGCGCACCGCGCGAACGATAAGCGCCTGCCGCTGCAGGTTGGTCCGCGAACCAGGCGCAGTAAGCACTTCATCGTATATAAGCATATTCCAATAAAGCTATTCCAAACAGTTAATATTGGTGAATTTTGGTGACAAAATTGTGTTTAAATAATGGTTGTCAAATTGATGAAAATTTTATCAGAATACCTAGGTTAAAACAGCATTTAATCAATATAATAAAAAGCTTAATTTATGGAGTTTTTTTTTTTGTTAAGGTATTGTAACTATGGAATTTGAAATTATTAAATAATGAATTACTTGTGTTTTAAATTATTCAATCACAAATTACTCATAATTTAATTTATGAAATTACAAATTACTTATAATTTAATAATCTTTAAAATTGAATAAACTTGCATGTTTCTTTTGAACTCAAACGTTTTCGAAGCCTAGAAGATATTCAAATAAACAATTTATTTATCCGAAAATAATAGATATTGGTGACTCGGCAAGCGTCGACTGAATACGCTGATTAAATAAGTTACGTGTTGAATAAAGGTAAAAAAAAATTATGACTTTAAATTCCATAGTGCACTCAACACACAGAGATATCAAAATGTAAGAAAATATTAAGTCTTTATTAGAACCAACACACTGTCTATATGTGCAATATTTGATTGTTTTTATTATACAACTTGCGGCGAAAACAGAACTGTGTTTTGTTTTGTGTTTGTGATCAATTTTTACATTATTTTCACTGCATATATTATGTTAATATATAATATATATATCATAGAGATAATAGAATAGAGTAGGCAGCAATCCGAAATGCGGGCCTCGACAGAAAGAGACGAAATGATTGAACCTCGATATGTACTAAGTTAATCTATTTTTATTTTGAGCATACGCAATTGATAGCTGTGACCAGTGTTGCCAGATTTTTTTCGCATCAATCGAGATTAGTATACGAAAATTATAAAAAAATGCGGGAAATCGTTGAAGGATTCAAGACAAAAAAGGAACAAAAAAAAAAAAAATTACGAACCATTTATTATTTGCATTAGTTTTATAATCATTCTAAATTATAAATATGACAAATTCTTGGGTAATAAAAAAACCCAAACATACCTATCACACAAATTAATAAAAAATAAGTAATAAAAATAATATTTTTATGTTGTTTGATATTTTTCAGATATTACTTGTAATATATCTTTATTGTCTTTAAAAATGTATAAAAGTCCATACATGACTCGATATCAAAATTGAGTTTGGATTCAGATCACATTGTGTTCAGTGAATAGGCCGGCTGTAAACTACTAGATTTCTATTAGATTCCGATCGAACTTGAACGCATTGATTTACTTTCACGTAATAATCAGGACACTGGCGCCCCGTGCGGGTCATTTAATTAGAACCCTAAAATCGGGACGTCCCGCAGAAATCGGGACGTCTGGGAACACTGGCTGTGACTGTCAAATGAGTATCCTAACGCATAGCATAAAAGTAAAATAAATAACGCCTGCATAGAGTTTTTTCAAAATGACGCATGTAGAATATCGTAGTTCCTGGCTCCTGGTGGGATTTTGAAAAACCCCATATTAACCATACTACGTTGCTTGTTTTTATTTTTCAATAAAAGTAGTTTAACTCTCATACACTAGACATTAGTAGAATTAACATATGTGAAAACGCCATTAACCAAAAGAAGAAGAAGAAGAAGCCTGCATACTCTAATTATATTATCTCTATGTATATTACAGTCATTGTTAGCCGTTCTGTGAAAACTGGTTGTTAGTTGAGTGCTATTTTATTTAGCTCTCTATATATTTGGATACCGCTGTGGTACAACAAAAGGTTTAAAACATCTTCAACTGATAATAGTATCCTTAGTGCAATATAATAGTGAAATGTATTATTCAATGGCGTTTATGAAATATTGTGTCAAGCATTTTTCGTAATCGATATACGGCCGGCGTATCTTTAAAGTCGCTTAGGACGACCATAGACTACAAAAATGTGACTTATTGTCTTATCTTCTTGGCATGCGCTCGAATGAGTGGATTGCCGTCCAAAGGGATAGTCTGTGGCCGGCCTTAGAATGGAAAACCTCTACGGAACTAAATGTCACCATAGGACAAATACGATGAAATATCTGCTATATTTAAAGTGATTTCTGAACACGTTTGGCGATGGGGTCAATTCACATTTCAATAGCTAATGCTATAATTTCGCTAATGAGCGAGTCATGTAATTTTTGTATTTTATATAAATATGTTATATTTATTAAGAAAAACTATAATAATAATAATAATAACACATACAATCACAACAACGTCTAGGTCCCAAACTAAGCATTAGCTTGTATTTTGGGTACCAAGCGAAGACACCACATACATATAACAACCAAGACCCGGTGCCAGTATTAATATTCATCATATAAATACTGACCCGACCTGGGATTCGAACCCGGGACCTCCAGCTTCGCAGGCAGGGTCGCTATCCACTAGGCTAAGCGGTCGTCATATTACTAATATTATATATACATAATATCACTAATCATGATATCTACAAAAATGCCGAAGAGACTAATTTTTAAAATAAATCGTGCTATGACGTCACTCGGTTACATTACTATTGGCTAACGTCGGTAATTTGTACGTAGCGGCACCGAGTGACGTCACAAGCGGGTCGTAAAAACAGAAACTTTGATTTGTGATATCTCCGGTAACAATCGGTATTTTCCCGAAATTCCAAAAGTACAGTCAGCAGTTTGTTATACTCTAGCGTGTCAAATAGAGTATGATACATAATTTTGTTGAAGAGGACGCGCTCATTCTCGAATGTTATCTAGCGAACGCGTACACAATATTCGCACTCAGCCAATCACTTGGTATTTTTAGTGATGAAAAGCGCAATTATGTTTTTTTTTAAACAACTTGTTCGGATACGCAAGACCCTGGATGCAATAATGAGCTTGTCTCCATAAAAAAAATTACACTATATTTGTGTGCATGAACATGTCTATTAGTTCCGTGTCTGGGTGTAAAAACATCTATATATGTATGAGTTGTCTAGTGTCCATAATACAAGCTTTGCTTAGTTTGAGACTAGATGGCGCTGTATGGAATGTACCAAGTATTATTATTATTAGTGCTCTGAATGCGAATTGGCCCCATAGCTCTTTGTACCGTGTGTTAAGACAGATGGATATTCAATATCACCGTTTTTGATGTGATATTTTGACAAAACCTTAGCTGCACTGTACAAAAGTATGCGGTGACGTCATATTACGAATACCTACTTTAGATTATTAATGTGTAGATGCGTTGATACCATAAGTGATTGAGGAGTAATTGACTGACCAATCGGTCGAGTGGTTAGAAACCCTAACTGCGGAGCCGAGGGTCGCGGGTTCGATTCCCGCCTGAGACAAGTATTTGTGTGCATGAACATGTCTATTTGTTCCAAAATATCTATATATGTATATATTATAAAAAATATTAAAGTTTGTATGTCAGTTGTCTAGTACCCATAATACAAGCATAATACTTGCTTACTTTGGGACTAGATAGCGCTGTGTGGGATGTCTCAGCTATTATTATTATTATTATTCAACCTTACCTGAGTGAGAATATGTTATCGGGCTTCAGTTCCTGTAGTTCCAGGGCAGAATCTTCGGAATCTTGTGTCAACTGGACACATCATTCTCGACCACAGACCAGTCAACCTATAGACCACGCTTTAATAAACGTCAGTATGAAAACGAAATCGCCAAAAAGTGGCGGGGTGCGGGGAGAAGTCGGCTAGTTTTCATTGGCTCGTTCAAAATTGACAATTTAATGGCTTCCGACGTGTTTCCAACTGACGGCTCACTAGTGACGTAGTTATGTAGTGTCACTACATAGCCTTGGCGAATGCTACTCCCTGTCAAAGCGTGGTCTATAAGGTTGACTTGTCTGTGTTCTCGACTAAGTACAACTAAGTGGTTATGTATCTACACATTAGGAATTTTACATATATGGCATTTTTTAATTGTTAATTTGTCGTTTAATAAAAAGGGTTTTCCAGCTAAGTAGGGACCGCTGTACCGGCCAATAACGTATCTTCCAAATATTTATAGTCAATATTTTTATATTGCTGGTGCAAGAAAGTATTTAGCTTAGTATTAAAGGAAAAAATTGGAACAAATAAATTTACTTATTTTATTTTATGTATTTATATAATTAAAATATTACATGTATCAAACATTGTATTGTATTATTAACTGTTAGATGTTAATGTCCATAATAATGCAAAAATAAGGCACACCAGACACCTAATTGACTATCGAAAGTGTGGGCACATTAGCTTTAAGAGTGTAAAGAATTGATGGATGGTGACAACGATTTCATGCACAATGTAAGAATTTATTTATGTTTTCATTATTGTATTTTAATTTATTTGTTCCAATTAAAATAAATATTGCTCCATTACAATTTGTAAAATTATTTAGATGATCTGTGGTACGTACCAAATGTTTTTTACATAAGAGTAGTCAATGACCACATAGAGACATATGTCACAAATATATAGCCGAACTCATCATTGTATATTTATAATAATAATAATAATGACGCATACACGAACACCAACGTCTAGGCCCCAAACTAAGCACTAGCTTGTATTTTGGGTACCAAGCGAAGACACCATATACATATAACAACCAAGACCCGGTACCAGTATCAATAGTCATCATATAATACTGACCCGACCTAGGATTCGAACTCGGGACCTCTAGCTTAGTAAGTAGCGACCCTACCCACTAAGCTAAGCGGTCGTCAAAATAATCATAATAACCATTATTGAATTTAAAAAAATCCCAAAAAAACATCCAATAAGCCAAAATATAGGTTTGTTAATCTTCGAAATTAAATAATTTTTGATCTTTAAAGGCGTCGGGGACCGCTAAGTAACCTTATTACTTCAGTTCCTAACTTTTATCGTGTTATGTCCCATCACAACAAAATATATGTGATAACTTAATGGTCCCCAATGCCTCTTTAAGGATCAAAAATCATAATATTAATACACCTGTAATATTATACTTTTGAAATGTGCGATTTTTTTGGGTCATAATATTTTTAAATTTTGATTTCGTTTAAATCTTTTTTAACTGTATAAATATATGATATTTTTTGTATTTTAAAATCTAATCAAATATAGTTAAAATTGTTATTATTATGTTATAGTTAAAATTGCTTTGTGGGAACGCGCATTCAAATTTGTATTAAATTATCACATAAGAATCATCCAAATTCAAGGAAATCCGCTTTGAGATCTGTTTAACTACTTGCGAGCTAAAGATGCCACAGACAGACACAAATAGAGACACAGGCCAGACATAAACATGAAGGGTGTTAAGTTTTAAACGTCGGGAGTTAAAAAACAATGGCGAGTTCGGCTATACGACCTAAGTGTGATTTGTATTATCTACTTTTATTGTTTTTGTATAAAACTCATCGGAGTATATTGAGATTGTGTCATATTGTATTTAATAGTTATAAATCATTTAAATCAGATTGTCTAATTTTGTAATAAGTTACTTGTAACAATTTAGTAATAAATAACATGAAAATTAATATATATTTGTTTACATTTTTGTTTTCGAGTCCTATGTTGTTCATGTTATGTACATATGATATTTTCGACTAATTTATCGACATTTTCCCTTTGCTAATCATTATCCAGACTGTTCGATTACAAACGAGCTACAATTAATTTAATTTGATGCTAGATTTTTTAGAAAGCGCCACATCATCTGAATCTTCGAGTATATGGGGCAACAGTCGACGACGACTCGCTTTGTAGCCAATATCAAGGTGACGTATCGGTTTTTTAAGAATGGACGTCGCAATGGGTGGATTTGAGTCGCTGTAATTATCGAAAAGCGAAATAAACAAACAAAGAACTTGCATTTCACTGTGCGTCCCGCGTGACCCGGGGACTCATAAACTGCCTGGAGGTCTGAATTTTCATTTAATCGCAGTAATCATTAGAAAATACGTGAACCGATCCGAGTGACCTATAGACCAGTGTCGATACCGTCCAAAATGATAAAAAACGAAAAAAAATTAAAGTAGGATGACACTTATTGGAAAAGGAAGAGAAAACCACTAAAATGAAAGGAAAAATAAATTACGGGCGATCTGAGGTTGGGAAGGGGTAGGGGGTGGGTTTTTAAGGGTAAAAATCGGTAAATCTCAATTTCCGGCAAAACTACAAGTCCTATCGAAAAAAGTTAAATGGCAAAGTTGTAGATAATAAAAAGATCTACAACTTTTGTATCTACACTTTTTCTCCATAACCTCAAAATTCATGTGAAAAATCCAAAAAACCACTTTTTTGATTTTTATCTTTTACAAAAAAATTTTTTTTTTCATGATATTTGGTGAAAACTTACCTCTTTATGTCCCAAACACACTGGAATTTTGAAGATTTAAAATATTAATTTTTTCACCCTATTTTGATTTCAAAATCGAAAAAGCACCCTAATTTTCAATCGAAAATTCTCACGTCAAAATATCTGATTTTTCAAAAAAGTCGGTGAGCTTTTTGTTCGTTGAAATCTCTATTTTCAGATGGTGTAAAAAAAATATACATAACTATGGTAAAATTTTTCAGAAAATACAAAAAAACGAAAAATACTAAATTTCGAAATTTTTTTTTTAATCTCTATGTACAATTTTGAGGTATTCATTAAAATTTTTACTTTAATTACTCGAAAAACGTTAGGTTCCATGTTAGATTAATAAACAAAAAAATCACAAACCAATTAAACATAAATATCGCAAAAAACATAGTTATTGTAAATATTAAAAATATGATTTAAAGGGGATTTTATTAAAAAAATGTCGCTACTGCAATATTTGCCGATATGAATGATGATACTGATTAAAATTCAGGTAGTATTTACCTTGCTATGTAGATTCCAGAACTTTTTTTTTAAAGTAAATTATCACAATTCTTGTAAAGTAACTTAGCCTGCACGTGTATTTATATGAACGATGTTATTCACTGTACTGTTTCTTGAATACTGGCTAACGGTTTTTACAGCTGCTACGAAATAACAGGTAGTAAGGCCCAGACCCTCCAAGCCCCTTCCCCACTTCTCTATGAAATACCTTTTGATGGGCTACAATTTTCCGAAGGTCACTCAGGTATATAGGTATAATTTTAAAATGGCAATAAATAGGCATCTACGCATATAATTTAAAGAAAATTCGACAAATTTCTCAAAATTTTGTAGATGTCATATTAAATATTAACCTTATTAACTTATTTAGTTGTTAATTATAGTAGTACATTTCAACTTGCAATTTTTTGTTTATTAATCTAACATGGAACCTAACGTTTTTCGAGTAATTAAAGTAAAAATTTTAATGAATACCTCAAAATTGTACACAGAGATTAAAAAAAAATTTCGAATTTTAGTATTTTTCGTTTATTTGCATTTTCTGAAAAATTTTACCATTGTAATGTATATTTTTTTTTACACCATCTGAAAATAGAGATTTCAACGAACAAAGAGCTCACCGACTTTTTTGAAAAATCAGATATTTTGACGTGAGAATTTTCGATTGAAAATTAGGGTGCTTTTTCGATTTTGAAATCAAAATAGGGTGAAAAAATTAATATTTTAAATCTTCAAAATTCCAGTGTGTTTGGGACATAAAGAGGTAAGTTTTCACCAAATATCATAAAAAAAAAAAAATTTTTTTTGTAAAAGATAAAAATCAAAAAAGTGGTTTTTTGGATTTTTCACATGAATTTTGAGGTTATGGAGAAAAAGTGTACATACAAAAGTTGTAGATCTTTTTATTATCTACAACTTTGCCATTTAACTTTTTTCGATAGGACTTGTAGTTTTGCCGGAAATTGAGATTTACCGATTTTTACCCTTAAAAACCCACTCCCTACCCCTTCCCAACCTCAGATCGCCCGTAATTTATTTTTCCTTTCATTTAAGTGGTATTCCCTTCCTTTTCCAATAGGTTTGATCCTACTTTAATTTTTTTTCGTTTCTAAAAATATCGACCCTGGTTTACCAAGTATCAGATACAAAATATCTATGTCAGTACGCTATTTTGTGAAAAACAACCAAAGTAAAATAGAAGAGCTAACGTTTTCTGTTTTTAACGACTAGGTAAAACTCTACTTTCGCTCCACAGACAAGTCAACCTTATATACCACGCTTTGACAGGGAGTAGCATTCGCCAAGGCTATGTAGTGACACTACATAACTACGTCACTAGTGAGCGGTCAGTTGGAAGCATTTCGGAAGCCATTAAATTGTCAATTTTGAACGAGCCAATGAAAACTAGCCGACCTCTCCCCGCACCCCGCCACTTTTTGGCGATTTCGTTTTCGTACTGACGTTTATTAAAGCGTGGTCTATAGGTTGACTGGTCTGTGTTTCGCTCGCATTGTTTTATACAAAAAATTATAACTAAAATTGAAATAAGTATCGCGGAAATTTTGATAACTAATATTCTCATTTAGAGAATAAACATTAGCAATAGCTTATTAAGAAAATGAGAACAATTCCTTCACTTCTTCATTTCATCAGCCCATTTTTACCCCACTGCAGGGGCTTAGGCCTCCCCCGAGTTTAGGGGGGCTTAGAGCTTAAATGCACCACCTACTACAATTTATTCAGCGAAAAGATATGTTGGTGTTTTGTCATTGAAAATGACTATCATATCCATTTCACGGGAAACGCATTTTTGGCCATAACTCCGAGGGTATGGGGTCTAGCCAAGATTTTAAGGTTTTAAAAGATTAAGAATTTAGTTGTGCATTGTATGACATCAAAATTTTGGAAATCGGTTAAGTAGTTTTTTAAAAAAAATTGGAAAATGTAAAAAAATCGGGATTTTTTCGGTTTTTTTTTTACTAATTCCACAATATTTCAAGAACGGGGACCGATATCGAAAATAAAAAAAAATAACATCTCGGCCATTAACGTAGCTACGATTTGAGACCATGTTTTTGGAAATCGGTTGGTAATTGTAAGAGAAATTATTTTCGAAAGATGAGATTTTTTGGTCGATCGCTTGTGTTTGTGGATATAAGTTACTATATTTCAGAGGGTATTCGTCGGATCGCTTCAAAGTGTTATACCAAAGGTTAGAAGGCGTCGGTAGCTACAGTTTAAGACCAAAATTTTGGAAATCGGTTATAAATCGAACAAGAAATTTGACATCACATGTTAGATTTTATGGACGTTCGGGAACTTGTTAACATTACGGTCATCGCCTTTCAGCCTGTATTCGTTCGAATGCTTAATTATCGAGTTCAGAACGTTTAAGGATATCAGAGGCTGCAGTTTAAAACCTAAATGTTTCAAATATGTTGAACTAGCGACCCGTCCCGGTTTCGCACGGGTAGCAGAGAATTTTTTCGTTGATTTATTTCTGAGTTTAAAGAGTTGAAAAGAATAGTGCCACGTTTTCGTGGCAATCTATACTAATATTATAAAGCTGAAGAGTTTGTCTGTTTGTCTGTCTTCTTTTTCTGTTTGTCTTTTTTTTTCTGTTTGTCTTTTTTTTCTGTTTGTCTGTTTGTCTTTTTTTTTCTGTTTGTCTTTTTTTTCTGTTTGTCTGTTTGTCTTTTTTTTCTGTTTGTCTGTTTGTCTGTTTGTCTTTTTTTTTGTCTGTTTGTCTTTTTTTTCTCTTTTTCTGTTTGTCTGTTTGTCTTTTTTTTCTGTTTGTCTGTTCGTCTGTTTTTTTGTTTGTTTGTTTGTTTGCTTGTTTGAACCCGCAAATCTCAAGAACTACTGGTTCAAATTGAAAAATTCTTTTTGTGTTGGATTGTCTATTTATTGAGGAAGGCTATAGGCTATATGTATAAAATAATACTATCTGTCTGTCTGTCTGTCTGAGCAAATCTCCAAAACAGCTAAACCGATTTTGATGAAACTTTACAGATGTGGATAGAAAGTGGTCAAAAATGACATACACTACCTTTTGTATGTCTGTATGTACGTCCATTTCTCTATTCCAGCTAATCTCTTAAACGGCTAAATCGATTTTAATGAAGTTTCACGGGTATGAAAAGGAGGTAGTCAAAAGTGACATACGCTACTTTTTGTTCGTCTGTCTGTCTGTACGTCTATGTGTCTATTCGAGCTAATCTCCAAAACTACTGAATAGATTTTAATGAAACTTTGCAGACGTGAAAGAAGGTTGTCAAGAGTGACATCAGTTACTTTTTGTGGCTGTCTGTCGTTTGTCCTCACTGATCTATCAGCGTAGATAAAGCCGAAACTACTAAATCTAGGAAGCCGTAATTTGGAACAGTGGTTTATTTTATAACGTGAATATAAATTAAAAAAAAAGGAATATTTTGAAATTTCAAATTGAAGGAGAGAGGGATGGAGGGGCTTCGTATGAGAGTCTTTGTTCTTTAAAGTTAGAAACATAAAAATTTTAACATAAATAAATAATGACGTCTTTCAAGGTTTTTGGATATCAAGGGTAGAAAACGGGATGTGAAAAGTATGGGAGTATCGATTTTATTAAAGGAGTGGGGAGAATGAAGATTGAAAGTTTGAATGGGTGTCCCCAATATTAGTTTTAGCAAAAAGTACCTACGTATTAACCATTTCGAATGTTAATACTACCTAAAACAGGAATGTGTAATCTACGCAAGCGAAGCTGCGGGCGGTCGCTAGTAAAATAATATAATCTGTGAAAATCGGCTTTGGGTAGGTTCATTTTCAATGAAACCGATGGTTGCGGGGACTGCAAGATCTGTGGATTTTTTTTTTATGTATATACAATAAATGTTTCTCCTTATTTCATAAATTTTCCTTACAAGTTTTTATTTAGCTTCACTTGTATGATTGTTGGGTCTGACTTTGCTAGCTAATTTAGAACCACTTTCTCTTCACCTACGAAAGTACGAAGATAAAATTTTGCATGTCCGTGGTTCAGGTAAGAATGCAGTAATCTGGTGGCCTGGTTCTGATGATGCAACCAGAATTGTCTCCTCATAATAACTCATCAGTCAAATGTACCAAGTTGAAATTTTGTAGTTATATATGATTTGGATTACAATCAATAATTTTTGTAGTACCATCGAGCTGATCTGATGGTCCAGCTGGATCACGAAATCCTTCAGCGGCTTCATTATAATCAGCAGTTTTATGTTGCAGCTAGGCCTTTTCAAAAGAGCATAAAATATGATTTGAATTTAAAATCATTCAATTTAATTATAAATTACATGATTTGATGATATTTACAGTAAATATCGAAATTTTGTTATAATTTCATACTAGGGTCAAAAATTAAAACAAAAAGTTCAAATGTAATTTATTTATTTTTTACAAAAATATGATTAAAGTACCGACTTTCATCATTCACTGTATCGTTGAAGAGAAAATCAACTTAAATTCCTTGAAAAATTAATCTTAAAAATAGGTGTAGGGGAAACTGTTGTACCTTGACCATATTGTACCTTGAAACATTTCAAATAAAACTGCAATGTTTTGAAAAATCCCGCCAATTGAAGTGTGATCACGTGACTTTCTGCCGTATTAGTATGATATTTGAATACGGTGAAGTTGCGCGTCTCTGTGATTTTTATAAAAATAATCTAAAATTATCGCTGTCCTGAGTAAGTATTTTGATCTTTCGTTTTGTGCAAATTATTATAGAATTATGATGACTGTCATATCGGTATATATTTTTATTTTTATATCCTTATCATAAGTTTATTATGAATCATTAAATTTCTCGATTAATGTTAACCTAAAAATATTATACACCTTAATTTGGAAAATGGCACCTTCGTGTACCTTGAAACATAAAATGATCTTGTACCTTGAAACTGTTTCAAGGTTATTTATGTCTATGTTCAAGGTACATTAGGCAAAAAGGTAAACGCTAGTGCTAACTTTTCAACTTTCAGTTTACATAAATGTCTTTTCTTTTTTAACAGGTTAACTGCATAACAATGCCTCGAAGTAAATTAGGCCGAAAGAGACCTCGAATCGACAAAAAAGCATTAAAAAATACAGTTGACGCAGTATTAGACCCAAAATAACCTTTGCGAGAAGCCTGTGTTATATATCAAGTTTCTTTATCAACGCTAAAACGCTATGTACCTAAGAGGTCAAAAGGAAAATCCTTCCACTGGGCGAGTACGAAAATGCGACGTGCAATTTTTTTCAAAGAAGTAAAAGAAAGAGACTTGGTATGATCCTTCTATCGTCTGCTATCACCAATCGTAAGAAATGCCGATTAATACATCGGTAGCGTGTTCTTCTGCAAACATAATAGAAGCAGACAACAATAGTGTTGTAACCACAAATCAACAAGTTATTTCACACGCTTCAAAATAGGCAAACTCGAATATTAACGCGGAAAACCCTTCAAATAATATATTATTACTTCGGAGCAGGTTTTATCTTATCCATTGGCGGGTCCTAGAATTCTAAATAAAAAGAGAGGTAGACAGCCAGGTACCACAAGAATCGTCACTGATACTCCAGAAAAAAAATAGACTAATCAAAGAAAAAAAAACAAGTTAAACAAAAACAAGCATTTGAAGAAAATTAAAAAGAATTTAAATAAAAATAGAGTAACTAGAAAAGTTTAGCAAAGAGCATCTGAAACAGAAGAAGAAGATTAAAGAAATATTTAATAGCGATGGTGAAGATTATGAAGACTCTTTCCTGAATACTTCTACTCAAACATCTAGCGATCATGATGAGAGCTGTATAACGTTTGCTATCAATGATTATGCTTTAGTGAAATTTCAAAGAAACTCTGCAGTAGTTCATTATGTAGGTCAAGTAAAAGCCAAAGAATTTGAAGATGAATATAAAATACAATTTTACAAGAAATAAGGTATGAAGACATTTGTTATAGAACCTGATGAAATATATGACGTTAACAGAAAGGACATAACCGCAAAGTTTCCAAAACCAGTATCAATTGTTATAATCTAAAGTAAAATTTTTTAAAGACTTTAAAGTTATTATATAATTGTTGGTTGAAATTGACTAATTGAGAAGAATTAAACTAAAGAACAGTTTTTTTTTTCTTGTATTCAAGGTACACAATTAAATGTTTCAAGGTACATGACTGATTCAAGGTACATGACATATTTTTAAAAAAGATTAATGTCATTTTGTTTCAAAACTATCATAAATATGTTAGAATAGAATTACACAAATCAAGGGAAAAATTATCTCATTAAAATTATATCTGAACTAATAAGATTATCTTATTATTATTCAAATTAAAAAATTAAAACCCTTATATGCACCAAGGTACAACAGTTTCCCCTAACTAATAGCAAATAAACTCACTCATATAGCTTAGACAGGTTGGTAAGTTTTGACACGTTGCAAAAAGTTGGAATTGATTTTGTCTGAAGTTTATTTTGTGAATTTGTTGAATGAAAGACAAGATGATGAAATCAATTCTAACATTTTCCAATGTGTTCACATTTGACTGGCTAATTTAATCTGAGAAAATAGTTCATTATCAACTCCTTAAAAGCAACGAAGTCTCGGTTTGGCAATGTGGTTGAAGCCTTAAACTCTTCTAATTCGAAAAAAAAACCGTGCACTAGGCGCGGAGACAGGATTTCGTTGGGGGGGGGGGGGGGGGGGGAAGAGGGGTCGTATTTAACCAAACCAAATAATTGATAAAATATAGTTTGAAATTGGTCAAAATGGAGTACTTTGGTCAGTTCGGCAAGGTTTACTCCCATTGTCCACTTCTGTATCTGCACCTGAGCGCTAGCATCCTCACATAAGTAGCAAAAGGTGATCACTCACCATTTTACTGATGCAGGTCTGAAACCAAGCTGTTCTATGTTGATGTACCTACCTCATCTAAAAGAATAATTGCTTTTATAATTGTGAGTTTTGAAATACCTGTTTTGTAGCACATATTTTAGCTTAACTTTCAACACAGGTACATTACCTAAGTTAATACAATTAAATAAGTTATGTGGTTTGGTTAGGAATATATAATAATGTACGTATACATCACAACAACGTTTAGGCCCCAAACTAAGCATTAGCTAGTGTTTTCGGTACCAAGCGAAGACACCACATACATACCTCTGGTAGGTATCAGTATCGATATTTATCATATAAATACTGACCCGGCTTGGGATTCGAACCTAGGACCCCCAGCTTTGTAGACAGGGTCGCTACCCACTAGCCAAGCCAAGCTGTCGTCGATATAAACTGCAAAGTAAAGTTATTTGAGACAATATTTAGTTGTCATATTCCCAAATAACTAATTTGTTTAAATACATTCATCACTTTCTTCATAATAATACTAGAGCCATGTTTTGCACCCTAGCGCTCAGTATAAAAAATTGTGCGTCTCACAGAAACATTTTTAAACCATATTTCATACCGTAGCAAGAAAAGGTGGACTTTGTACGTACTGTATTGCTTTCTCGTACATCGATTGACATTATTTTAGGTCTGGCGTCGCAGTTTGAGCGAACGGACTGTATACCTACCCATAATTATAGAACTTCTATGACATTGGGACCTCCGAACCTTCATGGCTTATGAAAGTTGGTTACTGTTATGCTGTAGGGCAAGTAGCTACATCACGGAAAAGTTAGATGTACCTAAACAGTAGAGGTGAGAGCTGCTTCTAATAAGTAAGCATAAATTAAATTATATACCATAACATCGAGTGTAGTATATCATATCATACGGGATTTCTAAAGTTATTTTGTAATTAAAGCATCACGGTAATGCTTTCAAGGAAGAAGAGCAGGAATTCCTTGCTCATACTACAGCTATGCAACGAACCTGTCTCAAATTTATAAGGCTATAGGGCCATGGTTCGAATCCGGGCGTGTACCAATGAGTTTTTCTGACTTAAGTACATAACTATCAATGACTCCGTGCCTAGGAGAGCACGTTAAGCAATCGCGCACGGGTGCTGTCAATAGATGGCGGTCGTCACAATCCCTAACCCGCAGTGGAGCAGCGTGGTCGATTTAAGCTCCAATCCCCCTCACCCCGGGGAGGCCTAAGCCGCTGCAATGGGGTAAAAATGGGCTGATGAAGAACTGTAGCTATGTCGACTTATGGATTCCTTATAAATACAGTCGACCTTCGTCATACAGTTTGTTCCTATCTTGATCGCAATGTAAATATGCTATAAGAAATATAATTTTCCTGGGGAGAATTGAGCTGCTTTATTCATGTAAAGACACGGTCATATTATAAGCCAACGAACAACTTACGATGTAAAATATTCTATAGCTGCTACAGAAACCCTAAAAACCTATACTCCATCCTATATCTACGTTACAGCAAGACAAGCAAAGTTCCCGCTATTTGAGTTAAAAAATAAAAAGCAAAAAGACGACAAGCATTTGCAAAAAACAATGAATGAAAGCGCTGCCAACCTACCAGGCGAATCCAACAGCGGTCGCTTTGAAATTAAACCGAAATCCAGCTAAGGCACTTCGGATTGAAGGAATCAGCGGCAAGCGGTCTGAATAAAGAGGACACCATATACAAGTCCACCAAAAAAGAAGTAAAGGGAATACGTCAACTAACCCTTACCAAGGTTAAAGAGCTGATGAAGAGCCTACAAACAAAGGGGTATTCCATAGAAACTATTTTGGATTTCATAATGGACGCAATGGGTGGACAAATTGCCAAACATGATCAGAAAAATTAAACAGTGTGTGAGAATCGTATGTTGTAATATCTTCGAAATAAATCGGAATTATGTTTGCCTACAAACGAGAAAGAGGTCACTCCTCGTATCCTTGTTATTTAACTTTAACATTATATAGTTAAAAATTTATTAATAAAATTGATGTACCACTGACGTAGTTTAAGAAAATTGTTACTAATGGATCGTTGTTATCTGGTGTCAGATCATATTATAATGAAAATAAAGTAATAAAAGTAATAAATGGTATATTAAATACATAAGATATTACTAACAAACTGAATGTATTACTACCATAGTTTAAAGCTGTTATTAATATCATATATATCTAGAATTGTAAGTTAGCAATTTGGTATTCAATTAAAATTAACTAAAAATAAACCAAACAATAAAATAAAGAGCGTAGGTAAGCGTGAGCCAGTCATATATTTTACATTTAAATCTTGTATGAAGACACAGAGACCAATCTCGTTGATAACCCTGGATATATAAATGTTATAAATTGAGAGAGGGGCCAAATATTCGGAACAGATAAGAAACTCTTCCAAAGCATGTAGTTACTTCCATTATGGTCGGCGTAAATGCTGCAACCCACATGTTATCCTTCTATGTTAATTAAAAAGTGGACCATCTTTGGAGCACCTGGAAAGATCACGGGCCACTGCACTGGAGACAAAATATAGATAATCGAACAAAATCTGGGTGGTTTGGTCACAACGTTTTCGAAGATTGGTCCGTATGTCAATTGGTGTGGTGGGATTGAGTACGATAGCGACTGTAGCGAGTATTTAAGGGAAGCAAGTATGAAAGTTAGAACGTAAAAGTGACAAAAGCAACTTTCGAGTCCATGAGGTACCTCGAAAGGGCACGGAAGGAATCCGCATCACTAAGTGTGATGCGGATGCCGTCGGTTGGTATTAATGGTTTACCTATCGAGTGCGACGGACGTCATTAGCGTGATTCAATATTTCTAGTTAAAATATAATGGAGAGAAATATGGTCCTATTATTAGCTGCGCTTGAACCGGAATCCAAGCAGTATCTAGAGGACCATCCTATTACAGACTCAGTGGATGTTGAGGTAAGACATGTGGAAATTAAATTAAACCGATTAAAATTGTACTGTAAAAAGTTTGCCTGTCATAAATTGTCTTTCAAAAATAATTTCATGTCGTGTACTCTGAAGACGTACCTCTGAGAGAACACATCAGTAAAATTATCGTGGAACATTTAGAAAAGATTGGAGCCCAGACTACAGCCAAAGCTCCATCAAAACGACGCAAGCGCCTCAATGTGCCCACAACAAAAAGTATTCAAAATATTACTTATTATGTTGAACCCGCCGGAACTTCGGCGAATAATAATGAAAAAGCCCTGTACCTCGGTCTCCGCCCGGACGGAACCCCAGAAAATCTTAATGAGAGCAATGAATCAGATCTGGAGACAGACACCGAGATTCCCAATCAAGAGTCAGGGGACAGTGTAATTAGCGAGCTGGAGAACGACGAAACAAAAACAAGTAGGTAATGAAAAGCAGAAAGACATAGATTTCTACATCAGGAAACTCTGTTCTTTTTAGATACGAAAATATTTACCCTGAAAAATTACGCAAAATCAGGGAGATTTTGTAACGATATGGCACTCGGAATTGAATATGCTACAGGCCCCAACCCGTGTATATCAGAACAAGACACTTCAATCCCTCACTATGTACTATTAGCAGAGTAGGTCAGATTGAAAATCTCAAAACCAAAGAAGAAAGTTACTTCCATTATGGTCCGCGTAAATGCTGCAACCCACATGTTACCCTTCTATGTTAATTACATAGTGGACCATCTTTGGAGCACCTGGAAAGATCACGGGCCATTGCACTGGAGACAAAATATAGATAATCGAACAAAATCTGGGTGGTTTGGTCACAACGTTTTCGAAGAATGGTCCGTATCTCAATTGGTGTGGTGGGATTGAGTACGATAACGACTGTAGCGAGTATTTAAGGGAAGCAAGTACGAAAGTTAGAAGTATTAATGGTTTACCTGTCGAGTGCGACGGACGTCATTAGCGTGATTCAATATTTCTAGTTAAAATATAATAATGGAGAGAAATATGGTCCTATTATTAGCTGCGCTCTCAACCTCTCAACAAGCGAAAGGCCCCCTTCGATCAGCTTAGACTGTACTAACTTTACCCCAAATAAATACAGCTTCACTCTGAATAATTTCACATTAGGTGAATTTTGATTATGTACTGTTATATTACTGTACCTCTGATGAAAAATATTCAACAAAAATGAAAGGACATGTAAATGTTAAATCATTATTACTAATATATAAAATCAAACATATCGTATGTTTACAATATTGTAATAACTTACGTATACAAACTTGATGAATAAATGATTTTCTATTCTATTCTATTGTTCCAGTTCTATCATCATCATCAGTTCAATCAGTTCCAGTGCAGAACATAGAAGTTGGTTACAAAAAAACAAGACTTGTTTTTGAAGGTGAGGGAGAAGTCAAATTATCAGTAGGTATATTCTGCAATGTGCAAAAATATACTTCGGTTTACTTCCCACTGAAGTGAGGAAATTGGCGTATGAAGTGGCGGTGAATTTCGGAAATAAGAACATAACGGAGAGTTGGGGAAGAACAAAAATGCTGGACCAGATTGGCTGACAGCATTTTTAAAACGAAACCCAAGTTTTATCTATCCGCAGTCCCGAAGCTACAAACTTAAGTCAAGCTACTTACTTTAACCGGGCTTATGTTCACGAGTTTCACGTCGAAGCCGCCGGAATAGCTCATCTGATTGAAGCAGAATACCGCGCGATCGCAGACGTTGACAAGCCATATGCCAAATCAGTGGCTGCCAGCGTCCACGCACACTACTGTGACACGCTGTTATGGTATCGTTGCGCTCTGAACGCCGAGCAGCGCGGTTTAGCAACACCAGACGACCGTCGCCTCATCCAGATGATTGAGGCCTTTGAAGACATCGTCGCTCCAGCTGGATTAGCCTCTGTGCTCAGTAGCATTGGGGACTTCACAGACAGTTGCGGAGTTAAACTCTTCGCGTCAGCGACATCGCCGCTTCCAGATGGTACGTTCGGAGTGCTAGGTCCAGGGACGCATAACTTTTACGAAGCCCTACCAGCACCCGCTGTTTCAGTGTCTAGGATACTGAACGATGTTGCAATCACCGAGGATCATCACCATGACACCTATTGGTGCCCACCACGCATTCTGCCTGCCCAAGAGCCAGCCGCCAGAGCGGCTCAGGCCGCGGCACAGCCGCCGCCTCAGGCTCCAGCGCCTCAGCGCCGGTTACGACCGCGCCCAAGACGGACCGACGTCGTCGAGAGATGCTGACGTCGATGCCGTCCAGCCTCGACCTGAAGAGGAAGAGCGCCCACGCCGGAATGTACCAACGCCCAATCTCTTAGGATGGCGACCAGCACAGCCGATGACTAGCGCACAACTTGCGGCTATTCGGCATAGCCTCGTTCAAGGAGACGAGTTAGCACAGAACTACGAACTGGCTCGCTTCCGTCACATCCGAGGAATATTTGAACTAGTGCGAAGGAGACTCCAAGCTATAAGACCGCCCCAATCAGTAGAACCCAGGGTGGCTCTGTAGCACAACAAATCCTGTGGCGAGTTGATGACGACCACACAGGTAATACGCACGGTAACACAACGGGTAATACAACGGTGTCCATGTGGCTTCAGGAACGTTTGGACAGTTGCTCCCCGCAAACCATAACGTGTATGAGTGCTATATATGCCCTTACACAACATCTGCTCGTGTCGTAGCGACAATACAACAGCAGGATTATCAGCCAGTTCCCGATGTTTTAATTCCGGATGATTTTGCTCCAAATGCTAACTGGCTTGTATATCTACCTCAAGACGCCGCTAACTTCAATGCTCAACAACGCTTGGCTGGCATAGAGTTCCCAGATAATGATCAGCTTTCTGGGCGCCTCAGAGTATCCACCACATTATGTGATCGAGTCTATATAGTACTGGCTGAATTAAAGGACAGATTTAAGATGGTGGAATATAGGGGTGAGCAAAGCGCTGGACTTAATTTGTTGTCTAAGCCCAAACAAGTCTTAGTTTCCTCAAATTTAACATTCGTCGAGACTCATGGGCCTGTTCCAGCTGCAGCTCCACTTTACAATAGATCAGCGTCAGTATACTCCAACTTCGCTCAAGGGAGTAATACATCTAATCAAGCATACTTTGAAGTAATGCATCGTAGGAGAATTGGCGCGGGAATTAATCAAGCAAGAGGATTGTGCTGTCTAGTCAATGGCGCAGCGCCGGCAGGATGGGTCGCTACCATAAACAGCAACTTCAACATGGATAAGGCCCGTTTGCCCCTCAAGTCCATGCCGACCACTTTATAACGCAACTTCAGGTATAGCGACATTTATAACTATGCTACCTGAACGCATCGCGAATAGTGCGCGTATCGTCGCGTTTCGTACGCTAAAACGCACTCATCCGTATGTTGACTCAGAGGATGAAGAAGTAGAAGTCAACTCATGGTGCTGCTTAGCGTTTAATAACTATCGCGACGTACCACCGGATCGGACAGCTAATCGCAACGTCCTAGTCTCACAAGGCCTACGACACTTACATGTCAATGTTAAAAAAGGAAGTTAAATGACGCGCGCCCGCGCTGCAACGGATCCTGACATCCTGTTTTCACATGGATTAATTTTTCAACAGATGTCCACTTTTCCTGCTACGCCACGTAGGCTGGAAATTGATAATTTTCTTTTGGTTCATTTATTCCATGACACTAGCGACATCGCATTCACAAAATACAAACAACTTCCTCTGAAATGTGATAATCTCCATTCCATTCTATCAGCCCATTTTACCCTACTGCAGGGGCTTAAAGCTTAAATCCACCATGCTGCTCCAGTGCGGGTCAATAGATTGTAACGACCACCATCTATTGACAGCAGCCGGGATCGACTCCTTTACACACTATCTGAGGCATGGATTCAGTGATAGTTATGTACTTAAGTCAGAATAACTCATTGGTACACGCCCGGGTTCGAACCACGGCCCCATGGCTTTAATTTAATTTAAAACTATTTAAAATTAACTTAACGAACTTTAATTTAAAGCTCGGACTATTACGACACTTGAAAAACAAACTTATAAACATGGACTGATATTAGTTACTGTTTACGTATTGATTTTGGATTCTGTTTTTTACAAACTCAAACTGCCTTTTATACACTACTTGCGTGAGCTGAAATTCCAAATCTCATTTCAACTCTAGCTCGTGCACGCTCGTGCTCGTGCGTGGAGTTGTTTTGGCCTAACTGTCCATATATAATGCCGATTATACCTATCGCTTATGCTATACTGGTATAACATTAAAAATAATATATGAACTTTTTGGCATTTTAAATTAAAAAAGAAAGAAAATGAAATTGAGCATATATCTACCTACATAAAACTGCATATGTTTTGAATCAGTAAACACATATTCTTTTATTAAAAAAATATTATTATGCACTTATAAAAAAGTTATTTGTAAAAATTTGTTGATGGGGTTTTCTGGTATGTTGTATCCATGTTAGAATACCTCACTTTTCTACAATATATCAATACAATGAAAATAAAACCTTAAATTTTAATAACATAAAAATAATCCAAAATAAAAGGTGTAAGTGAATGTGTTTTATATTAAATAGGTACATATTCAAAATTATCATTTTTGTAATTGTTCAAAGGCAACTTATTTCACAAAATACACATATTAAGCAGCAATTCCTTTTTGCATACCTAAAAAAATAATTTATCAAGTTTGATTACCGGCATTTGTATGGCGGTATTTAATTTAGGGGTAACCTGTAAAAATATGGTTTCGTTCTCTGATTGAAGCCATTAAAAAAATTTTAAAAATCAATCTAAAATTTGTAAACTGAAATGTTATCATACAGTAATTTTCAATAATATGTAAACATACAATTTTGAACACAAACATATTTATTAATATTCATTTCAAGTCAAGTTTAGAGGCTATTATCATTTTGAATGGGGGGCTACCATTTTTACACTCACCAGACAGCGCCACCTATAGTAAGGTCAGCTGTGAAGAGTTAGGTTTTATTGTCTATGATTACTGTTATGTTATTTTTTAATAGACATTTTATGTTTTCAATTTGGACATTCATTTCGAGGTCAATATAAAATTATGGAGGGTAGAGGTTAGCAGGATTCACTATATGCGTGAAAAAGTGTCCGTCATAAAGCATTAAATTAAGATGGCGCTGCCGTCGCAGAGTGTAAATTTAAAATCTATAAAAGAAAAAAATACAATGACTACATAATATTTTAAAAAGGAAAAACTATTAAACACAATTAAATCACTAACCAAACAATCAATTTAAAATATTTTAATTACAGTTTTTACTTTAACATTTTTAAATTTACACTCTTGCGACAATAGCGCCATCTTAATTTAATGCTTTATGATGGAACACTTTTTCAGTTTCACCCCCCATGTAAGACAGTCCTCATCCTCTACCTTCCATAACAACTGCACTTTTTGGTGCTCCCTGATGATGTAGTCAAACACGACAGTCCCCATTAATAATCTGAATTAAATTTACATGAAATTCTCAGCAATGCAATATAAAGAAACAGGGAATGACATAAAAACCTACGCCGCCATGGGTTGGCACTATTAACGACTGTTTGTTATGTACTAAATGGTAGCATTTGTGGTGATATCAAATATGTATCTCATCTCATTACATATATATTTATCATAGCCAATTTATAATCTTAATTTTTACTTTACATTGCAATCATGAAATATTCACTACTATATTAATTTTCAGTTGTAGATAGTGTGCAGTTATAAATTCTATTAAAAAAATTTAAATTATATTTTTTTCTTGAATTGAATTTGGTAACATTATTTCAAATTCATGTTGTTTTCTTTTGCCTTTAAATTACCACTACTATTGAATATAATTTTATTTTCAAAATAGGTAATTGAACGTTTAGAAGTAAATATTCCATTTTACGCTTCATCAAATTTCTTGGTGATGGCTCCCTATTTCTTTTTATTAATGAAAATGAAGAAACATAAATATACAAAACTTAAAGTTATCTTCTTTGGTATGATTGAAAATGTGGTTTGATGTTTTTGTGTAATCTACCTTATTATGTCTAGATAGTGTCGGTGTCGAAAAACGCAGATATTGTTAGTACAGCTTGGGGACTTGGCGAGAGTGTGGGGTCTGCTTAGTCACACGAGCATATAAAAGTCGGCCTATTTTGTTTGTTATTGTATTGCATGACTTTATTTAGAAATAAATAATAAAAGGGTTTGACATGCAAGCTGATAAGATTAATATCACAAGGAGTCAAGGGAAATGGTATATGAATAAAAATTAAATTAGTTTCTATAATAAAAAAATGTGTACATTAATCTACAAAAGTTTATTTCTTTTTAAATAATTTGAAATCAATTATTAGTTATTTACCTAGTAAAAACATTTTTGAAGGTATACTTCTTTTGGCGCATTAACGAAAAAAACATGAGTGAATTTTCTGTATATAACGGAAGTTGCGCGCGCCGATGTAACACACCATGAAGTTAGTTTCAAATGAGAATTTTTTATTTTATTATTATGATAATGAATAGGAAATGTTCCCATATTGTTATTTATATTCATAAAACTTTATTTACTTATATTGGGGTGTATACTAAATTATTTATTGTGAAAATGATGTATTAAGTTTTTGTGTTAATAATATATTTAAGTATTATTTTTTATGAGTAAAATTAAAATATACATGTACGAACTTTTAAAATCTTTACTTCTATTACCAAGTTTTTAAATATTAATAATAATAATAAATTGTTCATAAATAATAAATGGAATGATTTAGCTTTAATAATACATGAAATTTTAAATGTAAGATAATAATAATATATAATACAATTAAAATAATAACTTTTCCCTGTTGAATCAAAGGTCCCCATAACACTCGCATTACCGCGTTGGATCGCTATGACGAGCCTCTGTGCCAGGAACGACCAAGAGTTGGGGTCATACTTCTCTCCCTAAGTTGACCACCGACACTTCTAATCAAGTTTTTGGCCTCAAAGCTCTATCATTCCGTCATCTTCCCAGCAAAAGGAACAAACCACTGCCTTCTATACTTACAAGCCATGCTATTGAAATTTGGCAATGTTGCACGTAGTTCAGGCCTTGGTATCAGTCAGGCTATTAGTTGGCGTTTTCTTCCATTTAAACGTTATGTAAACATAGATATTCATTGAAAATTATAAGTCACTGTTAAAAACTACTTGTTGCATCGTGTTTATTCGTAATTAGCAAAGTTGGTATTTTCACCATTTAATCGTTTTTCGTTTCACGTCAAAATCTTGACATGTTTGCGTGGAAATCACAGTAATTTTTTTATTTTTCGAGTAGGTTTGAGGCATGGTCCTTTTAACCGCACGCAAGCCACCAGCATGTCCGGCGAGTTTGATTACGTAGAACCCGAGGAGAGAAAGAAACGGAAAGGGAACGGTACATCCCCGTAGAATATTATAAAATAAAACTAGCTTGTAAATATAGGTAGGTAGCCTGTGACAAATTCACAAAACCATAATAACACTAACCGAAATGAGATTAATAAACATTCAATTCTATTCATAAAATCCACTTATAACACGCGAACGAAGTCGCGGGCAGGTGCTAGTATCATATAATATGTACTACCCGGTTAAGATGCTATTAAGATTGGGCGTTTTAGATCTGAGCATTAATGACAGAATTGGAGTGTTACCCTTGTAGAATTAGAGAATTCAAATTACTTATATTTGAAAAAAAAAAAAAAACCTTAAATTGGTGTATTTTTATTTATAATTTGAACTAGCATGCTGCCCCGGCTTTGCACGGGTAGCAGAGCATGTCCATCTTATTTGGAGTATTTTTAATGTATTTTATCTCTAAATCTGCAAATATTTGAAAAAATTAAGAAAATACATAAAAACAAACTAAAATATTTCTTTGTATAGGTACATCATTGATAACTTTTGCCCAGGTAATTACATCACGCAGGTCGCGTCGGTATGGAATTGGTTGAATTTATTTTGTCGCGCGATAGGCGATGTCGATGTAAGCCAATCAATCATGTTTTGTTTTTTTGATGACATTGTGAGTGTCTTAATAATAATGATAAGAATAAATATATTTTTTTATAATATATACACATATACTTACTTTTTACACCCAAACACGGAACAAATATACATGGTCATGCACAGAAATATTTGACCCGAGCGGGAATCGAACCCGCGACTCTTAGCTCCGAAGTTAGGATCGCTAGCCACTCAGCTAAACACCTATTTTGTATTTGAGTCTTAATATTTTTGTGTTAGATTTTCTCGTAACAAATGGGTTAAACAGGGACGAGCCCGCAGTCTTGGAGATTAGAAAACGTCAGGCAAATCAAATTAATGTAATTATTGAACAATAAAATTACACACGAAAAAAATACATGAAGGGACAGGCTGTACACATATTTTAAGCATGTAACGATACACATAAATATTTTTTATGTTTTGCTTCCCTTCCTGTTAAAAAACCGTTAAACAATGTTTTTCCCGTTTTTCAACACCGTCATCTGTTAGATCTGACGGCAAAACTATCAATTTGGTAATATTGTGGATGATGACAGTAGATTTTAATTAGATATCTTATTATGTATATATATAACGAGTCAGAATACAACTCCTCTTAATATTCCAGATATATAATATTCAATTTATCATATTTAACCTGAAAAGTCAGCAAAGAGAGAGTGTCTAAGTGCATCAAAACATGAATATATATTATTATTAGAAATCAGAAAAGACAAAGATAGAAATAAATAATATAAATTAAAAGAAAAATAATGTTGGGATACTTTTACAAAATTCTATTAATTAAATACGAAATTATCATTAGATTTTTGAAAACTATTATACTACTTATAATTTTTATTTGAAGTCTCAAAACTACCAAATAGTAAAAATCTACTGAAAATGGTCACACTGTCGCTACAATGCAGCTCAACTACCAAACGTCCAATCTTAATAGCATCTTAACCAGATAGTACTCTTATTTCTATTTTCTACTAAATACTATCTATAATTTCACATTTAGTTATTAAAATCCCATATTTTCAATTATTAAATCATGACATCTTGTCAGCTGACGAAGTAAATCGGACTACATGTGACAGATATTGCAACATTGCCAAATCTAATAGCACAGCTTGTAACTATAGAAGGCAGTAAACAAACAAATGGGATTGTTCCAATGTATATTTTTATAATATAATTAAAATGTAATTATTATTACCATTATTATTTTGTATGCTTTAAGTATTATTCATTCAAACTATTATTCACGATATTTGAAAGTCGTTAATCGATAGTTTCACGCAAAAAGTGTAACTTCCCATGTCCGTATATAAAAAAAAGCTTACAAACTGGTAATTTTTCATGGCTAACTTCATGACATCATTTTCATGACAAAAGGTTGATTCAGTCAGATTTATCATTGCAAACTAAGACTCCAAATACCCAAAGAAGATAACTTCAAAGACATTTTTTTTAAATTTAAGAAATTTGTGTGCCAGGCATATATCCGTCCCACGATACAATTTTTTTATCGAACCACACATATTCCCCACGTACTGAATCGGGAGCGTCTAGTGCTAAATACAAAGGGGCTGCAGCACCCTCCTCTATGGTCAAAGGTCCTTTGTGTGATGACATGTCCGTCGCTACATATCCAGGGTGGACGGCATTCACTTTTATATCTAAAAATGAAATAAATTCTTTATCACTGCTATATGTTTTTTTCTTTATTGAAACAGTACCTATGTAGTTATGATTCTTTGATTATATAATGTCTGCATGGACCCTCACAATACAATGTCAACAAAAATGACAGCCAAACTTTCACATACTTGTGTGTGTGTGATTCAACAGACCACATACTCTTGTTATGCCATACCAACTATGTACAGACCATCTCTGTGTGCGTGAATTATAATCGAACAGTTAGGTAATATTATTATCTACATTTTTTTATGCCAAATCCAGACATTGTATAATCAAAGTTACAATAAAATTATACTTTTCCTTTAAATCTTTACTACTGCAGTTTTTTTTTAAAATCTGAATTAATTTTAATAATTAATTACGACTCATAATACAGTGGAGTCTCAATTAACCGGACTAATTGTTGCCATAAGTCATTCAGATAAAAAAAAATCTGGATAATTGAATAGGTATATGATGAAAAGCAATGTGTGAACTTAAAGAAATGAGTAAATTTGACACAAGATTAGCAAACTAAGTGCAACTAGTGTAGTAATATATCTATACATTAGTAATTATTGATATCTATATAATTTTAAACTTTCTTTCTCTAGCATTATAATAATAATTGATACCTATATAATTTTAATCCTTCGTTCTCCAACAGGGAGATATGTGATATCATAAAAGCTAGATGGAATTAACTAGTAGGTAGGTACAAGTATAAATAAAAAGTGACATACCTCGATTATTAACCAATTTTTGTTGTATTTTAGTCAAAGCCGTCACTCCAACTTTTGACACCGCATATGAAGAAAGGCCCCAATCAGCAGCTTGCACTCCTTTTTTAGCTTCGTTTACATATGTTTGCATTAACTTGGACAAGCCCTCTATTGTTAAATTGGGATCTTTGAACTTACTTCTGAGACTTTCACTGGGGATATTCGATAAATGACCAGCAGAACTTGATAAATTGATAACTCGAGCCCCATTTTTTAATATAGGGAAAAGTATATCACAAACTGCTACTAACGAGAAGTAATTCACAAACAGGGTCTGTTCGGCTTGAACCGCCACCGGATCTTTAGAATCACTCTTAAAAGCTATAGCAGCATTATTCACTAGTACATCTATTCCACCGTACTTTTCTTTTATAAAATCCCGAAATTTCTCGACGCTGAAAGGATCAGTAATATCTAGTTGATAAAATTTGGGTTTTAAGCCTTGTTTCTCAAGGTCTGAAACCGCTCGTTTACCTCGTTCTACACTTCTAGCGGTCAAGTAAACGACACCATCAAATCTTTTACAAAGCCCGCGCACTATTGCAAATCCGATGCCTTTATTGGCTCCAGTTACAACAGCTACTTTAGACATTTTTATATGTATAAAGTACCAGAAAATTTTATGCCAGCTTTCGGTTCCAAGTTTGGAGTTTACAGTCACATTTACAATATTATCTAAATCTAACCTATCTTCTAAACGTCAAAATAGCTGATTGACATTGAATGAATAAGAGTTGAGTGATCCATTGGTGGTTGAGACAAACTTTAAAAGATAGGTACCATCTAGGACCAATGGGAGTTTTTCTTCCAAAAAATGACACCAGGTGGCGGATGATCGTCCCAGTCCTAAACGTTGATGTCAAACGTCAAATTCAGTACAAAAACAATGTAATTTCAGTTAGTTGCAGCAATTTTCAGACGTTCTGATGATTTTGTTATTACTTTTATCTTTTGTAGGTTCCTGTATAAAAATGTCAGGAACATATTGTTGTGTGCCTTTGTGTAACAATAGGGGAGGGCATCAATTTCCCAAAAATGTTGTCGTACTTTGCGGTGAAAATGGTTGGCAGCTATAAAGCCCGCGCCAGATATGTGATCAAATGTTTAGGAAAACTTTTCTCAAACTTTGCACACATATTTGATCCATTTGTGCGCCTGCCAGATTTGCTTTGCAAATAAATGCTCTACATTTATCGCAGAGATGGATGACGATGATTTTGTGAACGCAGTTTTTCTGTTTTATTTGAGTGCCTTTAGTTATTTAATACATGTGACTTTTCATAATATTCGTTGATTACCTACTTATATAAACTTTGCGCAAGTGGGGTAAGCTACGCAAAGCTTGAGCTTTGAGTGTTTATTGATGTTCGTAAAAACCGACGACACCTGGCAAACTCCAAATGTGTGTTCTAACTTTGAACGAATGCTCGAATTTCCATACCACACTTCGAAACTTAGTAAGTATTTCTGTATTTGACATTGAAGTTGGTAGGTATATGAAGCTTAGTCTCACGCCGGCTTAAGGCGCGATAAATGGCATCCTACTGAATATTCTTTAGTGTGTTTTAATAATTTTAAAGCTGATGATTACATACAGGGTAACAACACGAGGTAAAGCATATTATATATTATTTTGTTATTATACCTTATATTATTTTGAACGTTTTTGTGGACATATTAACTCAAGTAAGAACACTAAATATTTGCATCTCTTTTATGTGACTCCAGTTTCAGTGCCTTAACGAACTACGTGCCGAAGTTTTTTTTTGGTTTTTACTGTGAGTTTCATTTACAGTGTTCACATAACACAATAAACGTTAATATTTTCACCTTTCATACTTCGCAAAGTTTGAGAAATTGAAATAAAATTATTAAAAAACGCTCCCGACAGGACCGGGTTTGGCTGTGCTGCTATCTAGTGTATGCTGGTAAAACGGTCAAGAAAAACTCCCATTATCATAATGGACAGAGTCATAATACGTTGCAGCTTTTGTATCAGTGTATCAACGCGTAATTGTGTATCTTTGTCCATCCCACGGTCACGTCACGGTCGGTCAAGTCAAAACCATGTCAAAACATTGCGGTGAAGTGTAGCATTTTATTGAATTTTATAACGGAATCTCATCTGGGGGCACGGCCGTGCCCCCACCAAGTCGAGCAAAAAAGCGTCACGGCCGTACCATCCTTTTCTCGAAGCAATTCAGACCATTTTCGACCCCCTGTAACTTCGTTGTGGATAAAACTAGAAGACTGAAATTTTCAGTAACCATGCAGGCATATTAAGCATATTACACGTTTTAATTCAATTTGAACCAGTATTTTTAAGAAATTATAACGGGTCAAATTTCTTAATTTTGTCACTCACTGACTCAACGATCATCAAAATTCTAAGGCACTTCTAGCAGACCTAGAAGCTTCAAATTTGGAATATAAGTAGTGTTTGGTGTATGAATCAAGGAAAAACTAAAAAATCTAGAAAAGACCGCAAAGAAAATTAAGCCCATACAGCCAAGTCTTCAGTTAAATTTTTCAATATTGGCTTTATTCGTAACGATGTTCTATTACGGCAGTTATTATTATATTAAACTGTAGCTGAAACTCAAGAAGTAGTACCGGAAAAGGGAAAACGGAAGGCTACCTACAAAAATAAGAAAAGTTCATAAGTCAGGGAGAGGGCTTTAAGAAAATTCGTTGCTGGTAGATATACATATATACAATAAGTAGAAGGTACCGAAAAGGAAAAAAGTAGAACTGTCTACAAAATACAAAAAGAAATGAGATCCCATCAAAAACAATACTTGTCAAAAAAACCAAGTCTCGCAACTCAGTTGTTCTGCGGTAAAAAGTTGTGAGATCCATGTAATACCAAGTCGGTTATTAATTTATTCAGTCTCTACTTGTAAGTCTCTACTTGTATGTAATGTTTTATATAAATATATTGAGACTTGGCCATCGCCTGAAAACACGTGTAAATTCAATCGCCTGAAAACACATGTAAATTCAATTATTTAGTGCGATGGCCAAGTCTCAATATATTTATATAAAACATTACATACTTACAAGTAGAGACTGAATAAATTAATAACCGACTTGGTATTACATGGATCTCACAACTTTTTACCGCAGAACAACTGAGTTGCGAGACTTGGTTTTTTTGACAAGTATTGTTTTTGATGGGATTGTTTTAACTAAAATTATTTGAATTTTGAAATAATGTAGAGTTCAGCTGTGTCTTGTTCGAAAGCTTGTTCGTCAAGAACATTAAAAGGAGGACTAAAAAACTCGGATTTGTCATTTCATACGTAAGTATTTAGCAATGATTTAGCATCATTTTTAATGCTATAAAATGAGTTCTTTATCCAGAAAAAATGTTTTTCAGTTCTAAAATATGTTATTCCTATGAGTTTGATTAGAATCAAATTTAATACCAATAAATACAGTAAATATAATACAAACACAAAACACTTACAAAAAATGGACATGCCTAAAAACAGACGACTCTGTCCATTGTGATAATTGGTCCTAGGGTATCTATAGGTACAGGTCCAATCAAACTTTATGACGGATGTGAACATAGGCATAAGTCACATCGCAGTAGCCAGTTTTAGGTGTAACGGGACGCAGTGGAGCGACGGGTATATGACTGAACCTGTGCAAGTACGCCTATAGCATTGTATTCCGATCCGCCATAAAGTTTGAGGCAAACTATACTGTGTTTTACCAATCGTCAAATCAATAACTTAAACCGAAGACGTACAGACGTGCAGAAGACCCACCCGAACAAAGTTGAGACAGGAAGTTTAAGATGAATAGGTACCGTCCATCTCTTTCACGCATATAACGTCGTGTTGAATCTTTGTCACGCAAATGACTCGTGACCTTAGACTTAAACCTAACCCGATCGGGTTACTGTGTAGTATCTAGGCTTAGAGAGTAAGCAAAGTTACAACCCCCTTCATACACTTCACATAAGTACCTGGTACCTACCTACATACCTAGAATAATATTTACAAAATTCGTTAATTCTCGGACTGTTATTCATAAGCAAGTATTAATGAAACAAGCATACGATTTACAAGGGTTTATTTATTGTTGTATTTTAAAATATTTTAATTTACCTACCTATATTTAAGTATCCTCCGTATGTTGTGTGTCTCACTGTATTCTTTGATCACGTAATCGCCGTTCAAACACGCTTATCTAAACACCTACATTTTCCCTTTCGGTGACTACCTACTTAGGTAACGCTTAAACGACCCCTAAACCTTTGAGTACGTAATACTCGAACAACCTCTTACATGTATGGGCGACATACACCGAAACTATTTTCTCAGTTCATAAGGAATATAATACACCTATCTTCCTTTCATCTGTAAGTGCCAACAATCTCAGAGTAAAATGACTGACAGATGGACAGTACGAAATTATAAGGGTTTTTTTTTTGCCATTTGGCTACGGAACCTAAAAAAAAAATCATTTGACCATGATTCAGTATGAAATCCTATTGTTGGTCAGTGATGTTTTAGTAAAGATTAGGCGCCTGCAAGCACGGTGCCGCGTCGGAGCGCGGCGGTGCAAAATTGATTCGCAATGACATAGGTATTATGTAGGTATGTACATATAGGGGAAACTGGGGCAGATTGATGCAAGGGGCACTTGGATACACTAGCAATATATGAATGTCGTGAAACGTTTTTCGTGAAACGACATCACTAAAATGTGTCTTTAGATGTCTGAATACAACAGTTGCAAGCGCTTCGATCGCCAGCAATCGCTAATATTTAATATATTACAGCAATCTGCATGAACGCCACATGTACGCTTTCTTTTTGTCAATCAATTAATCCATTTTTTTACAATGTTAGCACAGTCTTTTACTTTTCATACATTCTTGTATCATGTTTGAGCATAGCCATTGTTCGAAATTTTAAGGTATAAAGAAAATTCCGCGATTATTGAATAAAACATGAATAATTTTCAACTATTATAGACAAAAACGAAAAAAAGGTCTTATCGTTACCGCTTGTTTTGTTGTTATGACACACAGTTCAGTATGTAGGTAACTCGAACTATAACAGGGTGTAACAACTTGTGTGTCTATTTATGTTTTGATCTATGTACCTACCCCGTGTATGGAGCAGAATGGCATATATCTCAATTTAGAAAAAAACGTAAATCATTCTAAATTCACTTGTAATATTTATGTTTCCGTAAATATAGGTACTTAAAATTTAAATAAATTCTGAATATATTGGTGAAATGCAGGAAGTAATCGGCTATTATTTGGGTGTGATTTCCTAAGGTATATTTGTATATTATTCTGCCCCAGTTTCCCCTACAGATCGCGTCAAACTTTATGGCGGATATACAACGCTTTACGCGTGCTTGCGCAGGTCAGGTACAGTCATATACCTAGTGTTGCCAGATTTTTAGTCGCGTAAATCAGGATTTGTATGCGAAAATTAAAAAATGCGGGATTTCGTTGAAACATTCGGGACAAAAAAATAATTACGAATCTTTGTTACTTACTTATTAATTTTATAATCACTGAAAATTATATGACAATAAATTCTTTCGTAATAAAAAAACACTAACACACAGTGTATCAAATCAAATTAATAAGAAAATAATGAACTATAATAGTTTTATTTTGTTTTATATTGTTCAGATGATATTACTTGTTGTAATATATCTTTCTTGCCTTTCAAAAATCTATGAAAGTCCATAGGTACATGACTCGAAATAAAAATTCAGCAATTTTCAAATTATGTTTCGATTCAGTTTACATTGTATTCAGTGAACAGACCAGCTGTACATAACAATATTTCTATTAGATTTCGATCGAACTTTCACGTAGCAATCGGGACAACTGGCGTCCCGTGCGGGACATTTAATTGGAGCCCTAAAATCGGGACGTCTGGCAACACTGCATATACCCCTCGCTCCATTGCGTCCCGTTAACCTAAGACTGGTTACTGCGGCGCGATTCGATTTGTGCCTAATTTCGGATCCGCCATAAAGTTTGATTGTAACTGTACGATTATAAAACTGAGTGTGGAGTATGGGTACAGAACATTATGATAGAAAAGCTAGCTTAATCGTTTACATATGAAATAGGTATCTTTAGTCTGTTTAGTCAACATAGATTAGGAGGAAAGGTCAATAGGCGACTAAATAAAATCACAATTGTAGGAATTGTAGCTCCTCGGTTGCGGCGCGCTTGTTCTGTTCCACATATTAATCTACAGCTCGCGTCAAGCTTCTAAACTGTTCTGAAGTTGCTGCGGCTGCGTTTTCCCACTGTGGCGTTACTCGCTTCGACTTCGGAGCGAACTAGAAGTTTGGCGAGAGCTGTACATTTTTCCGTTTACCTATATATAACTGTGAGGTAGGTATCTTGAAACAAAAAGCGAATTAAAAAACATTTATTTACGAAACTTTACTGTAATTTTTTAAAGCTATTATAATTTTTTTTATCACTGTATAATTTTTTTTATAGTTTTGTATATGTAAAAGGAAACAAAGTAAATTTTCAAACACTTTTCCGCCTTTGATTATTTATACGTCTAGAAATAACGATTCGGATTCAAAAAACGGTAAAATAAAACATCACCAAACTGTTCGGTTATAATTCAAACACACAGAAACAGTTAGTACGTGTACAGACATGTATGCAAAAACAAGCCCGTTAATTTCGTTGTCACTGTATCGCGTGGCCATATTTAGACATATAAATAATCAAAGCTTTTCCATTACATTTTGTTTAGTACTACTTTTGGACATAAAAATAATTTTACACATTTTGTATTAGACAAGCATAATTATTGTATTTCTATGTCTAGTTTTTGAAAATTCACTTATACTAGGTAGGTATATACAACTTAAAAAGTGGGTAGGTAGTACCTAAAATTACCTTTAAAAACTATATGCACAAGTAGGTAGCATAACACATATAGTAATTTTTTTCTTCATATCTGTTTATTTCATAAATAGTACATTTGTTAACATAAATTATGGCAAGGTGCTATTTGATACTCCTTGCCGTATTTTGAGTTAATAGATACAATACATTATAATTTGGATTATGGGATTTTATTATAGATATAAATGGATTTAAAAAAACAAATTAATTTTACAAAATTTTAACAAATATTTACAAAGCCAAACAAATTCAGAACAGACTCCATTATATCTAAAATCAAGTTAAGCAAAGACAATAACTAGTTAAATATTCAAAAGTAAACAGTGAGTCAAAAGATTAACATACAAGATTAACCTGAAACACATTAAATAAGTAATAGAAGACTCCTAAAAGCAATACTTTAATAATCAAACCAAGATTATCAAAAAACGTTTTTAAATAATTAAAAGAAGTAAACAGTTAATATTATTCTCAGTATAAACAATTCAATTAATTCAGTAAATTTTTAAACTTAAATTCATCAAATCAAATGAAAAAAGCAATTTTCATAATAAAATGCACAAAGATCATATGCACAACAAACGTACATTAAACATCATCTCCAGGAACAAACAGTCCGAGGAATATATTTCCAAAAGCAAACATACCAAATATTGAGTGCTTATAATATGTATAATACTCAATTATACATATTATAAGCACAATTTGCTTCCGGGAACAAACGCTGAAACGGTATATTAATTTGTATCTACATATTGTTCCGTAATTAAAACGTCCGTTGCTGACCCGCAAAGTCGGTTGGCATCAGCCAATCACGCTCGAGCACAGAATCGCGCGCCACTGGTGGTGGCCAATGAAATTGAAGATTGGAGACGCGACCCCGCACCCAAACGCGCGGGAAAAAGAAACTTCCGCCCAAGTTTCTCAACAGTCGGATTTGGGGCATCAGGCCGAAGAGCTGTGTCATTCGTAAATAAAACCGGGGCCTCAAGAAAGCCCCCGGGCCACGACCGGCCGCGCATGAGTCGTCACTCAACCATACGATCCTGATCTCAACTAGCGACATCTGCGGTCTATTCTCCAGGCCATGGTTGCCGCGTGTAGTGCGACGCGACTTTCGCCATTTTGAATACATCATGGGCTCACCTGAGTAGCATGACTCAATGCCCCTCAGCTACGAGACAGGAGAAGGGACACACCTCGTCGCGACGCCGTGACGCCCGTGACCTTAACGTCTACCCTGGGGCCTAATCAGGCCAAGGGTCCAGAGATTCCGGCAATTCCACGTGACGCTGGTTGCGTCCTCTTACGAGGCGAGCACGCCAGCCGGTTCATCGTGTTCGTATTTCTGAGCTCACAGTGAATACGTAATGGCTATTACACGTCTTGGTATCAAGTGCGTTCGAAAAACTTAGCCGCGCGCGTGTTTAGAATCTAGAACTCGAGGACACGGAAACGGTAAGTCTTTGTTGTTTGGCTAACCTCTCGTCTAACTTGTTTCGTTTAGTATTAGCAATATTGTCTTTTTGTGTCACCATTTAGTCATGTTGTTGTCACGATCTTGTTTGTACTAGTTCTCGATGATAGAATTTGTATTTAGTTATATAAGTCTTATCAAATACTTATATACCCTTGTGTAAAGTTGACACGCCTTGTAATTTAAATAACCTTACCCCTCTGTAAACTGTACTCCAGCGGTTGGAAGCTGGCGTGCACGTACACCACCCCTGAGATCGTCTCATCGCATTACCGCGTCATCCAGGAAACACTTGGAGTAAAGAAAATCCGAACATAAAATCTAATAAGTTTACACGGGAATAAATGATCCGGGAAACAATTGCTCCGGAGAAAAATGCTCCCGCAAACAAATACTCCCGGAAACAAATGCTCCCAGAGAAGCAATACACTAGTCAATAAACGATACAAATCACATAGAATATCAAAGTAAAACAGATCAAAACCTCAAATGTACAACATCTCCAGGAACAAATACCCCGAATATACCCTGGAGCATGCCTCCAAAAGCAAACACTTCAAAATTCAAATGTACATACTATATGCGTATCCACATCCGAGACTCACAAAATGCAAATAGGTACTTCCTAAAACATAAACAAACATAAACCAAATGCAAAAACGCAAGACCATATGCACTAAAAAGTATGTACTTGGGTGATAACTCAATACTCCCAATACTGATTAGTTAAATAGAAAGAGAAATTGGAATTAATTATCATGGAAACACATGTGTTTATCATTCCATGACAGCATGGAATAAGACTTATAAAATACAATATATATATATAAATATTACAACAATTTAGAACAATGAATTCCATAAGCACGAAATAACTGATGCGACAGAGAAAATTAAATCAGAAATGTACGATAAGGATTCAGACCCGATAAAAATTATAAATTACGCCAATAAAATAATTTCAATGGTCTAGGAATTAAATGCAAAAAAAAAAATGAACAAGAGGATCAAGACCGGTATATACATTTACCAAATATTCCATTAGAAGCATTAAATCAAAACATCATGTTCGAACCATTACCAGAGTATGTGTGGTGTCTTCGCTTGGTACCCAAAATACAAGCTAATGCTTAGTTTGGGACCTAGACATTGTTGTGATTGTGTGTGTTATTATTATTATTTTGTATTTTTTATGTATATTTTCATATAATTTCTATCAGTGGGAACCTGTAAATGGTTGACTGTTACCCATTCACTGCTAATTATTTTCATTTGTATGTAACTGTTGGTTCTCCTTAATATGAATAAATAAAAAAAATATATATATATAGTTACCTACCAATTTCTTTGCTACCAATAGTCTGAATTCAAGCAACAAATTTTTTTTTATGCACCAACATAAAAACAATAAAAAATGTAAGATTGATATCAGATGATACACATATAAAAAAAAATATGTCTTTGTATTGGTCTTTTATTTCTGTTGTATCATTTTAAAACAGAAATAAAGCCACCGCACGTTTTTTCTGTCACTAGGATGGAGGAACCACTTTGGACCAAGACGACAGATTACATGGCGAGGAAGTCAGAATAAATATGTAAAGATAAAAAGTTAATTTCCTGGTATTTAACTATTGATACTTTATCTATTGAAAATGGATAAATGATGCATCAGTTCATAAAAGTAAGTTGATTATGTTATGTTTATGGCTCTTTTTTATTATTTATATCTTAAGTATATGTATAATCAATGTTTTATATTATTTATAAATTCATTTGTGTCCAAACAAAATCATATTTAAGCAAATTAACATTTAAATTTAAATTAAAAATTTGAAAAAACCGGTGTCGGTGGTTTCTTAAATTTTTGAAATTTTATAAATCTTGGATTTGAAATTTGTCATGTATTCTACTAGTCAAGTCCTTTCATCTGATGCTCATATTTATGAAGTAGTGAAAAAATATGTGATTTGCCATTTTGTGGTGGCGGCCATCTTGGGTTTGAAGTTTCTCATAGTGTGTAGTATTCTACTAATCAAGACCTTTCTTTTGATACCCATATTGATGAAGTAGCGAAAAAACATGATATCCGCCATTTTGTGGCGGCGGCCATCTTGGACTGACTTTTCACAAGAATAGTAGCAACACTGACTTATATAGTTATTAAATGTAATTTGGCACCATATTTGGTGTTTTAGTGGAGCGCAAGCGTTATTTTACACACTCGGAGACCTAAATTACATTTATCGTCAAAGATCATCTAGGCTTTTCGGTTACTGCTATATTTGGTAAGTATTAATCGAATTTATCCTTAATTCGTATTAGAATGATTAAATTATTCGCTAAAAAAATGAAATATGGTCAGTTTTATATTCTAACCTAAGAAAATAATGTGTCATGTCAACTTTAAAGTAAAACATTAACTCGGTGATCATCTTTTCGGTGGCCATACTTAAGTATGACCACCGAAAATAGTTCATTTTAAGTTGTTAGCTAGTTTGACTGTTTCATACATACGTCTGAGTGTTTCATTCGGAAGACAAAAAATATTCTGTGATTGTATTCATATGCATAATGCTTACTAAGTAGGTATATTCTTTCATGTTACAGCGTTTCTTTTAAATGACGCCAAAAAAGCTGACAAATGAAGAGAAGAAAAAAAAACGAAGGCAGCAAAAAAATTGTTATGCGGAGGTTACGAGAGAAATTAAAACGAAATCCAGTTGCACTGGAAGAAAAAAGAAAAAAAAGATAGGGAATATTATCATAAAAAAAGGTTAAGTAAAAATTATAAAGGATTTGAACCCTAGAGACCAACGAAAACTGAGAAAAAAATGGAGGGAGAATGCAAAGACACGTAGAGAAAAAATTAGGATTCAACGTCATTCTGAGATTTTATTAAATGATAACGCTTCACCTTCAAGTTTATCGCTCTTATCAGTCTCATCAAAATCTAGAGTGCTTGCAGGCAAAACAGTTGCACTGAAAAATAAAAGACTCCTTAAAAGTCAAAACATCTTATTAAGACAACGTGTTTGAATCTTCGAACTGAGGTTGGCATCTTACAAAATGCAAGAATATAGATTAAAGTAGGAAGAAGAAAAAAATTAGAAGTCAAGAAAAGAAGAACCAAACCAAAAACTAAAGATATAAAACTAACTATAAAAATTAAAAAAGCAGTTCATGAATTTTTAACCTTTGACAGAAATGGCCGACTTACGACAGGAAAAAAAGACGATAACGCGCCGCAAACAAAAACAATAGATTCGTTTACTGAACGATACTTTGATAAATACTTTCAAATTTACCTGAGATTTGACGTCCCTCAGGGTCCAATAATAGCTGGTGACGCAATGGTAGGTTTCAGCACTTACGGAATTTTGAATGCCGCGAATCATAATGCCTATGAATGCTACTTTGCACCTCGGGTAAGAGCAAATCGTGTAATCGCGTCTCAAATGAATGCTCCAGGTTATTTACCGTGGCCAGAATTATGAATGTTGTGTTGTGTTGGAAGTCAGGCTGACCGAACAGTGCGTTGTCGTTGATGAGATATAACTATCCACAGATTCTAGCTACACGAGGCCGTGTGAAGGTCAGGATGGCAGTGTCGGAGCTCGATCATAAATATCGATCGATGCAAGGGGCGGAGCTTGTACCAGGCGGCGATGTCACCGGACTGGTTCCAACGAGTTCCGTGGTGGTTTGATAACAATGGTTACAATTTGAGACTATAATTTTTGAAATCGGTCGAAAAACCTAGGAGAAAAATGGACTTAACTGCGAGAATTTTGTACAGTTTTCGGGTGTTTCGAGATTGAGGTGATTATATTTCGAAGAATATTCGTTGGATCGTTTCGATGTATTATACAAAACGTTCGAGGACGTCAGTGGCTACAGTTTGAGGCCAAAATTTCGGAAATCGGTTGGAAATTTAAAAAAGAAATTGACAAAGACAGTCACACTTAGGAGACAATCTAGAGTGTGCCGATACTAAAGATATCGTTTATCTCAGCGTTTTCGTTCGATTACTTCATTGATGACTTTAAAACGTTCGTAACGGTGTAAATAAGTTGAAAAATCGAAAAAATAAAATTTTAAAATGCGAGATTACTGAAAAGATCGAGTTTGGCGATACATCAATTACGATTTATACAAGCGTCTATATATTTTTTTCTTCAGTATCATGTCGCGCGTCGAACAGAGAAGACGCAAGGCGATCACGGAGCGCTGGCGAAATCATAACATTTCCATACACGAGGTACGACATTTAGAAGAAGAAGCAGAGGCCAGCTCGAGTCGAAAACGGATCAGCGGTGCGACTATACAATCGATCGACGAATCTCGATTGCGGTCGTTTCGGCGCAAACGCCTGGCGGATTTCAAACAGTTTATGGATAACAAATTATTCAAAGACGATCTACACGGATACTGTTTGGTGTGCGATAGGATATGGTGGAGTAATTTGTTACGAACTTTGAAGAACGGCGATGTCGTTTGGAGATACGTCCAGTCCGTCGGATACGACCCGACTGAAAATGGTTTCAGAGTTTGTGCCACCTGTTACCGCGATTTACGAAATCGCTGCACTCCGAAAATGCCGACTGTGAACGGATTCACGTATCCGGAGATACAGAACTTGCCGGCGTTGTGTCCGATCGGCGACCGGTTGGTGTCTCCGCGATTGCCTTTCATGTGCATTCGAAACATTCGTTATTACAAAGGAGCGCGACGACTCTACGGCCAAGTTATAAACGTTCCGGTGAGCGTAGACACGATGGTGTCGCTGTTAGTTAACGAGAAGATTAGAAGACGACATGGCGATCAACGTGAGACTGAAGCGACGACTGCCCGCCGACAGTTCTTATCTCAGCGGATGCATATCGAAGACAGTGCTGAAAGAGTGGCTGCGATCGCCGCTGTATAAGCGGCACAACGTCAAGTTGAGGTCGCAGTATGCCGATAGAATCGACGGGGAGCCGGACCCGATCGATATTGATAGTCCCAAAAAGGTGTTTCATCGAGTCGTGCAATTGTGCCAGCCGATCGTCGACGGCGGTTGCGGCAGCCAGCGGCGCGAAACGGCGTCGTTTTGATTTCGACAACGGCGAATCTGTATTGGGTCGGGTGCAACAGACGCTGTTTTGGGCCGAGGATTACACTCTAGAGATGGCCCCCGGCCAGAACAACAGACCGTTGGCGCTGGCATTCGACGAGGACGCGGAAGAATTGTCCGTACCGTAGACGCGGTGTTCGTCAAAAAGTTGCCCATAGAGTGTACTATCCGGTGTATTTCAGTACACATCGTGCGATATTAATGTCAGATTTGCAAACTGATACAGACCTATCTTATGGACGAGCGATCGATTTCGATGGCGGCGAAAAGAAGAAGTGGGAGAACGCAGCTATCGGCCAGTCGATTCGTCGTAAGAAAAGAGCTCTTCTTCGAGACACGAACCGTGATGTATCGCGCGGCGCGCGCTAGCGACTATAAGAAGCTGCGGCGGACGGCGTATATTATACCGTCGCCGCGATTATTATGTACACTTTAGGGTCGGTATCGTTGCCCTATTAGTCCTGCACTCGCTGCAGAGGCAACGGTATTGTTATTACCAGTGATTTAGAATAGTGCCGCCTAGTTCCAGTTAAATCGCCGCCTTAGGTCTTGCAGCGATTTTGCTGACCGCTTCAGGTCGCTGGTTCTTCAAACCAGCGATCCGGTAGCCGCCAAATACCCCTCCGGCCCGTCGTGCCGGTACCTCGTTCGCGCCCCCGCCGCCCCTGCGGCCCGCAACTAGAAAGTTAGGTAGCTACTCGCTTCACGGGTGACTAAGCCGCTATTGTTATCGAGCCGGTTCTATTGTTTTCACAGTTACGAACACCTGCACAGTCACAAGTAAGTGTTTCTTATTATCTTATTTTAAAATATTTTGCATTTGCATTTCATTCACTTTACTCATTAACTAATTTTATTTAAACAAATTTAAATTACACACTTCCCGAATTTTAAATTTCAACTAAGTCGTATTGCTAAAATTATTTTCATATATTTTTAACACCAATTACTCTATGTAATCCCATTTCAGTAGTCAAAATGAATAACCACGTCTCCCGCCGTCAGGCGGGAGGGTATAAGTCACCCAACTCACCTACGGAACCCACCTTACCCTCTCCAAGCAAGCTCTTTGAAATATTTATGAGCACTCTTAAAAATCTTTACCCTTCAATGACACCCGACTACGCACTCACAATGCTCGACGCAGTAGAGCGTCCCTCGACCCCGACCAATTCGGTCGTTTCTATCAACGGTGGCAAACGTCGCCGTTTAGACACCCCCCTCCCTTCTACCTCCGCTGAGGCGGAAGGCACTCTAAAAGGATCGGACGATGAGTCCGACTTTCAGTTAGTGACTAAAAGAGGTCATCGTGGCGGAAAAAACAATCGCCGCACCCCACCTATTAATAACTCGTGCGACATGGAAGTCGCCACCACTCTCAACTCTAACATAAATCTAAAAAATCAATTTTCCCCCCTCTCCCCCGCCCCTCTCACACAAGAATCGGTTGCTGCCCACGAGCTAGCAACCTCCCGCCCCAAAATTATACCGACTAAGCAAATAGTCGAACCCGCAAGGCGAAAAATGCCGCCTCCAATTATCCTTCGCGATAAAGCGAAGTGGACAGCCGTGTCCTCCGAATGTGGTAAACGCCACATAAATTTTACGAGTGCGTCCAACACCGCGCTCGGCATCAAAATCTGTACCCCTACAATAGAGGACTTCCGTTCTCTAAATTCACTTTTAAGAGCCGAAAATCTGGCTTTCCATACATATGCGCTCGAAGAAGAGCGAAAACTTAAAATTGTTCTACGCGGCGTCCCAGTCGATTTCCCGACTGAGGACATAAAAGCCGATTTACTAGCCCAAGGCTACCCCGTCCACGCCGTCCATCGCATGTCATTGCGAGACGGCACCCCACTAGGACTCGTCACTATTATTCTAGATAAATCAGACATGTCTTTAAACATACTAAAAACCTCAATAAAAGTATGTGGCCTCTCCGGCATTCGCACTGAAGCTCCTCACCGAAAAGGTATTCCTGGCCAATGTCATAGGTGTCAAACTTATGGCCACGCTTCAGCAAACTGTTTTGCTAACCCCCGCTGTGTCAAGTGCCTCATTCCGCACTTGACTGCCCAATGCCCACTCTCCAAAGAATCAGGCGATACTCCCGCCTGCGTTCTCTGTAACAAAAAAGGCCACACGGCCAACTACAGGGGCTGTCCACGAGCCCCTCAACCCAAACCCTCTTTTAATAAATACAATAATAGGAGTTTCGCTCCCCCACCCGCTACCAACGAAATCAACTTCCCCTCCCTGCGCCTGCGAGGCGTGTTTCCTCCCCGCCCCGCCGCTCCCGCTTACAACGCGTGGTTTAGGCCACAGCCGCCACAGGCTGCCCCGCGCCCCTTTATGGAGTCCGTCCGCCGCACGGCTCCCAATAATAACCGCATAGAACGCGTGCAAACTATTAACAATAATAATAATAATAATAATAATAAGAATGATGATTCATCACTCGGAGCCGATCTACAGGCTATCTCGTCGATCCTTCGAGTAGTGAACGCTCGCGAAATCGCGGAATTCGCCGCAGACATTAAAAAAGTGCGCGACGGCACAGAACGACTGTTAGTTCTCTGCCGCTACCAAACACTAATCAATAAATTAGACCGCATTTAAATGTCGGACGCATCAGCGCGTACCGTAATAGGTAGAATTGGACGCCTTAAACCCAAATCTATTTCAATCCTAACCTTTAACGCCTACGGATTAATCTCTAGTATTAATGAACTAGATGATTGTGCTAACGAACACTCACTAGATATAATTTTAATTCAAGAAACCCTCTTAAAGCCATCTAGGCCCAAATCGTGCAAACTGCGCAACTATGTGCAACTACGAACTGACAGACAGGGTTCCCGGGGAGGCGGCACGGCACTGTACTATAAACGAGTACTGCACTGCTGGCCTTTAGTAATCCAAAACCTTTCTAATATCGAGGCCACAGCTTGCAGACTCGCTATGACCGGTCATAATACATTAGTCATAGTCTCTGTTTATTTACCACCAACTAAAGAAATACTTCAAAGTGATTTAGAAATCCTTCTCGCCTTAGGCGACTCCGTAATTCTTTTCGGAGACTTTAATTGCAAAAACTCACTGTGGAATTGCACAGCCACAAATACTAACGGTCGCAAACTTGCTCTACTCTCAGAGCAGTTAGAGTTCGAGATCATACCTCCCCTTCGCCCCACTCACTACCCCGCCCAAACCAGTCACTCTCCTGACATACTAGATATAGCTATTATGAAAGGAGTTGGGCTAAATCTGACCTCGATCGAGGTACTCCACGACCTCGGCTCAGATCACCTGCCCGTATTACTTAAACTAGGCTCGCTCTCCAACTCCAGTGAGACTGAGACAAAAATAATAACCGATTGGAAAAAGGTGTCGGCTACACTAGCGATAGCAGACACCCCAATCCTAAACACTATTCCTGATGACATCAACTCTGTCGATGACATCAATTTAGCCATAGGTGCTCTCACAAACCACCTCAATACGGTGGTCGCAAACAACTCGCGGAAAGCTCCGACGGGCAACCGCCAGAGTTTGCCGCCTGATGTCCGCGAACTTGTGAGAGCAAAAAACTCTGCCCTACGTCGCGCGGCGGCATACCCTACTCCTGAGTATAGGTCCCGTGCACGCGCCCTTCAACGCGCAGTAAAGGCACGTGTTCGTGAATTCCGAAATAATAACTGGAGTACGCTTATGGAGGAAATTCATCCCACCCACAAAGCGTACTACCGCATAGCTAAAGCCCTGAAAAGTGACGGACACACGGCCACCCCCCCTCTTAAGAAGGCCGACCACTCCCTAGCGTTCGAAGATAACGATAAGGCTGAATGCTTAGCCGACAGCCTCGAAGAACAATGTTCTCCTAGTTCTGCCCCTTTTAACTTAGAACACGTTTCACGCGTCGAGGAGGAGGTACGTCAACGCACCTCCCTCCCTCCTACTACCGACCTCCCACCTGTCACCGCAGACGAGTTAGGCGGTCACTTTCGAAAACTGAAATCCAGAAAGGCGCCGGGCCTTGATGGAATTAGTAATAAGGCTATCAAATGCCTTCCATTCCCTTTAATAACGCTCCTAGCCGCAATCTTCAATGCATGTTTGAACAACTGCCACTTTCCCGACGCCTGGAAGGAAGCCTAGTCATCGGCATCCGCAAACCAGGCAAACCCGTAGATCTCCCTTCGAGCTACCGCCCCATAAGTCTCCTCAAGGGACTGGGCAAGCTCTACGAAAAAATTTTATACTCGCGCTTAAGCGACTACCTTTTAGGCAAAGGCCTTATAATCAACGAACAATTCGGCTTCCGCCCACACCATTCTTGCCCTCAGCAAGCCCTCCGACTTGTAGAATATATTTCCGAAGGCTTCAAAAGGAAGCACAAAGCGACCGCGGTATTTTTCGACGTCGCCAAAGCTTTTGATAAAGTTTGGCACGCCGGCCTCATCTACAAGTTATACACGCTAGATGTCCCCGACAGACTAATTCTTATTATTCATAGCTATCTCAGTAATAGAAATTTCATGTTCAAACACGAACAATCCCTTTCCTCCAAAAGATTAATTAGAGCCGGTGTTCCACAGAGCTCCACATTATCACCCTTATTATACGCGGCATATACTAATGACATACCGCAACCCACTAACGGCGTCCAACTCTCCCTATTCGCGGATGATTTTTTATTATTATTATTATTATTATCCCCCCAAATCTGTTATACAGACTCCAAATTGTTCAAAATAAATTCTGTCGAAGGGCGACTGGCGCACCATGGTACGTCAGAAACTCAGTTTTACATCGAGACTTAGAGCTCCCTACAATCTCAAAATACATGAAAGACGCATCAGAGCGCTTTTTCACTAGAGCCACTAATCATAGCAATCCATTGATAGTTTCAGCTGCCGCTTACGAGGCACCTCCTCCTAATCATTTCCTAAGAAGACCACGGAATGCTCTGACAGATCAGCCTGACGACCTCACTCTCGAAGTCGAGCAGCTGACTAAAGCCAATGAGTCCTTCTCGGGCGACTCTCAAGTCGAACCTGAAGTGGGGGCGCTCCGGCCCCCCCCCCCCCGCTCCCTATTGACCTCACCTCAAATGAGTGATCAATAAAACACTTTTCACGTTATACTAATAACGTTAATCTCAACCGGGGGCCCGCGCCTCTGGCATTATTTCGCCTCGAGTCAGTTGTCGATCTGCGTCGCCGTCGGCGCACGCGGTGAATACGATAACAGGCCTAATGCGGAAGAATTCGAACAATCTACTTCGGCGGTGGCGGCGACGACTGCGACGAATTCTTCTATGGCGCCGGTATCTTCTTATGGAACAACAAAACGTAAGAAACAGTAAGACGGCAGTGGTCAAAGGAAATCTGCCTCTAAATTGTCGAAAGTTCATCGCGGCGCGACATCTTCGTCTGTGAACAAGTCGGCTTCTTCGTCGTCGTCTCCGTCCGTTCATCAGCAACAGTATTTACAACAGCAGCAGCAATATGAACCAAATACAGCGTTCCACTAAAGTTATCAGCGCACGATCGTACGAAGAAGACGAAGACGACGAAGGATACGCGAAAGGGCTGAGTGTTGCGGTGAACGAAGAGGATAGTGACATCGAAGAATCTGTTCTCGCGTCTACACCGATCGAATCGGAGAGCGTCGTTCTGAGCGGCAGCAATTCGCCGTACGTCATGCACTCGTCGAGTGGAACGATGTCCAAACCTGTGCTTTTAAAACGATCTATAATCGACATGGCAGAATTCTACAACGCATTCAAACCGGACTATCCGCCGGTGTTAGTGGAATCGGAGGAAGTCAGAAAAATTAAGACGATGCTAAACAAAATTCCGACAAAACGTCAACATTTCACGCAATTCAACTAAAAGCATCCGATACGTTTGATAGTGGCGACTAACACGTACGGCGCGTTCGTTAACAGTCAGCAGTGTTTCAACGAACGTGCCAAAATATTCGACATTCTGCAGTTAGAATAGAATTATAACACATCATCCACAAAAAAGTAGGCTGGAGCGGATATTCGTTAAGTCCCTTGACTATAGAACAGGTTTTCACTATAGTGATTATGAAACATCCGCTAATAGACATAGTATCCAGCTACTTGAGCATCGTCGTGACTGTGTTGACGCTGTAATACTTTACAAAATAGTTAATAACTTTGTGGATGTCCCCTCGTTGTTGGAAAGTATTTTCTTTCGTGTTCCTCGCCGACGGAAGAGAAGTTGCCGTCAAAAAGCTTTTTTTATTCAGTTACAAATTGTAGAACATATTACGCTAATAATAGTTTCTTGAGGCGTGTTTGCCGGTTGTATAACAATAAATTATGTGATATTGATATTTTCAACTGCGCTTTAATTAATCTAAAGAAACTGGTCTTGACTGTTTTGTCTTGACTTATTTCGTTTATATGCGTGATGTTACCGTTAATTTTTTGTTGGATGCACTTTTATTTCTATTTTTTATATAACCTATTTCATGTAGTAAGATATGAGGCTCTAGGTCTATAAGAAATTAAATGTTTATATATAAGTTATGTAAAAGACTGTTTGTCTCTAATAAATAAAAATAAAATAAATAAAATTTCTATACTTCTGCCGTCGATCGCGCATTGGTGGCACGAGCCGAGCAAACGCCTGATGCAGTCCTTCATACGCGACAAGTTCGTGAACGAATTAAAGATAGTGTCCAGAACGGAGGATTTCGATACGGCGATCGAAAACTTCAACATCAAAGACGCGGTCCAGAGTTTCAACACGATGAAAAGTAAAATGATGTCGGGCACAAGAGACACCAACGACGGCACGGCTCCGGCGGTGTTCAAAGTTAGGGTGGTGAACACGATGACCACTCCGAGTAAGATCGAAACACCGCTAGCCAAGTTAAACGACACCAGCGACGACGGTGTGGTCATGAAGCCCGTGTCTTGGAAAAGATTGATTCTGACGCCGCAATACGTGCACGCTCTCTGCGTGTTGTCCATTAGCGGCTTCAAAATAACTAGAAGCGGATTCACACTGGACATAACACTGGACGGAATGTGCTAACATTTCTTCACCGACAATTCAGATGCCGATGTGAAATTCTTCGCAGAAAGAGCGAAAAAATCTTCGTCCAAACTGTGCGTCGTCGAGAACAGCGAAGATGACGACGACGGCGATGACAACGGGACCGGGCCGTCTACGCCGGCGAGTCCGATCAAGAAGAAGGAATATAACTTCTAATATTTTATTTTATATCGTTCATTCTTTCGAACTGTGTTTTGTATCTTATATTTTAATCGTGAATATTGTAACTTGTGTCGATTTCGAAATCGTAATGGGAAAATAAAACTATCAACAATATTTTTTCGTCTGTTTATTTTTATTTCTGAATCCGTCAAAATAAAATATGAAAAATACATGTGAAAATTGTATTTCTCTATGTTCATTTTCAATGAAACCGATGGGTGCGGGGACTGCAAGATCTGTGGATTTTTTTTACTCTAACATTCGACTGTAAATTGTGGTAAATTGTCGGAAATTCGTGGTAAAAAATGATTACGTTTTTCATCAAACTAAACTACCTAATTCGTTTTGTTTTAGTTTAGTGTTTATATGATGAAAGTTATATTACAGAAGTCGTGATAGCCCAGAGCGCAACGAACCTGTCTCAAATTTATATAAGGCCATAGGGCCATTGTTCGAATCCGGGCCTGTACCAATGAGTTTTCTGACTTAAGTACCTACCTATCACTGACTCCGTGCCTGGGAGAGCACGTTAAGCAGTCGGTTCCGGACGCTGTCAATAGATGGCGGTCGTTACAATCCCCAACCCGCAGTGGAGTAGCGTGGTGGATTTAAGCTCTTACCCCCCCCCCCCCTCACCCTAGGGGAGGAGGATATGGATACGGATTTTGGCTTAGCCGAATGGTGAGATATTTCTAAATTGGGCAGTAGCCTTGGCTGTGGAATAGGTAAAAAAATAATATGTAAGGAACAAACTATGGTGTTACTTCTTTGTAGAAACGTGTTGCACCGATATCAAAACAAAAATATTGCGGATAAAAACTTTTTTATTCTTACAGGGCATATGACACCAAAAATAAGGAACGAAATTTGGCAGCATATAGACGCCTAATTAAAAAACCTGCTCTATACCATATGTCAGCATACAGTGACTCAATTAAAAATTAAGTGGGACTACATGAAATGCTTTGCAAAAAAGGTATTATATAATTTACACAATATTAAATTAAGTATTTCAAAAATTTTAAAATGTAACGTAAAAGTCAGTATAACGGGTAACCAATATAAAATTTTAGGTACCCCTGTAAATGGGGCGGGAAAATGTTTTTTTTTTTACTCGGATAACATTCGACTGTAAATTGTCAGAAGTTCGTGATAAAAAATTATTACGTTTTTCATCAAACTAAACTAATTCTTTTTGTTTTAGTTTAGTGCTTATATTACGAAAAGGGCAAATATATATACGGATTTCGATTTGGCCGAATAATGGTGAGATATTTATAAATTGGGCAGTAGCCTTGGTTCTGGAATAGGTAAAAAATTAATATGTAAGGAACAAACTATGGTGTTACTTCTTTGTAGTCACCAAAAACGTGTTGCACCGATATCAAAAGTATTGTGGATAAAAACTTTTTTATTCTTACAGGGCACATGACACCAAAAATAAGGAATGAAATTTGGCAGCATATAGGTGCCTAATTAAAAAACCTGCTCTATACCATATGTCAGCATACAGTGACCCTATTAAAAATTAAGTGGGACTACATGAAATGCTTTGCAAAAAAGGTATTATATAATTTACACAATATTAAATTAAGTATTTCAAAAATTTTAAAATGTAACGTAAAAGTCAGTATAACGGGTAACCAATATAAAATTTTAGGTACCCCTGTAAATGGGGCGGGAAAATGTTTTTTTTTTTACTCGCATAACATTTGCCTGTAAATTGTCAGAAGTTCGTGATAAAAAATTATTACGTTTTTCATCAAACTAAACTAATTCTTTTTGTTTTAGTTTAGTGCTTATATTACGAAAAGGGCAAATATACGTATTAGTAGGGGAGCCCAGGATGCTAAATCGGGATTTACTCGAGCGTCAAAGAGACCTATTGGATTGCAAAGCTTAGATGATAAGAAGAAAAAAATGTCATATAATATATACACTTTCATCGGTGGGGTGAGCGGCTATAAATTTTCAAAAATGTAAAAAAAACAGTTGCATGGACATACTCGAGCGCGTCAGATATTAATAGCATCCATGTCCTACGTATTTCTGAAAACATACGTATGTTAATCTGATTGTTTCCATGATGGGGGTGGTCGTACGTAAGGGTTGAAAACGGGAAAAAAAAATTTAATCGAGCGCGTCAGATTTTCAAAGGGGATGTTAAGTGAACCTAAAAGAAGGCTCTTATGTAATAATCTGACGATTTGGATGTGACCCAAACTCGCGGCCATTATTAGAATGTGCCAAAAAAAATCGCCATTTTGAAATACTCGAGCGCGTCAGATTAAGATATATATGGTTCATTTATATACCCTAAACGTGCTGTCTCATAATCTGACGATTATCTGGAGGGATTCGCCTAATCTGACAATGGAAAGAATTTTTTTTGTATTTTATCAAATCTTTTAACTTAACAAATTAAAGAGCTGAAAAAATAGCATGCAAATAAAACAGTAAATATATTCTTTGAAGTACAAAACTTTTATTTATGAGAAAATAAGTATAAAAAATATAAATTTTTTTTGAGAATTGAGATTTTGAGCATTAAACTTTATCGATTATTTTTCCTTACTTCGGCTAACGGAAATCGTCAGATTATATATTATTCGTGAACGTTGAATTATTACCTTCAAAATAAAAAAAAATTTAGCCACGCTCGAGAAAGTCAAGATGACGTTTTTTTTTACAAGTTTGTAACCCACCTACTTCTTATCGTCAATCGAAAATTGTCAGATTAGTGGAATATACACTTTTTAGCATATAACTAACTTACCCTATCTTAATCTGACGCGCTCGAGAATTTCAGATGATCAATTTTTTTTTACTAATCTGATCCTTTATCCTTGACGCGCGGCCACATATACGGGGCTAATACTTGGTGGAGGTATTTAATGGGGTACTAAGTTCATCCCTGTATGTTAATCTGCCGCGCTTTAGTAAATCCTAAAATCCCCTCTTAGGCTCCCCTACTATATATACGGATTTCGATTTGGCCGAATAATGGTGAGATATTTATAAATTGGGCAGTAGCCTTGGCTCTGGAATAGGTAAAAATTAATATGTAAGGAATAAACCAAGGTGTTTTTTTGTAGACCCCAACGATCAGCGAAATTTTCAGCGAAAGGATCTTGTTAAGAAATACAAGAATGTGATGATTAAAAAAAAAACAGGTAGGTACCTAGATACACATTTTTTAATAGAATCAGTCATTTTCATTGATGTTAGCACAACCAACCAGGTGTGAAAATCTTGATATTGCATAGACATCTATATTACAAAATAATCATGGTCATTACATTGATTTATTATATTACTGATCATCATCATCAATCTATTTTACTTACAGCCACTACAGGTTATGCGTTAAGATAACAGACAAAAGTATTCTGGATAAAAACTTTTTTATTCTTACAGGGCACATGACACCAAAACTTAGAAATGAAATCAAATTTAGCAGCAAATAGGTGCCTAATTCAATAACGTGCTCCATACCGTATGTCAGTGTACAGTGGGGCCCATTAAAAATTAAGTGGGACTGCATGAAACGCATTGCAAAAAAGGTAATATATAATTTACACAATTTTAAATTAAGTACTTCAAAATTTTTAAAATGTAACTTCTTTTAAGGAAGCGTCTTCTTTTAGAAAAGCAACTGCGGGGTGGGCCTCCACCACATCCTATAAAGGAAACCAACAAATTTCTTTGGAAACTGTAAGAGAATCTGTTGAAGGAATCTCATCGCAGTTTGAAAATAATAGTAATATCTTCATTTCATTTAATTTCTAAACAGAAGAGATGATAACTTTTTAAACATAATGATTTTGGTCTCTATTTCCTAGGTATTTCACAGAATAAACCTCGTATAGAAATCATAGGGGTGGGTAGTTTACCCACGTCCCAGGGGTTGGAAGAAATGTTGCCGATGAGTGTACATGCACAGCCTTCTTTGCATAGACAGGAAGAAACAAATGCAAGTGTACAAGGTAAAGTACTACATATGTTTATTTATTCGTGTTTCACATCTAGCCGCCTCAAACACAAAAAATAACAGTACTTTCAGTACTAGACGGCGATCGTATTTATCAATACAATTTAATATGATACTATATATTTTTAAATACGCATTCATAATATTCTTTAATACAAAATAAAATTGAAATGATTAACATAATGTCAGTTATATATGGTTATAGCAATGTACACATGTTTAGGTACACTGTCATATTCGCAGTTAAATAATCTGTTGTAGAATATATTTGGTTATCTAACAAGAGCTACCTCAGTCGACTTCTAACATTTTATTATCAGTAATACTTTGGAATCTATATTCTTTATAAAAATCTCCGCCTGTGACGTTGGGCTTCAGATGCGAATTCAGCGGTAGTCGGTCACTTTCTTCCCTTGGTAAACAATCTACTATTAGAACATGCAATTTTTGCATGTTCTAATATGCAAGAACTGGCAATTTTTATTATAAATACTCGTTTTTCAGGTGATGTCTATCAGTAACGACAAACGAGTTTTGCAAACATTTGCTTACGAAAAAGGACAGGCAGATAGAGAATTTACTTCCTACAGAAGCTACCTTCAAACAGCATACCTTGAGAGCAGTTTTTCAGAGTACTCATAATTGGGGGCAATGTCTAATTATAATTCAAAATATTCCTTGCCCATCTGAATAGGGTTGGCAGAAAGAGGAAGAAACTTGGATGCCACTGTGGAGCCAAATTCCTATGGCTGCTCAAGCACGGCTAGAATTGGTAAGATTCTTCACACATCAGCTCAAATGAGCTGAGCTATGTAATTGTGGTGGTTGTAAATAAAATTGATGTTCAGAAAACTATGATTAATATGTCTTTATCTTTAACAATATTCCCTACGACTTCGATTACGTATTGAAGATGATAATTATATATGAAAATATAAAATACCTAGTCTGACCATAAATACTGTTACAATTAAAAATAAAAATATATTACATTCGAATTTGGAGTCTAGTTTTTATACGATTGTTCATTGTGTTTTCTCATTTTGGCGCCAATACATTGTACAATACTGTGCGATATTAAAATGGAGTGGGGTGATAAAGAGAACCGAATCGCTGTGATTGCATTACACAAAGTAGGTATGAAGCCAAATTCATTTTTTAAAAGTCTTCATACGCTTAGTATTAGTCAAATATTTGTGTACCGGGCTATTAATAGGTACAATGAGACCTCCTTTGTTTGTGACAGAAAAAGATCTGGCCGCCCACGTAGTGTTTGTACGAAAAAGGTGGTCAAAGCAGTAAGGGAAAGAATTTAAAGAAATCCTGTCCGAAAGCAAAAGATTTTATCTCGAGAGATGAAGATAGCACCTAGAACCATGTCGCGTATTTTAAAAGATGACTTAGGACTTGCAGCCTATAAGAGGTGCACTGGTCATTTCTTAACTGATAATTTAAAAAAGAATAGGGAGGTAAAATCGAAACAACTACTGAAGCGGTACGCAAAGGAAGGTCACACAAAAATTTTCTTTATGAATGAGAAATTTTTTACAATTGAGCAACATTTTAACAAAAAAAATGACCATATTTATGCTCAAAGTTCTAAGGAAGCTTCCCAATTAGTCGACAGAGTGCAACGTGGGCTTATCCGACATTGGTGATGGTTTGGTGGGGTGTTAGCTATGAAGGAGTGACTGAGCCATATTTTTGTGAAAAAGGTATCAAAACATCGGCACAAGTGTATCAAGATACCATTCGTGAGAAGGTAGTTAAGCCCCTTAACAACACCATGTTCAATTACCAAGTATGGACCTTCCAGCAAGACTCGGCGCCGGGTCATAAAGCTCGGTCCACGCAGTCTTGGTTGGAATCGAACGTTCCTGACTTCATCAGAGCTAAAGACTGGCCGTCGTCTAGTCCCGATCTTAATCCGCTGGATTATAATTTATGGTCAGTTTTAAAGAGTACGGCTTGCTCTAAACGCTATGATAATTTGGAGTCCCTAAATCAATCCATACAATTGGTAGTGAAGAATTTTCCTATGGAAAGAGTGCGTGCTTCTATTGATAGCTAGCCTCAACGTTTAAAGGACTGTATTGCAGCCATCGGAGGTCACTTCGAATACGCTTTTTATATTTTAAATTGTCTGTAAAATTAATAAATGTTATTTGCAATAATTTTTTTTTTGTAGCAATATTTATGGCTAGACTAGGTAATTTCATTTAGGTAGCTTAATTTATTCTATCAGTTAGTACATCATAACTATCTTTATTTTCTCAAATTTCTACCAATCCATCCAAACGTTGTCTGGAAGAGATTGCTTTTAGCGATAAGACCGCCCATTGTACCAAACTTAGTTATATGAGATATTTTATTTATTCTTCTTCTAATGGTGTACAACTTTTGGTGTACAATAAAAAATATTATTATTATTTTTGCACGCTGCACTAGCGAGTCTGGTACATTTAACGTTCAGTAGATATTTGCCAGTGCAACCAAACATTTTAAGGATCACGATTTAGATGCTGCACTTGTTGCAACAAATGCACCTGGTAGAAGCTCATTTAACAGTTAAAAAACGCACATTGCATCTATGGACGTTCCTTTCGCCTGTTTAGTGCTGCCTCATGATACATTTAGGAATCATCTTCATGCAAATGGGAAAATGGTTGATGCTGATTTAAAACTGAAAGACTTCCAAGACGAAAAAGTTCTGGCAGAGATTTGGAGTAATATTTTCATTGTGAATTGGGTGTTGCAGAATATTTGCCATGACATAATGAACGATAGAAGAAATGGCAAATCCACAAGCTGAACTATTTTCGAATTCAACGCAAGTGCAAGAATTACAGTACTTTTTACAATTTGTGAATTGCACTGATTAGAAATGTTGGAGTCAAATGAGAAGCGACATTCGTAAAATGATGTCGGAAGGGTTAACTTATTAAAAAGACAATCGTCACTTTCTTGGACAATAAGTTGCTGATTTGTAAATGTATTCATCATCATCATCAGCCCGTGTCTCTCCACTGCAGGATATAGGCCTCTCCCAAGGCTCGCCACCACACAAATGTAATATAAAAAATCAAAAACCTAAATATGTGCCAATTAATAAAACTAATACGTTTTAAATAAACTAAATTGGTTAAAAACAAAAACAAAGAAAACTCTGACTGCAAAACCACTTGACTGTAAGGGAATGGTCATTTCATAAAATAGTAACAAGAAGCACTTACCTTCACAGGACAGGCGACGCCTAGTGTGAGGGTCAGTGACTTAAGTTTTAGTGTATAATCAAAAGGGCCAATAAACATATTTTATTTCATTTCACATATTTTTTTATTTCTAACATCATAATTCTCCAAGAGTGTGTGTATGTGCTGGCAATTATTTTCCCATAGAGTTATTCCAAGGAATGTCCTTATTTGGTATTGATCTATATAAAAAGACAAACTAAAACTGCTTACAGTAACCTTCTAACTATAATTCTTATTTCAACATTTATTTTCTCCCTGACATCACATTACAGAACACTAACAAGCTCAGCAGGTACCTCCTGAAAGTGGAATATAACCCATCGAAGCAGTAGAAAACATCATCCTAGAATTATATGGTGAATCACCAGATATCGAGGAACATGGATCAAATATTCACAGTGATATCGCTAAATGGTGATCTCACATTTCACACCATGTTTTAAATAATGACATTAATAAGACCCTTATGCACACACATCTTGTATTTGCAAATTGCACTTCAATGCTGCTCAATTATATCTAGAAACTAAAACCACTATGACACAAAATAACTTAAAAGAGAAAAAATGCTTGAATTTAAACAAAGACAACTCAGCTGCGCTATAACTGCACTTGGCCTAGCCCTACACTCACTTCTCAAAAGCAAAAATAAAGATCAGGAGCTCTTCAAACAATTAAGTTGAAGAAGATAGAGGATGTCTCTTATGTGGTCAGCATCCCTGCCATTCGAAATAAGAAAACAATTTGTCATTACTGAACTAAACAGGAATACTAGAGAGATTGTATCAACTTCAAAGATAGATAATTATCTAATCAGAGAGAATTCAGCTGAATAATTAAAAGCGTCTAATGTCGGTCTAAGGTCAGCAGGGGAAAAATTTAACTGGAAAAAGTATATAGGAATGCAAAATGAAATGGAAGATTTTATTATAGAATTAGTGACGAAGATTCGTTAAGTATTTTTAGCAATATAAATTGATTTGATTCAGACTGTAATTAATAAAAATTACATTAAATAAAAATGTGTTCTGCTTATTGCTTAAAATGTAATTATACTTTCATTGTATTGTGTACCTAATAAAATCGATATCGACACCAAGTGGTGTCACCAGACTAGAAAACTGCCATGTCGACCTGTCGCGGACAGTATTGTGGGCTAGAAAACCAAAAAAATTCTTTCCTTGGGTATCTTGTGCTGCATATGCAGTAAGGCGGAAAGTAAGGGATTATCTGCACCAGAACATGTGTGGTTTAAGAACTGGTCCACTATTGCCATGTCGACGGAAAAAGACTATTGTAGAAGCTCCTGCGCAGTACAGCTTTAATCTTTTAGTGAAAAAAAAAATGGAATGCAAGGATCATTTATTGGGAAATTTGTTCGACGGTCTAACAATTGGGCGAAATAATCAATCATAAAGAATATGTGCCTATACAAATAAGAAATAAAGTCGAGACCAATGTTTAACGTCTCTGAAAAGCAGTTACAGCGCTGTAAAACAGGAAAAATGAAGATGTCTCAAAAATGGACAAAATAAAGGAATTGAAAGACGACATTAGAAACCGAGCAAATTGTCGAACCGAACATAGTGCCACAACTGGGAAGCAATGTAGTATGGGTAGGCATTCAAAATACAGAAAAACTAGCTGATTCTGGTCCAGGAAATTTCACCAAAATCTATTCTGAAATAAGAACGAAAATTCGAAAAAATATCAGAAAAAGTTAGATTTATGCCTCATAAATAAGCAAAAAATTGTCCGAAAAAAAGATGTGATCTCGATGATCATTATGAAGTGCTAGTGTTTGAAGATTGACCAGAAGCTAAGTACGAAAAGAAAAAGGATCAATTTCTTGCTAGTTTAAACTAAAAAAAAATTAGATAAAATGCACCAACCCGCACTGGAGCGGCGTGGTGGATTACGCTTCAAGCCCATCCTGAGGTGACGCCTAAGCTCCTGCAGTGGGGTATTAATGGGCTGATGGTGTGGTATGGTAAAGTTAAAAATTAAAATGGGTCCCCATACAAGAAACATGTTTAAGTTGAAACGTCTGGCTAATAGAACGACACAAAAGAATGAAAGATCAAAAGAAGGCTTCTTTTGGAAAACATTTCGAGGAAATGCAGCGACTCTATATGGCGAAGACCATGAATCCGAAGTAGTTCATGAATTCACAAAGCTTGCTAATTTAAGTGTTTTACTATGTGGTGTTTAGACATTGGAAATGTCTTTCCGTTTGCTCCAGTGTAGGCTCCGATTTCACAAAAAAGTGCGATCCCCTTATTTCCCGGAGAGTTGTGAAGATATGATAATAAAAAAGGCAGAAAAGACGCGTATGCCCGAGAACTGTAAGGTGCAAAAAGAATTATTCGGTAAAGTAAAAAACGAAAAAAGTTGTGGCCAAAATAGTGAAAAAAAAATCAATTTTTTTAGATCTTTTTATTTTGGCGCTCGATAATTTGGAAACAAAGAATATCAAAAATTTGAGAAAAACCCCTCTGAATAATTTAGTTGGTAATGGCGACAGACATCAGCGCCGCTCTGTTTGAGGACTTACGAACTGGATCGCAGAGATCCTTTGTGGCCGAGGAATTCAAGTTCTAGTCTATCTAGATGATTTCTTTGTAGTTTACCAAACCAGTTTAACTTGGTCTCACAGACAGCGGATGTCGTGAGCCCAGCGATCCCAGCGACTCCTGATGGAAAACCAACTATCAAAAAGTCAATTTCAAACCCAACGCAGCAACTAGATGACTTGGGAATTACTTGGAACACCAAAGTGAATAAAATATTTCTGCCAATAGAAGTACAAAAAAAAAAACAGAATCAATCATATAATGAAAACCAGAAAGATGTGTAACCTGAAACAAGTAGAAAGAATTCTAGGTCAACTATATTTCGCCAATTTTTCTATTCTAAACGGTCACGACTGCAAATTTTTCTGAACAGAATGCTGAATTCTGAACAGAAATTTCAAACAGAATTTCTATCAAACTCTACCATTGCAAGTTCAGAGAGACCTCGACTGGTGGAGCCAGGCAGTACACAACCATAGTGTTTTACATCAAAAATCATATTCTCCATGAAGTATTTGATTCCATTTGCCACTACCATTTGTGCGAGTTGGCGTTTTTGTCAATAGTTTAAATAAAAAACAGTAAAATCGCCTACATTTAGAAAAAAAAAATTAATTCTACGTGTAGCGAAAACGGATCCGTTATGGAAATAAATTAGTTAACCAGAAACAGGCTCAACCATCAAATGATTTGTGACTACCTCAACTCAAAATTTTAAAATCCTCTTTAAGGGGGCTCCAGTTATTTTAAAATTCAAATAACTACGAGCTCCTTAAAGAGGCTTCATGACGCCTCAGAACATCGCGGCCCACATTGTGAAAAATTCTGTCATAGACCGATACGGATATGTTTCATAAACTAAATATGTGACGAAAACAGAAATACAATATAAGAAAAATAAAAATATATATATATATATAATCAAAAGTGAAATACCAATTCCTAGTGGGATCGCCAGAATCATATACACCCGCTACTAACAATGGCATACGGCGAGTTTTGTAATGCGGGGGAAATTTTAACCATGAGATGCTGTATTCATGGTTTCCTCCTCATCTATCTCCCAAAACTTTGATATTTGGATTATCAATACTTCATACGGGAACAAAATTTTTTGAATCGCTTTGACAATTGTCGTATAAATTGCCCATTAAGAAATGGCAAGCAAGATCCGCTGAAGAAGAACAAATTGTTAAGAAAAAAAGCTCTTGGAATAACCAACAACGGCAATACATCCAGAAGGTTTTTCGCAGCCTTCCACATTACTGGCATAAATGAAAACTTACTCCAAAAATTAAATGTGATCTTAGAAACTACCCAGAGTGACCACACATTTGATGTGGATAAGTTTTAAGCTTTTACCAATAAAGCTACTCAACTACACATGCACTTAGTTCGTTGGCATAGAATATTGCTTCCGTCACACAAAATTTTTGGTCATTGAGCACTTTTATTACCGATTGGGCAGTTGTCAAAGATACGAAATAAACATTTTCGGCTTTACGGGAAAAAAGGATGACGTGTAAAATAGAGACATTTTGTACATGCTTAGATTAACTTCTGACTCACTGTTAAGCGGCAATAGGCCACGGCCTCGCAAGAAGAGTTGCCATTTTCTTTTGAAACTCTTGATAGTCTGCTTTCAGAAATAGGTGTATATCACAACAATAGTAGGAACAAAAAAAGAAGAAAATGAAGATGATGAATCCATCCTTGAGAATTATTATTGTAAAACAAATAATTTTATTAACGATTTCATAAATTTATATTGTTTTTACACTTTCCAATGTTTATTACTCTATTTGCACAAAATAAATCCCTTTAAGTATTTTTACTTTAATCACATATTTTTTCAAAACCAAAAATAATTAATATAATAATTATTGACAATTCAATCAAACTGAAGGTATGTCCGCCCCATTTTTTTAGAAATGATAAAATTGAAGTGGTATATTGACATTTCTTTAATAGACTTGTTACGTTTATATACTATTTTTTTAATAGGGCATTGTCATTATCTATATAACCTATATTCATTAACATTGTCGTATACATGCATAAAAAAATTATAGACTTCAAATATCTAACCTTATCCAACAAAATAAACTAAAATTATAATTATAGTTCAAATATGATACTAAGTCTTAGTATTAAAATAGATCCATTATTATTGCAAAATGCATATTTAATCATTAAGTAGTTCACGTACGTCAGTCACATCGAGGATTCGTGACGTCAGCGCTCAGCGTTTATCAAGTAAGGTATTACGTCATCGATGCTGACGTCACCGACGAATCCGACGAAGAACACGTCTTCGAGTACAGACGCTGCGAAGCTTCGTAGAGCCGGTAGCTTCAATAGTAGGGTTGACATTCTGTAATATAAGTTGTCTATTATTAAAAACTAGTTAAATCCATAGTTTTACATCAATACATACAGGGCGTTCAGCTGAACGTAGTGCAAACTTATAGAGCGTATAGAGCTTACCAAACTAAACAAAAATTACAAGTGAGCAGATGACGCAAACTAACGGTTACCGAGAATAACACATTTAAAGTTTTATTTTTTTATAACTTATCTTTTTTGAAATTTTTTGTTCAGTTTGATAAGCTCTACACGCTCTATAAGTTTGGACTATGTTTTCATTTATACAGTCAACTCACAAAGAGTCGGCCGGGAATTCGAAAATTGAAGACGTCAAATTGGTGCGCGAAGCTCATAAGTGATATGCAATAATAAAGGAGTAAAGTCAAGAAGTGAAGTAAGGAAAGCGCCACATAATTATAGGAACTTATGCACCTTCACGCGAGCATAGTTGCGGGAAAAGCTGCAGTTATGCTGGACTACATATCTATTCATTGGTGTTAAGTTAAGCAATTCATTCATTAGATAATATATCGCAATATTATCGAACGATAGAATATCAAGTGCAAAATCTACCTGTCTTCTTCTTCAGGCTGGAAGCACGCCTTGAAAGACCGTAGCACTTTCATTTGATAGCCCAGCAATCTTTTACCTATCACATCAGGAACGCCATCTGTAAATTATTATGTGAATGAAAAAATTTATCTGTTTATCTCAAGTTCCGGTGCCGAGTTAATAAAATAAATTCTGAGATTATGTAATACTTTTAATAATTTGTATTTTCCTAGCACCTATCACTGCCTCACGTCAACCTACATCATACCTCGGTTGCGGTTGAAATTAATAGATGTAAGACAACATTTTTATTTGTTTTTATTTTGAAACAAACAGTCACATACAAACAATATTTTTACATGGCACTGAACTGACCTGGAGTTTCGATTATACAAAATTGACAACATTAAAGTTGCTACAGGCTCTGCCTGCTAAAATTATTTTCATTTCATAACAATAAGTTACACTTATCTACTATACGTATTTACAATAACAACAAAGAAATATGAGAACTGACGAGTAATAATATAATGTACATAAAAAGAACAAAAAAGAAAAGGAAATTAACATTTAAAACATAATCTCTTTACGTAATTAATATTTCATGGATATGTCGTAGCCAGTTGTAGGATGATTTGATAATTCGAATACCGACAATTAGACAGTGGCGAAAACATTTGTAAATCTTACTGGAAAAAGATAGGGTTTTGCAAAAACGCGAGTCGCTCTAGTAACATTGAATATCCTTAACTCTGATTGGCTAGATTTTTGCTTACTGGCTAAATCTTATTCTGATTGGTTCCTAGTTTTACCCTGTGAGCTTTGAAGTATTAGATCATTGAGTTATGAAGGGTTAGAAATAACAATATCGATTTATAGAAACTTTTGCACACTTTTAACCACATTTAAAGCAAAAGACTGCTGAGTTGCTCTCAAAAACATAAACAAAACAACGTGCGTGAATGATTGACATTTAAAACGTCAACCAATCAGAGGAGGTTTCAATTTGGGAAATGAATGAAATTTATTTATTTAACCATCATGCTTATACAATATAATTTTACCATTAGCGTTCTTATTTCATAATAGCTGACGTGCCGTTTCACAGTATTACTATAGCGACTAGTGTTTTTGTCAAAACCCTAACTTTTTCCAGTAAGATTGAGAACTGTTTTCACCATTGTCTAATTATCCATGTTTTTGCAAAATCCGTAAGGTTTTCGCGAAAATTCGAATTATCAAATCATCTTGCGACATATATAAGAGATTAAAACACTAATATTATCTAAACTAAAAATAATTTATCTTTTATTTTGGTTTTGTACTGAGACAATAAGCCAATAATATCAATGTTATTGAAAACTGCATTATATGCACGTGTGGATCTCGTTCTTTTCGTTCGTAATCGTTCTTTTCCGTAATGTGCCAGAATTCATGAAATATTTGGTCATGTCTTATTATATGCATAAACTAAATAGCACTTCAATTTTAGACTTTAGATCGACTAGTTCGACTCTAGTTATTCTTACATTACGGATATAAAAATATGTGGATCGGAAAATTATAAATTTTACCTGGCGAGAACAAACATAACGCTCTGAGATGTGCGTGTTCCCTCTCCGTAACTCTCAGTTCTTCGATACTGGTTATGTACTGCTGCAGCCTCACAAGCTGCTCACTGACTTCGCATACGCGTTCATCCGTATAATCAGAGGCGCAGATCTGAGAATGTTGGAGGAGTTAATACAGTCTCAATTTCTGACTAAGCAAAAAGAAAGAATCACAAATACTACTGATTATCTGCCTGCAATTAGCATGGTATACGACCTTTCGGAAACATGCCACCAGAGGGTTTAGTCAAAAAATAAAGTGTCATACAAAAAGATATAAATAAACAATTAGTTGTTGTTAGAAAAACCACACACTAACGCCACTGACGGCCAGATATCGCGGTTCGTGGCGTTGGTGTGCAAACGACTTTAGTGATTATAATAAAAATATTTTTATACATACCTACACTCGTGTTTTCTATACAGAAAAGCCATACACAACCATAATAACAATATCTGGGGTATCCCACACACCGCCATTTAAAGTAAGCAAGTGCTTGTATTATGGAGTCTAGACAACTGATATACATACTTAAATATTCTTTTTTTTTTATAATACATACCTAAATAGATACTTCTTCATCCAGACATGGAACAAATAGACTTGTTCATGCACACAAATATTTGTCCCGGGTGGGAATCAAACCCGCGACCCTTGGCTCCGCAGTTAGGGTCTCTAACCACTCGGCCAACTGGTCAGTCATAGGTGCTCAACTCAATTTAAACATTTCAACAAAACAGACTATGCCAATTCAAGCTTTTAAATTTTATTGCATTCAAAATTATTTAATATAGGTAATTCTTGAATAATTGTTCAAAGTTTTTGATTTTCTTACACTTACTAGTAATACAAATATAACAATATTATCGAGATGAGCAAACTTCGTCGTCGATTTTATTTCAGTTTGAAATCAGTAAGTATAGGAATGTCCTCTCACCTCAACATCGGCCATCTTATCGTCCGGGTAATCGGCGTCGTCGCGACGTAGTGTACGCTCGCGTAACATCGTTTGAAGGTGGCTCACCAACATTGGTATCATCGTCGGTAAGGAGAGGGGCTGTCGACGGAAAAACTGTGTCATTGAAACAAATCAAACCTATTTTATTTAGTAGAATAGAGAGAAACTAATATTTGTATTGGTAGAGTTGATTTATTTAACGATTTTGATTCAATTTCTGGATTCCAAAAGCATTTTCTAAGCTAATGATTGTTACATAAAATCCATGGCCCGGCAAAATAGGTCGCAGGCGCCACCTGTTGGCAGACCACAATCGCAAAGCAGAACGCAGACGCGCACCGAAACGCAACGACGTGGAATGTCGACAGATGGCGTCCTCGCGAACGAACAGTCAGCGACCCGCTCGGGCATTGAAAAAACTGATTTTGGATCAAGCGCTTGGGATCAGACATTCGAAGTAGAAGGTCGATATTGTAAAATCGTAAGAAAGTAGGAGGAATCAAAATGGCGGGTGACGTGGACGATCGCCCCACGAACACCAATCCATTTTATATATAGTCAAGTAAATTTAGTATATCACACCGCGCCCCAAGTACCCGAACATCCCTCAGGATGGACGGGAAAGGTCTCGTTCTCGACGTCGCGGCCGTCTACTGAAGAGGCTTCCGATTCTTTCGACATTTGTATCTTCGGTAACTGTTTTATCCAAATACCCACGGCCTGGGAGGAGGGCCGAAAGAAAACCGCCGCCCGAAGACCAGGAGGAGACGGAGCAGCCCAGGAGCGGGACGTCGCAGCTGGCCTACGCCAGACGAAACGCCAGCCCCGCCGCCCCTGCGGCGAAACCGAATTCGGCACTGGACGGCAGGAGCGAAATGTACCTCCGCCCCTTCACGTCGAAACGTAAAAGGCCTGTTTCTTTTTTGTTTTATATGCGCATATAACGTAGATTCAATCTCAGAGTAAAGTATTTAATTTTATGTAAATTTGCATAACTTGAACGCCCGCGCAAACATACTGACGACGAGACCATCGAAGGCGCGGTGCATCTTTGTAATTAGATTTATTATTTGTTCTCATATTTGATCTAGATACAGTAAACATCCTTTCGTTGTATGGTGGTGTTTCATTTGCGACGGCGAGTTACCTTCCCGACAGCACGGTCCTTGAACCAAAGGTCTGGGCTCCGCTGCTGATACCTATCCGAGCAAACTACGAGGTTAGCATCGCCTCACGGCGACTAGAGCATGCATTTTATTGTTACGCTAGACTTACATCACATTTAAAAGGTAAACCTTCTTCTTTTTTAACGTAACAATATGGTTTACGAACATTTCTATTTTCTCAACGAACTATATGTAAGAAATCCTCTTCTTTCACAACGTAACATGATAACAATAAAAATGAAATGTTAAAGTTCAGGCATCAATCTAAAGATGTGAGTATGCGTTGAACGAGGACTTTGGCATTCTTGAACACCTTTGAAGATCTTGAAACCTTTCTCCAATTCAAAGCGGGCAGATCATTCAACAACATTAGGAAAGTCAAAGACATGCATAAAGGGTTATTGTTCGTGCATCCAATATAAGCAGGATCAAGTGATCCACAGATAATCGAGCAGATTAGTCGTGCCATGTCACGCAAATTGTTAAGTCGTTTATCCCTTTCACTTACATCTTTGTTATGATTTGATGTCGCATTTTAGAATTTAGGTTATGGGATCTGTCTTAAGTAGGCAACATACTGCATACTTGAAGGGGACAGTATATCCGCCTATATGCCAACTCTAACCTACTTTAATGTTCTGTGGAGTGACCAATGGATCGTGAAATAAGCAAATACTGTATGTTTGCAAGCCCTATTAGGAATATTTATAGTAATTAACAGTTAGTACACATTCAAAGTATTTTTTTTTTTTTACATAATATTAAGAACATGGATACCTGATTAATGTTATGATTTGTCAATAATGTTTTGAATATTAAATGAATGCATCTTTAAAATCATACCTGTGACAATTTGGCGAGGCCTAATACAAAAAGCTCCGGCCAGCATTTTTTCAATATGGTAACTTGTAGTTCAAACCTATGGAAAGAAACATAATTTTTATCCATATTAAATATGCCAAGTTTGTAAATTTGTTTATTGTATTTATTTGATAGGACAAAATGACACATTCATAGTTTCCAATTCGGTAACACCATTATTTCTAACATACCGTTTTTATGTTTTCCATCAAAAATATAGTTCAAAATAAAAAAAACTAATTTTATGCTTTTCATTTATAAAAATATGGTTTTTTAATTACGTATTTTTCAAAATGATGATTGATAAGACCAGATGTGATGACTTATTAACAGTTAATATGATTCTATGGCACTGATTGACAACTGTTTGCATAGAAGTTTTTTTGAAATGGTGCATGTGAAATGACATATGTTTGGGTCATTTCGGGGTAAACTTCGTACCACATTCCGTTTTTTTTTTGCTCAAGGCAAAATGTGTAGAAACACTGGCATATTATATACTTTATACACATATATGATTCTATATAATGTAATTACATCGAGTTTCCCTCAAAATTATACAAAACTGAGTCACTCAACATGCGCCAATTTGAGAAGTCTCCTAACCAAGGTTGTCAATCAGTGGCATAGATTCATTTCAAATCTATACTCTCTATGGAATTGTTAATATGTCGTCATATCCGACCTTGTCAATCACCATTTTCAAAAACTAAACTAACAAAAAGCCTTTTTTTTAATTGAAAGAACATAATTCGTTTCTTAAATATTTTGAATCCTAGTTTTGATAGAAAACATAAAAACGGTTTGTTACAAAAATTGGTCCTACACAATTAGCTGCACATTGGTTAGTCTTACGTTCAGTCAGTTATTTTAGTTTATCAGGCATGGCATACCATTTACTGTTTATATAACCTTTACTAAGGATGACTTTATATTAAATTTTTCAGCAAGCAGTGTTTAGGTACTCGCTCATATTTTAACATGGTGTTAGTGTTGCCAAGAGCTTACTAGAAAATGACAAGTTAACTAAGTACTCATAGAAATTTTCCATCTGTAAAAGTATGCTGAGGTTTTTTTCCGAAATGGCGTACGTGAAGCGTTGTAGTCCCTGAAGGAATCTTGAGAAAACTCCTTAATGACCATAAAATGTTGCTTTTCAATTATTTTGGAATTTAAATAGACATTAAAACCAACATGTTTAGTTTCACAATAACTTTTAAGAACATTAAGTAATAATTAAATTTGACACTGGCAAAATTGCTTTTATGCAAAGAAGAGGAAGAGGAGAAGATCATAAAATACATTTCACTTATTTGCTATATCCACCGAACTTTTATAGCAAACAAACGTCCGTAAAATCAGAGTGGTTCGTTTTCAAAGAGTGGGGAACAATCACAACCCCATTGTATATCGTACTGGCGAAATATGGTGGACGTATCGCAACCGTAACTTGTTGACATATTAAACTCACGGTAATGTGGCGGCAGGTGGCAACGCGACGGCCCAACGACAACAGGCTGCCAGCAACCTGGCCCCGGCTTCGCAAAGAGCGTGCAGCCTCAGATGAGAAGCGGCCGGCGCGGGTAGGGTGATGTTAAGACGTTGAGAATCTGCCCCGCCGAGGATGTTCACTTCTAAATCTAGATGCGGTCATAAGTGAAACTTAGTATAATTTTATAACATTTAGCAGCTAGTTTTTGGTGTTTATGGGTGACAGGGAAATTCAATCTATTCCTAGAAAGGGGTTATACAAGAGGTCTTTAGTAACAAATTAAATTCAGTTAACTAGGGGTCAAATTTGGATGGTTAACGAGCTGTGTAAACCAATTAATAATAAAAAACTACTCCACTTAAAGCATTTATTTGATACTTTTCTGAAAGCTGAATGAGTAATCATTAAAAAAAATGCTTGTTCAAAAATTACATAATTTCAGAAATAAAAGGTATTTAGTAACAATAATTTTTATTTTTGTATTAATCCTGAAAATCTATGTAAAGAGGTCATTAACAAAATAAGTAATTTGTAGTTAATGACATCTAATATACAACCTCTTTCAAGGAATAGGTCGAATTTCCCTGTCACCTGCATGTATAAGCTTAGAGTCATTCAACATGCTGCAGAATGATTATGCGTGTTTCCACAAATATAGTTAGCAACGAAGAAATACGCAAAAGAAATGTACAATATAGCTCACAAAATTGACAATTTACAGAAGTAATGGGCGGGCCATGTTGTTTACAGACCCGATAATTGGTAGGGATTAAAGGTTCTCTAGTGGCCACTACAAACGAGATGTCATAGCATGGAATGTCTCGGGTCTGGAAAAAGTCACGGGTCGCCGGTCGTGGTTGCAGATGAGCCAAAGCTATTTATTATTATGTTGTAAGACCAAGAGAGTCCATGTCTGCTGGTTGAGACGAATGAGTCTAAGTTTACGCGAACTGCAATTTCATCATCATCGAATTTCTCATAAAAATTAATCTTACCATCTTGATGTGTGTCAGAGTGGGCGACGAGGGATCCGTCTGGGGTATTCGCGTATGCTGACTGCAGATATTCGTTGATTGCACCTTGAAAATCATATATAATTACGAATTTGATTATGTGAATAGGGTACTTGTACAAGTTTAGTACATGATATTTTTGAATGGAAACTGTGATATCCCATGTTTAAAAATCAAAATTATTATAGTGATCAACACAAACTGACGATTTGCACCAGTGAATTTATACTAATATTGTAAAGAGGGAAAATTTGATTTTTTGTTTGTTTGTTATGGATAAACTCAAAAACTACTTAAATGATTTTAAAAATCTTTCACCTATAGGAAGCTACATTATCAGCGAGTAACATGAGTTATATTTCATTTTCAAACTAGCTTTCCGCCCGCAGTTTCGACAGCGTGGACTTTACAGTTGTCCTGAGACCGCTATAATTTTTTTTCATAGATATAGTTTATAAGCTGAAGAGTGACATAAGCTACTTTTTATCCCGGAAAAAAATAAATTTATAATTTAATAAACCCCCGCCACAGAAAAAAAAACTAACCTTTAAAAAGTGTGAAATAATATAAGTTTGTTCATTGTCTAATGATTTTTGATCCTTAAAGGCGTCTGGGACCGCTAAGTAAACTTAATATACCTAATAATTAGCTTTTTAAAGGTTGGTTTTTTTTTGTGTTGAGGGTTTTTTAAATTAAAAATTTAATTTTTATTTTAGTTATTTAGTTAAACTAATTCATACATGATCAGACAAAAAAATAATTTTCAAGTTTTTAGTTTTCACTTCATTACTTAATATTCCTCATTTCCTATCAATATAGTGTACATTATTCTACTAGTCAAGCCCTTTCATTTACTACCCATATTGAGGGATTGGTGAAAAAAAAAAATGTAATTCGCCATTTTGTGGTGGCGGCTATCTTGGATTTCAAATTTGTCATAGTGAATAGTATTCTACTAATCAAATCCTTTCATCTGATATCCATATTGAGGGATTTGTGAAAAAAATGTAATTCGCCATTTTGTGGTGGCGGCTATCTTGGATTTCAAATTTGTCATAGTGAATAGTATTCTACTAATCAAATCCTTTCATCTGATATCCATATTGATGGAGTAGTGAAAAAAAATATGTAATTCGCCATTTTGTGGTGGCGGCCATCATGGACTGATTTTCATCAGACATAGCTAAGAACACTCCCGACTAATTCACCTTTCATATAAAAAAATCCGCATGCAAATCGGTTCATTCGTTTGGGAGCTACGATGCGACGGCCAGATACACAGATACACAGGTCAAACTTATAACACCCGTTTTTTTATGTCGGGGGTTAAAAAGGGGACGGGTACAACTGTGTAGTCCACGCGAGCGGAGCCTTGGGTGGAAAGTTAGTTAGTAATAAACCTCTAATTTATGATGTGATTCTGAGAAGAGATGTATGTTTAACCTTACCAATCTGTCCCATTTTAAATAAGTTCTTAGCGAGCTGCGTTTGTAGCATGAGTTGCTGACGTCTGGCGCCATCGAATTCGCTCACTCCCCCCGCGTTCATGTATGGAGACACTGAAAACGTATGACATGAATCAAACTAGAACTAAACGTATTCTTCTTTTCCTCATTTGTACACTCCTGGCGGAGGGGTCAGTGGTCATGGATTGTTTGATAGATTGGTGGCGACCTTTGTGAGACTTCTCCATCTTTCTCTATTCATGACATTGCATGTACACTCAGTAAGGAAACACTTCGTACATAATTTAATGAGGTCTATCTAGTAGGTGATCAACCACGGGAATGTTGACCCTCTACTCTTCGTTTCACCACCAATCGTTCCACGTATTCACAAAAACCAAAATTAAAATTATTGTTCGCCGTTTCAGAGTTTTTAGAAGGTTTTACATTTGAAAATATGAACAAAAACAAACAATCGGGCATTGTTTATTTTTAGGTTTCTGTATTTCTGAAGGAGAAGTGGAAACCTTATAACATCATACAATAATCCAGCACTTTTCGCCCGCGCCTCCCTCACTCCTCTTTATTCCTGCTTGCGCTCTCATCTCAGTGTAAACCAAAATTTATCACAATAGTACATACATATTTAGCGCTCTGCGCACATTCCAGTTTATCTTCCGCTATTGTTTTCAAGTAAAAATATTCAAAAGCTAACAATGTCAAGTAAACAGCTTCTATAGAATCCAATAATCCGAAATAGTGCTGGACTAGTGAGAATCTACTGTATATGCAAGTTTATTTGTCTAACTAACTAAAACAAGCCAGTTAATATATTCAGAGCGTAATATCCAGACACAAAATTGATGGTTTAGAGCACACCTTATTCTACTCTTTGAACCATTATGACGAATTCTCACAAATTAGAATTTGCAAAACGCATATTCCAAAAATGTTGAATTTTCTATTCCCGAAAATGAAAAAAAGCTGTAAAAAAAACTACAGTTTTTGCATTTTGAGGGTCAATTTGTCAGCACACAGGCTGTTACGTAGTAAGATGTATTATGATTGTTTTAGATTTTAGTTACTAAAATAATTGCAACTTTCTTCATTGCATAAGGATACTTGGCGGCATTGGATATATTAACTTGAATTGCTGTTGAAGTGTAACTGTGTATGCATGTTTACCAGAATTGCTTTTGTTGAATGCAACTGCAGCGGCCAGTGCAAAATTAATAGCAGGAGCTGGAGACACCGGCCCGAATGGCTCCCCTGTTTCCTCCTTCGGATTTATCTAGGAATTTATACAACAGCAAGTTAGGTTTTGAATTACTAGTCAAGACGTGCTCCTTAAATAAATAAAATATATATATATTTAAAGAGTCCTAATTAAATAAATTAGGCTTAAAAGTAAAATAATGATAAAACTAGGTACAGTTAATTTCCATCCTTTTTTTCTCTATGCCCAACCGTTACATACAGGGCTTTATAGAGCTTGCCTATTCTAGTAATATCATCTCTATGCCGTCAATAAAATTATTCGTTCCTTGCAAACTTGATTATAAATCATAGAAGGACAGTGATATTGCGCTACTACTACTACTACTCTCCTACTTACCAAGTGTTGGATGTATGGGGCGCGGACGCAAGATCATTGCTCGTACCCTACTGGCAAGTGTGAGAGAGAACGCAATATAGCTGCCCCGTTCCTATGATTTATGACCTAGTTTGCAGCAAACGAAATTTTTTTCCAATAGTTACTTCGTGCCGCGTGGTGCGCGTTTCCTTTCGCAAAGTAGGGATGTCACGTACAAACTTCAAATAATTTGTTGGTAAAACTGATAAACAACATACCTGTGCAGGTTGGCCAGCCAGCCCCAACAACTTGCTGTACGTAGCCTGTCTGTCTTGCTGCACCCCTCCAGCACCTTGGCCACCCTCCAACTTCACTTTATCTAATATCGGTTTACGTTCGTGTTGGACGGCTGGAAAATAGAAAATTCGGTATGGCGAACCATACATGACTTTCATGTTCCAAAATCGTATAGTTACTTGTTTAAGTTACAATTTTACTTGCCTTACAAATGCATGGTAAGTTAATTCACCCAATGCCAAGTATTCATATGCAACACCAAAAGTTGTAAATTAATGTAGAACTTAAATAATAAAATTCAAAGCACTAACATACTGGTTGTGTACTAACAATTTAAAGCGCGGAATCCAAAAACGAAAGGCTTTTCCTCCCTAGCCTATCTATTCCCGCGTAATTATTTAATCAGTGTGTGACCACACATAAATTTGTGTTGTGATTGGCTGGTGCCATTTGAAAAGGAAAGAAAACAGACATTATTTATATTATATAATTTTTTAAAATTTTTTTTTTATTAGGTATATATTAAATTCAGTTCTAATATGACTGGCCTATAAGCCGCGTGGTTAAAGACTCTAACTGAACCAAAGGTTGCGGGTTCGATTCGTGACCAGAACCAATATTTGTGTGTGTGAACATGTCTATTTCTTTCATGTCTTGGTGTGAAAATATTTATTTATGTATCATAAAGAATATATATGTATATCGGTTGTCTAGTAACCCATGACACAAGCATAATACTTGCTCACTTTAGGACTAGATGACGCTGAATGGGATGGCCATGTATTATATTATATCATGTATGAAAACTACACATTGGATATATTAACTGCCTTTTTTTGTAAGGTGAATAAAATGGTAGCCAGTATGCAACCTCTGAATCAGTTTTGGTTGGGATCAAAACAAAACCAATAGAACTTAAATTATGTAATTTTATACTTATATAATCACCAATAGATTAGCATCTTAAGTTCTACAGGGCTAACATGCACACTGCAACAAATTTTAGGTGCATTATCTCATACCGAAATAAACTATCTTTATATGGCACATATAGTACCCGTGTGCATATTAGTCCTGCTGGGACTACCTACATTATGGTTTTTAACAGAAACAAAAAATGTATTAAAATTAGCATAACTGACTACACAAACAGACTAGAGAATAGGCAGACAAGACACTGTGAACAGATTGAAGCTGCACACTTATTTGTGCGAGTTACCATTGTTGGTTTGAATAATGAATTATTTATGAAAAGTGATTTCGAAAGATTTTTTTAAGATTTTTTTTGTAACATTGAATTATTTTTTACACCATTTGACACCTTTTATTTTTAAATTTGTTTTCACACCAGTGGTTCTCTTGTACATGTGTGCATTTTCCTACATTTACAAGGGATTTAGCTATTTTAATGCATCAATATTTTTACTCCAACGCATATGGTACATTTTCTTCAAACTCGAAAGCAAAAATGAGAAAGGTGAACAATCAAAATTAACAAATCTTAAAGGGTAGGGTGAGTAATGGACTTATTGTGCATCATTCTTATTATCTCAGTATTTCTATCTATTATCATTTATTCTCATCGAAGTCAATGCCACTGTATTTTACTTTGAAATATCAAATATTTCTGTTGTTGATGGATTATAATTATTATTGTTCATATTTTTAATTTATTATTGTATTAACATGTAATGTATAATTATGAAAATAAATAAGTATGATTATGTTTAAATAAGTTGTTTGCTTTTAGTTTAGAGAACTTTTCGAACTCACAATCACTCCTCATACCCGAAGCGAGGCATTTTTGTAAACGGCAATATTGACAGCGGTTGCGATGGTGTTTGGTGACCTCACAGTTCATGCTGCCGCGACATTGATAGCCCAGCTTCTTACGTATCGAACGTTTGAAGAAACCTTTGCAACCTGTAAAATTCAATGAAGTTTGGACATTGATTTTTATGTGTGGACCCATAAATAAAACCGCTTATTATAAGAGCAAAAGGAATTGGAGAAATATTGGGTTACTCCACTTATTTAAAATTATACAATATTATGCAAACCAGATACAAAATTAATTCAATGGTTGATTTTAAATTTTTTATAAAATAATAGAAATAATACCTTCACAGCTAATAGCACCGTAATGTCTACCGGAAGCTCTATCTCCACAAACTATGCACAGCTCCAGGCCCCCAACTTCACTGAATTTCATTTCGAGTGGTTCACTCTGGCCTTCCATATTCTAAAGGAAGATTATTTATTTGTAACACCAATTGGTTGTATACATAAAGTATGAACATATGAAAAAGAACAAAATGAGTATAATAAATTACTAATATATTAAAATATAATGTTAAGCTAGAAGTAGACTCTTGACTATGGTCAGATGACAAGTATGAAACTCCAAACAATGAATAGTTTGGAAAAAGGCTTTTAGACATTTTAAGATTTTTTTCTATTATCCATTAGTAAAAAATTGGTCGTAGTAGTGAATAAGGTTGGATAAGTATGAAGCGCTATAGAAATCATTGCAATCTTGCAATGATTTCTATAGCGCTTCATACTTAATCAAAAAAAAGGTCCATGTTATTAGCAAGTTAACATTATATGAAGACCTTTTTTTAATCTTAATTAATATTATATGTGCAAAAGTCAGTGTCTGTTGTTACTTTTTTATGGCTAAACTGCTGAACTGACCTAGATAGGAAATATGAAGAAAGAAAGTTGAAGGAACAGAGTAAAAAAGTGGTTTACCCTGGTCAGAAGTTTCCATCAGGTATAAAATAAGTCCTTTCTTTAATTTATCATGGAGCGATAAAACCGTGAAATGTTAAAAATATATTTGAAAGAATGGAAGTAACATGTGCTACGGTTTGTCATGCTTGAAAGTTTGCATTAAATACAAAAAGAATTAAGATTCAAAATGAATAAAGAGCAAAGCTTGGAGGTGAGATGGAATAGTTGTTAAACTTAAAGTAAAATAGAAATGGCATAGTTTAAGAAACAGGAGTGAGGTAACATTTCCATTGGAAAATTGTGCATTGGTTCACATTGGATACAAATATATCAAGATTGAAATGAATGAAGAGCAAAACTTGGAAGTGAGATGGAATAGTAGTTAGAGAAGTTTAAGTAAAATAGAATGGGAGTGGGAAATGGGAGTTTCAGAAATGGGATTACGGTAACATCTTCATTAGAATATTGTGCAAGTCCCAAGTAAGCAAACACTAGTAGGTATAAGACATAGTAAAAACTAACAAACGACTAAATTAATGCTTATATATTTTATGTCATTGTTAATTTGACCTTATTTATATATAAACATTATTAACTTACACAATGGTTCAAGGATGGACATCTATATAATCGGCAGAATAAAGATTGGATTACGTTTCCAAAAGTACCACACTTTTGATTTCTTTAAAAATATCTATTGATTATGGTTGGTAATCAGGGCCGGCGATAGGGGGTGTAAGAGTAGTAGTACCACCAGGGCCCGGACTATGAAACGGGGGCCCGGTTAATTGATTTTTTTTTAAAGTAAGGTGGGGTGGGCCCCGCAATGTGTTTCACCCGGGGCCCGATCTGGCTCTCGCCGGGCCTGTTGGTAATTAGACAAATGTGACAAGCCATCTGGAAGCTCTTTGATCTATTCTTTTGGCAAGGATATAGGTTGATGGTCCACCATTTCTAAATTGGTAGGTTAGGTTACTACAAGATGCATTATATCCATGCGAGGAGAGAAACGGAACAGAGTGATGAGCCACCCAAAAGATGAACATTGTAAAAGTAAATTTACTGTTAGTTTCAAGTGTTTTAATGACAGTATTGCTTTAGTACTAAGCACATATTTATAATTTTTGGTTTTTTGTCATTTCTAAAAATTCAAAAAGTTGGTTTTGTGCCCTCGCCAGCTTCTCCATAAATGATTATTGATACCTTTAGGGTGGTAGTTCTAGAAATCTGTAAGTAGGTACTTAAAGATTTAACAATGTTAAAAAAGAACAGAACTTTGTTAACCTTACCAAGAGAGTCATACAAAAAATGAAACAGGGAATGCACACAATAATGTTTGACAGTTTGGTAATTTTAAATTGCAATTATATTTAGTTTAATAGTTAATTGCATATTTTGAATGCTGCCCTATGCAAATAAAACTAAAAAAGTACATAATTGACCTTCTTCGAAACTGAGAAAACCAAACACCTTTCACTTTATTAGAGCGCTCGGTTGATAATTTGTTCCTTTCTCAAAGCTTTAGAGTATCCATTCATTTATAACATGGTATTTTTCAAACGAATTGAATTCTATTATTAACAAAGAAATTGCAGCTTACTTCTCCATTAAAAGGTCATTATACTGTTTGTCCACTGAACTGAGACAAATATATGCATTTCAAAGTTTTACTACTTACAGTGTTAAATAATTATGAAAGAATCACAGCACTGAAACAGATTATTGTTATTTGTGTTTTTTCACATACATTTTATTATGAACATGTAGATAGGTATTCGAAATTTAACTTCTAAAACCCCGTAACAATAAACTAAAAAGTTTTACTACTGAGCAGTGAGTGAGTACTCATATGGTATCGATACTTTTCATTCGATACTAGTACTCATAAAACAACACCATGGACGTAATAGTACAGTTCCAATCAACTTTTATGGCGGATGTGAACATAGCATAGGCTTAGGCACATTTCGCGTCGCAGTAACCAGATTCAGGTGTAGCGGGTCGCAGTGGAGCGAGGGGCATATGACTGGACCTGCGCATGCATGCTTATAGCGTTGTATTCCGATCCGCCATAAAGTTTGATTGGATGGAACTATAAACCACTCATGGAAATGATTGCTACTTTTAATTCATTTTCATTTGATGAAATTACTTATTTTATTCACAGTGATTTCACCTGTGCAATTTCATAGGTACCTAGTGATTTTTAAACTTTATGATCTTTTAACTTTCATAATATACTATCAATCACTCAATCAATTTCAATCAATGAATATCAATCAGTCAATCAATATCAATTTCACAAAATATCCCATTTGCAACTAAAAAATAAATTTCAAATATTAGTTACATGACTACGAACAAATACAACAGATTTTTTCAATTTTAACAACAGATTTGTGATCAAAATCTATGCACACCCATAGATATCAATTTTGAAAACTACTCGGTCCAGTAACTGAAAAGTTCAAAATAGCGGATATTAAAAAAAAAAATAGGAAACCTTTACTCAAATATACTAACAAGCACTTAACTAATCTATATTTATTTACACTAAAGCTAAATCCAACTTTTATTTTACATAAATCGCAGCACACATAAATTACCTAATTGTGACACAATCGCCCTTCACGACATCCGAACTACAAGTGAAATCACATTGAAAGCATTGAAACTGTGAAAGAGTGAAATCACAATGAATCTATGAAAAAGTGAAATTTCATCTAAAACGATTAAAATGTGCATGGTAGGCAATTTCGTTCAGTACCTATTATTTATAGCAGAAGTAGTAGGTAGCAGACCATGTGAAATAAAGTAGCAGGTGCGACGTATGATTACGCATTTCATGTGATTTTTCACATGCTACTTGTGAAATGTTCCAAGCTTACTATAAACAAGGGGAAAAGCTTCAGACAAAAGGTCCGGTTTGTAGAAATGATATTTTTGTACTTGGAAATGACTTTCATTTCGTTGGAGTATAGGGGGTCATATGGGGGTGGAGTATAGGGCAGATTGCACAAAGAGTTTTCGAGATATCGGGATGAACGTGTTGTCAAAAGACGCAGCTCGGCGAGCTCTACAAGATGGCATAAAACAATTGGGAAAAATTTTAAAAACAAAAAAAAATATCGGCAAAAAACGAAAAAAATCGCAATTTTTTTCCCCGATTTTCATTTTGGGAGCCCGATATATTGAGAACTAGGTCCGAACAAGAAAAAAATAAAATAACGGCTCGGGGTAATTAGACGGGAATCGATTATGACTAAAATTGTTAGAATCGAACAACCGGAAGTAGTGGTTAAGGGTGCCCTTCGTTGGAAGTCGGATATGCGTCGGTGTTAAATTTCGTACTAATTCGTTTTGTTCGATCGAAATGTCTTACAGAATGTTATATTTCGAAGTTTTAAGCTAATTCAGATACAGTTGTGTGACTTTCTTTGCGAAAAAAAATTATTTCAAAAAATATTATCCGAAATATGTGTGTTTACTTTATTCCATTAGGTTCATTTCCAATGTCGTAAGAAGTTCGTGCGAAAGCAGGAGATCTGTTGATTTTTTTACTAGAATGATGCATAACATTTGACATGACATCCTCTCGCCCTCGGCCCCTCTATTCCTCCCCATGGTATGACCATGCTGATGTTAAAGAGATGACATTCCAGTTGTACGTAGTATTTATTAGTTCCATGATGCATCTTCCGTGGTTCATTTAGAGTTTGACATTTCACACGGCATTTTGACAATTGACAATCAATACCATTCCAGACACATTCTAAGTGTTATTGGTTTTGTTAGCGAGTTAATCGTTCTTAGGACATTTAAGGACGCAATCACAAAAAGTAGCAGCTCGAAAATAGGTTTTACTTGACAGCTTGCTTACTACTACACGCGCATCTGCAGCGGGCAACACATACTGGCGCTATTATTATTATTTTTATTTATTTAAGAATTAGGTTTCTTTTATGTTAGCTTTTTATTGTTGCTTTATTTTAGATAATAACTAGCGACCCGCCCCGGTTTCGCATGGGTAGCAGAGCCATAATGTTTTTACTGTCGTAGTGTCGTTTCAGCTTGTTGTGTCGAACATGTGGACTGGATTTAATTTGATTTAAATTTAACGCATGTTCGTTCTACTTATATTATTTTTAATGTATTTTATTTTCAATTCTATAAATATTTGAAAAAGTAAAGAATAAATACATAAAAACAAAATACAATATTTCTTTGTAACTATACAACATTGATAACTTCAGCCTAACCACGCGTGTCACGTCGTCCGGTATGGCTCCTAAGATATTGATTTAAATTGTATAGTACAAAGGGCAATCATTATGTGCATGCAATGCTGAAGGTAAATATCTTATTTAATTTGATAAGGTTAATACCGTATCCGTATAAATTGCTATCCATAAAAGATAGATATATGCCATCGCCGACTTTCCTTTAGTCCTATAAAAGAGATACAATTACTCCATACATTATTTTGTTAAATCTCAAAAGGATTAGGCAGCATTTTCGATGTAAGCTCCCAACCGGCTTGATTTTTTCCGACTTCTTCAACAATAATCGTCTTATTTCAACAAGTTTCCTCTTGAATCACTCTGTTATTTTATAACATATAGTGAAAATAATAATACCTGGAACATCCCACACAGCGCTATCTAGTCCTAAACTAAGCAAAGCTTATGTTATGGGTGAGGGTTAAAAGATGTGTTTTAAAGTTTTATAAAAAAATATATTAGACAATACTATACTGAGTTTTGCAATACAAGTGCATTTTGTTTGTGATAAGTGGCGATGGCGAAGCCGAGTTCCCATTGAATGAAGTGACCTTTTCATTTCCTATTTTGTCAAATTTTACTATTTTTGAATCTGGACCGATTGTTTTCAAAATCAATTTTTAAGAGTCTGCATGGCTTCGATTACGAATCTGTAGTCAGAACTAAAAAAAATTACTGCCTTTGAATCTGTTTTTGTTTTTGAACTGCTTGTTTTCAAAATCGATATCTATGGGTCCACGTGGTCTCCCTTCACAAATCTGCGTTCAAAACTGAAAAAAGTGTCTGCAATTTTGAATTTCTTTCTTGCTGGGTCTAACACTATTATAATAAAGTCTGTTTCGGAAAGATTAAAATTTTATTATTATTTGTTCCATATTATATAAAAAAAAAACAAGTCTGTATACGTTATTACAACAATGATTAATACTGTTTTCAATACAGTTGCTATTAGTACTGTATTTATGACATCGAAACTTGTACCGTAATGTTGTATTTTACAGTACTAAGTCTTATCACTTTATAACAATCACAATCGAGCATTCGTTTGCAACGGATGCGTGAACCGCGGAAAGCAACCCACTCGCGCCCTTAGCTCCCACCATTATTTATTTCTATAAATAGAGAAACCGCGCGAACACCCCTGTTTTGACTAACTTGCCTTTCAAATTTAACGATCACTCAGATCGCTTTCTAAAAACATTATAGTTTAAAAAAACTAAAAAACTTGCACTTTAATACCAAATCGATCTATAAAGAAGAAAATAACTTTTAGAATAAGAATAAAGTGTTTAACGAGGAAAAATAATGTTATTGTGAAAAAGCGTGGGGTCTCCGATATCAGTTGTTTTCAAATTTCATTGCACTTCATGATTTTTCACAATAACATTAATTTTCTCATTAATCACTTTATTTATATATTGTTGTTTATTGTTATGCTAAAAGTTATTTTCTTCTTTATAGTTCGATTGTATATCAAAGTCTAATTTTTTATTTTTTTTAAATATAATATTCATTTTCTTTTTTAGTCTTAATATTTTTCAAACTACGTTCCATCAAAATTTACAAACATAAAGGTGGAAATCACAATTACCTATAAAATGATGAAATGATACAAACCGATACAAAGCTTCATGTCGGTGCGAACCTAAGCACTGAGGAGTTCCCTCGTAAACAAACTATCTTGGTGCATCATCAGTTCATGGTGAAAGTCATGGTTAACAATAGTTAATTCTAATAAGATTCTAATAAGAATCCAACCTATATACAAAGTTTGTGTTCGTGCTATTAACCGCTGAGGAGTTCACTCGTGAGGAACTGCCTGCAGCATCAGGTTGTGTTTATCCATTTTAGTGTATTGTCATCGAAGTTACATTCGTATTTTGAATTTCAGCTCAATATCTTCAGTAAAAGTGGGTGGTAATCGCGTTAAAAGATTCCATTACATACAAACAAACATACAGGTATAACTTACAAAAACATATTAAAATTAAAATGAGCAGCGATTTTTTTGTGTTTTTTTTTTTAAATATACTTTATTCTAAATTTACCTACCTACTTCGCAGTTGCCCCATTTGGAAATTTCTAATTTAAATGTTACCATTGACAACGCCTTAAAATTCCCAATTGTGGTCATTAATAACATAACTTTCAGCGAGCAAGTTTGGACCGAAGCCTCTTTACCAATGAGATACGGCGGCTTGAGAACCCGCAAAATTTTAAGTGTATCTTTACCGGCTTTCCTATCTTCGATCCATAGTACTTCTGACCTCGCAAGTAAAATTCTTGAAGCCCTTGTGGCATTAAACTGCAAGATAGCGTATTTGGATGAAGCTACAAATACTTGGTTAGGTATGTCATTAATACCCTGGGGATTGGGCCGTGCGCTGATGTGGGACGTTACCTGTATCGCCACACTAGCTATTTCTCAGCGACCGCTAGGAAATCCACCTCGGCGGCGGAGGCTCGTGAGTGTCAGAAAGTGGGTAAATACAGTTGCCTTGGCTCTTCATACGACTTTGTTGCATTTGGCGTCGGGGCTCTTTGACCATGAGGCAAGAGCGTATGAGCTCTTCGCCGAACCCAGCAGAGATTAAGTAAGGCGATGGGTGACCCTCGCGCAGACGGTTTTCTTGCGCAAAGGATTTCAATTGTCATTCAGCGCAAAAATGCCACCTGCGTAGTGGGCGCTATTCCACGAGGACCCCACTTTTTACATATGTTTTAATTTAATATTTTTATTATTAAAAATTTATTAGTCGTTAATGTACATATACATATACTGTATAATTGTATATACGGTGCAAGATTTTCATTTTATGTTTAATTGCTAAGCTATCTGCTTAGTAACAAAAATAATTAAAACTAATTAAATTCATAAATTAATATTATAAATTTATTTACAGTTAAGTCTCAAGATTGATTGGGTTCAACTTTAGCATACTTACAATATTCGGATGGAAAAGAAAAAGTAATACACCTGACCTTTCGCTAGCGCTGCTCACAGCGAACCACAGCGAACTGAAGCACAATATCGTTTTCGCTTGTCAATGAACTCTCAGCTCATACAAAATAGTATGGCGAAATTTTGATGAAATTGCATATTATTGATAATTTTTTTCTGTCACTTTTACGTTTATTATCAAAATTTCCACTAACAGAAAGAAGGAATGAAGTATTAACACTATTTAAATGATTTTTTAATCTCAAAAAAACTTGTGATGATGCTGTAATATGTACCGAAATATGTTCATTTTCCGAGATTTCGGCAAAAGTGGTTTACAAAATAATGTTTTTTCATTGTGAAAGAGTGAAAAATATGCAAATGGTTTTCTAACACGATTGTAAATTAAGAACTATTCTTTGTTTCAGAATTAGGTTTATAACGATATACGTTTTCAAACTTCCTAAAAATGTACCTAAAAATACCGTTATTTTGTAATTGCCCCCTTAAGCGTAATAAACAAACTTTTGTAGTGTTCGGGGCAGTGGCGTTCGTGGCTGATATTAAATGGCTATGAAACATAGCCTTTATAATCGGAGCTGAAGTATAATCTTAAAATTTTTTGGTTATAATTAAACTCCAAACCCTGTTCCGTTTACTTTATGTATTGAACCAATAAAGATATTGAATTGAAACAAAATCGCGCCATTAAAAACAGTACGAGTGGCCTCGCACGCACGTGCATGCGCGGCAGCCTCATGCAATGGATACTTGGCTTAACGGTTATGCTATCGCTACTGGTCTCACAAGACGACAGCGGGGCTCGGTGCGGGGTAGCGGGAGGAAGTTCGAGTTTCGAGCCAGGTGTCAAGTTATTTCGCCTGTATTGTATTTTCATCATACTAGATCCGTCACATAAAAATATGCGGACCTTGTTGCCGCATCCATGTTACCTAATAATAAATACACCGACGTAAATAAATAATTTACCAAGCATTGGCATTGGCGAACTGGAGCTCCACAGCGGGCCCACAGTATGGCCAAAAAATTTGTGGTACAATTGTATTACATAATGTCGTGTATTTATACCGTGATTCATCTAAGACAATCACTAGAAACCATAACATTTACACGGATGTCTTAGCATGGATGTACATAGAGATGACGCGTGTTGTGAGCACAAAAACCGTGAGCAATAAAATATTATATACGCCACTGACTAAATATACGCGACTTGATATCTTGACATAGCACAGTGAAGTAGAATTTAGTGTAAAGCACATCTAAAGTAAATAAATATTCCGAAATTACATTTCATGTGTAATTTAACAAAGCGTTTGAAACAGACAGTGATAATTGCTTATTATATTTTGTATGTCTAATCTTTGAGTCCGTCATTTTGTTTGGGTTTTCGATCGTTTCGAAGTATGAGATGCTCTATCTAAATGAATTTGCTATCGAAGAAAATTCACTACTGAAAATATTCTATTCTGTATTTTATTGTAAATTGTAAGTCTCGCATACTGAACGCACACGAAACTAGCAGTCGTAAAGGCGGCCATGTTGGTAATTAGCTAACGGGAAAAAGCGAGATATGGTGCGAGACGAAACGAAACGGAGCCTAGCGTATTGCGATTGCAACGATGCGACTTTCGAGAGCTGGCCATAACTAGAGTGGTGGAGTAAAAAATACACTTAAATAAATTTAAATTATATTGAAAACAAAGCAGATGAAGCAAGTGAGGCTGAGCTTAACTTCAGTAATCTGATTACCCAAAAAAAACAATCTAAATAATATTTTTTTCATGTTTTTATCCTAAAATTTATGTTTTACAGGAAATACCTATTATTTAATCTAAATTTATTGTAAACTTTACTAAAAACTTTGCAATAAGTACCTCGTGATGGTAATTTTATGTTCAGTAAATGCTCCAAATCCAATTCGAGGGGCGATGAAGTGGGAGCTAGCAATGACTACAGTAGCGTTGTACGCAATGTGTAGTTAAAAACTAAGACAGCCAGATATTGTTAACTCATGCTGCAATTAACTAGAGGCAAGTGATTTTCTAGCCTCTTTACACCGACCGAAGAAACGGTGTAGAGGCGAAGTGCAGAGGTGGGCGATCTGCTTTGCCCCACTCACTCGCACGTGTAGCTCCTGTCGCATATTTCCGGAATAGGTACCTCTGGTTAACAAAGTAAAGTAGAAAGTCAACAAAAAATGAGAGCCACCTCATTCTATATTAGGTACTTTTGCCTTATCAAAATGGTTCAATGATGGGTTCAATGGTTAGTGAGGGCGATGGACCAACTGATGCGTATGAAATACCTGGTTCTTATATAAAGAAATTATCTAATTATAACAACAATATATAATGTGGGGTTTTATAGATATTTGAAAAAAAAAACATGAAATGCATGGTTGATGATTGACACGACAATTATTAAAGAAACCCCATTGTAGAAATCAAAACTGTAATTGTATTTTTTGTGTTTACCGTGTATATAACTCGTTTACCGAAAATTAAGCATCGCCGTGACTATCCCGTTTACATTTGATTTTTCTAGGCAGTTTCGGCGGGCATTCTTTTATTGATTTGCTTGCTTATGTTATATGTTGCCGCCGTTTGTGGTATGGCCAGGGCAGCTCACAAAGAATTAACTTTTATCGAATGTTCGTTTAATGTTGTAAATTATAATTATATTATCCACCAACCTGCACTGGACTGGACCTGGACTGGGGCAGCGTGATAGGTAGATTAAGCTCCAAGCCCCCTTATCCCAAGGGGAGGCTTAAGTCCATGTAGTAGGGCTGGGCATTAATGAGCCGATGGTATGGTATGGTATCGTATGGTATAATTACAGATAAATTGATGTGTTATCTAAATATATAAAAATTTCGTGTCACAAAGTATGTTCGGGATAAACTGCGATTCTATACTTAACCGATCTTGATAACATTTTGTAATTATGTGTTGCCAGATGCTACAATCTATTCCACTTCATATTTGTATAAGTTTACGGCATAACTGCTATTTTAATTTTCGTGTATTGTTTTGATTAATGAGTTCTAAACCATGCAACGAATTTTGATACGGTTTCCACAGTAATTTAAAAAATTTCTTCCGTAATGTTCATATGTATAATACACTAGCTTTTACTTACAAGTTCGCCTGCGTAATTAGATTTTATAATGTCGGATTCTGGTAGGACCTTTTTAAATGCGAGTATTATGTTATTTGATATACGAACGGCATAGAATTGGTTTGTGTAAGCCACCATGCCTATCCGTGTCCATTTTGTTTGATTAGAATAGAAACGAGAACGAGATCAGACCACGGCCAGGAATGAAAACGATAAAACATGTGTGTAACGGGAACGAAAACGGGAAAGGGAAAAATGGGAATGAGATAAGACTGAGATAAAAAAGTGATTCCTATAAGAAACAAATTCCACACGAGCGAAGCTGCGGGCGGGTCGCTAGTTTATGTATAAATTTAACAATTACCTAATGCCAAGTGCACCGCTCTATATTCAAAGGTCAGGATGTTCTAGCGCTTTTTCGAAAAATCATATCATATTACAGTATCCGTCATTAGTTTTCACCGCACTTTCTGGAACAGAATGGGCAAGTATTGATAAATGGACGTCACGTGCACGCAACAACATACTGAATATATTTAAATAGATACTTACTACATTTCGTACATTTATTGTGTAAAACTCTTTTAGTTTTATAGATTATAGAATTAAGTAGGTAATCACTAATCAATAGAAATTATAATAAAAACATAGACACCAAAATGATTATTATTTCATTTTTTAAATATTTTTTTAGTAAACACTAAAATATCGTTTCGTTTGTAATTAATTACTCTTCGTTAAAGTTCCCATGTCCAGTTTTACTGTCTATACCATACCATCAGCCCATTAATGCCCCACTGTCTTAAGCTTCCGTTCGGGATGAGGGGGCTTGGAGCTTAAAGTTGGTAGATTGTATACGGGACTGAAGGCTTAACGTGCACTCCGAGGCACAGAGTGATGTACATAAGTTAGAAAAAAACTCATTGGTACGTGCCCTGGGATTAGAACCACGGCCTTCTAAACAAGAAGCGGGCCCGCTACTACTCGGCTATCACGACATTTTTCAGATTCAATCCAGATTTTAAAGATTGTGAAAATCACTTTGTATAAATACATTTTACAAAATCAAACTATTTAGTTGAAGCGGTGGACTGCGAATTTTTGTGGGGCAAGGCTTGTAATTATACGGACGCAGATATGAAACGCCTAATATCGAATGCCGTTAGTTCCACTGCGGACACAGAAAATTGCAGAGGTTTTTAGAGCAGGCGTTACAAAGTTTTCCTATTAGGAATTTTAAACTAGTGGTACTTACTGAATTTGTTATATTATAAATATGTTATGGGTACTTATTTAAAATCTAGAATAGAGATCAGTCTAGATATGTTTTGGTACATATTGATGATCATACATAATAATAATAACATCTGAAACATCTCACATAGGGCCACCATTTGACGATCGCTTAGCCTAGTGGGCAGCGACCCTGCCTACGAAGCTGAAGGTCCCGGGTTCGAATCCCAGGTCGGTTCAATATTTATATGATGAATATTGATATTGGTACCAGGTCTTGGGTGTTATATGTATGTGGTGTATTTGCTTGGTACTCAAAACACAAGCTAATGCTTAGTTTGGGGCCAAGACGTTGTTGTGATGTTGACGTTATTATTATTATTATTATCTAGTCCCAAATTAACCAGAGCTTGTACTATGAGTACTAAACAACAGTTAAACATATTTAATAATAATATTTTTTTAAACATACATGGATATTTTACACACAGACACTGAACAAATACATGTTCTTGCACACAAATATTTGTCCAGGGCGAGGATCGAACACACGACTTCTGGGTCTACAGTCGGCGTCTCTGACAACTAGACCCATTGGTCAGTCACATATTCTTGGAGGTGTGCTTTATGAATTGACTATATACACGAATGACGTCTCAATATGTCTTTGCGTTCTTTCAACCATTTATAATACTTCTTGAGGTCAACTATTTCAATTACTATTTCATTCATAACTCGATTTAGACTCATAATTTGGAGTCTTGATCTGTTTTGTATAACATGGAAAACCTCAACAAAGATGAATGGAAAGTAAAACACGCCAAACTTCTAGCTCGTTCTGAAGTCAAAGCGAGTAGCATCACAGTACATGGGAAACAGAGGGTCGAGAGCTGGTCCCACATCAACCCTTTAAATGTGCTTATCAAAACGTACCCGCCTCAACTTCTTACTCCCTTACAATGTTAATTAAAAATAAACAAGCAGGTAAATAAAAAAATTATCACATTTTTATATTTACGTAATAATAATAAAAATTACTGGGACATCTAGCACACACACAACCCCATCTAGTCCCAAAGTAAGTAAGTATAATACTTGTATTATCGGTATTAGACAACTAACATACTTAAATATAAAGATTAACATATATATTAATGTTACCCAAATTACTATTCATATTATACTAAAAATTCTTTTACTTATAAAAAAATTATTAATGAAGAGCGCAAAGTGTCGAGAACGCTAGGCTAACAGCGTTCCCGCGCTGAATGGCTAGGCTGAGCCTCTGAACATAATATTCTTTGCTCAGAGAGTCATTGGAAACCAATCGGAGCCTTGCGCTAATTTCCCGCGAGATCGCGACAGCATCCCCGGACCATGGACCCATCGTCTCCACTGCGAACACTAAAAATTCATATTTGTCCATTTATGCCCTTAAATTTAGTGCGTTTCAAACGCACGGCTAACTCTGTACCGGCACCAGCTGTTCTGTGGCAGGCGACAACATGGGAAGCACAAAGTGTGTCGACACAGTCTGAGCGTCCCAACTAAAGCTCGATGTTTATGATGTAAACATATACTTAGGTATAGGTATTTTACACCCAGACACGGAACATATAGACATGTTCACATACACAAATATTTGTTCCGGGCGGGATTTGAACCCACGACCTTTGCTTTTGTAGGTAGGCCCAGGTAGGGTTTCTAATCTAGCGGGCAATCGGCCAGTCAATAATGCTTAGGGTAAGTTTAAAATTTTATTTAAATCATTTGTGCAACTTTACCTAATTAAAATTTACCATAATGACCAGTGTCGGCGCAGGGCCGGCGTTAGGGGGGGTGTATTTTAATTACGCAATGTTTACACCCGGGGCCCGATCTGGCTCTCGCCGGGCCTTGTCGGTTCGGATATGTAACATATACCTATCAAGCGTATGCTCGAAAAACAATCGTGTAATCAAAGAGCATCGACATGTTAAATATTTGAGATAGATACGGTAAGTCAAACGAATTACCTTATCTAAACGGTCCATTTACACATACAAAATACCCGTATATACCCAAAGTATGCCAAAGTGACCCTATTATTAACTCTACGCCGTCTGTCCTTCTTTCCCTACGTCTGTCTTATCTATCTTTTGAATCGTAATAGATAATAAGTAGATTTTTTTTATAAAACAAGTCTCATGTTGGTAAGTGTCGGTTATTTCTATTCTAACCAATAATAATAAAAAAAAAGTAAATTAAACGAGAAATGTTTATTTGATCTATAATCGAAACGGTCTATTTTAAACAAGAGTTCGAATAATAAAAGCCTGGTGTTATTTAAATGTCAATTCACAGTATTGAAGTGACATTACGCAGACTAGCGCGCTATGGGCACTGAAACTCGAACTAAACTCGTCATCTTGCACCAGCTAGCTAGATTATGAGTGGTGGTGGCAGAAGAGGGCTGTAGTCAATTCGTATTTTTATGGTAAATCACCTACGAGTACCATAAACATGTGCCACAAACTGTGTGGTGGTATTAAAACTCTCGATTCTCAAGAACGCTAGCAGTTATCCGGTCTATTAGGCACAAGATGTGGTTTCGTAAAACTTTATAATCACGATAAATCTAATCTATGACGAGCGCGCGCCGTCTAATAATTATTAATCTATGAATACAACTCATAGGAGTGCCCATCATGACCCATCGGTCAGGGCGCTAAACAAGATCGCCACCGAAAGGGCGCTACTAAAACCTAAACTATAAAAGATAATTTAATTCTATTTTTTGCAATTTATACCCTAACTAATCCCCTCGGAACGTATTTCGAATTAAGACTCTAGGTCTATTAGTTTCCGAGAAATCGATAAAACAAAACGGCAAGTCGACCGAAAATCGCAACATTTTTATCATTTTTTGCGATTTTTTTTTACTTTATATTGTAGATCTCGTCAATACGCATCTTTTGATGCCCTATTTGTTTACGTAGCTTTAGAATTGATGACACTAGAGTAGAATTTTCCTATCGCTGAAATGTTAAAAACTACACGTCATCATGATTACGTTACAGAAATCATAATTTCCGCTGACGCCAGTTTTTTCGCATTCAAATTCCTCGTATTTTATTATGGGGGTCATCCATTGCTCAAAATCACCTGGTATACCGCGTGTTCCGTTGAACGTAATCCAAAATTATAGAGCGTACAGAGCTTTACCGAACTAAACAATTTTAAAAAAAGAATGAAATTCTAAATCTCTAATATAATCTCTGTAACAGTTAGTTTGTGCCATTTGCTCACTTGAAACGTTTTGCTTGGTTCGGTAAGCTCTACACGCTCTATAGACAACGTTCAGCCGAACGCGCGGTATATATTTCACATACACGGGGTGTTCGGCTGAACGTAGGTACGTAGGAGAAAGGTGAACCTTTGAATATGTTTTTCTACGTTCATACATATTCAAAGTTGAACCATTGAATATGTTTTTCTTTCGGAAACCGTTAGTTTGCGTCATTTGCTAACTTGTAACTTTTTGTTTAGTTGGATAAGCTCTACATGCTCTATAAGTTTGGAATGCGTTAAGACGAACATCCGGTACAAAATTTCTGTCTCAACTTTACACTATATTTTCTATCCGAAAACTGCAAGTGAAATGTACCAAAAATATTTTCCATAGCACTATAGTTTACATCTTCCAGTGTAGCAGACAAATAATTTAACCGAGCGATAAGCGTCTCATAAATCAGGCTGGGCAACACAAAGCCACATTCTTGTTTGCGTATGACTGGTGGCCGCTGTAATAGCAATAAGTTGCCGCAGTGCAGTGTAATATTTTCATTTTACGCTTTAAAACATCAATGAAACGATATCGTAGCTATTTTAAAGAAAATATTAAAACTTCAGCCAAGAAAAGTTTATAGAAATAAAAAAAACATTAATTTATAAAATAATGTACTCAAAATTAAAATCTAATTAAAAAACTAAAAATACCTACAAATTAAAAATACTATCTAAATAATGATAAACGAGAAAATTGTAAAGAGACGACTGGTTCAGGGCGCCAAGGATACTTGCCGCGTTGCCGCGCTGGATTGCAGCACTGATCCTCTGAACAAGGTATTCCTTGCTCAAAGGATCCCCTGTCAACAGACGCAGCACGGCACTCAAATAGTAAGTAATTTGGCATCCTTGGACTAGGGACAGTTTCGCTTTGATAGCGAAAGGAATGAAATGGTAACGATTTAAAAGTTCTACGTGCTTGGGTATTTTCCTACGAGCTGCTGTCTCAGCAGCTGTTCAAATTTTTTTTTGATGTATTATAGAAATTATTACATTATATATTTCATGTAATTAATTATGCAGTTAGTGACTTTCATTTATTGTTACAAGTACCATATGTCGCGTATACATTATACGGGACTGTTGCACTCCCGTATTGCTATTTGTCCCGTTTTTGTCCCATTTTCTTCCTGAAACTCAGTGTGAGCAAGGTGGCGGCGGCAAGAAGACTAGGACATCATAAAGTAAATTAACCTTTTTCTTTCTGCATATTCTTGTTCTGATTAAGTTAATTTCTTAAATTTTATTACTTAACATTGATTGTTTATGAGAATGGAATAAATATAACATAAGGTTTACGTTAAATTGGTTAGCGAATCCGCTTCTTATCTAGAAGGTCGTGGTTCGAATCCCAGAAACGGGCATATACCGATGAGTTTTTTTGACGTAAGTATATAATATCACTGGCTCGTGCTCACTGACGTTGAGCCGTCTGTCCCGGTTGCCGTTACCAGATGACAATCGTTAAAATCCACCAAGTCACACTGGAACAGCGTGACTAGAAGCTCCAAGCACCCTCACTCCGAGGAGAGGTTTGAGTCCCTACAGTGCGGCGTAATTGGCTGATATGTTTGTTTTATTGGAAAATATGGCAACCATATTTAACTTTTAACTTTTCTATACATTGCAACTTTGAAGGCTCTCTTAATTGAACCGTTAGTAAACGTTTTCTGCAAGATTGGACATCTAAAAAAAAATTACATTTATTCTACACTTCTTTTGTACGAGGAGTAAGCAGAATATTTCATGGAGGCGTAGCATGCTTGTGCTCGAATGCGATCCGATGCGTCCATTCCAACATAGCGATATAATATTACTAGTCGAGCAACACCATACCAAGCTATTGCACAAATATTGAAGAACCTCTTTTGTACTATATCGTTTCATCCAGTTTGCAGTGGTGTGAAATCAGCGATATTTGGATCATTTGAATACCCAGCCAATAACAATAAACTATTTAAACAAATCTACAGATTTTGCGCTTCTCGCAACTTTCCGAGGACATTGAAAATGAATATAAACACTTAATATACATTTTTACAACTTGAATAACTTTTTCGAAAAAAGTTGTAGACCAATTTTGGAAAATTTGGTATTATACTATGCCCTGTAAGCTCTTGTATCTTTTGACACTACTGCCTTTCGTCTCCCTTTATAACGCTCTGAAATATAGGCGAATCTCACTCTCCGGGGTAACTGATCCAATAATCATTCAATGAAAAGGGCACCTGCCCATTCCACAGTTTTCGACCGATTAAAAATATTTTTTTCTAAACGGTTGACAATTTATCTGCCTTGGGAATTATTTTCATTTTTTTGATATTGGCCTTCGGTTTTGAAATAATCAACTTTTTGTCCGAAAAATCTGGAAATTTCGTCTATTTTTCACAACATTCGATTTTCCAAAAAAAAATAATTAATAACTGAATTAAAAAAAAATTGGTATCATACAATGCCCCACAATCCCTTGCATCTTTGGATACGACTCTGCCTTGCCTTGAAAACGATTTAATAAACATTTTCAATGTTAAAAATTTTATTTGTCATCTCCTTTAATATCCTGCCGAAAAACACACAAAAAATAGAAAAGGGATCCACAGACAATAATAATGCTTCTAACTAAACTTTACCGATGAGGATTCGTTTGTCACGAAACGCGTATACATTACCAAAATCTTGCTGGTCACTATCTTATGCCTACGAGATATATGTAAAAATAATATTTAATTTCAGTGTGTGTCGTGAAATGTTGTGAAGAAACCTACTTTACAAAAACTTCCATGGTTCAATTGGCTTTTCTTGACATTATTTTACATACTGCAAAACTCTATTTTTACAATAATTTGTGTTAGCGTAACAGGAAACTGAAATATGCTGAACAATTTTTTATTTGAAACAACGTGATTTCCTTGTTTTCATAGAGTACAAAATAATAACGAATATCCCTAGACACAAAGAAAGCTCGCAGCGCACTATTGAATTTCTACATTAAAATATTAAATATCAGGTCTACTGGGGAAACCACGTTAAGAAAACGGCCTAAGTACACTCATATGTGACGTGGAAACGTGTGCATGTTATGACGATTACAACTTTTTGAATCGTTATATCTCTAAAACGGTGGCTCGTAGAAAAAAAGTATTTTCACATTTTTTGTAGATAATTTTATGATCTACAATTTTTGTCTGAAGTATTTTTATGATAAAACTTACTGTTTTGCTGAAAATCGAGAAAAACTTATTTTTTTGACTTTGACTTTGAATAATTTTTTTCGATACAGGGGAAAGATGGGGAACTTTCAAATTTTATTTTTAATCAAATTTTTAACAATTACTGATTTTCAGCTTAGTGGGAATTTAGGTAGCTTTACTCTTATTTTTTGGTCTTATTTGACGGGATTATGCGCCTAGCATTCGATGAAAATTTCACCAGTTTGTATTTTAAATTTTTGTTTGTTGCAACTGTACCAAATAAAATAGGTGGTAGGTAATCCGTAAATGTTAATAACACTGAAAAGTGGTATTTTCAGATTACTTTTCAGTTTTGTGTGAAAAACCCGACAAATGACAAATCTCTAATCCCTTTGAGATATAACAAAACCACGTATGGAGAAATTGTTCCTCTTTTATAATAAAAAAAAAGTCCGTGCTGGAATATGTCTATCCTTTAAGGATAGCTTACTCTATCTATTTTTATGTTTATTAAAATGGTCACATATAATGTGGTGGTTGGAAAGCTACTTACACGGATACGATAATAATCCTTAACAAATTAAATATGTCAGTTAATTTAAGCATTTAATGCAGAATATAATTACCCTTTGCACCATACAATTTAAACTAATATATTAGGAGTAATCACAAAAATAAACTAGTGCGTGACACAATAAATTCAAACGGTCCCACACCGACGCGACACGCGTGATGTAAACAAACTTAACTTATCAATGTTGTATACACAGAAATGTTTTAGTTTGTTTTTATGTATTTATTCTTTACTTTTTCAAATATTTACAGAATTGGAAATAAAATACATTATAAATACTCCAAGTGGGATGAACATTATGTTACATTTATATCTGATAAATTGTCAAAATCAAAATCAAAAAGTTTTTATTCAATATAAAATGTTTACACACACTTATTGAACGTCAAAATGAATTGATTAGGTGATTAGGTACCGGTTCCAAAACTAGAAGGAGAATAACCGGCAAGACACTCCTCCCTGTTTATTTTATGTAAATATATGTTCTTAGTAGTCGTCTTTTAAAAAAAATATGCTTACAACTATTACAATGATGTCCATGCGTACTTATCATTTAAATACTCGCTAATACAATAGTAAGCTTTTTTCACGAGTTGGACTTTAACTTGCTTTGTAAAGTGATTTGAATTTAAGTTCAACATTTCTTTAGGAATTTTATTATAAAAACGAATACAATTTCCCTTGAAAGAATTATTAACCTTTGAGAGTCTGAACCTGGGAATCGATATCTGGGAATTGTAATCCACATTGGTCGACGCAACAAGCTAATACGACTCTACGATAGTAAAAAAAATTAGGCATATTTTCTGCTACCCGTGCGAAGCCGGGGCAGATCGCTATTAATGTGATATAATTAATGTATGGAGCGTGACTAATTCAGTAGTGTGCATCTAACATATAAACATCCTTTTTCCTTATAAACGATTGACATACGCTCACAATGCTTTTTCATACACGTATAATATTCTGGTGAAGACCAGTCGAAAATCTATAACACAAAATTCGATTACAAGTTAAGCCTATATTTAGCAATTTAAGTATATAAAATGATTGTTATGAAATCGTTTCTTATACTGATTATTGTGTCCTTCTCAATATTTTCTGATTGTGTCAGAGAAAAAAGAAATATATACAGTTTAAATGCGTATCTTAAAAGAAAATATGAATTTTGGGATAGATTACCAAAAACCGGTAGACACAGTAATAAGTGGATTAACGACAGTGTTATTTGACAAGACAATACGTATGTATTCAAATTAAAGAAATCTTTGACATATTCAGCTTTTTTTTTAATGAAAAGCAGTCGTAAGCGTGTCGAGTACCTACCGTAAGCTTTTTAATTGATTGTGTTGAAATCGTATGTCAGCGTTTATTTATTTATATATTAATGGCGCGTTTATAGGCCTGCTGTAAATATAAATTATATTGGCTAGTAAAGAACAATGTACATTTTTCCATATGCGATGGACCCAAATCATTAATTTTATTACCTCACTTTATGTTGCATCAAATTGACACATGCGATCGAAAAGCTCGCGTTTTTCGAAAATTTCTAATATTATTATTAGTAAAATATGTCACTTTCAAGAAAGCGGCGCTTTTATATAATGTGGCGCCATCTTTTTGTTTTTATGTATTTGTGAATGTTTTTATTTCAAGAAATACGTACTTTTCCAAAATGATACAGGTAACATTTCTGAAAACGTTAAAAATAGGATGATTTAGGTTTATTTAAGACATCTCTAATGAAATGTCACATGATGAATGCACTTAGAAACGTTTTTTTTTTATGAAATTAATGAAATAAAAATAAAGAAATGAAATTTAACTAATGAAATTGCCCATAATATGTTGTAGTTCAATATTCTTGACTTAGTAATGTCTATCTGTGCTTTTACATCGCCTACAAGCGTGACTATGCGTCCCAGAAAAAATCCATCAAAATTAATTTGTAGTCGTCTGTTTTTGATCGTACTTTCTGGAACAGTATTAATGATGGGAAAGTCTTCCTCATCAACTTCGACACTTCGATGCCCAATTAGAAGGATGCCCACGTGACAGTATAATATAGTACCTACGTAATCTATGGCTGAATAGAGAAGTGTATGGACAGTTATATAGTAGTGATATAAATGCTTAAGTGTCGTAAGTAGCGTAAAGTTCTTATATGACATGTTTGCATAAAGAGACTGTGCGGTGAAATTGCAATTTGCTCAGCGGACATTAAAAATGTGACCGCAAATTTGTGAATATTGGAACGGAATTTATATTGCGAGTTACCAACGCTCTAGAGACATAATAATTATAGATATGGCATTTGACTTTAATAAACAATTAAAATCTGATAATGTTTTCGTGAGGTTTTAAAAGAGTGCTATAACCTCAACCTCAGCTATAGGGGTTCCGTGTAATACCCAGTAAAACGTATGGCAGTTCTTAACACAATTATTTCGATACAACAGCTGACAGTGAAATAATTCGTAATTCCACGTATTTTAATTTCTGTAAAATCCCATGTAGCTATGAAAAGTTTTATATTTCCTTTTTTAGCCTCAATATCAACACGGTTGTCACGGTTCACTCACACTTTTGAATCTCATTATTTCACACTTCGCTTGTCACTCACGGGGCCTTATAATATATTCGAAGGTTCGGCCGTTCTTGTCTTTTTAAGAAAACACCTATCCAATGAAATTCGTTATCATTTGTTTGTCACTGAACATTTTGAGCTAATGTAGAGATGGGGAAGTGTCGATGACTGTTATCGAGGAGGTTCTCGTAACACATTTTGATCGTATTATTGTATCTTTTAGAATCGTAGAGCTAGTGAGTTCTATATAAAGCACATCGATGTACACATAGACGCGTTTCCAATAACCAGCATACAGTTCTAAATCACAGATGACAATGTCTCGTCTTTCTTAGTCACCGGGGCATCGCAAAATATTTAATTTAGATGATATCCGTCTTCCGCATGCCTCACGCGTTTTTAAGTATATTTAAACATCAAGCCAGTATTTAATTCACAGAGTCACTCTAAAATTTGTCGCCCACAAAAAAAAAATTATTGACCAACCGATTGGCCGACTGGTTAGAGACCACTATTGCAAAATCGAAAGTCGTGGGTTCGTTTTCCGTTCGGCAAAAATATTTGTGAGCATGAACAGGTCCATTTGTTTCGTGTGTAGGTGTAAAATATCTATGTAAAATATCTAAGTCTGTAGACTATGTCATTTATTCCATCCAGTTAGCCTAAAAATTCTCCCTAGGGTGTTTGTAGAATATGCATATCAGTTTTCTAGTACCCATAATATAAGCATAATACTTGTTACTTTGGGACTAGATGGCGCTGTGTGGGACGTCCCAATTTTCCTTCTCTCTATTTGTCTATGATAGAGTTCGTATCTATTCCAGACAGTATGGTTTATCAAGAATATAAGCTTCTTCTAGAGTTGACAAAACCTAAAATGTAAGGCATAAACAGGGTATTTTTTTATCACTGAGCTTATTTTTTCAAATGATTCAGTAACGTGAATGGAATACAATACATAGAAAAAATTTAACTTTTATTTCCCATAATTTTTTGAACTTCTCCGGTATAATTAATCTTAAAACGTGGACATACATCGTACTGGATGATTGCGGGGTATGGGCGCGCAAGGGCACGGACGCTCTCGACCGTGCGAGTGGGGTGATACGACTTGCGGCATTTTTATGGCTACATTTAATCATTTTTTTTTTATTTTTGAATAAATAGATAAATAAGTGAAATTATATTTTTTATTTTCACTAAAGTACGAAATAAATTTTCATGCGCAGTGAAAAAAATTCTTGTATAGACCTACAGCACTGGAACAAATTACCAGAAGGCGAAAAAAAAACGTAAATTCAAATCCAGATTGGAAAGAAGAAAACAAGGAAAAGTCACGTTCAAAAGTCTAATTCTAGATTAGATTAGAATAAGAGTGCTCCCCCTAGCTCATTAGTCCAGTCAAGAAATCAATAGAAAGACAAATTATAAGCAAAATTTATTATATAAAGTTTTTGGAATAAATCAATACTTTCCGAGTTATTAAAGATGAAAGATTGTGATTTTTCGTGATAAATATACATGTTTTAAAGCGGTTTTTCATAAATAACTCAAAAACAATAAGTTTTTACAAAAAATGTGTTATAACCAAAATTGAAGCTAATAAAAAACAAACAAATCTCTACTTTGAAAAACTTTGTAATATTATTTCAAAGTGAGCTATAAGCAATTGTATGTATATTTTTTTTTTCGGCGAGTACTTAAATCTAAGTATTCAAACTTAAATAACGGGAAACCGATGCATTTTATGACATATACTTTCTGAAACCTTTTTAAAGTACTCAGAAATACTTTTCTAATGGGCATTGTCAAAAGTTATTAACATAAAAATTGAGCAATTTAAAATAAAAATAAAACCTTCACCATTTCCACAAAAATTTAAATTAACGGTTATCCTTTTAAGAACATCTTTTTTTAGCATAAGTGATGACCTCAAAAATTTTGCCCGGTTTAGAATCCTTATTTTTGAAAAAAAGTATGATTTAATAAAATCGAAATTTTTCAAATTTTCGTAAATTTCATTTTCTTTTGAAAATAACTTCAAAAATATTGGATATTCGTAAAAAATGATAACGAACGAAAATTGAGTTCTTTTTTTAATAAAGATTTTCGTTTTTTTTTTCATTTTTATAAGATGAAACATAATAGAGATAAAGACGTTTAAAGCCTAACTTTTACTGCTAGAACGATGTAACCGGGAACCTTTAACCCTTTATCTTTTAAAAATCTTATTTAAGACGATCTTATATCTCTTAAAATTACCTTTCAAATGGTTTTTGGATGAACCTGATATCTTAAAAATTAACGGGGTTATTGTAAAAAAACAAAAAATTTTTTTTTGTAAAAATTTTTGGAGCAGATATTTGGTATGCATATATTATAAGGAAAACGTGTCAAAAGGTACATGCTTACTAAATACACATGTATGGGTGTGTGTATATATGTTTTGAAGATAGAGAAAGTGAAAGGAACGGTAAACATCTGCTCGAAAACGTGGTGGGGCTTTCTAGAATGATGTGTGTCTATTGAATATTTCGGTATATTTCCAAAAGTGGACTAAAATACACGTGGTAGTTTTTAGTAGTTTAGTACTCTCTGACTAATAATTATTAATTCGTTTCATAATTAACCAAAGAACTGTACATACATTCTTCTATTAATTAATTAATTAATGAATTAAATTTTCATGTCAAAAAATATGTCACGAGTCAAAAAATATTGAAAAATTATTTCCAACTTTAAAGTATGCCTTTTCATAATTTTTTGCACAAAGGATAGTTTGAAGTCGTAGTTTGAAGAATGTGAATTGAATAATATTAATAAAGTTTGAAATAAGTATATTAATAACATTTATCTTAACTATTAAAAAAGATTCTAACTAATTAAAGTTGATAAATTTTTTTTTCCATTCTTATTATGACAAGGGGTAGTTTTTAAACGTGAAAAATTTTCTAGAAAAATTTGTCAGAAAGGTCTTGCAGTGAACTTTGACCATGATAGTTGTTTGACTGAACCCTCAGTAAATCTTTACATTACCTATAGGTACTGTATATAAAATTCACAAAATTGTGTGTGTTTTTTTAGGAATTAAATATGCCGCATCTACTCGATTTTATGACCTGTATTGACAAAGATTATCTTTTGATATATAAGTCCAAGCCCGCGCCTTATTCGTAGCGCTCTTAACTTTGTACTATATAATAGTGTATTACAACCTATCGCACAAACATTGTTTTCTATAAGGTTATCGTTGTCATCAGCTTGCATAGAAGAGGTAATCTCATCGGATTTCAAAAATTCTTGTATTAAAAATATTTACAATGACGTTCAGAATAGACATAGACTATTATCGCGTCTGTCTATTTGTTTGTTTGTCTGGATAAATTTTAGTAAATTTTCAGTACGTTCGTTTTAACATCAATCTAATAAAATAAAAACGAAATAATTTACAAATCAAAAATAAAATCTTGTACCAAATTACATTGGCTAATCTCTGGAATTGCTGAACAGATTTTGATGGGATTATCATAGTCTGATATAGGACTTGTCGGAGAGTAATCTAGGCTACTTTTTATATAAATAAAATAGAAGCGCATGTCTGTGAGTCTGTGACTTCAAATTTTTTTTAAATATGAACCAAATTTCGCATTTGCGTATCTGTTCGAAAGCTAGGTACTACTTATCTTTTCTTTTTAACACGCTTTTATTAGGATGTAAGATGTAATGGAATCTTAGGAAGCGAATTTAACCCAGTTCCAATTATCCTATGGTCATGAAAATTGGTAGTTGTATGTAATTCTGATGACAACACAATAATATGGTACTGTCGACTGTCGACCTGACGTCATGATGGAACCGGAAGGCAGGAACTGGAACTCCGTGATGGCACATCGTATCATAGCCGTGTTTGGGCTTGTTAGAATGGTCTTGCAATGAACTTTGACCATGTTTAAGTTTCAAGGTATGATGATGTAGCTGGAAGGTAGGAACTGGAACTCCGTGATGGCACATCGTATCATAGCCGTGTTTGGGCTTGTTAGAAAGGTCTTGCAGTGAACTTTGACCATGATTAAGTTTCAAGGTATGATGATGCAGCTGCAAGGTAGGAACTGGAACTCCGTGATGGCACATCGTATCATAGCCGTGTTTGGGCTTGTTAGAAAGGTCTTGCAGTGAACTTTGACCATGTTTAAGTTTCAAGGTATGATGATGCAGCTGGAAGGTAGGAACTGGAACTTCGAAACGGCACATCGTATCATAGTCGTGTTTAGACTTGTTAGAAAGGTCTTGCAGTGAACTTTGACCACGAATAAGTTTCAAGGACTGATGATGGAGGCGGAAGGTAGGAATCGAAACTCTGTAACGGCACATGTATCATAGCTGTGTTTTGGTTTGTTAGAAATGTCTTTTTGAACACGTTTATATTAGTTCCACCTGTATATTTGTTTGTTTGCAATGGAATCTTAGAACGCGATTTTCACCCACATCCGCTAAAGATATCGGGCTGAAATTTGGAAAACATATGTAACTTCCATGACAAAACACTACAATTATAAACATAACCTGATGCTGCAGCCAGGATTGTCTCCTCATGAGGACACTCTTAAACGGTTAATAGCACGAACACGAAACTTTGTATATACGTCACAGTTTGATAATTAACCACGATTTTTATCACGAATTGATGCTGAATCAAGATTATTTCCTCATGAGGACACGCCCTAACGGTTAACGAAACTTTGTATATACGTTGGATTTTGATAGTTCACCATGATGTTCACCACAAATTGATGCTGAAGCCAAGATTTTCTCCTTATGAGGACACTCCGCATCGGTTAGTAGCACGGATAGCTAGCTTCCTAAAGCTTCGTATTTAAGTTGGATTATCAGTGTTTGGATTTTAGTAGTTAACCATGATTTTTACAATGAACTGATGATGCACCTAGGATAGTTTACTCACAAGGGAACTCCTTATTCCTTAGTAGCACGGACATGAAACTTTGCATATGAGTTCATCGTTTTATGGGTAATTGTGAGTTCCACCAGTAAGTTTGTAAATTTTGATGAAATGTAGTTTAAAAAATTTTAGACTAAAAATGACAAAATAAATTATAGATAAAAAAAAACAACTAAAAAAGACGCTTTAATAGCAAATCAAACTAAAAAGCAGAAAATAATCTTTAGTATAAGTATAAAGTGATCAACGAGAAAATTAATGTTATTGTGAAAAAGCGTGGGGTGCTCGATATCAGTCGTTATAAATATTTCATTTGCACCATACGCTTTTTCACAATAACATTAATTTTTTCGTCGTATACTTATAATAAAGATTATTTTTTTTTAGTTCGATTTGCTATTAAAGCGTGTTTTCCAGGTTTTTTTTAAACTTTAATTTTTATCACTTAATTACGCCTGGTCCCAGTAGTTTCAATGCCTAATTCTATAATGGAACTAGTGGGTTTTTTCCCCAGTAGTTCCTTAGAACAGAAATATTTTTTTGACACAGTAAATCTAGTTTCATTACGTCCATTACAAGAATTAACGTACAGTCAAATAAAAAAGTTTAAATAACTGCTTATTTATTTAAAAATCCACAGATTTCGCAGTCCCCGCAAGAATCGGACCTACATTACTTAGATACAAGTAAGTAGAATTACAACATACGAATGTCTAACACTGCACAATAAAGAGAATAACATTTTCTTTTTCTTTTTTTATGACGACCGCTTAGCCTAGTGGGTAGCGTCTCTGCCTACGAAGCTGGAGGTCCCGGGTTCACAAAAAATTTCATAATGAATTCACAAGTGAAATTATCACAGGAGAAGTTAATGTGCTTCATTTCTTGCAAATGCGTCGTCCATAGTCATAAAAATACGAATTATGAATACGGAAACGTTGCTGTCAAATTAATATACTCTAGGTCCGTAGTTCTCGTAGTGTATTGTATAGCTTATAGAAGCTAAATTAATTAAAGTCATTGTGTTAAATTTTATGTTAATAACACTTGTATTGTATCGCGTCGTGATAACTTGAACGCAGCGAACCTGTTTCAAATCTATAAGACTGTGGTTCGAATCCGGGCGTGTACCAATAAGTTTTTTGTGACTTAAGTACATTAACTATCACATCACTGACTCCGTGCTTCAGAGAGCACGTTAAGCAGTCGGTCCCGGTTGCTGTCAATAGAAGACGGTCTTTACAATCCGCCAACCTCCATTGGAGCAGCGTGGTGGATTTAAGCTCCAAGCCCCTTCATCTTGAGGAGAGCCCTAAGCCCCTGCAGTGGGGTGTAAAAAGGGCCGATGGGATAGGGATGGGGGAATACATCTATTATTTTTGCTCATAAATGTTTAGTTTAGTAAAATATATTGTTAATTTCGTTGACATTCAACTGTATTTTTACTATTGTTAATGGAACTCCTTAGACTAGATTTATTGTGTTAGAAAAATATTTCCGTTCTGTGGGACTACTGAGAAAAAAAATCACACTAGTTACATCACAGAACTAGGCAATGAAATTACTGGGGACAAGTGTTAAATTACAACATTCTAGGACAAATTTCACAGGAGTAACCTCTTTTAAGAGTGGAATCAAATAACACGCAAAAACTATGTATATGAGAAATAAATATGAACATAAAAGTAGAGAGAGGCGTACGCTAGGCTCGTTATCTCTTCACATAAAACCGAACGGGTGAAATTAAAAAGAGTAACGGTTCTAGCCCGGGGCAGGAACTCGCGGCCGTGCATTGCAAATACACACGAAATGTTCATAGACCTTGTATTTCATATGATAAGGGCTCCCATAAGGAAAAAATATTGGTTCGCCTGATTCTGATTTGCCTTAACGTAATATACAGATCTATCGAGTTTTGTGTAAAAGCTTCGAGGAGCTTTTGAAAAATTAAAACTGTTATAACTGATATAGGTAGTAACTGACGTACTCAATAAGTGAACCGGCTCTACAAACCTTTAAGAGCTGGATAATGGTTGCATATATGCTTTAGCAGCCGCTGTATTGCTACGTATCGACTGACTGATTGGCCGGATGGTTAGAGACTCTAATTGCGGACCAAGGGTCGCGGGTTCGGTTCCCTCCCGGGACAAATATTTCTGTGCATATAAACATGTCTATTTGTTCCGTGTCTGGGTGTGCAATATCTATATATATATATTATAAAGAATATTTAAGTATGTGTAACAGTTGTCTAGTATCCATAATACAAGTTTTACTTAGTTTGGAGCTAGAGGGCGCTGTGTGGGACGTCCTAGGTATTATAATTAAATAATATTATATATCACATATCGTCATAGTCGGTATACAAAACATTTTGTTAGATAATCGTCAGATATCTTTGTTAATGTCTTATTGAAAATGAATACCTAAATCATGAACCTATATTAATACCCGGACGTTGCATTACAAACTATCTACCGAAGCACCTCTAGTAAGTCAGCTAGCTATGTACGCACGCACGCGTCAACATAAGCAAACTCATCCATAGTAAGTCTACACACCGCCGCGCCGCGCCACCCCAGTACGCTACGAAAGTACATACGCGGCCGCCATTACAGTGCTTCATTGGTTCAGTGACAGTGATTTTAGTTGCAGGGAGTTTGTAGTTTTATTGTGCATACGACAGAATAATAATTTGTATTGCAACGATGTATTCAAAAATACTTTATGAAGAGTGTGTAGTGGCAAATTTCCATATAAACGGCTTTATATGGAAATCACGGTATAAACCTAGTTTTTGTTGGTCTGAATACTATTGTAGTTTTTTTTATGCCAATCGGTTAAGGTTTAATGGGGTGCAACCGTTAACGCCGTTTATAATGGGTTTATAATGGCAATGGGATCCTCATATCACTAACCTGGGCGAGAAAGCTCGTTTATGTAGGTAAAAAGGATTCGCTTCCTTTCGGAGATAGAAACTGCGAGATTGGTGTATTTCACTGGGTTTCATAGTTCAAATCAAATCAAATCAAAATATCTTTATTTCGTAGTTATGTAACATAATCTTGAAATACGTCATAAGAGTGAATTTTATTACTTTGTGGAAAAACGTCACTACAAAGGTGCATTCATAAATGCTGGTTCTTCTCAGAAGAATACGCAAGAAACTGAGGGACGCTCTTTTTAACAAAATTATAAAAAAAAATTTAACAACAAGTGCTTAAAGAATAATATTATTGAAACAAACTGATAGGCGAGCGGCTTACACCCATGGATTTTTATCATCTAAGTAGTCTGATACTTTATAATAAGCTTTTGCCATCCATAGACCTAAAGTATCACTTAGAGAAAAGTTTAAGGAAATTAATATAATGACATTGCCATTTCAATACATATTTGGAACCCACTGAAATAAACCAATCTCGCGGGGTCCGAAAGGAAACGAATCCGTTTTACAGCGTAAGCTGCAGAACCGAGCCTTCTCGCCAAGTTAATGATATGAGGATCCCATTGCAATTTGATGAGTTATGGCATTTTGTTGTGGGGGTACGCTGCCAATGTGAATACAATCTTCGTGTTGAAGCGAGCTGATCGAGCAATTTATAAACTAAGACCTAAAGTATCACTTAGAGACAAATTTAAGGAAATCAATATAACTACTTTGCCGTCTCAATATATATCTGAAAGCATAATGTACGTAAAGAAGAATATTGTACTATTTAAAAAAAGAAACGAGGATAAACTTGCTAACCATGTCAGCCGCTTCAAAAAATCACAAAATTTTTTACAGGGCAATGTATACACTTTTACAATAAGATCCCAGTTGGGATTCAAGATCTTCTCCTTAACAAGTTTAAAACTGCAATAAAACGAAAGCTTTATGCAAAAGCTTCTTATAAAGTATCGGACTATTTAGATGATAAAAATCCATTGGCGTAAACCGCTCGTCCAAACCAGCACTTTTTGAATACGCCTTCGTGATGACTCTTATGACGTATTTCAAGATTATGTTACATCACTACGAAATAAAGATATTTGATTGATATATATAAACTTGTCACTACACACTTCCCTTACGGAAAGAATAAAGGAAATGCACGAAAACATTTTTTCCATTTTTGTCTCTCACATCAATTCACTTTTCTTTAAAAGAATACAGAACCTTAAAAATTTTATAAATCGACTTGTAACAAATAATTATTAACGAATAAAATATATCAATGTCTTGCCGTAAAAGCATGAACGCTGGGAAATGTAACATTTAGGCGGCAATCCTAACATTGAGGCGGGGAATTCTAAGATTTACTGATCAATATTGGTAAAATGTCGTGATAGATCGAGCACAGCGAATCTGTTTTAAATTTATAAGGCTGTGAGACCGTGGTTCGAATCCGGGCGTGTACCAATGAGTTTTTCTGACTTAAATACATAACTACCACTGACTCCGTGCCTCGGAGAACACGAGCTTTTTTATACGGTTGTCATCAATGGACGGAGGTTTGTATGTATAATTCATTAAAGTTTTGTGACAATTAGTTGAAATATGACGATAATTGTTGAAGAAATCTACCCGGCTGAGAGCTTTCGCTGCCTAGTAATACCTCTGAAAACAAAACAAGCTATGGAGCATTGACGAATTGACTAAAAGCCCTCTTCTGCGCTTACCGTCTAACCATTCCCACTCTAGCGTGCCCGCTTGGGGAGATGGCGAGTTGCAATTTACGAGGTCGCCGCGCACTAGCCGTCACCCCCGCGAAATTGCGTTTACGGTTTCGATACTATGAAGTGATATTTCTGATCATTAAAATCAAACGCTGGTGCTGTCAAATTGATTTACTCTATGAACAAAACAATGTATGGAGGACTTGTTCCACTTTTATAGTCTAAAAAAAGTTTGCTATGGGATAATATTTATAAGGATAAGGATAGCTTACTATACCTATTTTAATGTTTAAAAAAATTGTCGCATATAATGTTAAGGGTTAATAAAATAAAATCAAATACCTATCAATGTTTTCTATTTATGAATTTGCCAAATGTTTATGGAAATTAATTTGACATTAAAATTGTCACTGGCTGTGGCGTAATCTGAGCGGTTGAGCGAATTGCGTTGCTTTGCACATTAAAAAAAAATCAAAACTTAAGCTCAATAAAAAATATTGAGGTTAAGGTCACAGGGTCAAATGAAATTGTTATCATATAATTCAATCATGTAATTTTTTTAATAAACATAATAAAAATATTATTACTTTTTTCATTATAAAATATTATAAATAAAGATTTGTATTTTTGTATGTTTGTAAGAATAAACTTAAACACCGTCACACTACTTACTGGACTGATTTCAAAAATTCTTTCACCATTAGAATGCTAGATTATTTCTGAGTAACATATTATGGGCTGTATTTTATTTTCAAACTAGCTTTCCGCTCGCGGCCCCGCTCGAGTGAACTACACAGTCATTACCGGGACCGCCATGACCTTTTGCATATACGTAGTTTATAAGCAGAAAAGTGACATAGTTTACTTTTTATCCCGAAAAAAGGGGCCCCGGTACTAATAGATAGTAATGAAATATTTGCAGAATTGAAAATAAAATACATTAACGCCAAGTAAGAAAATCTTTCTTTACATTTAAATCTAATTAAATCTAATCCACACCATCGACGATGTTGTTAGAGACTCTAACTTCGAAGCCAAGGGTCGCGGTTTCGATTCCCGCCCGGGACAAATATTTGTGTGTGAACATATCTATTTGTTCCGTGTCTGGCTGAAAAAGTATCTACATGTGTATACATTATGAAAGAATATTTAGGTACATATACCTACTAGTTATCTCATCATCATCAGCCCATTTTTACCCCACTGCAGGGGCTTAGGCCTCCTCGGGGGGAGGGGGGGGGGCTTGGAGCTTAAGTACACCACGCTGCTCCACTGCGGGTTGGGAATTGTAACGACCGCCATCTATTGACAGCGTCCGGGCCGACTGCTTAACGTGCCCTCCGAAGCACGGTGTCAGTGACATTGTGTACTTAAGTCAGAAAAACTCATTGGCACACGCCCGGATTCGAACCATGGCCCTATGGGGCCTTATAAATTTGAGACAGGTTCGTTGCGCTCTGGGCTATCACGACACTAGTTGTGTAGTACTCCATAATACAAGCATAACATAACACTTGCTTACTTTGGAACTAGTTGGCGCTGTGTGGGAGGTCCCAGGTATTATTATGTATAACCATTTTTTACGGTTGTGCGCTTATGTTATTATTACCTAATTTAAATCAGCAACTACTCTAAATAGCAAGCTGTATATAAAATCATTGTATAAAATTACACGTAAGGAAATTATATATGTCTAGTCCTTCATTAGCTGAGACCTACGAAATAATTTTCACACACGAAGTAACTCGGTCCCGACTTTAAACCGTTTAAGCAGCAAGTAGATTCGGCTTAATATAATATACGAAGCCGGGTTTTGAATTCCTACTTGTACTGTATTAGATTTACAACTGCCTGATTATTCTCTTGCCGTTGAAAAACAGAGGTAGCTGATAATCAAACCTCCTTTATTCGTTCTATGGTTCTGTAAAGGCTTTTATATATGAGCGCAGCACTTTTATCTTTATGTTGACCCTTCTCTTTTTCTCTTCTTTTCTTTGATTCTTTTTTGAATATATATTTTAATTTCTTATCTTCTTTTTCAGTCTTCCAGCCAGTTGGCTGCTTGTTGCATTTCTCGTATGCCTGCCAATGTCATCCTTCATCCTTGACCGTTTCGTCGATACTGTGGAGTGACATTTATTACTCTATTAAAACATTAAAACCGAAAGCTAAACAACGGAAGAAAACAATAACATATTACATTAACTATGATAGACGTGTGCTACCCGAAGCTAAATTTAAAAGAGAAATTGAAGAAATTTTGTTAGATAATCCAATATATGCGATTAGTGATTTTTACGAACTGAATTTTGAAAGTTTGGAATTGACATTGCAATAATAGTGATAAAGTGCATGAATTTTTACTATGACATATATTTTGTAATGTGTATAATATCTTTTATTTGCAGGTGGCGCTACTATGGCAAATTGTATTTGAGCTCTTTGTGCTTCTAATTGATGATTTCTCTTCCTGTGTTGCTTTTTTCGTTGATGGTTCACACCCTGAAGATATTTTTTGGTTATGAAATTGGAGCCTTCATGACAACTATTGTAAATGTCTTGCAAATTTATTATGTGTGTAGTTGTGTAAAAACTTTGTTTTTTTTTTCTATGTTGACTTGATCTATAGAACCGTATATATACTATACATGTGTGTGTTCTCAATGGAATTAAGTAAATCTTTGACTTTGATTTTGACAAGAGAGAGTGCGAGGTCGACGACCGCCGATGACAGAGATAAAAGTGCTGTGCTCCTATATAAAGTAATATACGAAAAAAGTACGTTAAATACCTTGATTAAATACGCTCCCAGATGTAAAGAAGTCTACCACGACAATCTAGGCGATAGACAGTAAAGAATACTGTGATGATCTATTTTGATGTTTGTATATTAACAAATCTGAAAAATTAGACTAGTCTACCGCCATGGTGTTAATGTGCTAGATTATCGTGACCGGCTTACCTTTTTATAGGTGACCCTTCGCCACTGCTATGCTTAAGCTGCTGGGTAAGAATTGTGTCATCGCCTAGTCGAGGCAATCGTTCGAATCAAAACGCTGTCTATTGCATAGCCATATTAACTAAGGAAAGGATCACTTAATATTAAGTGCCTACTTTCTGTGAAGGGGATATATATTAACAAAACATACATCTAAAAAAAAATTTGAAGTTAAAAAGATAGTTTTCCAAATATCAACAATTAGATGGTTGATATTGTGAATTTTCGGCGGGTGGTCGCTGGTGCATTGGTAATGACCACTATAATCTAGCCCAACGGTCTTTGATCTCGTTTCCCGTAGATTTTTGCACGGCGGTGTCCAACTACGATACAGAGGCAATGTAAATCGTAATCGTTTTCATTAAAAATATTTCATTTCCTGCCACCGTACCACTTCTATTACCGCACGAATTGAGTTTTGGTTTCACTACTATACCATCTACTAACCGAAGTTTTCCCGTGAACGCTGCTTTAAATTCATTTCGAATCTTAAGAAGTTTTTTTATTCCTTGGGAAACTTAGACCAGAATAAACTAGTGTATGCTATACTTTCCGTACCTTCAACTGTCTCTGTTTAGTTTTAAATTCAAATATTTCGCGGCTAAATAAAAACACTAAAAGTTTTATAATTTATTCGAAGGAAGAATAAGAACTAAGGAAATTTCGTTGTGTCGTTTTAGTATTCTTCTCGTTCGTACTCTCGTAAAGCTATCTTCGTATATTTTTGTCGTTTGGTTGTATAATTGCCATATAAATTTGTCGCTGAATAACTGTCGAAATTATTGTAACGTAATTAAAACCGGAAATTTAGAATTGTGCTGCGAATGAGTGTGTGACTCTACAAAAGGCGAATTTCATACTTCGTAAAATAACGCTGGTCAAGGTGCATGAAAGGTTAACGGTATTTCGAAAGTAAGTTGACGAACCAACCGATGCTGAAGCCTGGCCATGACATCGAAGACAGCCTAAGGAGGAATCTGCAAAGCGGTGAGTTTATACAATTTCATTCAGTAGCTCAAAAAAAATCCACAGATCTTGCAGTCCCCGCAACCATCGGTTTCATTGAAAATGAACCTACCCAAACCCGATTTTCACAGATTATTTTATTTTATTGCCACGAAAACGTGGCACTATTCTTTTCAACTCTTTAAACTCAGAAATAAATCTACGAAAAAATTCTCTGCTACCCGTGCGAAGCCGGGGCGGGTCGCTAGTTCAACCTATTTGAAACATTTAGGTTTTAAACTGCAGCCTCTAATATCCTTAAACGTTCTGAACTCGATAATTAAGCATTCGAACGAATACAGGCCGAAAGGCGATGACCGTAATGTTAACAAGTTCCCGAACGCCCATAAAATCTAACATGTGATGTCAAATTTCTTGTTTGATTTCCAACCGATTTCCAAAATTTTGGTCTCAAACTGTAGCTACCAACGCCTTCTAACCTTTGGTATAATACTTTGAAGCGATCCGACGAATACCCTCTGAAATATAGTAACTTATATCCACAAACACAAGCGATCGACCAAAAAATCTCATCTTTCGGAAATAATTTCTCTTACAATTACCAACCGATTTCCAAAAACTTGGTCTCAAATCGTAGCTACGTTAATGGCCAAGATACAATTTTTTTTCATTTTTGATATCAGTTCCCGTTCTTGAAATATTTTGGATTTAGTAAAAAAAAATACCGAAAAAATCCCGATTTTTTTACATTTTCCAATTTTTTTCAAAAACTACTTAACCGATTTCCAAAATGTTGATGTCATAGAATGTACAACTAAATTTTTAATCTTTTAAAATCTTAAAATCTTGGCTAGACCCCATAACCTCGGAGTTATGGCCAAAAATGCGTCTCCCGTGAAATGGATGTGATAGTCATTTTCAATGACAAAAGCGAAGAATCCAGTTTCTCAAACAATTTATCGTTGTCGAGTATACAGTCCACATCCCCTTTTCTTGAATTAACCCCAACCCATTTTGCCAATCATAAATAACCTAACAGTCTCGGTGCAATAAATCATGTATTTTTGTTGCTTCGTTACGCATTGAAGATAGGCAACCCATAAACCGCCGAACTTTCAAATTACCAAAATTAGTAATGATTTCAGATTTATATGATTCCACCACAACAGTGGCAAAACTCAACGCTTATAAATACCAATAACAAAATATAAGCTTCGCCTCTGTTTTCAGTTGCTCTGTGGCTACAAAGCTTCCTCACTGAGTCTGCAATAACATTACGCTGTGTGCTTCCACTGCGTCTGTGTGAGGAGATTTATTTTAACTAGGCTTCGCGGATGTTACGAGTATAGTGTATTGATTCAATAGGATATATTTCGAATGGACTGTACGTAGGAGTTATTTAAAATTTATAGATTCTAAAAATCATTTAAAAATCTTAATCAAAACCTAAAAGTGCTTCGGTTGTCATGAACGATAGTTTTATGTATTTTACAATTTTTCGACTTTCCCTCGGTAGCCAAATTTTTAGACTTGTGTTAATTGGTTGAAGTTTAGTGTAGTAATACTAGCAACAAACAAAAGACTTTTTAATGTACTTTTGGTAAAAGGTACCAATGCGACACTATTACTAAACATAGGACATCTGACAGTCCATCTGTCTGTCCTACCTTTGAGGGGCTGTTTCTTGTGAATCATTATAGGTATCGGATTGAATTTTTTACAAAATAAGAGTCTGAATTAAGTATGTACTCATACAAGAAACGCGTTTATTTAGGGTTTTTGTTTTTGCTCTATCGTAAAAACGGTAATACAAGCGTTAAACTTGATGTGACTGTAATGCAAACTCTAATGCGCATCGATAAATACCAAAATCGGCCAAGTGCGAGTCGGACACACGAAGCCTTCCGTACCAACGTACAAAAACACATTTCTTGTACATATGGGGGTCCCTTTTAATTTATAAATTTATGTTAATTTAATTATTTTTTTACTATAGCAGAGTCAGAAGTACGTAGTTCATGGAAATTTAAACTGTAAGCAATGATCTCACAATCACCAAAACCTTATTTTATTTTTCTTATTTTCCTAATAATACACATTCTGTGAAAATTTCATAAACTTATCTACCTATTACCGTTCAGACGATACAGCCCTGTGACAGACAGACGGACGGACGGACGGATGGCGGAGACTTAGTAATAAGGTTACCATCGGTACCCTTTGGGTACGGGGCTTTGGGGATCAGTCAAGTATGACTTGGGCTTGCACTAAGGATCCTGAAATTAATATAAAATATCACAATTTTTTTTTGTTAAATACATAATACAAATGCACTGCGCATCCCTCTATTTTTATTCATACTTTTTATATAGTTTAATTACTTTAACATGACGGCCGCTTAGCCTAGTGGGTAGCGACCCTGCCTTAAGAAGCTGGAGGTCCCGGGTCCGAATCCCAGGTAGAGTCAGTATTTATATGATGAATATTGATACTGGTACCGGGTCTTGGTTCTTATATGTGTGTGGTGTCTTCACTTGTTACCCAAAACACAAGCTAATGCTTAGTTTGAAGCCTAGAAGTTTCTGGGATGTATACGTTATTATTATTACCTTTTTCCATTATATACATCTTATTTCAAACCACACCGTTTTCTCACACCATCATTCTTCTTTCAAAGATTACTCCACATAATACTATGCCACGCAGATATCGTATCTTCTGCTATATGTCGATGAAGCGAAAGAGATATGTATTAACCGTACCGAGTGGAGATTTGAAATCTCTGTCTCCCCTCTTGGGACAACCGTGAGTGTATGTATATAGTAAGATATGTGGTGAGTTCAGACTTTATGGCTATATTAAGAAAATAGATATAATTGACGTGGCCATGCGTTGGCAAAGTCACTAACCTTGACACTGCCTGAAGACAGGTGTAGATCTACTATTAGAAATATGAATATTTGTCTGTTTATATATCTGTACGTCACATTATTACTTCATATTTAACTAATAAAAAATCAATGTTTTACTTGTTATTTACGAATCCATTAATAATTTTTTTAAGATTTGAGATAAGTTTTGAATTTGCGTAAATATGTACGCATATTTTCTATTTCTTAAGAATAATAGTTTTTAGGGTTCCGTAGTAAAATGGAAAAAAGGAACATTGTAATTTCGTCCAGTTCTTCTATTTGTCTAGCTGTGTGTCTGTTCGTCTGTCACAGCCTTTTGACTTGTAGACTATTGGTACTGTACCTGGTCTTTGGCTGACCGAAGTCCAAACTTATGGAGCGTGTGGGCTTAAGATTACCGTAACATTAATTATGTAACTGATTATATTCTGAACTAAAATTATAAAGAGAAAAGATTTTTTGTATGTGTGTTTGTTTGCTTGTTTGCAATTGATAAATTCAAAAGTTGCTAACTGATTTAAAAAATCCTTTTATTATATTATGTAATGTATCAAAACATGCCTATAAAAGTCATTATTTGGCGTGTACCGCGAAAACTATTGATGATACATATAATTATGTACTACCTCGAAAAATCCAAATATGTCTTACTATTAAAGTTAAGTAACAATAACCGTTTTTTGTTCAAATTAGTCAATTAAAACACTGGTAGAATCGAAAGGTGATGACATTCGTATCATGATATTAATCCTTATCCAACTAAATAGTTTCATAATCAAGGTTGATTGTTTCATCATCATGAAATTCATCTGTAAATTATTCAAATCGGCCCTTTCGTCTGGAACTTTGAAATTGCTGTTATCTTCTATTGTCCAAATAAAGTATTAATTTAAAATATTTACTAATTTATCTTTTTGTTTATATACCCGTGTGAAGCCAGGGCGGGTCGCTAGTTCTTTCGTAACATGATATATTTATGTAAAAAGCAATAAAATATAAGCTAAGTAAATTAGAAAAATGAAATAAAATATAATAACCGCATAAAAATGACAATCGAGAAAAATTCCGCCCAAATATAAGACGCCTGTCGCGCCGCCCAAGATCTGTTTTTCTCTCGCATCGATGTGATTATAGCGTCAGCTGAATTCAGTGCTAAACGAAAACCGACTTTATGTGTATTATTATAAATCACAATATGTGAGAAACAAGGAAAACTACATATCATGTTCCGGAAATGAATTCGAAATATACGTTCTTCCACTTCGCATTCATATATAAACCATAAAATAAGTTAATAAGGTTGAGATTTAAACTCTATAGGGGAGACATAAGACATTATGATTTTGGAGGTGCTATATGGAGCTTTCCGAGGTTTGCCGAGCGTTTACCGATCGGGCCCGAGCTCGGCCGAGACGCGGCGAGTGGCGGGAATGCATTACGACGTATGTGCAGGGCTGGCGATAGAGGAAAACTTGTTAATATTTTAGGAAAATAAAGGGAGTAAATAATTTGATTGGCGATTTAATATGTATAAAAATAATTATTATTATTAATTAGTAAATAATAATTCAACCGTAATCGTCTAACTGATAAAATTGTGTTTATTTTTTTTTTGTATATTGTTTTGGTTTTCATGTCGTATCTTACTTACGTAGATACCAAATTGTCTATGATTGTTTATGGGTTGATATTTTATAAATTGATATTCAACCCAGTTTCGTCCATGAAACTGTGGAGTATCTTCGTGTCTCCGTAACAATGAATCCTCGCTTATTGTTATAATTGAAACAAGTGTTGAATTCGCATTAAATTACACGGATTACGTTAACTCGTAGGTAGTCCTTAACATCTCTATGTTAATTTTTGTCTAACAACACTCGAAAATAATAAAAAGTCAGCAAAATGTTAAGGCATTTAGCCCCGGCATTTAATATGTTATAAGTTTGAGGCCCACGTCTGTATGTGTGTCTGTAGTTCCTTAACACGTCTGTATGTGTGTCTGTAGTTCCTTAACAGATAGACAGATTAAAATGCAGATTTTTCATTTGGAAGCTGGTTTCAGAATGACTTTTGGCTACATTTCGATCAGTTTGTCTGTATGTCTGTAAATGAACAAACCAATAACTGTGTTTTTTGTTAAGCCTGGCTTTACCTGGATGATTATTAAAAATGAAAAAAAAAATTTCCGTGTTCCTTATAGTCAAGTTTAAAATGCTTGAATTATTAACTACATTTATAATTTAAAACTTGGCTATGAAAAACCTAACATTTAGAAAGCCTGAAATAACACAGGTTTATTAATTTACAAATGATTTTTGATACTCAAAGGCGTCGGGGATTGGTAAGTAATCTTTTATACCTCATCACTTGAAAAACTAACTTATTTAGTATTTATTGATATTGTTGAGTTCCTGGTTTATAAAAATTAATATTGACTGACCGATTTGCCGAGTGGTTAGAGACCCTAAGAACTCGGTAGTTAGGGGTGCGGGTTAAATTCCCACCCGGTACAAATAATTGTGTGCATGAACATGTCTATTCGTTCAGTGTTTGGGGGTAAAATTCCTATATGTCTTATTTTTATATATATGTACATATTATAAAGAATATTTAAGTATGCGTATTAGGTGGCTGGCACCCATAACATAAGCTATGCTTATTTTGGGGTTAGATGGCGCTGTGTGGGATGTCCCAGGTAGTAGTATTATTATTATTATTATTATTATAGCACTGTTATCGTCATATTAATTTACATACACTTATATAAAGATGCCAATAACAATGCAATAAATCACATCATTACAGCCACTGACTCCAAAATGCAAAACAAATTCAAACATGTAGTGCTATATCGTTTTGTCATATTTATTATCATTATAGTGTAGGGTGTATAGTGCCGTGATAGCCCGAGATGTCGTGATAGCCCGAATGCAGCGAACCTCTTTCAAATTTATAAAGCCATAGCGCCATGGTTCGAATCCGGGCGTGTACCAATGAGTTTTTTCTGACTTATGTACATTAACTATCACTGACTCCGTGCCTCGGAGAGCACGATAAGCAATCGGTCTCGGTTGCTGTCAATAGATGGTTGTCGTTACAATCCGCCAACCCATATTGGAGCAGCGTGGTGGATTTAAGCTCCAAGCCTAAGCCCCTGCAGTGGGGTATAAAAATTGCTGATGGACAAAAATTAGTGTAGGTGCATTAATATAATATTTATTTACGTAGTCACTACGTCCGCACATTTATAACATAAATTAAAACTATACAAATATAAACTGTTATTGCTGGCAATATGTTTTCTTCCATTTCTTTGTAGTACAATAAGCGGCACGAATTAAAAATGCTGGCCTTCAGAAGTGCAATCGACTATTCATTTCTGTTCGGCGGTGGTTAGGAAGTGAGAGCTGATGGGCGAAGGAACTTATATGATTTTAAGTTATTAGTTTATAATGACTTCGATTCTTACTGTCTAATAGCAGATCAGTACTGCGAAGCAATAACCACTGCGTTTGTAAGGGCCAACATTCTTAACTCGTGACGCTTATTGTAACAGGTTGTCCACTGAAAGAAACCATATTTATATTTAATTATTCAGTTTCATTATTCTAAAATCACAAACACATGCTAGTTTCCTGTTTAAAAATAATTAATTTTAGAATAATACTTCAAAGTGTTTGGGTGCTCAGTAAAATTGTAGTTCACTTTCCTTTCACGTTTATGGCTCTATATTTTCACCATAAATTGTAATTACAGTGAGAATGGCACTATGACAGTTCTCGCGGCTCGTTCTCTGGAGGCAACAAGAAATAAGTTTTGTGTTCAATTTTTATCTTCACAGGGGTACAATATGACATGTTTTCGAGTGCCACAAAACGAAATATCGTCATGTTACAAAACGTAATACCTGTCGTTATATAAGTTATAATTGTTGTGAGTAAAATTTTAATTTCGTTTGACCTCACCTAACTTATTTCATGATTGCTCTAAAGGGCGGCGCACGAAACGATATCAATAATTCCATGCCAGTGAGTAAACAACAATGCTTCAAATAATGTGATATAAATTCTGGATTCATATACTTATATAATATCATTGCTATCGTCGGACCCCAATTATTAATTAACAATCGGCGCGTCCTCTTCAACAGAATTATGTCATCAAACCAATCATACTCTATTTGACACGCTAGAGTATACAAACTGGCGACTCTACTTTTTGAATTTCGGGAATATACCGATTATTACCGGAGATGTCACAAATCAAAGTTTGTGTTTTTACGACCCGCTTGTGACGTCACTCGGCTCATAGTCATGTAACCGAGTGACGTCATACGATACATGACGACACGATTTCTTTTTAAAATTTGTATCTTCGACATTTTTGTAGATTTCAATGAAAATTTTTCACTTGTTAATTTCACTTAATAAATAGTATAACATATTTCTATAAATAACAAAAATTACAAAATTCTCTCATTTATAAAACATATATAGGTACATTCTAAATTAGGTACAATAAAAAATGTCTGAAACATAAAGATTTATTTCCAAACACAATAACGTGAGCTATTGTCATAGTATTAGAATTTTCCGGGCGGAAAGCTTCAAAGCCGCAACCCTACCGCAAGGGCGGGCGGCCTGGGCGGCGCGGGTTAGGAGGGAAAAGTGTTCGAGGGGAGGGAGTGAGGTTTTGGATATCGGACGCAATCGGGCGTCGGGCGGGCAGTGTGCCGCGGGGCGCCGCGTGGGCCGCACGCCGCTATGCGCGCCCTCTAGCGGGCATGTTCCTCCCGGACGCGCCTCCGCGCAGCTGCATGGTTGACGACGTGGCCACATACCTCCAGGCGCCGTCCTCGGGACAGGTGGCTACAAATATCTCTAACAACAAGCCCATATGTAATTAACATGTTATATTAACAGATGTTGTGAGCTATGTCGCTTGAGACGGCGCCCGACGCTCGCCCGGGTATTTTCGGTGAGAACCCCGCCGCCCGCCCCCACTACGCGGATCGTCCCCCCTCACCCCCCCACGCGCAAACTAGAATAACACCGACGGTCGAGGTACCGCTGACCACACGTGACGGTTGAAAAAACTGAAAAAAAAAAATACGAAAAAATCGGAGAAAATACTGAAAAAAGTGTGAAAAATTAAACGGATAATCATCATCACCTGTCTGCCCTGTTCTCAAAATTTGGAATCATCACAGTATGTACCTTTTTCCATTTCACCCTTCTATAGTTATCATGAACCGCTCCTTTTCTGCTCTTGTCATCCTTCACACAAACCTTTCATCTTTTCTTCGGTATTCCTCTTGCTGTATTTTCCACCCTCAACCTTCAAGTTTCCCTCTCTTTTCTAGCCATATTAGTCTCCCCTCATTGGGCACATCACGACAATACGATTCCTATTAACAAATAGAAAAATCATAACTCTCCTTTTGGCTTCGCCATAGTCGGCTAAACAATATCTATATAATCTTTAATATGGAAGTTATTCAAACTGGATTTAACTAGAAGAAAGTATGTTTCGACGTGTGAGAGCATTATTTACCTATAATACTAGCAGCTTCTCCTAGCTGTAGCTATCTCTATGGCTCTATAAATTAGCTATTTTACTAATGTGGTTATTTTTGCCAAAAGTAGCAAACTTATTTCAGCAATCCCACATAAACTAACATTTTCTCACTAGTCAAATCTTGCGGAATTACAAACATGTAAACGCAGTTTGATGCAAACTCTAAACTTCAGGATAAATCGCCCCCCTCCCCAAAATACCTAATAACATAAAATAAATAAACAATAATTCAAATAATTGAACGTAAAATCGCTTTCTACTTTCTTTAATGCGTAATCATACCTTCAAACGCAAATATACTGCGAAATCTACAGAATTTTAATTTTTAGACAGACTTAAAAAATATTTCGTGAATTTCACGAACGAATACGTGCAAACGGTTGTCCTTGAAATTAATACCTAAAATATAAAATACGTTCGGAAACGACTTTAAGACGTATTCATAATTTACTACAGAAAAACATAATTAAGAAGCGTAGATGGGTAAAGCTGCGATGCTGCGTAAACTTTAAATATATTATTTACATAATATATGTACATAAATTTCATATTACCAACAACTTAAAATTTCTATAATGAAAAATATAATGTGTATAAATTATATGAAATTGCAATAATTTTATTGTTTTTTTCGATAGTAAATCAAACGCCACCGCCTAGTAAATAAATAGTAAATAAAACGTATATTTCCATTTAATATTTCTTCAACGCTCATTTTAACTTGTTAATTTGAAATTTATATAAACAAATTTATACTCTTTTAAATCCACTATTATTTTTTAAATTAAATTTGTCTGTAACAGTACCGTACCTTTTTAAATTTATCGAATGTTTGGTATTTCATAGAACGTTCTTGGTGTCTAACGGGCAAATTGTAAAAAATTTAAAATAATTTAAAACCTTAGCGCAATAATCAGGATGGATCGTCTTTTACATGGAACCGATTAAAAACTTGAGCAAAATTGAGACTCATTGATTAGATAGATCATAACATCATTATCATTGTTTCAAACAAACATTTTGTTAAATTACCAATAAAATGTCATATAACTTTTATTTCCATATCCAGTACGAACGTTATTATGTGGGTCATATAAAATTCTAATTTACAGTGAATATTTCAAAACACCAACTGGTGCATATTTGGCGTACATTGTATATTTTTTTGGTCACATTTTTGTTGTCACAACGCGGTATCTTTCTGAACGTTTAAGTTTAAAACGCATACAACGTGGACAATTTTACATAAAACTATGCGCCCTTCGTCCATTGGGTTAAAGTTGAATAAATGTTTTAAAATTATTTTTAGTATAATTTGTAATTTTTTAAACGAAACCAATTTAATCCCTAAAAGTAATTAATAGCTAATGAATATTCTTGCTTTAAACTAAAAAAAAGTGCGAATCGGACTCGAACAAGAAGGGTTCCGCGCCACCATACAATATTAAAAACACGTTTTTTATTATTAAGTGTTTTAATAATAAACCAACAAAAATATTTAAAATTGAAACTTGTGTAGTCGTCAATTTGGTGTCTTAATTCCTTTCGTATTTCAAGAATAGTCTGAAGGACTGATTTTTCATACAACTAGTAACGTATTCATTGGAAACTGAATTCTAAACGGATGGACGGAAACGGATTCTGCTAAACGGATTCAAATAACATCTCGTATGTAAGATTTGAAACGGTATATACAAATATCTATGTCGGTACTGTTCCTTTTTTGAAAAATATAATTATATATATAGAGTTGTCCGTTTTTAACGGCTGACACATTTCCGGCTGCACTGCTTAATGAGAAAATCAGCCAAGTGCGTGTTGGACTAAGCACAGTGAAGGGTTCCGTAATAAAGAAGAATTCAAATAAAAAATTTAAAAAGAAAATATCCCAAAAATTGCTCAATATATTATCTTATTCGAATCAATTTTCGTTCAAAGTATTTTTAGTCGTATTAACTTTTTTTTTTATTTTCCACTTTTATCACATTTCTGGTTTTTACAGCACGTATCTCAACATTTACTGAGTTTATTAAAAAAAAATCATTTTAAAGCTCAATGTCATTTTTAAAAACTTATCTATAGTTTACAACACACGTTAATGTGTGCAGGAAAATAGTTACATGTATAGCGATCTAGCCAATTTTTCATTACGTACTTTCGCAATAACATTAATAGTACTAGTAGTTACTTCATTACAGAAGTCAAAGATTACACCTAGTTCCCAAAGGAAGGAAATGCCCATCGAAGTAGGATGAAGTTATTTTTTTAAATATTTTTTTTATATAAGGGACATCCCACACCGCGCCATATAGTCCCAAAGTAAGCAAGTATTATGTTTGTATTATGGGGTACTAGACGACTGATGTTACTTAAATTTTCTTTTTTTTTTTAATAATATATACTTATACAGATACTTTTACACCAAGACTCGGAACAAATAAACATGTTCATGCACAAAAATATTTGTACCGGGCAGGAATCGAACCCGCGACCCTTAGCTCCGCAATTATAAGAGAAACGTTTTTTCGTTCACGCATCTTAGAATAGGGTGGTTTGGCCCTTCGGACTGGTCTAGCTGATTATGAAAGGTAGTAAAATACCAGTAGTAGTAAAATAGAATATTTTCAATTTTTTTTTCTTCTTAATTTTAAATGTCTGAGGAAGTCAGAGCCTGCGCAAATTATCAGACAATAATAGGATTTATTATAACCTTGCACTTCCCGTGGGCCCTAAATTAAATAAAATAGTACTCCAAGTAACGTATATAAAATTTAAGCTTGCTACCATGACGAAGGTTCTCAATCTTTTTTCAGACATTAAAGCGTCTGGACCATATAAGCACGAATCGACTAGAAGCTCTCTTCTGTATTTACCGTCTAACGGCTAGATTCTAACCCATCGACTCTAGCTAGCTGGTGCAAGGTGGTGAGTTTCATTTCGCGAGGTACCCGCGCGCCGGTCTTCATTCCTGTGAAATTGCATTTGACGTTTTCGATAGTGTGAAATGACATTTATGACTTTACTAAAACCAAAGCTACTGTCAAATTTATTTACTCCTTGGTCTGGACGGACTTAGAGCCCGCGGAAAGTGTCTGGCAACAATGAATTTTAGTTATCAATAATATTCTTTAAAACGATTGACGACCGCTTAGCCTAGTGGGTAGCGACCCTGCCTACGAAGCTGGAGGTCCCGGGTTCGAATCCCAGGTCGGGTCAGTATTTATATGATGAATATTGATACTGGTACCAGGTCTTGGTTGTTATATGTGTGTGGTGTCTTCGCAAAAATATTTATATATGTATATATTATAAAGAATATTTAAGTATGTATATCAGTTGTCTAGTAACCCATAACACAAGCATAATACTTGCTTACTTTGGGACTAGATGACGCTGTGTGGGAAGTCCCATGTATTATTATTATTAAACATGTATAAAAGCCAGCTTTCATACTTTAAAGCAGTGAGTAAGGTTTTCATGTACTTATTGTACCTGTTATCTGTAAAAGAGCTTTTTTAGACAAGCAGGTACGCATTCTTTCTTAAGTAATCCGTATTACACTATTTATTCACAAAATATTACCTCTGCTAAAACATCATAGATCTGGTGGTTCCGGGATCTGGAGCATTTTTGATTTTACGCAATCTGTCAGTAGGGTCTATCTATTTATTTAAATACATGAGAACTACTATGAAATAGAATTTATTGTCTAGTACAATGATTTAGTGACTATAATGTGTAAATACGAAATTTCTAATCCAGTTTTTAAAAAAAATTCCGTGCTAAAATAACAGTGGTATTTTAAAGACATAAAATAGTTCCAGCGATTTTAGGAAATGAGCATTGATTTAAGTTATTGGATATCTCAATGTCATACGTTTGAAATAATTGATATTTTTCTTATATGACATACGAATATAGATATATTTTCAACATTTGCCGAAAGGGTTAATTCTGGATTTTAATTTGTAAACCTTGTAATAATATTTATCCACCAACACGCACTGGAGAAACTTGATGGATTAAGCTCCAAGTACCCTCGTACCGTGGGGGGCCTAAGTCCTTGCAGTGTGATATAATGGGCTGATATAGAAATAATGTTTTTACCTAGTTCGATAAAGGGAATAGTTGTGATGAAACCGTACATAAGTTAACAACAACTCTTCGCCAAAATTTGGCACAGTTATGGTATCCATCATTACTTATAGAAACTTAACTAACATCTAATAATCATTTATTTTTCGTTATCTATTTCCTTTCAAGTTCCATCTGAAGTGTTAGCATACATTATTTTCGCTCAATTACTTTTACCTATTTAAAATTTTTGGCAAGAATTTTTCAACAGATTAATATGAATCTATGGTTTGAATTATTGTTGCTATTTTGTAAAAAAAACCATTGAGTATATAAACCAGAATATGTATTTTTTATCAGGAATTTTTGAAGTTTACTGCTGGAAGCAAAAGTGAGACGTAGACCCTAATCACACAGAAAATATGAAAACGTATATATAAAAATATTATTAAAAATGAAATAAATAAGTGTGTAATAATAAATAAAAAAAAAGTAATAATATAAATTCAGCAAAGAACTAAAAAATTTCTAATTTTACCCTGTGATTTGAAAATTCCCTTAAAGTTAAATCTTATTCCAATCATATACCATATCAGTCCATTGTGCTCCACTGCAGCGGCTTAGGTCTCCCCTCCGGATGAGGGTGCTTGGAGCTTAATCCACATCACTGCGTCAGTGCGGGTAGTGGATTCCAATGGTAATTCGTAAATATTCTAAACCCCAAATCAAATAAGAACTTCCGGTGACGTGTCGCCGATTCGAAATTTAATTGGTATTTTTAGATTTTATACTAAGAAGTTGGTTTAGAAAGACAATACAGACATACAGACATACGTACAATGTTCAATTTTTACATACATATGTGAGCGTGACCAGGATTTTTGTTATTAAACCTCGAGATACTACGAGTCACTGAATCGGCTATGGGAGTAAAACCGAATCGATATGGCGTCTGGTAACGTTCTGCGGCAAAAATACGGCATTGGGCGATACGAGCGCTCTGCGGACACACTTGAATCGTAAAAATCTTGTAAATTGCCATAATTTTTACAGGGCACGCTTTATTTTAGAGATCGGTAGGCGTGGTTTTGCTAACAGTGAAGTTTAAATGCGAAAACGCCAGAGTTTGTATAAGAAATCTTGAAAAATGTAATTTAACTTTGATTTACCGGAATAATAATATTGCATGGGACATCCCACACAGCGCCATCTAGTCTCAAAGAAAGCAAGGATTATGCTTGTGTTATGAGATACTAGCCAACTGATATACGAACTTAAATATTCCTTTTTTTTTAATATATGCATATATAAATATTTTACTCTCAGACCTGGAACGAAATAAACATGTTCATGCACACAAATATTTGTTTCGTGCGGGAATTGAACCCGTGACTCTTGGCTCCGCAGTTAGGATCTCTAACCACTCAGTCAATCGTTCAGTCAATTATATACTTTATTTATAGCCCACATATGTTTTTTTAAGAGCGTAATGAATTGGCTTATAGGAACATGTATTTTTTAGTAGAGGGGAGTGATAAGATATCACACCATCAGCCCAATAATACCCCACAACAGGGGTTTAGGCCTCCTCTCAGGATGAAGGGGCTTAAAGCTTAATCCACCACGCTACTCTAGTGCGGGTTGGTTTAGTGTTAAGATAATGTAAACAACTCCACCTTGTAATATCACTAATGAAAAAAGGATCATATTGTCACCTAAGGTTTATTAACGGGCAACTTCAACTTCTTCATTCGCCGTTCCTAACGATACCAAGCTAAGAAGAGTCAACTAACGCATGTCATATGGCCCGTTTTCTCGGCTGCATAAACAGGCGTATCTACATCCCTCAGCATATTATTTTTATTGCCATAAATTTAATTTTAATTAGTATTAAGAAATTGCATTGAATTATAGTACGTTTTATTTCAGGGACCCTTAGGCGGGTTTGAATACCCTTGTTTTATCTATTCTCGTACTAATATAATAAAGAGGAGAGAGTTGATTTTTCGTTTGTTACGGACAAACTCAAAAACTACTTAACTTATTTGAAAAATTCACCTGTAGAAAGCAACATTATTAGCGAGTAACATGGGCTCTATTTTATTTTCAAACTAGCTTTCCACTTGCGGCTCCGCTCGCGTGAACTGTACAGTTGTATTGGAACCGCTCTAGTTTTTGCATAGATATAGTTTATAAACTGAAGAGTGACATAGGCTACTTTTTATTCCATGAAAAAGAGTCCGGTACAATTGTAGAGCCGCGGGTAGTTATAACCTATTAGGTGTCTATGATTTCAGCTAAATATAAATTTAAAACTGAAAATAGAATTAAAATCGACTACTTATTTCGTATAACGTCGACTGCAAAACGAAATTGCAAGATTGCATTCGTAATATATCGAATTAGGTAAACAAGCAACTCAGCCAAGCGTAGCGTCGCTTGGTTGGCACAAAACACAGATTCCCTACATTTTACTCGCTTCAAGATGGCTTCAAAAGAAAAACTTTACTTTAGGGGCTAAAGCATAAATCTCTATTGATACATAAAAATGAAATAATACTGTATGTTTGTTACTCAAGTACTGTTCGCAGTATATAGATTATTTTACTTTTTTCTTTAAAAAAATCTGCTACGAGTACAATCACGTTCAAAATTATTACCGTATTTGACAGATAATCAATATATATAAATAAAAACTATTATATTTTTTGATAGGAAAAACTGGCCAAGCCTGTGAACATCTTGAGACACTATGTTCCGTACAAACAAAATATTCGATAGATTTTATTTTTTTGGAGCGCTTAATTAATACTCTTAAATTAAAAACAGTTCCGAGTGAAGACGACAGTCATATAAATATAAAATTTTATCGCTGTAAATAAATCGCATATTTGGCTCGCAACGACGCATCGACCTTCTAACATTAATATGTGTTTGTTCTATCTGTACTAATAAAAAACCGTTACTGTGTTGACTGTACGTGGATTTCTTTCTTCCATTTTTACATTCCATCTGCCTCTTTTATTCCCACTGCAGTGGCTTAGGCCTCTCTTCAAGATGAGGGGGTTTGGAACTTAAATCCACCACGCTGCTTTAATGCGGGTCGGCGGATTGTAACGACCGTCATCTATTGACAGCAACCGGGATCTACTGCTTAGCGTGCTCTCCGAGACACAGAGTCAGTGATGGTTAATGTACTTAAATCAGAAAAAAACTCATTAGTACACACCCGGATTCGAACCACGGCCACATGGCCTTATCGATTTGAAACAGGTTCGCTGTGCTCGGGCTATCACGAGTGGAAATTAATATTGGAAAATTTTCTGTTAAAAAAAAATATTTTTGCTGTCTGTTTGTACATAAATCATGAACCACTTCACCAATTTTTATGAGACTTTGACATTTTAATAGCTTATCCTCACCCTATTTGTTGTAGGAACAGATTAATACAAAGAAAAGTAATTTCAAGCGATATTTTACAAATTACTATGTACAGAAACAAAAACAAAAATTTTACTAATCTTCAGAAACAAAGTGTACTTACATGTATAAAGTAGGGTTTCAAAATTCATTTCAATAATAAAAACTTATACTCAAATCAAAATTATTAATCGAGTTCGTTCACAATTGACGACGCAGAATAAACTACGTATAAATTTGATTCGACTATATAGCTCGTAAACTAGTTGACTCTAGATAATCATGATAGTTTTTCTTACTAATTTTTTATATTGTGCTAATATTAAATATTGATCAGTTTTTTAGAAAAGTAGTGGCTCAAGATTTAAAGACAGAACTTGCAACTCACTTAAACAAAACTAAAAAAAATTTCGTAATGTTTTTGAAATAACTATTCAAACTCTACTCGAGGGGGTAGGTAAAACGTTTTTTTCCATTCTCAGTTTTCATGTAGGTAGGCAACCCAGGATAGTCTTTTTCAAAATCTTAATACATAAAACTACGTGACAGTCACAAATATTTAATATGTGCTATATTTCAGCTTCGTAATACTCAGCGTCTGAATAAAATGACTGACTTTCAGACAGACAGACAGACGGACTTTAAGAAATAATAAAAGTTCCTTGTCAGACCATGAAACATAAAACCGGCTTATTTTGAAATAAGCCTGACATAAAAATAATTAAAATTTGAAGATAGTATTGTGTTTACCGAAACGATAGAGACAGTGATCTTAATTAAAATGTTTATACAAAAATGAAATAGGTACGATGTACATGTATGCAGCAAATCGTTTTCCTGCTTAAAATTTAAATGTCTGAAAAAAACCTATTAAGTTGTTAATAATAATAATATTATAAATCTAATGTTGACGAATAATTTTAATTAAAAAAAAACAATTACCGTATTATAAAGTTTGAACTAACAACATGAAAATATGTTATCGTCATGGAAAAAATTTAAAATAAATATATATATTACAAGCTGTATATAATATAACATGAGTCTTTCTTGTTTTTGGACAATTTTTCCCTAAAAATTCGGAAATAAAACTATAGCAATAAATGACAATAGTACTTACCCTGCATAGTATAAACTTACTAGAAAGATTATCACGACTATCTTAAGTAAACTAGTTCACGAGTTATAGCCAATCAAGTTAATGTCTAATTCAACTGAACAAATTCTTCATTTTGATTCAAGGGTTTTGTACTTGGTATGGGCACGGAACGTCATCTTATGCGTGACCCGACTACACAGGCTTTTTCGAGTCAAGAAGTATCTTTAATTTATAATTATCATGGTACACAGTTACCAAGCATAAGCTATTCAATTACTGTCAAATTCAGAAGTTTGTTTTAATTATATCAAATATAGTTAAAACGTTTGTCTTTATCTATCGATTGTTACTCTAGGATTGACAGAAGGAGATAGAAAAGATTTTAAATAAACTGTAACTTACTAAATGTTTCTGAATTGGACAGTGAGTATAGATGTCGTCGTTCGATCGCATCATAAGATTTGGCGCTCCAATTATGGTTAGACCAGACATTTCATTTTATGAAATTATCTATTGCCTAGTCGTTATATTATTTATTTATTTATTTCAAATAGGATCACCAACAGTTTACATATTAAAATTGTACATTTACATTTAAATAATATAATACCACCATAAAAAGCACATACGATTAGGCAGTTCATAAAACGGTGCCAATTAATAAAAAACTAAAAACATTATGTCACGCCAGGTTCTACGATAGGGTGACGATACATAATATTATATACGATATATATACTAAACGCCATGTTCAGCTAAAGGTAGCCCAAACTTGAAGAACGCGTACAGCTTAGCGAAAAAACAAAACGTTTCAAGTAAGCAGGTGGTGCAAACAAACGGTTACTGAGGAAAAATCACAAAACCGACAATCTAAATGCTGAGTCACCCTAATGTCAAGATATTTAATACGATCCCGAGAAAGTTGGTCTACCGCTAACCGTCAATTTGACATTGATTAAATAACAAAAAAAAACCACTTACATTTCAATTCAACGAATAGTCGGCTCTTGACCGTATCAGCTGTTTTACAAGTAGTATCTCTGCGATTTTATGATGCATGTGACAATCTAATGGTATTTTATTGAGTTTAAAATTGAACAGAGTAAAAAAAATGTATCACTTTCAAATTGCAATTTGGTATTAAATTTGATTAAAAAAATATTTAAACATGTTTTCACGGTAACCGTTAGTTCGCGTCATCTGGTAACTTAAAACTGTTTCTTAAGTTCGGTAAACTCTATACGCTCTATATATTTGGACTACGTTCAGCCGAACAGGGTGTATATTTTTAACATGATCTATTGTATCTATATTAAAAATGAAGTGCTAAAAACACAACTGAAAATTAGTGAAAATTAAAAAAAAATCCCGGCGGGCGGTCGGCGCGAGCGAGCGTCGGTGTAATATCTCTTGTCCCTTTGCCCCCCGCGCGTCAATGTAATCGGTGTTGTTTCTATCTCTTTCTATCTCACTACTGCAGCGCTCACTTCTCGATGTTTGGATGTTAATGATATACCTCTATTTGTTTGATAAGTGTTTTTATTCCAATGAAATATTTACTATTACTATACAAACTGGGAATCCAACATTGAGTTCATTGTAACAGTTACATTGTATATTGGGACGTTTTTGACTTTTGGAGTAATTTTTCTCTACAAAAGTTTTTTTGCTGATTTTTTACTATATTTTATTTTATACGATATTATTATATACGATATTTTACTACTACATAACCTCAGTGGGTACTATAGAATTTGAATTTTTTTATAAGAAACAGGATTGAGTGGCACCATGAAAACGAAAGTTAATTTCACACCTTTTTCTTGTCGACTGTACCTTTAATCAAAATTTTTGAACGTAGACTGAAGTAACTCCAAAAAATTGTTTTATATTGTTTAAAATTTCTTAGATTCCATTGAACGTAATATAAATATTTCATTAATTAACTAATAATAACTTTAGTTTTATCGATGTTATAGCATGTACCAATCCTATGCACTCAAAAGAGAATGTAAAAAGCACGTTTTTTCCTATTGTATCTTTTAAGTTTCTTATATCTGAAATGTGTTTATTTTTAATTTCATATAAATAGCGGCTATTTTTATTAATTTAACAGTGTTATTTCAGTAAGTATTTTCAGTAAGATTTCATTGATGAAAATAACAGAATTTCATTAGTTATAATTATGTTCTTAGAATACTAGTCTTAATTGTAGGTATTCAAGGAAGTAAGGTAAGTTTACACACCAATGTACGTATATAACGTAGATATTAATTTATATATAACTATGTGTTATATATAATATATGGATATTATATAATGTCGAAAACTTCAGGTAACCTGCAGAATTGTATTTTTAAAATTCGATTTTAATAGTCACCTAGAGTTTATTTCATATCTTTTTTACAATTTTCCGTTTTTTAGAATAGACAATAAAAAATTGTATTTTTTAAACTAAGCATTTAAAGTAAGCCTACAAAGCTGGAGGTCCCGGGTTCGAATCCCAGGTCGGGTCAGTATTTATATAATGAATATTGATACTGGTACCGGGTCTTGGTTGTTATATGTATGTTGTGTCTTCGCTTTGTACCCAAAACACAAGCTAATGCTTAGTTTGGGGCCTAGTCGTTATTGTGATTGTATACGTTGTTGTTATTATTATTATTGTTACTTGTAAATATTTATTCGCTAGATATCATTTACGGTTATTTCATTAGGTTTACCATAAAACTCATTTGATAATAATTATTATGATACGAAGATTCTAGGAGGTACTAGACAGCCCATGTAAGATATAAGAAATTTTGTACCTTATTTGTTTATGTACTGTAAGTGTATTACTTACTCTGTGATACTGTGTGGTGAAATATAAAGAGGTACTTCCAAGATATTGTTGGGATAGTGTGTACAGTATAAAATTTTCTTCATGAATGAAATTTTACTTTCTAAAAGTAAAGCAACAAAATCTTAGAACCACTTTATTTAAAGGGGTACGATTAGAACAAAAATAGGTAGAACTTTTTAAGCTTTTTAGAAAATGAATATTATTATCTTTTCATCGCATTATATATATTTCACAGTTTTCTTCTCTCACCAAAATTTTCTATGAGAATGTAGATCATTGCATCCATTTTCTATGACAAAATTTAGAAATTAGGAAAACTGAAAATTTGTGAGTTGAATAGGCGTTCTGTGACGGTGATTCTGTTGCGTTCTAACCACTCTGCCGATGTCGTGTTTGTTTGTCCGTTAAGCTGTTTGTGTGACAAACGTCCAACGTAACGCTTACGCGTCTCCCCACCATAGAAGTAGTAATAATATAAAGGTAGACACTAGACCACACATTACGCATACGCTGTCTTACCAGAACTACACTTAAATTGACTGTAGTTGACGCGCCGGTTGACAGTGTACGTTTGGCAACAGCGTTTATGTAAAATATTAATTTTATTAAAGAAAATGCTCGGAAAAGATTTTGATAACTCTGACGCTCTATTTCCCCTTCCGGTGACGTGGTGTCGTTGTACGTGTTAACCCCTCCCACACTTCATCGTACACCTTCCGCCGCGTTTGCGGCTTACGACGTTGTATAGTTCAATAGCGCTCGTTCTAGTTTAACTATTATATTTTTACTTCTATGTTCCCCACACTCGTGTAAATTGGCTGCGTATTGACGTTAACTTAAGACCAGCACGGCTGCCATGAGTTTGAATTGGTTTAATGTATTTTGTATGTGAATTTTAATTCTTTTAGGTACCGCCAGAAGCGCTGTCTATACAGATCTTTCACCAAATAATTATATTAATAGCTTAACCTCGTCTAACCGGAGTCTGTTGATAGTTTACGTAGCTAGCATGAAATTTTTATTATTTTTTTATTTGTATTCATAGTGGTATATATCTAGGGAAACAATTGTAATGTCCTAGTTTAAAACAGCAAATATTGTAAAATTGTTTCTGTATTATCTCCAATAAGAAAAATAAATAAATAAATAAAAATTTAGAAATATATATAGAAATATTATAGAAACAGAAACTGAATGCAATCAAACTGATATGTCAAACAAGCAAAATCGTTCCATTTCACGATGGTTTAAAGTTATACATTTAGGGGAAAGTAAACGGAACAACGTTCCTATACACGCAAAAACAATTTCTTTTGCCACTTAACTTTGGCCATATCTGGCCATATTGAAAGGAAGAATCAAAAATATAGGTAACTTTTTGGTGCAATTTCAAGATTCCGGTTAGAATTGTACTTTTTCACCTATTTACTATAAAATAATATATATTTTTTTATTAATTTAATACAAGTAAGCGCTGCATTATGCAGCCCCAAAAAATCTCTTTTACGTGTTTATCTGTTTGTATGTTTGTCTTTCCTTCGGTTAGCTAGGCTAACAAACGCACAGGCTAACTTAAGTCAGTACGTTTGTGCGATCGTTTATGTCCCCGTAGCTATTTCTATGTTTGTCTGTCTGTTATGCTGTTTGCGTGTCTGAAGTTCGTGAACTCGTACGTCGTGCTCCCCTATACTCGTGTAAGTTGGCAGTTGGTTGAGGCAAAGTCAAGGCCGGCTAGCGTTGGCAGGCGTTCCATTTGCCAGCTCACCGAATTTGAAATAATTTTTTTTCACTATTACATGGCAATATCAAGGTTATCTATTAATAAGTAATCATACATGTAACAATTAACTTTTCTCGTGAAAAGTTCGGATAGTAGTTCTTTCTTTGGATAGGGTTCCACGTGATTTTACAAAACACATGTCACGGTATAAAATAAATCATTAATTGTTTGGGATTGAATTATACATAAATAATGCATACGTATACCGTATACGACTGAATGTAGTTCAAAACTATAAAGCATGTAGAACTTACCGAATTAAACGAAAAGTTTTATGTGAGCACATTACACAAACTAACGGTTACCGAGAAAAAACGTGTTTAAAGTTTAATTTTCTTTTTCTATTTTGTACCTTTCTTTTAGTTAAACTTATGTTTGGTTCAGTAAGCTCCACACGATCTATAAGTTTGGACTACGTTCAGCCAAACACCCGGTATACATGCAGCTGCTTAGTTTTTTTTCTTACAATTTATATTAATTATTTTCCACTTCCACCTATCAATACTCGTTAACGCATCAGTAAATTTTAAGAATTTGTCAAAAAAATATATTAATTTTATTATCCTTCCCCAATACATAAGTAAACATTCTGTATTTTTTAAATTAAAAAAAGGAAATAAGAATTGAAATCATTAAAAAAAATATTTTTTCATTTTTTCATGTGTCAAAAATTAAGACATTATGGTTTTAGAGAAGATATTGCATTTCATTGCATTAGTATCTTAACAGGCCTTGAAGACATTGTGTTAATTATGGTTCTCTCATATCACTTGGTGGAAAATCAGTAATCTCAATGAGCAATAGCGACCGCCACAGCCTGCGTGACTATTTTTTATAATTATACAAAAAATATATACTTATTTAAAAATTTACTGATTTTCCAATTACACTTATTGCATTTACAGCTTAGTAGAATTATAGTGTTACCAAAAACAAATAATAAAATTGTAAATAACTTCACAACTGAACAATCACAAAACTTTTTGTGAATTTATTTAAACGTTTATTGAATTAATAATTGTATTGCATCATAAACAATATTTTTTCCTCAATACATCAGATTTCTAATATGTTATCCAAAATAGCGTAATCGCAATGTAAACAGTGTTTTATAATAACAACATTTCACTAAATCCCAAATTTGAAATTTCTCAGAAGTCAATAACAGATCAGTTTCAACCAGATAAAAGTCTGGTAAATCTAAGCAATACTTCGCAATATTAATATTTTCGTGTTCTATTTGTCTCTTCTTCCGGTAGACTAGTTCCGTTTCCGAAGATAACGTCATCGCCACGTTCGAAGGTTTCTCCTTTCTATATCACAACTTAGATTCCGTTGCACTGCTTATACTGATAACGCTGCATCCGCTGAAAATCTTTGAAACTATGAAATGAAAATTATTCATGGAGGTATATACATTGTTTTGCCCTATGGAGTGAGTGAGCAATAGCCGAATCGTAGCGAGCCCTCTTCTTCTTTAGAAGGCCGTGGTTCGAATCCCAGGGCATGTACCAATGAGTTTTTGTAACTTATAACCATTACTGCCTCTGTGCTTCGGAGAATACGTTAAACTGTCGTTTCCGTTTGCCATCAATAGATGGAGGCAGATGGCATGGTATGGAGTGAGCATAAAACAATGTATAAAATACGTATTACCAATGTTAGGGGGTGGAGTAAATAGCGATGTTCTGCTACAAAACGAAACCAAAATAGATATAAAACGTCACGCACGAGATCCAAAGACTCTCGTTCGACCTCCCCTTTTTTATGCTTTATGGGTACCTTCGAGGCTTCGACGAAATTATTCATTAGATGCAAATAGTTACTAAAACTTATATGATTTGCGTACACACGGAAAACATTGGAAATATACTCTATTTAAATTTGTATATTTACGTTTCATTGTGTGCTTTCAATAGTGGCTAACACGCTTCAATTCACCTCCAGCCAGGGTGCCGGTGCTGGTGGTCAGGAAATTCCGCCAATGAACATATTATTGGAAATTTTGTTCTAACTTCTAAACATTGTTCTGAGCTTTACAAAAATAACATGACATTAGCAATAGAGGAGAAAATAGTTAACATTTGACCTCACTACCGATGACACCGTCTGATGAGCTTTCAAAATGGTAGTAGCCAATTCACTGTGGTAGTAGCTCTAATGACTTTGTAACTTTTCGCGCATTTAAAGAAAATTGTCATTTTACGACCATTTTCTTGATTTTGAACGTGTTATGTGTAGGTATATAGTTATATATTTGGATATAACTAACTCACAGTAATTAATTTTACTTTTAAATAAGAACGGGATAGAAGAGAAATTGAATAAAATTGAACCTTTGAATATTACAAATACCTATGCCCTAATGGAATCTGTGTTGAAGTCGAAGTACTATAAACATGTAGTCTATCTACATGGGCGAAGCCGTGGGTGGTCGCAAGTTGAAAATAATTTAAAAATTAATCGGAGCTTACTCCGGCGGGAAAGTTAATATTTCGCATATTAGATAGAAAGATGTAGGCAGACAGTGGTAGAAATTCTAGAAACTGGAGAGCTCTCTCCAGTTTACAAACTGTTGTTTGATTATGCCCGCTCAAGTGTCAAATCAAAAGCAACGCCTTTTTCGACACCGATAAGGGATTGTATTTACCTATTTTTAAACGCACACCGCTTTGAGTTGTTGCATTTGATTCAGTAAAAACGTAGCGAAATAGCGCAACGTTATAGTATTAAAAAAAAAAGAAAAACCAAGCATTCTTTTGTATTAGTGGGATTTTTTTGTAGTTTGTAACTTTACAGTAGTTTAGGAGTTGAATGTTAAATTGTGTGTGATAGTAGGAGTGAGAAAATATTTAAATTTAATTTAAAATATCCAGTGTAGTTGAAAAATTTGGTATTACAATAATTTGTACTTTGTAACAGTAATATTAAGCCTATAATCGTGAGACATGCTGTTTGTAAAATACCATGAGACGAAATAAGTTTTTATTTCAAGCTAAGAAATCGGCAAAACTAAAGCATTGGTCATCCGTGTTTTCGTGTTAGCTATATCAACGTTTCCTTCGACAGTTTAATAATAGAGCGGAGGCGAGTCCGGTCGCAGTACGGTCGCAGTCGGGTCGCATTGCGCAAACAGAGCTCGCAGCTAAAAGCGATCCACGCGTCGCACTAAATTTAGTTCTGCAACACTGCATCGCCATACCGTCCGTGTCAGCGCATAGTATAGACACCAGTAACTAGAATATCGAATTTATCAATAAATTATTTGGTTCGTGCAAAGTTGCTAACGTTCAACTTTTAATTGCTCTAACTGTACAGACAGAAAAAAGTCAAAATTTTAGTATTTAAAAAAAACCTTCATGAACACGAAAAACTTTGAAAATTAATCAGTGGTGTAAATCGATATTAAATTTTATGGTCGATCTGAACATAATATATAGAATCGCTTAATGTCGCAGTAGCAAAAATAATAATAATACTTGGGACATTTCACACAGCGCCATCTAGTCCCAAAGTAAGCAATTATTATGCTTGTATTATCGGGTACTAGACAACTGGTATAAATACTTTAAAAAAAATTATAATATATACATAATTATAGATATTTATTACACTCAGATAGGGAAGAAATAGACATGTTCCTGCACACCAATATTTGTATGAAAACGAAAAGACACTGTCTTTAGAGCATTGACCGATAAAAATACTGAAATTCCACTAATGTAGTATGTCTGTAATGTATGTAAGTAAGTATGTATATAAGTAAGTAAGTAAGTAAAGTATGTAAGTAAGTTTTTAGTATGAACTATAACCTTTAGTAAACGAATAATAATAATAATAACGTATACATCACAACAACGTCTAGGCCCCAAACTAAGCATTAGCTTGTGTTTTGGGTACCAAGCGAAAACACCACATACATATAACAACCAAGAACCCATACCAGTATCAATATTCATCATATAAATACTGACCTGGTCTGGGATTCGAACCTGGGACTTACAGCTTCGTAGGTAGGGTAACTACCCACTAGGGGTCGTCGAAAAGTATAATGTAGCGCCTTTGTGGTGACATTTTTTCCATAAAGTAATAAAGTCACTCTAGTGATGTATTCCAAAATTATGTTACATAACTGCGAAATAAAGATATTTGATTGGTTGATTGACTGAGTACTATTACTTGATTTGAGAATAACGACAGACGATACCGCTAATTTCATACAATATTTATTTGACCATAAGTAAGAAAGTACACGCTGTTATATTTATTTTAGTGTCATAGTACGTAGAGTGGGTTATAAAATTACCGTTAAATTAAAAAAAAATAATATGTTTTTAACCCCCGACGCAAAAAGAGGGGTGTTATAAGTTTGACCTGTGTGTGTATCTGTCCGTGGCATCGTAGCTCCCAAACGGATGAACCGATTTGGATGCGTATTTTTTTAAATGAAAGGTGAATTCGTCGGAAGTGTTCTTAGCTATGTTTGATGAAAATCAGTCCAAGATAGCCGCCGCCACAAAATGGCAGATATATGTTTTCGCTACACCATCAATATGGTTATCAAATGAAAGGAATTGACTAGTAGAATACTACACACTGTGACAAATTTCAAATCCAAGATGGCCGCCACCACAAAATGGCGAATCACATTTTTTTTTACTACTCCATCAATATGGGTATCAAACGAAAGGAATTGACCAGTAGAATAACATACACACTATTGAAAGGGAATGAGGAATATTAACGGACGAAATAAAAAATAAAAACTTGAAAATTATTTGTTTGTCTGATCATGTATAAATTAGTTTAACTAAATAACTAAGTTTGAAAACTTTTAAATAAAAATTTAAAAAACCTCCGACCCAAAAAAAAAACTAACCTTTAAAAAGTTTAAAATAATACAAGTTTGTTTATTGTCTAATGATTTTTGTTTGATACTTAAAAGCGTCGGGGACCGCTAAGTAAACTAAAAGTACCTAATTATTAGCGATCCCAGACGCTTTTAAGGATCAAAAATCATTAGACATTGAACAAACTTGTATTATTTTAAACTTTTTAAATGTTAGATTTTTTGTGTCGGGGGTTTTATATATATATATATATATATATATATATATATATTTCGTCATTAAACGTTTTAAAAAATAATTAAAATCCTTACCTAACATATAATACTAGTGCATGTATGTATGTATATTAATACTAGTGTTTATATAAAAAACGAACAATTCTGAGATGCAAAATGGGCATAAAAATGGGCTGATGATGATGATGATATTACGGGTATCGCCGTATCAATGCCAACGCTTACGTCGTCCTTAAATTAAAAGTTTTTTATTATTATTCACTCACACAGCTGCGCTAATGCCATGCTAATGCTAAATTGCTACATTTGTTAATCGTGTCGAGCTATTTAATAGCACCAAGAGTCAACCAATATAATATGCTAAATCCTTGGATTTGAATAACGCGTTTTAAATAATGCTTTATGCTATATTATCCACCAATGATCCTAAACTTTTAGTATGCATGTAAACGTCTTGGAGTACGTTAGGACATGTGTATTATTTTGTATAATACCGCTCTTTACTCTACCTGAGTCAATAAGCGGTGAGGCACACACACAGTACAATACAGCGCTCTCTCACTCAACGGACACAGTTTCAGAACGTCGCTCATGTAAAATATCTGGTACGATAGCCATCTATCTGTTTTTAGTTTATATGAACGATTTGGTTTATTAATAAATAATTTAAATTAGTGTCTTTCCCTGGAGGTTTTCAATTACATCATTACATTGTTATTATAATTACGAAATAAATTTTTATTTATTCTAATGTTGTATCGACTAAAAAACAAAACCTATATTAAATTAGAAACTAAAAATTACTATAAATGTAAAATATCATACAAATCAGTGCCGCACGGCAGAGTGGCCAAAATGCTCGCGGTATTATATCGCTGTATGGCAATGCTTTTCTAAATATAAGAAAATATTTGTACATTCAAGAAATTTTAAATTATTTCAGTTTTCCTACTTCTAGTAGAGCGCAGCGGCAAAATATTAATAACGTCAATAGGTACTTATTAGTATGAGTAGTTTGGTCACCCTACTGATTTAATTTACACTGTGACTGGCCGTCCGTGTCAAGCCCATAGAGAACATTAGCACCGAAATAACTGCCCGATACATAGCATGGCCACCGGCGGGCGCATTACGAAAGTGTGGCGCAACCGCCGGCAAATTGCTCTGTAATATTCAATTAGCGATAACCGCGCCCCTTTAAACCCCTAAATTGATTGTCCGGGTAAAGTCATAGAGATAATATAACTAGAGTAGGCAAGCTCTATAAAGCCCTGTATGTAACGGTTGGGCATAGGAGAAAAAAGGATGGAAAATAACTGTACCTAGTTGTATTCTTATTTAACTTTTAAACCGCAGTGCTTAGGACACTCATTTGACAGTCACAGCTATCAACCAAATAGCTAACTTCGGAAAATATGACTTTCGCGTCGAAAATCGCATATTCTCCGGTAGTTTCTAAGTGCACTTTATTATGCGATGACTTGATTACAACAGAAACTTCCAGAAACTTCGGATTTTCGATGCAGAAATCATGTCTCCCGAAGATACCCGAGTATTCCCGATGCCGAAGGTTGTCGTGAAATTAGTTCAAAAAAGTTATTCAAAAAAGAATGCCGCGAAACAACGCATTAAAACCATTGAAGAAATATTATATGAATCCACCGAAACCGCGCTCTTAAATGTGTAAGATTGAACTCTGACAAATACGTTATTTATGAAAAACAATTTCTATGTGAACTTTTTTGTAACGTAGAATAGTTGTAGAACACTGTGGAACATATAATTGGTTTTTTTTCCATCTCAGCGACCGGCAAAGAACACGGCCGGCAAGGTTTTAGTGTGTAGTGTTCAGTATTCAAACATTTCTAGTATTGCAATCAGTTCTAGCATAAGAAATGTAAGGATCTAGGTGGTTACGTTATGCCTGTATACATATCAGTTATCTTTGGGATGTCAAATTATCATCTTAGAATGGATATTGGTAGTTTTAAAATAGCAAGGACGCGTTGTCCGGTCCTCGACGACAATAATAATTACGCAAGTTTAAAGATGGCGGCGGGAGATCTGCTGTCACGGGGTATTTATGAATATACGATCAAAATAGAAACGGTAGACGCTCTCGAGTCACCTTGGTGCGACCGTTACGCAACTAACTTCGAAAAAACTTACTAGTAACGTTAACTATAACGTGACGTCGTAACGATGACGTGACGTGACGTTGCGGTATTGCCACTCCTTCGGCTGCGACTAATAAATTTATTGTTTGGCGTGCAAAGAGATGCGTTCGAGCCAAGAAATTACGGCGTTCGACGTAAAAAAAATATTGAATGAAACGAATGATGTTATACACCATGCACTTGCCAAATACACCATATCGCCTATTCCGCTGCACTGGGAGTGTTTTACGCTTTGTTTACGTAACCTTAACAAATTAATGTGTAAACATCTTATGAAGCTAATACAAAAACTATTGGAAACAGCACAGCGAAGTTGATGCGACGTATTTCTTGTTCATTTATTCGTAAAAACAAGATGTTTAGCTATAATTTGGAGTGCATAAATCTGACTCACTCTTTTTTTTTTGTTTTAATGACTTTCTTAATGACGTTCTTCTATTTAAAAAGATGGCGAAGCACTTAAAGATCGTGAGTAGCGCTTTTTGGCCCGAATGGATGTGACGTAGCGTTCCGCCATTTTGTTTGTTCCCCTTTGATGTGTCAAATGAATGTCCGTATTCACGGCGTGGCTATGGAACGGTGTTGCATTCTGATTGTTTTCTCAGATGATCTAAGATTAAAAGCTTTTTACATACATCAAACGATGTTTGCGATAACAGTATCACTTAGGCGTCGTTGTCCATCCTTGCATATCTCTTAGGCTAGGGCCAGACGAGCGTAGTTTGTGTCGCTTGAATTTTGTTAACTTATTTTCGATTACTCAATTTCAGTCGATGCTACACATATTTAATTTTTGCCAGTAGTGTTTCGATTATCAAGTAGATTAAACAGCCGACACAACGCGACGAACGCAATTAAACACAACGCAACGTATGAGTCGGTGTGAGCTGTTGTGAGTCAAATTCAGAACTCAGATCATTCTAGTCCGGTAGGAGTGTTATTGTAAAATTACGAGACTACTGCGCTCGTCTCGCCTCGCCTCAAAAGATACTGTTGTTGTGTAGTCTAGTTTCGTTTTAGATCATAAACGCGTGCGAGACGAGTTTATCTTAACGTAATACAAGTATCGCAATATCGCAAATATCGTCGTATGTATGCCGGAGCTACTTTTTTGTAATGGACGCAGCGTAGGCGCCTACTTTCGTGTTTCCCGCTACCATCGTATGTGTGAATTACAATCCGAAGTGTTTATCTCAAAATTAATTATTGATAAGGTGAAATCGTTGTATACTACACAGCTACAGTGAAATACATATAGGGTGTAGATACATACACCTGTATCTGTACTCGTAAATGTTTTTAAACTTAGATTATAAATCCAGTAGGATACCGGCCTTATTTGTTAAATAGAAAATGGCAATCTCTAACCTCGGTGTTAACTTAGTATCTACCCATACAGGGTATACCAAAATTAATTGTATAGAACAGGTTGACAAAATAATGAAAAATAATAGTTCGATTTTTTTAAGGTAATATGTTGTATTCACAATATTTCACAACACTAAATCACATAAAAAAGTTGTGCACAATTTTTTTCTATCATAAATGATAGAAAAAAATTGTCTATGATCATCCCTAATTATTTTGACAATCTCCATATTAAAATTGCATTGATTTATTAGCCCCTTTGATTTATAATGTCTGGATAAAGAATCGGCGTCAAAAAACGTAAATAAAAGTATTACCTAACTGATCGGTTATAATTCACGCACACAGAGACGGTTTGCACATGGTTAGTATGGCACAGCGAGAGTATATGGTCTGTAGAGTCACACACACAAGTATGAAAAAATAGGCCTGTCATTTTTGTTGACATGGAATTGCGAGAAAAATTAGCTCATGTCTACAATTTTTATTAGGCATTTAATGTAATTAATGTACTAATGTAAATGTAATAATAATGTAAGTGATGAAGATGTGGCATTTACAAAGTTTGTAGGTAACGAAACTGGTATTTGGTAATATTTGGTAAAAAATGGTATTTAAAATACCATTTTTACAGATTTCATAAATAAGAACATATGTGACAAGAACGATTTGGCACCTAAATAGGTTCATCAGTGACAATTATTTAGTGTCTAAATATTGCAGGGCGTTCATAAAATTAAACTTACATAGAGTACACGCACGCATTGGCTTTAAAACGCATCCGCTAGTGTACTTAATGGGTTTTAGGATAGCATGTACGATAACTATGTCGTAAGTAATATTATCGAATACAAAACGTAAATTTTAACGTCAGTATAGCTTTAAGCAGATTTTTAGACAGAAAAGCTCTGTTTTCCTAACGTTCCATAATAAAAGTTGTTACAGCAAACATTTATTTATCTTTACTAAATAACACAACAAACATCAAAAATGAATAGCGTGGTGCATTGTCAATTATATTTTATAATACAATCAAATGACGTGATAACCTGAGCGCAGCGAACCTGTTGGAATTTTAGATGGTCATGCGGCCGTAGTTCGAGTCCGGGCGTGTACCAATGAGTTTTTCTGACTTAAATACATAACTATCACTGACTCCGTGCCTAGGAGAGTACGTTAAACTTTCGGTCCCGGGTGCCATCAACAGATGGCAGTCGTTAAAACCCACTAACCCGAACTGGAGCAGCGTGGTGGATTAAGATCCAAGCTCCCTCACCCTGGAGGAGGCCTAAGCCCCTGCAGTAGGGTAAAAATGGGCTGATGAAGTGAAGATGAAGTGACACGTACTGGCAATCGGTACACTTACTAGGATATGAGTGTCTTTAAGTTGACGCATATGCATATAATATGCTGACTTACTAAGGCTGCACCGGTACTTGGAGCTTGGAGCTTAAATCCACCACGCTGCTCCACTGCGGGTTGGGGATTGTAACGACCGCCATCATCTATTAATAGCGACCGGGACCGACTGCGTAACGTGGTCTCCGAGGCACGGAGTCAGTGATAGTTATGTACTTAAGTCAGAAAAACTTATTGGTACACGCCCGGATTCGAACCATGGCTCTATGGGGCCTTATAAATTTGAGACAGGTTCGTTGCGCTTTGGACTATCCAAATTCAAGTATCAAGTATCCTACCTAAGTGTCACAATCGAAAAATAAAGAAGAAATATATTTTAATTGAACTGGGTCCAAATAAATCAATTGGAGAGTTTTCCGAAGCCCCAGCAAATTTCTGAAAAAACCTAGGAAACCCTTAAAACGCCTAAAAATGCTTTCTTGTTTGACTGACCGATTGGCCGAGTGGTCAGAGACCCTAACTAGGGAGCTAAGGGTCGCGGCTTCGATACCCGTCCGGGACAAATCGTACTGTCTTGTGTGCATGACATACCTATTTGTTTCGTGTCTGAGTGTGAAATATCTATACATGAGTATATTATAAAGAATATTTAAGTATGTATATCAGTTGTATGTACCCATAATACAAGCTATGCTTAGTCTGGGACTAGATGGCGCTGTGTGGCATGTCCCATGTATTATTATTATAATAATTTTCACAACTATCACACACAGACATTGGTGATTAGATGTGTATAATCCCGGAAAAGCCGACAGCGTAACTATAAAATAGATGAGTTATATTTATAATCTCTAGCCTTTTATATTAACGCTGGCCATGGGATTCCTGTGATACAAACACGTGTCATATATTTCTTTTTCAATACATTTGCTATTAATACGGTCTTTATGTCATCGAAACTTGTACCGTAATGTAGTATTTTATAGAACTAGGTCTTTTTACTGTACACCAATCACAAACGAGCATTCTGTCTGTGACGCATGTGTAAAGCGCGAAATACAACCCGTAAGCTGGCTATTATAGCCATCGATTTATTATAAGCCCTCGGCTTCACCTCGACTATAATATGCAACTTACCGTACTTGCATCATAATTACTCGATAAACAATAGTTACAAACTTAAAGACTTTCGATATGAAGTCAGCAGGTGGATTTTACGCAGGTACAGTCAAATGAAGGACTTTTTGGTACAATGTTTTATTTAAATATCGTCCTTTCATACGCATTCGCGCCTTTTACGCGCCTATCTTTCTAAAAATAGTCGTACTACGCATGAACTTCAGAGAGGTCAAAAAGTTTGCCCCGTACTGTACTTACTAATGTTTTTATACATTTTTCTATTGTAGGTGCATACAACTTAGTTAAAAATCTACAGTTTTCGCGTTTCTCGCAACTATTGGAGAACTCTGAAAATGAACATCAATAACAAAAAATAACATATTTTTGTCAAACAATTTTATTAAAATTTTCGAAAAAAGTCAAGAACCAATTTTCAAAAAATTGGTTTCGTACGATGCCCAGCGAGCTCCTGCGTCTTTTAAAACGACTGCCTTTCATCTACCTTTATAACTTTCTGAATATAGCCGAATCTCACTCCCCCTGTATCTCATAATCATTCAATGAAAAGGACACCTGCCAAGTCCACAGTTTTCAACCGATTCCATTTCATTTTTTTAACATTAGGCAATCTATCTGCCTCGGTAGCCTTTTTTACTTTTTCGATACTGGCTTTCGTTTTTGAAATAACCAACTTTTTGTCCGAAAACTTTCGATTTTTCGAAAAAAGTTATAGACCGATTTTAAAATTTTTTGTATCATACGATGTCCCACTAGCTCTTACATTTTTTGACATTACTGCCTTTTGTCTATCATCATAAATTTCGGAAATACAGTCGAATTATACTCCTGTACGAAAATGATCTGATGAAAATTTTCAATGTTAAGACGAGAGAAAGTAAACATTTGCCATAGAAACGAATCATCGTTAATAATTATTATTAAAACGATATTTATTTTCGCTTGACGGCTAAAATTTAGGCTTCTATCGAAATATTTATTGCTATAATACTAGTCTTTGATCGCGACTCCACCCACGAGGTCATATTGTTGTTACAGCTGTTATTTACCGCATCACTTTTTCTATTACACTTTTCGAGGTCAACTTCCATTAATATTTTGTAATACCACTCAAAGTTTTGCTCTTTTTACGTTTCAAATTTTGAAAATTACGTAGTTCAATAAAACTTTTAACTAGAATAAGCAGAAGCTTAAATTTGTTTACTCTTCATCCCTTCTTCTATCTTCGTGCAAAAAATAATGTCATTTCGTTGCTCCGTTATGACGTGACATGATGAAATTACAAACAAACAAGGTTTAGCATTTGTGAAATAAAACTGATTTTTTTCAAATATCTTGGATCCTTTTATTAACAATGGGCTTAAACCAAAATTTTTAACATGTATTTTTTATATATCTTCAGAAAGTTTATATCACTCTATAACTTCTCCTTAAATAAAAAGAAACAAGTCAACAATTTTCTCTGTAATTCTTTCCAAAAAGTTATTAATAAAATATCCTTTTGTCGTCATTTGGACAAATGTTTACTATTTGCATTATTAAACAAAATCATAACATTTTTATTGATTCATGAGGATTAAAATTTCATTTCACATAGTGACTACAGTTCAACATTTTTTATTTACTTCTAGCTTTGGTTTTTTAGGGACGTCACAGGGATAATTTCGATGTCAGGTGGATTTCCATAAATATATAGCAAATGTGTAAATTGAAAATATTATCGTATCGTATGTGTTATTATTATTATTATATTATTATACTCTACTGCAGGGGTTTAGGCCTCCTACCAGGGTGAGGGGACTTGGAGCTTAATCCACCATGCTGCTCCAATGCGGGTTGGTGGATTGTAACGACTGCCACCTTTTGACAGCAACCAGGATCGACGGCTTAGCGTGCTCTCCGAGACACGGAGTCAGTGATAGTTATGTACTTAAGTCAGAAAACTCATTGGTATACGCCCGATTTCGAACCATGATCGCGCGGCCTTCTAAATTTGAAACAGGTTCGCTGCGCACGGGCTATCACGACACTAAACAAATATTAGAACACGCAAACCTCTAAATCGAGGTGTTAGTCCGTTTACTAGCTTCATGACATCATGAGTCAATACATATGCGTTTACCAAAGCTAGCTAGCATTGCCGACAGCGTAAAGCTCCCTAACTCTAGCAAGATTAGTGCATTTAATCCGACAAACAATCCCGATTTGCATGAGGATGTCGTTACGTCATACAGCTTAAGGCCACGGGACCCGTCTTGGCTGCGATTCGGCAATTAAAGCCTTCGTACCCCTAATCGTTGCGACGTTTGTATGCTAACTCTATGGTTAAAATTCGCGATTGTTGAGTTAAACACAGACGTTGGTTTTTTGTTTCATGAATGGTTAATTTGAAATTAAAAAAATTACGAATAATTTACTATTTATATCTTAATTTCTAGTTTTAATTGAATCATTTTTTTAATCACTATTCGATTGATCATCTATTTTGCTTAAAGTTCTTTCCCGATAGATAGTTTTAGATCAATTTAACATTTACAAGTTATTTACATTTTCATATGATCCGAAAAAAACTTTCAAGAAAAAACTCTTAAGCACGCATTCGATTGCGACGTAACTACGATTATTTCGTATTACATATCACTTGTATTACACTGTCTATGTGATCAAACAAAGCTAGGGACCGACCAGCACCATTATACAAATTCAAATCAGCAACAGACAACAAACAAGCAATAGTGATAACATCTTTAGATATAGTAGTATTGCATTCCACTATATTAGAATTCCAGTACCGGCATTACAAAGTGCACTGTACGTGTAAGTTTAACAAATGCACAAGTATTTTCAATATATCAACCATAAGTCTCAAAGAGTAACATCCGGGACTGAGTGTTGATCCTTGCGGTACTCCGCTTAAATAATGGCATTTTCTTTGATTAATCACTTTGCATTGTTTTCGATGTAGGCATTTGGGCCTTCAAAATATTTAATATTTTAATATGAAAGATTTTTTTTTATAACGTATACAACACAACAACGTCTAGGCCTCAAACTAAGCCTTAACTTGCGTTTTGGGTACCAAGCGAAGACACCACATTCATATAAAAATTAAGACCCGGTACCGGTATCAATATTCATCATATAAATACTGATCCGACCTGGGATTCGAACCTGAGACTTCCAGCTTCCTATTCAGGTTCGCTACTCACTAGGCTAAACGGTCGTCAATAATAAATAAAAATAAATAAATAAGTAATGAATAAATGAAAGCTGTAAAAAATGATAGCAAGACAAAATTTTTTTGCAGAATTGATTTATTTTTTATATATAAAATTGTGTTGTATATTATAGTTAGTAGGTGAATCTAAGAATATCTAAAAATTGTGAAGCGTCCTTCATATCTCCAAAGCGACTGACGATTGACTTTCAGGAAGTCACGGCCGAAGTTTGGTTTTTTCAGTAAAAATAATGTGTTCAATTAAGACGTTTTTTACGAACCAGTAAAATCATAGGGAAACGAAAGAATAAATCTCGGGATATTTTATTTGGCAGAGTGTCAACCGCGGAACCGCACTGTCAAGGTCGAACTTCGGCTCCCTGAGGCGTGCCATAATATTTGAAAAGTAAACTCCTGCGTCTTTGCAATCCCAAAGGGAATTAATTCATCTTAAAGATTTTTTGTCAATAAATACGCTTTTCCATTTATTTTGGTCAACAGTCAGCTCCCCGCTTCATCTAACTTTATATATCTAGTTAACAAACAAACGTGTTATTGCATTTTTGTATGTACTGTGGTGTTTCCTACCAAAACACTTGGAATAATTTCACTTTGTCTGTCACTTCATTTCATTCCATTTCGTTTTTGCAACATATTTTTCATTTTTGATTCGTTTCTTACACCTCTATTTCTAATTAGATAATAATAATATCTGGGACATTCCTCACAGCGGCATCTAGTCCCAAAGTAAGCAAGTATTATGCTTGTATTATGGAGTTATAGACAACTGATATACATACTCAAATATTCTTTATAATATATGCATATATAGATACTATTTACTCCTAAACAAGGAATAAACAGACATGTTCATGCACACAAATATTGGTCGCGGGTGGCAATCGAACTTACGACCTTTAGCTCCGTAGTTAAAGTCTCTTACCACTCAGTCAATCCGTCAGTCGAGCTAAACTATAAAATTTATTCAGGTTTAAGGAAATTAAAAATGTTGTAATAAAATTTGTAATAAAAATGAGCATACATGACGTGACATATATTTTAACTAGAAGGGGAAGTGGTAGTGGAACAGGGATGTGTTATGACGTAGGTAATGCAGGACCAGGGAAATCGGGATATGTTAGAAACGGTTACAACATTGGTTTGTGTCTATACTAACACAGGTTCGACAGTTTTACGAATCTCTAAGAATAGGTAATAAAAGCAAGTAAATAATCATATAAACAAAATAACAAGTGCATTCCGAACTAATCTAAGTTTATCCATATAATACTGATGGAGCATTTGCATTTATAGAGTGATTAGAATGCAAGATGTGTCTTGCAAGGTGAATGCTTCAATCCGTTGTAACAAAATTGAAACAGATCTTAGATATATTTGGATACACAGGGAACCCTTCTCTACGCATCATTAAAATCATGATTAAAATTGCCAATTAAGAACGGGCTGTACTCGTGGACGCCCAAACAAACGCTCTTAAATGATTACGACGTTAATACGAAACAAAATTATAAAGCAACTAATAATTGTATTATTGTCTTTTAACATTATTTTAAATGACCTCACAGCTAAGTACTTCGTACGATATTGCTTTCTCTGTCTAACAGGACATTTTAAACATTCATGGCTTTGTTATTAATGAATTATTTTTAAAAATTTCACTCTTATGATATTCTTATGTGAATATAATAATAATAATAATAATAATAACACATACAATCACAACAACGTCTAGGTCCCAAACTAAGCATTAGCTTGTATTTTGGGTACCAAGCGAAGACACCACGTACATATAACAACCAAGACCCGGTGCCAGTATTAATATTCATCATATAATTACTGACCCGACCTGGGATTCGAACCCGGGACCTCCAGCTTCGTAGGCAGGTGTTGTGTGTTCATTCACGACACAGAATGTCGTGATAGCCGAGTGGTAGCTAGCCCGCTTCTTGTTTAAAAGGTCGTAGTTCGAATCGCAGGGCAAGTACAAACGAGTTTTTTATAACTTATGTACATAACTGTCATTGGCTTAGCCCCTTGGGGAGCACGTTAAGCCGTCGGTCCAGGTTGCCATCAATAGATGGCAGTCCTTAAAATCCACTAACTTACATTGAAGCGGCGTGTTAGATTAAGCGCCAAGCCCCCTCATCTCTACGGGAGGCCTAAGTACCTGCAATGGGACATTAATGGGCTAATGGTATGGTATGGATATATTCAGGAAACTCACTATAAAATAATTTAATAAAACAAATAGTCATCTATCCTGTTATTGGTGATAATAAAATTATTCAGCGGCGGAGTTTGCATTTCTAATGTCGAATTTATTCAAATGATCAAATACAAGAAATATTTTCGTAGATAGATGCAAGCAAATAATGGATTAATAAAAATCCAAAAATAATCTACTCTTTGGCATGATCATGACACGTGTTGACTGAATTTGTCTGACTTTTGAGTTATATTTTTTTACTACTAAGAAGCTAGCAGGTGACGATTGTTTACTTTGGAAGTGTTGCCTGTGTCCAGAAGTAATAATGTTACCAACAATGTAACAGATATAGGGCAACACCTGTCGTAGTTTCCTTGAGTTTGGCCTCATTTCGGAGAAGATAATTTGAAACGTTTTAGGGCAAATCAACTATAAATACTTATAGGTTTTCATAATTAAGTAGTTTACCTGACATTGCTAAAAAAGGGTCATTCGATTTACATTTGTGAGTCGAACTCGCTTGTAGAGGTATATAAGTAAATCCCGTACTATATAATTGCATTTCCAACTATAAGTAATAATAATACTTGGAACACCTCACACAGCGCCATCTAGTTCCGAACTAAGCGAGGTTTAAATTATTGGTACCAGACAACTGATATACACGCTTACATATTCTTTATAATATATACATACATAGATATTTTACACTCAGATACGGAACAATTAGACATGTTCATGCAAGTAAATATTAGTTCCGGGCAGGAATCGAACCCGCAGAAATATATCTCTTTTAAAATCTGACTCAAAAAGCTATAGAATTTGAACCTAGTGCTTCGTATGTGTAGGCTACGTAGTAATACTAGATAAATTAAATTTTCTTGTTTTCAGTAAAATCATAGATACGTATTTTCCCTTCACCAACATTTTCCATTTCCCGTAGTTTTTTTGAAATTTAGGCCAAATATTTCGTATTTTTCTCACAATTTCATGTTCAGTTGTTTTGTAAATAAAGAGAATGTTATTAGTTTTCGTATATTTAATTTGATATATGAAGACGTGAGTGGCCAAAGGTCATATCTGCAAAAAACCAAAAGCCTGTTTTTTCGGTGTTTTATGATGCGCTTAATCTATTCCCAATACTATAAGAGCGGTTTCTTTTATAATTTTTAATTAATTTTAAAGAATAGACAGGAAATGCACAACAAGGTTCATATTATTCATGACGACCGCTTAGCCTAGTGGGCAGCGACCCTGCCTGCGAAGCTGGAGGTCCCGGGTTCGAATCCCAGGTCGGGTCAGTATTTATATGATGAATATTAATACTGGCACCGGGTCTTGGTTGTTATATGTATGTGGTGTCTTCGCTTGGTACCCAAAATAAAAATACAAGCTAATGCTTAATTTGGGGCCAAGACGTTGTTGTGATTGTGTGTGTTATTATTATATTATTAAGAGAAACTTTAAACTCTGTTTTCTCAAAATGTCTATTTTGTGAGTTACGACCTTTGGCCACTCATGCCTTCATATATGAAAATAAAATATAAACAAATTATAAAAACAAAAAATTATATTTCGCGAAACAAGCTTTTGCTTTTGATATGCCACATGTCAAACATAAATACTACGTACGAGAAAGGGGCGAACGCAGGTATATCGGGAAGGCGGATGACGGCTGGCGGCCGCCGACTGACGCAATTGTCAGTCGCCCGCACATCACCACACTAAACCAATAAGCTTGTATATCATATCCATCACGTTATATCTGCATGTTTTCGTACTGAGTGATACACTCTAGTCAATTTTCTTTCAAAACCTTATGCTTTCATCTCATTATCATCATCATCATCAGCCCGTGTCTCTTCACTGCAGGATATAGGCCTGTTCACATTCATCTCACATTTCTAATTTTCAACCTTTGATTATGTAATGTCTGGATAGAGATTCTGCGTCAAAAAACGTAGACAAAAATAACACCTAACAGTTCAGTAATACTTCATGCAAACAGTGACCATTTTTGCATGATTAGTATGTCGTTGTGGGAGTACGTAGTCTGTTGAGTCACATACACTAGTACGTAAAAGTTGGCGTCACTTTTATTGCGAGGATTTATACAGACATTAAATAATCAAAGTTTTCAACGTGACATCCCACAAATTTTCAAAGGCGCTCCTTATTATTACATGTACAAATAAGTTCTCACTGTTTTTCTTTGCAAAGTGTAAATCTATATGACACAATTGTATTTCGTCGTAGAAGTTATTCGAAGTGATCAAAATGCAGTTCAGGTAGCGCAAGGTGAATGCTTGGGGCCGATGCACTGAGTGCATTTCGCGTGTAAATTATTTGCAAATCGCCATCTAATATTCTTTGCACGTACGTTTTTTTTTCACTCTTCGACACACAATAAGTAAGTGGCGTACCCCCTTTTGTTGTCAATTGTATAAGTGTTATGTTAATGTTCATTATAATTTAGTATTGTTTCTTCGATGCGTCATTTGTGTGTTGCGTAACGGAACGTAAATTGTGTTTGCTTATAACCAGGGGCTGAAATTGAATAAACCCGATGTTTAACATATGGAATGCAACAAAAATTAATTTATTTTTGGTCATTTATTTATTAAAAGGCTCACCAACACTTCACATTTTGCATTTCACAAATAAAACTTATCAAATACAATTTATGCCTTGTTTAAATGTCAGCCAGATACTACGATAATAAGAGCCATTATACGTGAACACATGTAATAATTGATTCAATAACAATTAATAACAAAAATACAGCTAAAATTAACAAAAAACAATGAAACTTTGGAATAACAAAAAAAAAGAACCCCATTTTCCAACAAATAATTAAAAAAAAAAAAAAGTTAAAAAAACTATATTACAATATCAGACAAAAACACACCATCCCAATCTAAAAACTAATAACAATCCAGCGGAATTTATTTTCATCATTTCATATTTTCATTAAACAGATTTGAGACCCGTGGTATGGAATAGTTCTATGATTTTCAAGTAGAACACTCCGATGTTACTCGCGACCACTCTAAGAAGAACACTGCAAGAAACTTAGAATGGCTTGTTTTTTTGGTGATGGTTTAGACTAAACTTAGACATAAAAACTACGTGGATTAGAGTTATTTAATTCCAAGCTATTTTATCATTCATATATATTTTTTTGAAACTATAAAATGCTTTAGACATGAGTTGTCCTGTTACGTAATTTTTGAATTTATTTATTGACAAATCTATGAAATTGCTTGAAAGTTTATTATAAAATCTTGCACAAAATCTTTGAATGAATTATTTATTTTATGAATCACTTATTTATTTTATGGATTTCATTAATACTTAATGCGTAAAAGTTCAATGAGGGATACATTTATTTACCTCTATTTTTCTAAAGTGGTCCAACTTCGAGGTTGTATCCTAGGAGAAAAGTTCCTTTTTGTTTAACCTATAAGGGCGATTTTTTTTCCAATTTTAATAGAACGTATACCCTATCTACTAGCTATCCACCAATTCGCACTAGAGCAGCGTGGTAGGTCAACCTCCAAACACCCTAATCCCGACGGTAGACCTATGTCCCTGTAGTGGGGCATAACAGCCTGATATAGATACCCTATCTAATAAAAAAATTATCATCCAAATTATACTACGCAGTAAAAAAAAATATTACCAACAGCATTTGAACATTTAATAAATATTATAAACATCCCATTCCTAATACATACACAATATATAAATATATGTCGCATAATATATATGTAAGTATAAAATATATTAGGAAAACGAATAAATTGTAAGCCTGATTCTTCTTTCATCAGTTAAGAGACGGATAGGGTCATTATTCCTTGCGTAAATGAATTTGTCCCACAATGACCGCTGTCGATGTGTATCAAACCTATTTATATGCCGCAGACTCAAGTAAATCTCCTTCAGTGATAAATTATCTAGACTTTGTTATTCGTACAGTTCAAAGCGATAAAAGCTCAGACACATCTTTGATTCTCGAGTAGGTACGCCCATAAAAATGCAATTTTAGCGCATTGGAAATTTTCCGTATTCGCACGTAGGTTTGTTTGTTCCGAATTTTGGTACCTAATAATAATACTACCTGGGACATCCCAAATAGAACCATCCAATCTCAAAGTAAGCGAGTATTATGGGGCAATATATATATATAGAGTATTATGATACTCGCTTATTTTGGGATTGAATGGTTCTATATATATATATATTTGTGAACTCCGAAACTACTTAACCGATCTTAATGAAATTGAACACACTGCGTGTAATTTGGTCCAACTTGAGAGATAGGATAGTTTTTGTCTGTCTGTCTGTTTGTCCGGACTATTCTCCGAAACCACTTAACCGATTTTAATGAAATCCAGACATAAAGAAAGAGTTCTCCAGAGTGACTTAGGCTTTTCTATATGAAAAAAATCGCAGTGTCTGTGTATCTGTTCCGGATGATCTCCAAAGCAGTTGAACCGATCATAATTAAACTTCGCAGACATTATAAAGTAGTGATGGAGGATTGTTGATATGGCGCGGTACAACACTATCGATGTGTCACGTCCCTGCGGTTGAAACAGGGTGAAACAAGAAGAATAATGGCTGTCAATAAAATGTGTACTGTGTGTTAGCCTGAAGACTGAAATCCGTCGAAGAACTAAAGTTGTCGACATAGCCGAAGTAATTAGCAAGCTGAAGTGGCAATGGGCCGGTCACATTTGCTGTAGAACCGACAACCGATGGGGTAGACGGGTTCTCGAGTGGAGGCCACGTATTGGGAAGCGAAGCGTTGGACGCCCTCCGGCAAGGTGGACTGATGACCTGAAGCACCATACCGGGGGTAATTGGATGCGGAAGGCGGAGGACCGTGTGTGGTGGTGAGCCTTGGGAGAAGCCTATATCCTGCAGTGCAGAGACACGGGCTGATGATGATGATGATGATGTGTGTTAGCGTTCGATATAATAAATGGTATTAAATATTCTAGTAACGACGACTCCGAGTATTTTACTCCTCCTAACAGTAGTTGTTAGTTTGGTATAAATTTTTTTTGGCTAGTTAAGTTTCAGAATGTCCTAGAAAGTCTCACAATTTCCTGGAGCGTCGCGTCCCTTTACTTGTGGCAATACAATTGTGTAGTCCACGCGGGCGGAATATTGGTATCAATGTAGCTACTTTTCACACCCAGACACGTAACAATTCGATATGTTCATGCCCACAAATATTTGTCCCGGCAATAATCGAACCCGCGACCCTTAGCACCACAGTAAGAGTCTCTAACCACTTATCCAATCGGTCAGTCAACTGAATGCCTTATCTAGATGCCATAGAAATCAGAATACATTAGATATGTAATGCAGGCGTCGTAATGCGATCCGATGCGTCCATTCTAATCTAAGTTGGACATCATGGTTGTCAGACGATTGTATTTCTGTAATTAATAAATTTTTAATCAATTTGATAGCGAACAAAAGCTCACTAAGCAATAACGGGCATTATACAAAAGTTTGCAATTTGTATGGAACGGGTATCGACAGAGATTAAAAACAAAAGTGAAATATTCGAATGACGTCACTAGTATAAGCGGCAACGACGACCATGCAAACAAGCGCGTAGCATATTTTAGATATAATTAGTAATAGTGACGTCTTCAGCTATTAATGTTTGAGAATCGATTAATAATCGACGAACCGATAGGTCGAATGTTTACTGACCGTAACTTCAGAACCGAAGATTACGGGTTCGATTTCCGCTCGGGGCAAATATATGAGTGAATTGCGACTAGATTGCCTTAAACCGGATGTCTCAAAGTCTCAAGTGTTATTGTTATTCCTTGAATAAATATATATTAAATTCAAGAAAAGAACATAATTATATCCAGTTTTCTCTCGATTTTCGTCAAAAAGTAATAAAATGTTAAAAAAATTTAGTCAATTTACACTACTTATTAAACCAAAAGATAGTTTGCAAACATTTGTAAATCTATCGAAACGACACATCGTGTTTGATTGAACGTAGTCCGAACATGTAGCGTGTAGAGCTTGTCAAACTAAACGAAAAGTTTCAAGTGAGCGTAAGGCGCAAACTAACGGATACCGAGAAAAGTATGTTTAAAGTTTCATTTTAATTATTTCGTTTGGGACGATTTCGAATATGAATCTGTGGCAGACGTAAAAAATTATAAAAAGAATTTCTCTCTTAGTTACCTTTAAATGAATAAAACAACTATGTGCATAGATGTTATAGAAATCATTAATGATCAATGTCATAATGTAACTATTGTTTTAGTTAACGTAACTAATATTTTAGGTAATCTAACTGACGCCTTTGGCTTGTATAATAATATAATAATAATAATCCTCGGGACGTCTCACACAACGCCATGAAGGCCCAAAATAAACAGGTATTATGGTTATTTTTATGAATATTAGGCAACTGTTATGTATAATTAAATATTCTTTATAATATTGTACTTTCACCTAAAACTATTTTATACCCAGGCACAGAATGTCGGATCTAGATGCTAGATTATGACTATTACAATCTTGTTAGAAGCAACAAAACTTTTTAGACAGTATAACTACGTTTTTCCCATTGATCCAGCCGCAAATCTACTCATAACTTCTGTTCTTCTGCTATCTGTATTTCACCTCATAGTTCGAAGCTTTGGTGCTTGCTTATCATTGATTTCGTATTTTGAACAGTTTTATATTCCGTGGAAACCTTCGACCAGGTTAAACATCTGCCTATGACTTTCTCCCACTATCTCTGTGAAAAATACGTCGTTTCGTTTCGGCGTGAAGAAAGGACAAACACACAAACACGCTTTCGCTTTTACATTAGTATATAGATAGTGTACAGTCCGTATTCAATAAAGAACGTGCATTTAGCAATGATTTCAATTATCGAGACGTTCGGATCGCTGAAGCAAAAGTTCTTGCCCAACGCATGCATAAAAGCTCTATAGAGTTCTTGAAAGTTTCTATTTCTGAGCACATTGGCTTCGAAGATTAGCCCGGTGCTTCGAGGCTGGCCCCATAATATAAAATGGACTATAAAATACACGCTGCTTGCCTTTGAGTGTACACAAGCAACGACAACCTTGATCTGACAATACACTTTGAATATCGCTCGTTGTTTACGCGAACGGATAGATGTTAATCGATTTCGCCAATTTTCAAGTGTATTGTAGCTGGAATATGATTGCACTAGCTTTCATCCGCCACTACGCCTCTGTAGTTGATCAGATATGAATCGACAACATATACATTATTGTCGTTCTAAGTGCACTTGTGGCGCGTAGTTGTACGGACACATTCAAATGTGTCTTTAAAGACCGATTTTTTGTGTGCACGTACGAATTGACTAGAAGTCCTCTTCTGCGTTTACCGTCTAACCACTCATACTACAGCTAGCTGGTGTAAGATGGAGAGTTTTAGTCCGAGTTTCAGTGCGCAAGGTCCCCGCGCGCCACTTTTCATCCCTGAGAAATCTGCTGCTATTAAATTAATTAACTGTATGGCACGGACACATTCAAAAGCGTCTCAAAAGACCGATTTACTTTGTGCATGGTCACATTCAGACGGTCTTTGTCATCGTGGGCACTGCCTAGACTCTATCCGTGTGCACGCACACATGTAAACAGTGTAACCTTAGAGCGATATTCTGTACTATAAATGTCCAGACAATAGCTTCTATGTACAGACTTCGATCTGTTAGCGTTTCATGAAAGTAGATCACAAATTCTCTGTACTAGATTGTAGTTTTAATCAAAAATCTGTGTGTTTGTATTCCATCAGACCTTTTTATACCCCACTGCAGGGGCTTAGACCTCCTCTCATTATGAGAGGGCTTGGAGTTTAAATCCACCACGCTGCTCCAATGCGGGTTGGCTGATTGTAACGACTGCCATCTATTGATAGCAACTGGGACCGACTGCTTAACAAGCTCACCGACGTACGGGGTCAGTGCTAGTTAATGTACTTAAGTCAGAAAAAACTAATTGGTACACGCCCGAATTCGAACCACGGCCACATGGCCTTATAGAATTGAAACAGGTTCGTTGCGTTCGGGCTATCACGATACATTGCGTGTTTGTATGACTGCTCCAATTTTTGTTTCATCTAAACTTTTACTTGACGCATATATAACGAAAGAAAAATTTTTCTTGGCATTTTCGAAGTCGTTTGTTCAATTAATTTCTTAAACGAAAGCAGAAGATTCGTAAAAATAATTGTCCCGATTCTATATTATCTTGCAGAATAACACCAAAATACTTAACACGTTTTTAATCCTCTTTAGCGATATTCCGTTGTACGTTTTATTTTTTAATGCAACGAAGACAGTACGTTCTGTAATGCGGCGGGCAGTTTTAATAAAATTTATTCCTTGTTTATTGACGCTGAAAACGTGCGTAACCGCAGGAGCCAAGCCAAATGGGCGCGTGCCGTTTTATAGATAGAAATGAACATCCAAACATATAAACTACACCTTATTTCATAATGCTCTGTTTGTTATGCGTGTTCTTTTATAAAGAAACGTTTGCATGTTTTTAGTTTCGTAGATAGCATTAAATAAGATATTCTCTTTTCTAATTAAAGTTGTTTTAGTATTGACCACAACGGCAGGTTTTGACTGACCGATTGGCCCAGGGTGTAATCCTAGTGATAACCCTAACTGCGGAGCCATGGATCACAGGTTCGATTCCCGCCCGGGACAAATATTTGTGTGCATGAACATGTCTACACGTTTCGTGTCTTAAAGGAAGATCCCCATACAAGAAACGTGTTGTTTTTTTCGATGTTTTTGGTGATTGGTGGTTATGAGATCATTACATACATTTGAAATTCTCTTGATTTATAGCCGCTATAACAACAAATAATATAAACGAAATAAAGTAAAAAACTAAAGATTGTCCCCATATAAAAGAACGTGTTTTTTATATTGTACGGTCGTGCGGAACCTTTCGTGTGCCAGTCAGAACTTTTTCATTAAGATCTTCTCTGGTGAAATTCATTTAGTTCTCACGAAGAAAAAATTTAAAAGATAAAGAAAAGCTTTTTTGCGTATACCTCCATGAATAGGACTGGTGTTCAAACACTCCTTTAAGTGAAATTCCTCGAGTGGAAATTAGCACAAATAATAGAGGAATAGTGTAAAGCGAGAAAAGGATAAGGAAGTTATAATGAAATGATACAAAATTATACGAAGATGTAGTCCACACGGAAGAAGACGTAGACGGTCATTAGTTATAATAAACTGCGTATTGTATTATACTGGGATGGTTCTCCCTGTCTATAGATGGTAAACGCAAAATTAGTGCGTAACAGTTAGCGGCTATACGCGATGACGTGTTCGTGACGTCACAGGGGCGGTCGGCCAACCGTGCCACGGCCAAGTCCAGCGGGCGTCCCCCGTGAACCGACGCCAATATCTATAAAATAAATTGGCCGAAATAAAAATACACGGAAAAGCAAGCGTCAACAGGTCTGATTGAGCCAAAAGCACGTTAGTGTCGATGAACTCCAGAATTTTGGCTGTGGTCGTAGGGAACCGAGCCAGGATTGATATAACGTCATCTCTAGGTCACTGTTACGTGTCCTTATTGTAGTTTTTTGGATGATAACAATGAAATCATGTTGAAATATTTAGGTCAACACGTAACGACAGAAAACCGTGCCGCTTAGGTTAGTGTTTTATCCTTATTGTGGGATCGGTTTTCAGCGTGCAGGTATTTATTGCTGTTTCTCCTAAAACGTGCCCTCCTACAAGATCTTACGCCACATGCATCTCCAGGGGATCTCGCCATCGGTCAGGTTATCGGGCCACCTAGCTGGTGCGTCCAAAGCGAGGTTTGCTAATTGCTAATTCCTCAATTCAGAACCTTCACATCCCAATGGTGCCTGACGCTATGGCATATGTGCCGTAGTAAACTGAGCTAGAATCAAAATATTGAATCTACGTTCTTCAGGCCTCGAGGATCCCATTGTTTCGACATCAAACGGCATAAATATCTTACTGAAAATAACACAATTTCATTTTCTGGTTTCTTTAAGCTATCATAGATCGTCTCAGGAGTTACATCCAACTCAAAATGAAAAATAAAAAAATAATTTTCAAAAAAAAAATAAAAACTGACTTCAAAAACATAAACTAAAAAGTTAAAAATAAAATTTTCACTTTAAAGAAAGGAGCATTAACAGGCGGCATATAGTTAATGAAGTCGGTGCCTACTCACTCAGACACTTTACTATACTATATGCCGCCTGTTAATGCTCCTTTCTTTAAAGTGAAAATTTTATTTTTAACTTTTTAGTTTATGTTTTTGAAGTCGGTTTTTATTTTTTTTTTGAAAATTATTTTATTTTTCAATTTTTAGTTGAACGCATTTGTAACTTATTTGTATATTTAGTATAAATGGGGCTTCTAAACGCGCTACTCTAATGAGACAGCACCGCGATTACGCAACGTAAATTCAGTGTCAAATTGACGCATCAGCATGCCTAGTAGGTAGTGGTATTCCTATGTAAAACTTATATCTAAATTATTATTTTTGTGCGAACTGAACATTTTAGCATATTCAACCGTATGACGGAAGCCTAACAAAAGGTAACTGCTGTAAATCGTTGAGGAATTCCCTCGACTGTTTATAGGCTTCATCATCAGACCTGTAATGGCACTTATAATCCATATGGGTGCAAAGTTCTCTTCAATAGAAATGAACTAAGTCCAAACACCGGGTAATTGCTGTAAATCGTTAAGGAGTTCCCTCGATTGTGTATGGACTCCATCATCAGATCTGTAATGGTATTTATAACCCATATGAGTGCAAAGTTCTCTTCAATAGAAATGAATTAATAATAATAATAATAATAATAATAATAATAATATCTAGGACATGCCACACAGCGCCATCTAGTCCCAAAGTAAGCAAGTATCATGCTTGTGTTATGGGTTACTAGACAACTGATATATATACTTAAATATTCTTTATAATATATACATATATATTTTTTTTTTATATATATAACAACCAAGACCCGGTACCAGTATCAATATTCATCATATTAATACCTGGGATTCGAACCCGGGACCTCTAGCTTCGTAGGCAGGGTCGCTACCCACTAGGCTAAGCGGTCGTCAAAATTAAGAGAATTAAGTCCAAACACCTGGTAATCGCTGTAAATCGTTAAGGAGTTCCTTCGACTGTGTATGGTCTCCATCATCAGACCTGTCATGGTACTTATAACCCATGTGGGTGCAAAGATCTCATCAAAAGAAATGAATCAAGTCCAAACACCAGGTAATTGCTGTAAGTCGTTGAGGAGTTCCCTCGATTGCGTATGGTCGCCATCATCAGACCTGTAATGGCACTTATAATCCATATGGGTGCAAAGATCTCATCAATAGAAATGAATCAAGTCCAAACACCAGGTAATTGCTATAAATCGTTAAGGAGTTCCTTCGACTGTGTATGGTCTCCATCATCAGACCTGTAATGGTACTTATAACCCATATGGGTGCAAAGTTCTCATTAATAGAAATGAATTAAGTCCAAACACCAGGTAATTGCTGTAAATCGTTGAGGAGTTCCCTCGATTGTGTATGGTCTCCATCATCAGACCTGTAATGGCACTTATAATCCATATGGGTGCAAAGATCTCATCAATAGAAATGAATCAAGTCTAAACACCAGGTAATTGCTGTAAGTCGTTGAGGAGTTTCCTCGACTGTCTTTCAGCTCCATCATCAGATCGACTCCCTATCCTTCATTAAATAGTACTAGTAGTAGTACTTTATCAAAATACTTAAAATACGATACTTTAAAATACGATTTTCGAAGGTTGCCCTCGATTTCTCTAGGATGCCATCATCAGATCCTGGTTTCCTTATCATGGTACCATTTCGGAGATACCTCCCTTTCACAAAAAAAATATCATCCAATTCGGTTCATAAATAACGAAGTTATCCCTGAACACACATAAAATAAAAAAAAAAAAAATAAAATAAAACATATATACGGTCGAATTGAGTAACCTCCTTCTTTTTTGAAGTCGCTTAATTACTATACACTCTGAAATTTTTTTAGCTTTTTTTGTGAAAGGTACTTTCTTAAATTAAAGCAAAAGTTTATTTTGCCTAATGACTTTGTGATATTTCAAAACAATATGACAATATAAATCTAAAACGTCGAGAAAACTTAAAGATGCTTTGAAACTGCAATGGAATGTTTTTCGTTGTATTTGCTTTTAGGATTGGAAGTTTCTCTGGCTCTGTCACTGTTTTATCTATGCAAAAGAGTTTCAAAAACTTTTAGAAACTATAAACCAGTGTGCCTCTGAAGTTAGTCACAAAACGTCGCAGTAACATGATTTCATAGTGGCTTTGCGGCGGAAAGCGTAGCGGACTTGCGCATTCGGAAATGCACATCGCACTTCATAGCCGCACAGATAAAATGCAAGTAATATCAGTTTTAATTCTTTTAGTTATCAAAATGATTGAATTAGTTGCAATGCCCACAAAAATAATGTCTTCTGGTACACTTAGAAAAGTGTTTTTCAAAAATATGATGGTTCACCATTAATAGAGCAATTGATTGACCGAGTTTATCATAAATACGAGGAAATCGAGAAAGAAAAGTTGCGCGTCATCATAATCACATTAAAAAAACCACAATTTCCTCTGACGCATACTTTTTTCTTTTTTGTATTCCTTGTTTTTTATTATGGGCGTCTACGAAAAATTTTCTTAGGGTACTTACCTGATTTCTTTGTTGACGGCGTGTTTTGTATATAAAATACTTGTATATGTGAATGGTGTCGTGATAGCCCAGAGCACAACGAACCTGTCTTAAATTTATAAGGCCCCACATGGCCATGGTTCGAATCCGGGCGTGTACCAATGAGTTATTCTAACTTAAGTACACAATATCACTGACACCGTGCTTCGGAGGGCACGTTAAGCAGTCGGTCCCGGACGCTGTCAATAGATGGAGGTCGTTACAGTTCCCAACCCGCAGTGGAGCAGCGTGGTGGACTTAAGCTCCAAGCCCCCTCCTCACCCTGGGGGAGGCCTAAGCCCCTGCAGTGGGGTAAAAATGGGCTGATGATGATGATGATGATGATATGTGAATGGAAGCGAAATGAAGTCTATAAAAACAAATAGCTTTTTATAGTATATCGATCTACACGAAAATATTTACTAACTTGTGTGCTGAAAAAGAAAATACAACCAAAACTTGCGTAGGTCATAATGTTCGGATAGTCGAACAATTGGTTTTGTTGCCAAGAATTTTACAACGGCTCTTAGTGTAATCTGTGTGATATATATATACTATGTCATCAGTGTATTTCTTCCTATTTCTTATCTACTTACTTTATTTATTTATAATTTTATATGGTACACTCAACTAAAATATGAAACACTGGTCAGAATACATATCTTAATCGAAAAAAAAATCTATTTCATGGCATTTAAACGAAGTTACACAGAAGTGACATGCCATTATGTGTTTACTTTTAATCTTATAAATGTTAGGCTTCAACCACAGACAAGTCAACCTTTAGACCACACTTTAACAGGGAGTAGCATTCGCTATGTAGTGACACTACATAACTAGGTCGCTAGTGAGCCGTCAGTTGGAAGCACGTCGGAAGCCATTAAATTGTCAATTTTGAACGAGCCAATGAAAAGTAACCGACCTCTCCCCGCAACCCGCCACTTTTTGGCGATTTCGTTTTCGTACTGACGTTTACTAAAGCGTGGTCTAAAGGTTGACTTGCCTTTGATTATAATGTCTGGATAGAGATTGGGTCCCCATACAAGAAACGTCTTTTTTCCACGTTTTTGGTGATTGGTGATTGTGAGATCATTGGTTACACTTGATAATTTTATGAAGTGTGAACTACCCATGGTTGTTATAACAAAAAATAATTAAAATAGAATAAAATTGAAAATTAAAGGTTGTCCCCATAAATGAAACGTGTTTTTTCTATTGTACGGTGGTACAGAACAGCACGTGTGCGAGTCCCATTCGCACTTGGCCAGTCCTTTTTTATTAATACCTTATCTCTGCTAAAATTCATCTAGTTCTTGCGAAGAAAAAATTGAAAAGGTAGAGAAAAGCTTTTTTGGTGGTGATCAAACATTTTCTTTAGCGAAATTCCTCTATTGGCATTTTGCATAAATAATACAAGAATGGTGTAAAGCGAAAGAAGGAAATTTATCATGAAATAAAACGAAAATATACGAAATAATACGAAGATGTAATCCACACGGAAGAAGACGCGGACTATCACTAGTTACAATGAAATGCGTGCTATATTATACAGGAATGGTTCTTCCTGTCTGTCGATGGTAAACACTAAAAGAGTGCGTATCAAATAGCGGCTATACGCGATGACGTGTTCGTGTGCGAATCCGACTCGCACTTAACCGGTTTTTTATTTTAAGTACACATGTATTGTACATAGATGACGATTAAAAGCGTAACCATTAATAAAACCATATCAAACCTGTGCTAAATATTACTCAAATATAAAGGTTTTACGATTTTAAACTTAAAAAATTTAATACACAAAGCATTTGCCAAACAGAAGCTCATTGTATCTGTTTCGTAGGCACTTTTGATACATTCCTAAGCGCTTGGCACATTGTGGAGATATTTTCCGCCATAAGAAAATTGCTTTTCTGTGAGGTCGAATTTATGCTGTTATGTTTCACGAAGAGTATACTGAAAGTTGAAAATTGCTTTTCATGTCCTTGAAGAATTATATGCATTTCCACTTCCCCCGCTTTCTTCAATAGAAGCTTTTGTGCACATACATCGGCACTGAAATAGACAAAGATGAAAGTTAGGTATAAAAAATAGTGAAATTAAGTGTGTAGCTTTAAAAGATAACGTAACGTAACGTATATATCACAACATTGTCTATTGATAGATATAATATTAATACGTGGGACATCCCACACAGCGCCATCTAGTTTCAAAGTAAGCAAGTATTATGTTTATGGGGTACTAGACAACTGATATAAATACTTAAATATTCTTTTTAATATGTACATATATTTTTATTTTTGCACCTAGACATGGAACAAATAGACAATTTCATGCACACAAATATTTATCTTCGGCGGGAATCGAACCCACACTCTTGACTCCACAGTTAGGGTTTCTAGCCACTCAGCCAATCGGTCACCAAAATGTATATGTAGTAATGAAGAAATCGCCAAAAACGAGTAGAAATCGTGTTTTAAAAGTCGTGCTTTTTAACACGCTTACATTAGTTTCACCTGTATGTTTGTTTGTATGTAATGAAATCTTAGAACGCGATTTTCATATATTTCCACTGAAGCTATCGGGCTGAAATTTGGAAGACATATGTAACTTCGATGACAATACACTAAAATTAATAATAAACAGTTAATAGCACGAACACTAAATTTTGTATATACGTTGGATTTTGATAGTTAACCATGATTTCAAATTTCTGCAAAAAAACTTTAAAAGTCACGTTTTTTCTTTTAGGTACGGATCCTTAAAATCTAGAAAAATAATAATACTTGGGACATCCCACACAGCGCCATCTAGTCTCAAATCAAGCAAAGCTTGTATTATGGGTACCAGACAACTGATATAAAGATAAACATAAAAGACCTGATGTAACAGCATATTCGATATCTTAACCTTTAATGATGCAAGACAATCTATATTTAGCTGAGGATGGTATGTTGCGTTCAGCAGGACTTTCAATGTGTAACGAAACAATCTTGTTTCCTGATAGGGAGTCCCCTCGCGAAGTGTCGTGACGTCACTTCCTGTTCGGTGACGTCACGGCGTGGTCGGCCAAGCGAGGTCCTGCCAAGTGGCCGGTAGTCAATGAAAGTTTGGCAACTCAGTTACAACCGTCTAATGCAAGTGCCAATGTTTGGACCACACTTTTGTCTAGTTCAATGAACTGATAAGGCGGTGTGAGAACACGTGCTTTTGCGAATTCTAACTAATATTATAAATGCGAAAGCGAATTTGTTTGTTACGGTTTCAAGCCTAAGCCGCTGAACCGTTTAACAGAGATATATTAGACCTTGGAGAAGGACATAGGCTAGTTTTTGTCTCTCTGTTTGTTTGTCTGTCCGTCCGGGTCTGATCTGCGAAATGGCTTTACCGATTTCTAAATGAAACTTTGCAGACATAAAAAGGAAGCCTGAAGCTTTTTCCAATTGAATTTTGATGAAAGCATAGTAAATATAAAGATTTTGTCAGGTAGTTATTTAAGTTTCAAAATGTTCTAAAAACTCTTACAGTATCCTGGAACGTCGCGTTCCTGTTTAATCGTGTAGTCCACGCGGGTGAAACCGCGGACTGGAAGCTAGTTATATATTATGCCTGACGGTTAACGTCAAGTAATTTTCTAATTCTTAATGTACAGATCTTAATTGACTGACCGATTGGCCGAGTGGTTAGAAAACCTAACCGCGGAGGCAAGAGTCGCGGGTTTGGTTCCCGCCCGTGACAAATATTTGTATGCCTGAACATGTCTGTGTGTTCCGTGTCTGGGTGTAAGAAATATATATCTATATATGTAAATATTATAAAGATTATTTAAGTATTTATATCAGTTGTCTGGTATCCATAGTACAAGTTTTGCTTAGTTTGGAATCAAATGGCGCTGTGTGGGATGTCCGAGGTATTGTTATTATTATTAATTGAGTGACTGCGGAGCCAAAGGTCGCAGATTCGATACCCGTCCGGGACAAATGTTTGTGTATATGAACATATCTATTTGTTCCGTCGCTGGGTGTAATAAGTATCTATATGTATAAATATATATTATAAAAAAAGAATATTTAAGTATGTAGGTATACCAGTTGTCTATATACCACATAATACATAATACTTGACTGGCCGGTTGGCCGAGTGGTTAGAGACCCTAACTGCGGAACCGAGGGTCACGGGTTCGATCCCCGCCCGGGACAAATATTTGTATGCCTGAACATGTCTATGTGTTCCGTGGCTGGGTGTAAAAAGTATCTATCTACATACGTATATATTATAAAAAAAGAATATTTAAGTATGTAGGTATACCAGTTGTCTATATACCACTTAATACAAGCATAATACTTGCTTACTTTGGAACTAGATGGCGCTGTGTGAGATGACCCAGGTATTATTATCATCATCTGTTATTACTATCTCCGAAGACGGACCAAATCATAAACTAACGAAAGATACAGTGAACGTAATGTGTTATTCGGCTTCGCGCACCGTTGGTGGATCGGGAATCTTGTGTCAATTACACACAAGTTTCACGAACTAAGTGCAATTACGTGGTAATGTGTAAAATCTAGAATTTAACACCTTGGTGATAGTATTTCAAGTGTTATTGTTAATCCAAACGTATAACTTTTCGTTTGAAGGAAATACAGGATAAAGTTTCATGGGACGGTTTTCCCAAGAATTTGAAACGGAAACATTTCATGTGTGGTACGCGTCTTTGAGGAATACGTTTAGTTTGGGTCGCGGGAAATTCGAAAATTGTTTCGAATTTAAAGTAAGGAAATGACGTCAATAAAATGGCGGATTAAAATAAGATTAGGCTGACGTTTGAGGTTCAGTGTCATTAACCTACAACAATGACGCATTAATTCAAATTTTAATAAAGGACATTGCCAAAATTTTCGAAAATGCATAGGATATATATACCATTTACCAAGTAGTTAGTAGTAACTGCAAAACCAAAGGTCGCGGGTTCGAATCCCGCCCGGGACAACTATTTGTGTGCATGAACGTACTACATGCCTCTTTTGCATCAGTGCACATAATAGGTAATAGTTTTGGCTATCGATAAAAATAATACGCAATCGATGCTTCCCCATCACTAGTTATTGGGCAGTTCGACTGCATGTGCATCGACCAATTTAATTTGATTGGAGTTTTCAAATCACATTCTTTTGAAACGGACGTTAAGTTCAAAAATGAAGTAAGTAAACAAATTGTCACTGCCATGAAACGTCAGAGTGGACATCGAGAGATTAGTGGTTATATTTCCACTGTGGAGTGTTGGGAAGCAAAATAATAAGCCAAAAATGAATGTGTATGGCGTCCTATGGAATAATGGTAGTACTACAGGGTTACGTTACTATTACGATTGGACGTTTGGTAGTTGAGCTGCATCAAGCGCCACAGTGTGACCATTTTTCAGTAGATTTTTACTATTTGGTAGTTTTAAGACTTCAAATAAAAATTATAGCTAGAATAACAGTTTTCCAAAATCAAATAGTGATGTCTATTTTAATTAATATAACTTAGTAAAATGTATCCCAACGTTATTTTTATTATAATTCGATTTATTTATTTCTATCTGATTTTCTCAATTTTAACAATAATGTGTATTCGTATTTTTTTAGGATTATACAATGGCAATTTTTTATTCGCTCTACCTTCCTCTTCCAAAAAAAAAAATTAAGAAAATGTCATCCTATTTCTATAATTTTACAAAGCCAACACTGCCAGCCCTGTCATTAATGCTCAGATCTAAAACGTCCAATCTCAATAGCAACGTAACCGGTTAGTATGTATTGTATTCATTACATGACTAATCAAACGCTGTTGTCAAATTTATTTACTTTATGACATAGCTCAAAGTTTTCCATAAAAACAGTGGTGAATTTATACATTTGCCGCCAGTAGGCTATAAAAATTTTGCCGTCCTTACTGACCTCTGTAATTCGATATCCTATTTCACAATTATATAAAGAATCTGCCGCCCCAAGCTCGCGCCTATTCCGCCTGCTGGTAAATTCACCACTATATGAAAGACTTTTAGAAAAAGTAATGTAACTTTTTAGGATTCCGAACCTCAAAGGAAAAAACAGAAGCCTTATAGGATCATTCTGTTGTCCGTCCGTCTGTCTGTCAAGACCATTTTTCTCAGGAACGCGTATATTTATCAAGCTGATATTCATATCAAATACTCAGGTCTACTGTATCTTGGAGCTGTGAAAAAATTAAATTTTTAAGCCAACGCAATCAAAAGATACAGCCATTTATGCTGCAAATTTTCTACACTCACAAGGGAGTCAAAACCTACAGGGTACTTTCACGTAAACTCAGAATCTTGAAATTTGACTCTCCTTGGCCGACTCGCACTTGGCCGGTTTTTTATTATTAAAAGCTGAATTAATAGGACGAACATTCAATATCTCAGAATGGCCGGTTTCCGGCTGTGAAATAGTTGCAATGCGAAACTTAAAAGCTCTAATACCGAGTTTGCGAAGTAGGTTAATGTGTGACGCTATCTCTTTCTCGCAAGCACGAAACTTATATGTCTGTCCCGTTTATTGCTTTTGTTAGGGCAGTTTTCATTAATTCTTATCACTGAATTTCACTTTGGTCGAATAATAAAGATGATTACTAAAAGAAATTAGAAATAATTTTATATTCTCATTGTGTTATGATAGTTAGTTATGAATTTATGAAATAAAAAAAAATAAAAACCGACTACAAAAACATAAACTAAAAAGGTAAAATAAAGTTTTCACTTTAAAGAGAGGAGCATAAATGGGCGGCATATAGTTAATGAAGTCGGTGCCATGTTGTGGCCAAGTCATTCACTTTTAATTGTGTTTTATATTTGTTATAGTTATAAATATATCTTTCTTGTAATTGTTATTACCTGGTAAGTAACCATTCAAAGTATCTGAGTTGGCACCGACTTCATTAACTATATGCCGCCTGTTAATGCTACTTTCTTTAAAGTGAAAATTTTTTTTTTAAATTTTTAGTTTATGATTTTGAAGTCAGTTTTGGTTGTTTTTGAAAACATAATTTAATTTTTCTATTTTTAGCTATACGCGTCTGTAACTTATTTATATTTAGTATAAATGGAGCTTCTAAACGCGCTACTCAAGTAAGACAGCGCCGCGATTACGTAACTTAAATTCAGTGTCGAATTGACGCATCAGCATGCCTAGTAGATAGTGGTATTCCTATGTAAAACTTCCGTTTTAATTAGGTATTATTTTTGTGTGAATTGAACGTTTTGGCATATTGAACCGTATGAAGTAAGCCCAAAAAAAGTATGGCTGTCTACGGTCTCCAACATCAGACCTGTAATGGCACTTATAGCCATTTGAGTGCAAAGTTCTCATCAATAGAAATGAATTAAGTCCAAACACCAGGTAATTGTTGTAAATCGTTGAGGAGTTCCCTCGACTGTGTATGGTCTCCATCATCAGACCTGAAATGGTACTTACAACTCATATGGGTGTAAAGTTCTCATTAGTAGAAATGAATTAAGTACAAACACTAGGGAATTGCTGAAAATCGTTAAGGAGTTCCCTCGACTGTCTTTCGGCTTCATCATCAGATCGACACCCGACCTTCATTAAATAGTACTAGTGGTAGTACTCCATAAAAATACTTAAAATACGATACTTTAAAATACGATTTTCGAAGGTTCCCCTCGATTTCTCTGGGATGTCATCATCAGATCCTGGTTTCCTTAGCATGGTACCACTCTTGGGATATCTCCCTTTCAACAAAAGAGAAATAAAAATCTTCCAATTCGGTTCATAAACAACGAAGTTATCTCCAAACACACATAAAATAAATCTATATACGGTCGAATTGAGAAGCCTCCTTCTTTTTTGAAGTCGTTTAAAAGCAGTTTGATATATAATAATAACAATAATGTAGACATCACAACAACGTCTAGCCCCCAAACTAAGCATTAGTTTGTGTTTTAGGTACCAAGCGAAGACACCACATACATATAACAACCAAGACACGGTACCAGTATCAATATTCATCATATAAATACTGACCCGATCTCGAACCCGGGACCTCCAGCTTCGTAGGCAGGGTCGCTCCCACTAGGCTAAGCGGTCGTCGATATAAAACATTTTTTAAGTATGTTTCATCTCTATAAACTTAAGTGAACTTATATAAGAAAAGTTTAATAACTACGTTA